>JADMNL010000023.1:602735000-603335000 GCA_016271365.2 Neoceratodus forsteri
AAGATGCATATCTCATTTACTTAGGGGGTCATAAAAGGTGTAATTCCTTTGGGTTTTCATTTAGATTCCTTAGACTGATTCTGTGCATTTTGCTATACACGGACTCTGTGTTGAAATCTGTACTTATCAGGCTCATGGTCTCATTTTCTTGGGTGTCCTTGACAAGTAATTTTTTATTTAGCACTTACACTTACAAGTGATACTATCATGCATCACATATATATGTGTATGTTAATTTGAGGCTTGTTTTCAACTTGCAGTTATACCTAATTTCAGGATTTTGTCTCTCATTATCTGTTCTTTAATATACCAAGACAGTTGGAATGTAAGTTGTATGCTCATCTTACATGTATTAGAGAGAATGCCACCCAAGGTTTTTATCACTAGAAAGCTTTCTTGGCATACTGAGACATTTTAAAATTTATGTGACAAGAACTCTTTGGCTGTAGAGAATTCTTGATAACTTTTGCCCTTCTGAGGCTCCTCAGTTAAAGGCATACTGGTGTTAATTAGCTTCCCTGACGTAATCTTCTGTTATATTTTAAATGTATATATTAAACCCATGAGAATTATTTCTGTTTTTCAATATAATCTGGTGTTAATAGTATGGGATATTTGAAATAACTGCCACAAAGCTTCTGAAGAAGGACCTGGCTGGTTCGAAAGCTAGAGCACTTTGTTCTTTTCTGTAACATCCATGTTGGTCCAATAAAAGGTATCAAATAATTTGTTTCTGGATCTTGTGTGAAACAATACAGATCAAGGAACACTAAGTGCAGGAGTAACTCTGGGATACCCTTTGTGTAACACAATAAACTAATGTCTAGACCCAATATTAAGTCCAACAATTGTGTTTATTAAATCTATGGTGGTTCTCCATTCAGGGCATCATTCTGGTGTCATTTTCAATTGATATTCACTACAGTAGTCTGACACAAGTATTATCTTTCGATCTTCAGGTTACCCCAACCTTTCACAGAAGAGTCGGTGGAGCTGTAGACATTATTCTGGGTAATCAAGGAACTAACCTGGGGATCCACAAATACACAATGTCCTTGAATACGAACACACAAACATACAAAAATGCTAGCAGATACAGGCACTGTGTCCCCTGTGTCCCTCCTCCCCTTTAATCTAAACATGCCCTCAGCATCATCCTCTTCCTCACTGACCTCAATGAAGTGAAGGCCCCACACAGAGTAACGAGGATGACTGGTGAACCCCAGCATGATTTGGCCGAGGGGCCAACTATGTGAAGCATCCAGAAGAATATTTCAGATAATATAAGAAGGTTGCACTTACATGCCTCAAACCACCTTATCTCCCACAAAAGAACAAGGGACACTGCAGGTGCCACCACCAAGGCATGGTGATCAGCAGACTTGGGGGACTGTAAATGTGCACAGGCTTCGATCACCACCCTCAGCCTTACTGGTCAATGAAAACTGAGGATCGACAGGAACATCAGAGGTGCACACACGAGGTTCCTATACTCATAGCAGAAGTACTTCTTATTAGGAAACAGCATCCAGTTTCAGTTTATTCACAGTTTCAAGTCAGATCCCAGTTAGGGAGATCCCTGTTCATGGCTTCCTTTGCTTCAGTCCTTAATGGGATGTTACTTCCAGCAGGAGAAACCAGGTGAGCCATAATTCTGGGTGTTCAGAGATTGTCTCCTCTCCTGGCCCTCAGGCCACTTCTTCATACTCTCTCTAAGTGAAACTCAAATTGTTTGCACTCTTATCACCTCCCTGTAGCAGAACTGACCAGTCTGCCCCCCCGGCACAAAGCCTCTTCCAAAGCACAAATGCAGAGAACAATCCCACATTACTCTGGGGCACCAAAACAACCATGCTATTAAGGAACATCACGGTGATCCTGGGGGTTTACACACATGGACCCCTTCTCAGAATATTCTACTTTTAAATAGCGAATAAAAATTAATGGAAGTTCATTGGGTTAAAGTTCGATCTTTTGGAGGACGTTAAACTGAGGCCCCATCTGCCTATCCTGGTAGTTGTTAATGTGAAGTTAATGATCCCACGGAAGTTCTCAAGGAAGAGTAGGGATTTCTCTGTTTCCTGGCCAGATGTGCCTGTGCATGATCCCACAATCAGTTACATCCACCCCGGCATACGGCTGTGAAGAAGAACTATTTCCAGCCCTCCCTTGCTAGTCAAAATAAACAAAGACATAAATAATATTTATGTAATCTGAACACTGCAACTCTGCAAGTGTGGGTCCACCGAGTCTGGTACACACACTGAGGATGTAGAGATGCTATACATTAGGGACCACGTAGACTGGCGTTGGGTAGCCTAGTTGCCTCATGCATATGTATGAGCTGTGTAACGTAGGTCTTCCTCCCTTCCTGCCATGTGCAATATGCTGTCCTGTTTTTGTTGGACTGGTAGCAGTAGCAGACTTCTCAAGTGACTGATGCAGTGACTCCTCCTCCTCCAAGTTCTCTCTTTCCACGGCACACCCATGGGGAAGTCAAACACGATACACACAGCAGCTTACCAGGTAAAATCCATCAGAGGCTGCCACTTTCAAATTTTTGGTGAAATCCTTTGCTCCCACATGAATGAATTGTGTATAGAGCTGGGAAACCTTTGCCACTGGGTCTGTGTGGTGTAGAGCAGACCCCTTTCAGCTTCCTTTCACCCTCCTGCTTCTCATACATTGCAATCAGTGCCTCTGGTGCAGAAAACATGGCAATGGTTTACCACCTACATGGCCTGTGGTCCCTCTGCAGCATACATTCCTACCTGCTACCCCTGTTCAATGCACTGCTGTTGAATAGTCTTTTACCTAACTGTATAGCACAGTGGTTTAAGGCTCTGAGTTGCAAATCTGGTGACATCTAGCAGACCAGACCTGGTTTGAATCCCACAGCATCCACTTGCATACTGTGATCACTGAGCAAGTCACTAAACTTCCCTGTGCTCCCAGGTCGTTCCTGTAAAAAAGCTTTCCAGCTTAGTGTGCTACACCTGGTTAAACAACTAAATAAAATAAATAAAAAAATCTTAAGTTGTAGGTAGCGTTTTGGTCACTAGAGGGAGAGCATTTCCTGGCTTTGTATGTATTAGCTGCCTCACTACTCTGCAACAGGAGGATGTTTGGGATTCTCCTTAGTGTTGTTAATAAATGGTTATAAACTATAATTGTGCCCTCAGGACTCTGTGTCCCGGTTCCACCCCTGCCTGGTGACTGTACAGGGCCCACCTGGTTGAGGGGTTGAGTTTGTTCTTTCTCTCTGGTGGTGGTGGGGTCATCCCAAAGAAATAATAAACGGCATGATGCCTCCACCAGACAAAATAGGTGGGTCAGATGTTGTGCACTACTACCCCTGGAATGAAGTACCTACCCACTTCCCTACACTGGGCTGGACTACCCCCTCAGGACCACTGAGACAGTTGTTACCTTCTTTTTGATATTCCTCTTTATCCCCTTTGGCGTCCCTCTGAAGCCGCACCATCGAGTCGCCCATCAAGTCTGTCTCCACGGTTGCCTTACCTGACAGTCCCTGGTCCCTCCGCCGTTGCCTCGGATACCGCCCGGTGAGTCAGTGTTAGGGCAGACCCCGAATCTTGCTGCTGACAGAGTCCTGAGACTGCAGACAGGCACTGGCTTATTGAGACCCGGCTGGCGCCTCCGCCCTCCCGCCCAGTGAGGGTGCTCGTGTTTTCTGTGCCACTGCCCACCTGTACGCCAAGGCGCAGTGCCAACATCGCAACGTCCCTCCCCTCCTTCCACGAAGGAGTAGCCCTGGGACTGATTGGTCGGTGACCCAGGCCCTCGACCAATCATGCCCCTGAGACGCCAGTTTGCTGTCGCACCCCCAGCCTCTGCCAGGGTCGCTGCTTGCCGGGTTGTGGAACCTTCCCTCCCCAGAGAAGGCAAACTGTCATCAGACGCTCCAGCCTATCTCCCCAGCCAACCCCCGATGGCCTGAGCTAGCTCCCAACCCGGGTCGCCAGCATGGTGCAAGGTGTGCGCCCAGCACCTCAACTCTCAGCGCCACAGGTCCGCCGACAGTTATTACCTTCACCAATACAGCAGTCAATGCAACAACCCAGTCCCTCTTCAATCAGATTATACAAACTGGGCGCATTCACAGAAGTAATATTCAATCAATTCACAGTCCTTTTATTTAAGAACACTGGCCTGGCATCTGGAAGAAAAGAAGGGGTTAAGCAGTTGCAAGTCACCTTAAGCACTCCCATCCTGTAGGAATGCACCTGACAGCCACTGTACAGTGGGTCACTACCACCTCTCAGATTCCACACAGTTTGAGGGAAGCACCTGCCCAAACAAGGCAGAAGAAGAGGAATTATACTATACAGGGCATGGTAATAACTCTTTGAACTGGTATCAGTAGAAAAACAACAATGTCAAGGAACAAGGAAGCTGGGAAGGGTCAGAACAGCAAAGGCCCAAACCGAGGAAAAGATAGCCAACTCAGTTAAGAAGGGAGATAAACCTTTATAGGTACATCAGGAGCCAAGAAAGACCAAGGGAGGGATAGTGAGGCTTAATAAAGAGGAGGGAGGGTGGGCAGAGGAGACTGTGAAAGGCAGAGATACTAAACAAATATTTTGCTCAGTATTTATAAAATGAAGAGGGGAGGTACCTAAAACAAACAGTAGAAGCACTCTGGATACAGAAGTTGATACCAACCCATTTACAGAAGAAAGGGTTATGAAAGAACTCTTAAAACTGAAGGTGGACAAAGCAATGGGGCCTGATGGGATTCATCCCAGAATTTAAAAGAACTAAGGGTAGAACTAGTGACACCACTGACTACCCTCTTTAACAAATCATGGGAGGATGGGGTGGTACCAGGGACTGGAGGAGGGCAGATGTGATTCCCTTCACAAAAGTGGAGCAAGGCAGAAGCAGGAAACTACAGACCTGTTAGTTTAACCTCAGTGATAGGGAAAATGATGGAATCACTTGAAGGAAAGAATTGTCGAGTATCTAGAGGCCAGAGGGGCACAGGACCCTAGCAGCATGGATTCACAGCGGAAGGTCATGCCAGATGAATCTGATAGATTTCTTTGACTTGGTGAGCAAAGTAGTAGATCAGGGAGGGCTGTGACATGGCCTACCTAGACTTTAGCAAGGCATTTGGCACAGTCCCACACAAACGATTAATATACAAGTTAGCCAGCCTGGGAGGGGTCCCAAGATGACAGCCTGGGTAAAGAATTGGCTGGAGAATAGGACCCAGAGAGTAATAGTAAAATGGAGTCCACTCTGAAGAAAGGGGGTTGCTAGTGGGTACTGCAGGGTTCAGATTAGACTAGTCCTCTTCAATGTCTTTATGTTTACATTGCAGAGGGACTGGAAGGAAAGGTATGTCTCTTTGCAGATGACACAAAGATCTGCAACAGAGTTGATGCACAGGTGGGGTGGAAAGGATGAGAAGGGACTTGGCAAGGTTAGAGGAATGGTCAAATGTATGGCAGCTTAGATTCAGTGCTAAGAAGTGCAAGTAATGCACCTGGGAAACAAAACCCAGGGGAAGAGTACACAATGGGGTGAGATACTAACAACAACAAAATGGAAAGGGACCTGGGGGTAGTCATATCAGATGACCTAAAGGTGGGCAAGCAATGTGAGAGGGCAGCAAGGAGGCTGGGGATACTGGGATGCATAGGAGAGGCATCACCAGTAGAAAACAGGAAGTTATTATTCCTCTGTACTGACAGCTGGTGAGACCCCATCTGGAGTACTGTGTGCAGTTCTGGAGACCCAATCTCCATAAAGACATAGACAGGATGGAAGCTGTCAGAGGAGGGCAACTAAAATGGTGCAGGGTCTGCACCGAAGACATGTGAAGAGAGACTTAAGGAACTTAATATGTATAGCCTCGAGGAAAGGAGGAGAGGGGGATGATAGAAACGTTCAAGTACCTCAAGGGAATCAACAAAGTCCAAGAGGGTAGCATCTTTCAAAAAAGAGGTGTGCAAGAACAAGAGGGCACAATTTGAAGATAGAGGGGGCGGCTCAGAGGTAATTTAAGGAAGTATTTTTTCACAGAGAGGGTTGTGGATGCATGGAACGGCCTTCCGGAGGAGGTTGTGGAGTCAAAATCAGTGGTGGAATTCAAGCATGCATGGGACAGTCATAAGGCCATTCTAGGGGTGGGGTAGGAAGAAGTAGCTGCTGGTTAACTAGGATCTGCAGCTTATCCATTAGGTAGGAAATGGGCAGACTGGGTGGGTCAAGCGGTCCTTATCTGCCGTCAAATTCTATGTTTCTATATTTGCCTTGTAGATTTTCCAGGCTTGGTCCCTGACTAGTCGTTGTTCCAAGAGGTTTGCAGTTACCCAAGGTAGATGGGATCCTCTTACTCTGGATCTTCTGAGAGGTGAGGAGTCCCAGATAACCAGGAATTTGGTCGTGAAGAATTGAGGCCTCATCCATGGAGGGAGCCCTAGGGATGTAGGACCAATCAATGCTGTGAGGTCATTTAGGGCGTGGTCAGGTCTAGGGATTTGTAAGCTCTATTGTACAATGTGCAGGGAAAGGGCCTTAGGTCTGAATATTTTCCTTACCAAATAAATCACGTGATGATCACTGAGGGAGTCCGGTGGTAGAAGTAGCATTAATTATAATGGCTGTTGGTGGTAAGGGCCCAATCCAGTAGAGTATGCTTCTTGGATTTGTGGTTTAGGCGAGTGGGTTCATTTATTTGTTGGGACAGGTTTAGCGCATTTACTTGACAACGTGCTTTGGAGGCTGTGCTGTCTAGCCAGTTCTGGCTGAAATACCCAAGGATATGAAGTTTGCCTCCAGCCACGAGGGATCTCAGGGTGCTGAGGTGGTCTAGGATGATAGGCAGCGATGTGTCCGGAGGGCAGTAAGATCCTGCTATGTATATAGGGATCAGTGCAAGGTAGAGATTTTGATTAGTAGGGAACCCATTGACAGCGTGGGTGATGTAGGTCTGATTGTGGAGAACTGGAGTTTGGAGGAGATGTACATGGCAGTGCCACTACCTTTCTTTTGCCCTGATGATCCTGCTGAATGAGGAGTAGCCAGGTATGGAGAATTGGCATCAAAGTTGTGGGGCTTCAGCCAGGATTCTGTAATGGTTAAGATACAAGAGCATAGGAATAAGACACTTGTTTGTAAGGCCATTATTTTGTTCAGAATGCTGCATATATTTAGATGTACTATTTTGAACCCTCTTGGAAGGTGATTTGCCGGGTGAGAGGCGTCCGTTTATTGGGGAGGAAGGACCAGGGTTTCATTCTACATCACTGGCTATAAGGAGCAGGAGTGATAGGAGTTGTTTTAATAGGCATGTTCCTTTGTGACTTACAGCGGATAGGGAGGTGGTGCGTGTATGTGAGGTAGACATAGGGTCAAAAGAGTAGGAGACATTTAAAGCAAACAACCCAGCATGAAAGGAGGGAGGGGAGGGAGGATGGAGGCTCCCAATACCCAGTTTTGCCAGCAGTGCAGAGGGTGGTGCACTAGGGTAGAGGAAGAGTGGGCGGCTGCTTTACAGTCTCAGAGATGAGGGTCAGAGAAATTTGTTGATTAGGGTAGGGAGACGGTGGAAGGGATGATATGGTTATGAACAGAACAACCATTGCTAGAGAGAGAGAGAGAGAGAGGAACATTTTAATGAGAGTTAGGAACACTGCTCAGGGTGGCCACTAGTGTTAGAAAAGTATAAGGAGCTAATGGAAAAGAGGGCTGATTGGTTCTGACAGTCCCGTGGTTCAGCCTATAAAAGTAGGAGCTCACCAAGGGTGATGGTGGGGTGGTAGGGAGCCGCACACAGTGCAGCTGGGGATCTCCTTCATGCAGTCAGCTGGAGCTCTGCCTTAGGTGTGGGATCTCTACCTTCAGTATTTTTGGTCAGTGATCCGCGGGTTCAGGGGCTCTGGGAGGGCTGAACAACTGCTTGCCCTCATGACCTCTGCAGCTATGGAACAGAAGAGAAACAGACTATAAATAACAGGTAGGGAGGAGGAGCTAAAAGTGCAAGTACTGATATTTCTTATGCAGTAGGAGGTTCCTAGCATACATTGCCTAGGATTACACTTACATGCAGGTACTAAGAACTTAGCATTACAATTAATTTGGATACTATTTGCTTGTTAAAGATTTTAACAGAAATTGCAGAAATTAGCAACCCCGCACAA
Source organism: Neoceratodus forsteri (assembly GCA_016271365.2). NCBI lineage: Eukaryota > Metazoa > Chordata > Ceratodontiformes > Ceratodontidae > Neoceratodus > Neoceratodus forsteri. The sequence continues at coordinate 602,743,172 of JADMNL010000023.1, forward strand.
ACACCCTAATTTGGCTCTGGTGTACTACAGCCTAAGTTTTTATACAGAGAGATCCCTTAAGGCAAAAGTGTAAGTTAGATTCTATTAAAGTTTACTTCTGCCTGGAGTACCAATATAGTAGTTTGGTGGAGCAGGGACAGGCAGTAAAAACAATCTATAGAGCTCTGCCAACTGTAAAAGCAAAGCGCCTTTGTTTAAAAGCGCACCAAATTCAAATCCCTGTCATGCAGTCAGCTGGAGCTCTATCTTAGGCATGGGATCTCTACCTAAGTATTTTAGTCAGCGATCCGTAGGCCGGGGCTCTGGGAGGGCTGAACCAACTGCTTGCCCTCATGACCTCTGCAGCTTCAGTATTTTCAGTCAGCGATCCGCAGGCTCGGGGCTCTGGGGAGGGCTGAACCAACTGCTTGCCCTCACAACCTCTGCAACATTGTGAAATGAGAAATCCTAAAAAGGTATGAATTTCTGGTCACTGTTCTTTTACCCAAAGCTACATCTGTAGGAAGGATGTTGATGAATTGCTCCACTGCATATGTTAATGATCTGCAGGACTGCTTGTCCTCTAGTTGGAGCCAGTTAATGAGGAGTTCTCTGATTCAGGTGAAGGCTTCTCAAGGATTATCAGCAGGTTGTACCTCAGGGACTGGAATTTCTGCCTGTTGAGCTTCGCCTGAGATGTCATACCTTTTAAGGATTTCTCGTTTCACAATGTCATAGTTTTCTGATTGAGCAGTGTCCATTTTACTATAGGAAAGTTGGGCTTTACATGTCAGATAAGGCACCAGCCTGACTGTCCATTTTTGTTTTGGCCACTGGCGCTCTGGTGACCTTTTCAAAAGTTGTTCAGTATGCTTCAATATCATCCGAGGGACACAGCTCTGTAAGTTTAATGTCTTTTAAATTGTTTGTGTTATGTTGATCTGGTGGACCTGTACCAGACCATCCAGCTTTATAGTTTGCAAGGCATCCTGCCACCGCTGCTCCTGTCACTGCATCTCTTTTCTCTGCTGCACTTCTTCTCTTCTCTGCTTCTCAGTCTGTCTTTGTTGTATAACCCACCATTTGAAGAAGCCAGACATATGTTCAGGTTCTGTCCCTGCATGTTCTTCTGTCATCACTTGTGCTGGCTGTACAGTCTCAGTATATGGCCATGACTAGCGATTTATAATTATCAGTAACCATAAAAATAAATAAATATGTACAGGATAGCTCTTCACAAAGACAGCACAAACAAAAATCCTTCCTCGAGCCTCTCTCTCTCTCTCTCTCTCTCATTCCCTATAAATTTCTTAATTGCTCTCCATTTATCTAAACAAAACATTGCTCTCCTTATATAAGATATATTTGCCTGGCAGTTTAACTCCTGCAACCTGTTCTTGTAAGTTTCATCTCCTGTTTTCATAAAGGCAACAAGACTGTTTGATTACCTTCCTGTGATCAGCCTGAAGAGTGCATTAGTCTTCTTATCAGGTGCAACCAATTAAGACAGCCTATCCCAGGGTTGAGTTCCTGCTGACAGTTCTGTTAACAAGCTTTTGAAAATCAAAATACATCTCAAAGTTAACACCCTGATTTCCAGATTGTCACTTTTTAAGAGACCCAAATATCTCTGCAGTCATTTCAAACAACATAACTATATACATTTGCATACCAAGGGATCCCAATTTTATTTACAGATTCAAATATACTTTGTAACCACAGAGAAGCAAGGGAGAAAGAAAAATAGAACTAGCAAGTGCAGGAAGGAGACAACAGGGGAACCATGGGCCCATTGGAGTGTCAATTCCCAGGAGCCATAATGAAAATTTGATTGCATAATCAGACAGGATAGAAACAGGCAAGTGGAAGAATAGGAGAACAGAATAGATCTTGCTTTTAACTCTATTTGAATAGCACATGGGACAAGGTCTTATCCCAACCCTGTCACAGGATTTACTGAAGTTCAGAAACCTGGCAGTGTTCTTGATTAATTTCTCACTGAGTGAGTCGGTCAGCAACCCTTTGAAATGTGCTTTCTTTTTTTTTTTCCCTCCTACATGCCCCAGAGTTACCTCTCCTTCAGGCCGCCTAGTACCGGGCGTTCCCCTCTAGCTCCCTTAGCCACCTACCTCATATCTGCAGCCTTCTCGGGCAAGTCCGTGTAACCCTTGCACTGATGGGTCCCTCCTCCGAGGGGAAAGGCACCAGCGGGGCAGAACCAGCACACTACTATTCTCTCAGACCCTCGGAGCTGCTGAGGCAATTGTGGCTCTCAGGGTATTCAGGGAAGTCAGGGGCGGCGTCCGTCATCTGGTTAACTTCCGGTGTGGATTTTCTCGTTTTCTTGTTCCCCCTCTAGTGCGTCGTTACATGCATTGCCTCCCAGTCTCCACTAGGGGCCTCTGCAGTGAAGATACTCCTAACCCACCCCAGGACAGGAGGCAGTCCGTCAGGCGCTCGATCCTGCCCTTTCCCTGCCGACCCCCAGACCAGTCCGCTCCCCGAACTCCGGGTCGCCGGGTGTGGTCGAGGCGCCAGCGCCAACCTCTACACCACCGGCCGGCATGAAATGTGCTTTCTGGACTGATAGTGACATTAGATATGTCCATCCTCACCACAGCAATAGCAATAAACATCATTTCCACACATTGACTGTCAAAGGGTTCCAGTCAGAGAGTTTCGTGGATGCTGTTCCCTCCCAGACAGGAGTCCTCAGTGATTGCAGGACTTGGTGATTAATTGGTTCTCCCATTATTTTCTTTAGCTTGATCAGTTGAGCATGGACTTCCTCAATGAGACAGCATCTGATGCTTGCACTCTTTTGCTTGAGGCAATTGACACCACACTGCTTGAAATAGACATACTTGCAACTAGAATTCAGCCCTTTTGAGAGGGTGGGTTGGTCTTACCCTGCAGGATTATCACACGTTTTATCTCTTGAAATAGTCTCTGTAGTTCTGTAATATCACAGGAGTCCCCATTGTGCAACACTTGTGCACTGGTGGTGGAAGTCAGTAGGGGTCCCCACTGTTCATCTTGTTCCTCAGCCTCTCTAACCTCCCACAGAAGGACTCAGTGGGAGGTGGGTCAGCCAGTCCCTCTCTTAAGCGTAAATTTAACAACAGCTCTGAAAACTGTGCAGCCTTCAACACTTATTCTAGTCACACCTTGTTCAGGTCCTGGATTCTATCCCAGCTTTGTAGTACACTTTTGTAGGGTCCTCTCAAGTTGGCGAGATCAGTGGTGAGGCATTCTCCCTTCATTGTTTAGTGGTCTTAAACTTCAAGTACAAGTCATCACAAGATTACATACTTCCAAACACATTGCCCAGGGCAGCAAAATATTCATCTGCATTAGCCTCTGAGTCCATGGCACACAAGGACCAGGTGGCATCTAATGCTGACCCGTTCGAGACTCTCAACCAGTCTGTTGTGCTTTTCCACCTCAATGCATTGCCATCCACATAGCATTGAGACAGCATACTCGACCCAGGTTTCATAATCATCTTCTCCAGCAGGGGTGGTGATGATGCCAGAAAAAATTTCCTAAGGTGTTGGTAATAGTCAGAACCCACAGGATGAACTAGTCCACATTCTTCAGAGGTTACCCTGGGGAGGCAACTAGGTCTGCAGAGCCATGAGGGTCTTCACTTCACTAGCCAATGGCAGTTCTAGTTTGGTTTTTAAACTCCAACAGAACTTAGAAGGGGTGAAGGAGGTTTGGGCTGACAGGACTCCCCGATTTTCACCAGCCTGCTCTCTCGAGACTCCTCAGGTGTAACTGTGGCAAGCAGGTTCACAGCCCATAAGTACTTCTCAAGTTCCACAATTGGATTTCTGAACTGAGTACCTGGTTCTGCATAAATACTAAATGCATACATATCTATGTGCATCCACACTTATACAGATACATATACATACATAAACACATTTATATACCCATATCCATGCCACATACTGTATAGTTACCATACTATAACAGCATACATTCAGATTAATAAAACAGGTCCTCAAATCAGTTCTTGACCTATTGTTTTGCAGGAGGGCCCCACATTTCCCAATATTTTGTAATGTGTATACATATATAATTGTGATTCTTTTCTAATTTCATATTTTCAATTAATAAATTCTTCCACAAATCCCACATAGAAGGGTTAGGGTCTTTCCACATTCTTGTAACACACCTTGCATTGATTAGTACAATATTCAGCAATGGGAGTGAGGGCCCAGTTGGTAACTGCTGATTAAAGAAAATACCTAGTAGTCATAATTCTGGTTCAGGATAAAGTTTAGTGTTAAGTATGATGTTATTGGTATCAACTATCTTTTACCAAAATAATTCTAACCTATTACATTTAGCTATGACATGGGAGATTGTACCTGTTTAAATTCTGCATCTATTGCAAAGATTAGAAATTTCTTGGTTAAATTTATTTAAAAGGTGTGGGGCAAGATTCACAAAAAAGCCAAAAATCCACAGCTGCAGGAAAAGGCCTGCAGCACTGCGGAAAAACAGTTGCGTGATATTCATACAGAAATTTTGAGCAGGTGCAGAATTTCATAAAATCCCAGGAGCTGTGGAATTTCAGCAGCTGTGGAAATTGCATGTGGTAAAAATCTACAACTGCGGACCCACAGCTGCAGAAATAGCTTAGGAGGCACAGCAACAGTGAACTTAATTAGCTGGAACCACAGACAGGGCTGCCATAGAATGAAGCTGAAGGCACCCACAAAGAGACCAGCAACCAGTCCCTCAACTGGGACCACTGCAGCACCACATGTACCAGCAATACCATGGCACCACAGTGGCCAACTGTCACTGCTGGTCCTCCCTCCTAGGGTGTTCCTGTTGCCTGCAGGGGTAGCACTCACTGCAGGCTGGCCAGGCTCTACTGCCTGTGGGGCTTCATCATGGGCTGCACTGTGTCTGGTGGTTGTTGCCTGTTGCCATATCATGGCAATGTGTGCTTTGTTGCTGTTACAGCAGCCACTGTTCTACCTGGCTCATTACCTGTGCCTCACCTCCCACCTTAATTGATTCCAATTGCTGGGGCACTCACTGCAGTTTGCTGAGGGAGAGTTACACCTCATTCCACTGTGTGTAACATTTTTCCGCGACTTGGTGAAAAACAGACTGGTTGTGAATAGCCTTCAGGGCTGTGCCTTATTTATCTCACACCTTTTTTCCTCAGGGACTTCCGCAACTGCACTTTTTCCACAGTCCTTAGTGTTGTTTTCTGCAGCTACGGAGGTTTTTGTGAATAGCACTCAGTGCAAGTTCTGCTTTGTTTCCATAGCTACACAAGTTTTGGGGACTTAGGGAAGGTTTTGCACCTTCAGAAAGCTTTGTGAATCCAGCTCATGGTGTATAACACATTTTGTGAATAATGAAAAATTGAATCTGAATTAATCTGTTACATACAGTACAGAGATTCTGCATGGATTGCATATAGTATCCCACTGTAAGTGTGATATGGTACAATTAAGTTCTTTTGCCAGTTTTCCTTGATTTTATTGGAATCAGGTGTTTGGTATGATAATAGAAAATGATAAAGTCTAGATAATAGCTTCTGATGTTTTAGTGAACATTGTATGATTTCTAAGAGAGGATTAGGTTTATTTAAATGGCTGTTAAGGTCTATTAATTTATTTAAAGCCTCTCTTATTTGTTAATATCTGTAACAATGATTTTATTAAGTACAAAATAGAACTGTAATTGCTTAGAAGATTTTAATGTATTCAGGTCAAATAAGTCACCAATTTGCCTTATACCTTTAATTTCCCATTCTTTAAGAATGGAAATTACAGTGCAGAGCTTCAAACAGGCATGGGATAGGCATAAGGGAGCAATACAGGTGAATATGAATAGATAGGCCATTGACAGAGCAAAGGACTATGGCACATTCATAAGGTAGAAAAGAAATGAGCAGACTGGATGAGTCCTTATCTGCCATCAACTTCTATGTTTCTATGGTTCTAAAATGCTCTTGCTTAATGCTATAAAACCATTATTTTAATTGGGGATGTCAGAGTTAAACTTGCACAGTTTGTATTATGCCAAATCTTTAAAGTTGTGGACAGACATGTTTTACCAATGAAAAATTGCTTTTGCATGTTCTGAAACAGAATAGTTTCCTTTTTATTGTAAGGCATGCTTTCAGTCTTGAAATACACCCATGGTGCAGATCAAAACTAAACCATTCCTTTATTAGTTCTAGAATTGCTGCACAATAATATGGAGAAATGTTAGAATTTCATACCCATGCAGTTATACTAGCTGTTAATTTAGGCTTAAAACAGTATTTTCCATTTTACATATAAATTCTGATAACATATGATCAATTGTTTAAAGTAAGATTGGTATATATTTAATATAATATAAAAGTTATAGCAGCACATTCATTTTTCTGGTATGAATACATCTTATAAGAGATCATGGTGAATGATGCCAGCTTGCTAAATCACTCTTTATCTGTAAAATGAGTGGATCTAAATTTTCAACAATTAGATCATCCTAAATAATTCAGTGAGTGTTGCTTAATGCAAAACTGGGTCTGTGTTTGGAGGATGTTATATTGAGATAGAAAAATAGGCAATACCTCTGATTTGTTCTAATTTTAATTTATAATAGTATTTTTTTTCAGAATCGTTCTACTGTATTTAGTACCTCACTATTCCTGTAGTGGCTTATTTAGATATAGCAGAATATCATCAGTAAACATAGATAATTTTAGAATCTGATTTCCTACTTGAAACCTGCTATCTCCTGTGTTTCCCTTAGAACATTGGCCAGGGGTTCCAAAACAAATAGAAATAAAAGAGGTTATGGGGACATCCTTCATGCATGTTGCTTTTAAAGGCGAAGTGGAAGACAGTATTTTATTCATTAATACTCTCACTGTAGTATTTTTATAGATCATATGGATCCATGATCTAAAATTGTATCCTAGTCCTAGCTTTTCAAGTGTTTTAAACAAGAAAGTCCACTCCACCCTATCAAATGCCTTTTCTGCATCCAGGGACACCATCATGACACTAGGATTGGTTGCACAGTTAATAATATTGACTGAATTTCTTACATTATTATGACCTCTCCTTCCATTCACAAAGCCAGTTTGGTATTTTTTATGAATTGACATAATATTATTTTAAGGTGGTCAACCAATATTTTTGCAAAGATTTTATAATCTGTATTAATTAAGGATGTTGGGTGGTTTGATGAACATAATATTGAGAGTTTTCCTTTTTTAAGTATTACAGAGATAAGGGCTTCTTGAAAGGAAGGAGGGAGCAATAAGTGATGAATGAGGTAAACAGTTCATTCAAGAAAGGTACAAGTAGTTACTAAATGTTTTAAAGAAATCAACACTCACTCTGTCCACTCCTGGAGCTTTACCTAACTGAAGTTGTAAAATAGCATTATAATTTCACTTAGTGATATTGGATGCTCTATTATCTATTTTGTCTTTCACTAATAGTTGGAATATTGTCACATTCCTCTAATTCCTGCCTGTTTTCACTGCGGTTATGTCTGATTCATATACTGTATAGCAGCTTATTTTAGCTCCCTCTTTATTTAGCACAGAGTGTGGTGCAGTACTATTTAGTGCCAGATTAAATTAGCGTGTCAGCTTCATGTCCAGTTATAGCACTATGCTCCCTGTAATATTAGTGATCAGCTTATTTTAGCGCTTTTGTCAGTTAAGCTAATATAACAAAAATAAATTGATAGCTAATATCTCCTGCTATACATTAATTTATAATAGGACATACATTTATATTCATAAGTTCTGGGTTAGTCAGTATCTGTCTGACTGATTTTAATTTCATCTATACTTTTCTCTTTTTTCTTTTGTGATGTGTATGAAGGTAACTTGCCACTTTTATTTGCCTGTGTTGAGACTTAGATCTACTCATTAATACAACTGTTTCTGTCTTTTCATTTAGTATAGTATTATACTGGTTTCTTAATATTTATAAATATTTAAGGTGTACCTGTTCCTGCATGAAGTGCCTATGAATCTTTCTTTTCTAGATCAAGTTTTCTTGTTCTTGTTTAGCTTTGTTTTACTACAAGAGAATACAAAGTTATTTCCCTAACAGTAGTAGTGTAAGCATCCCAAACAAAATTCCAACTTACTTCTCCTGTGTTGTTAATCAGGAAGAACTACTCAGTTTCCTTGATTATGCATTCATACAACTCTTATGCTTTAGCAATAAAGGGTCACGTTTCCAGCTCCTATAACCATTGGTGGTGTCCCTGAATGTGAATGTCATTTCAATGGGGAGTCATCTGATACTGCTATTTGTTCATAATGTATGTGTGAAATGTTATCAAGTAACGTTTTGGAGCCAATAAGAAATCAATACAAGTGTAAGTTGTATATCTCCTGGAATAACATGAGAATTCTTAACTCCTTTATAGCTCCAAATGTCTAACAGTGAAAATTCTCCATTTTAGCTAAATGTATGTGTACCCCTGGATTGAGCAATCTATTGATAGCTATAGTGTCATAATTAAAATATAAGATTAAGTTAAAGGCTCAATTCTCTAAGGGGCTTTAATTTGCACAGGCTGCAGCAAAGAGCAACTTGCACCAAAGCCCTGTGCGCTAAGGACCCTGCACCAGATTCTGGTATAAGAGGTGTCCCAGTGCCTAAGTCTCCTCACTTGTGGCAATCTCTCCCATGAGACATACATGATGCATGGGAGGGTTTGCTGCAGACTCCTGCAGCAAATGCAAGTGGTTCCTCCATCCCCAATCCCCGGCCAAAGCACAAAACCCTCCCCAGTCCCCAATGTCCCCATTATAATATATTTCATTCAACCGCCATCCCTGGTAGTCTAGTGGCCCCTACCCAATCCCCATGTCCCCATTATAATATATTTTGTTCAACCCCATCCCTGCAGTCTAGTGGCCCCTTCCTGGTCCCCAATGTCCTCATTATATTTCATTCAACCCCCATCCTTGATAGCCTAGTGGTTCCCTCCCCAATCCTGATGTGCCCGTTATAATATATTTCATTCATTCCCCATCCCTTGTAGTCTAGTGGCCCCTTCCTGATCCCCAATGCCCCCTTATAATAATTGTGTCAATCCCTGAAATACAATCTCCTAATAGCTGTTCAATGTCAGATACATTCCATTCATTTTATTTGTTCAATCTTTAAAAATATTTTCACAAAATACACAAATACATAAAAACAACAACAAGACAATAAAGACAACTGGGGCAACAATTTAAAGGCAATATTTGTGCAAAACTGAACAACTAACAGTACGATACCACATTAAGTACTAAAGTGCCACAAAAGTTTAAAAGTAGAACCTAGGGACATAATACTTTCCTTCTCCTTATTTTTCTAGTTAGGTAAGCAAATTTCCCCATAGTATGTATGATGAAGGGATCTTCAGTGGAGAAAACCCCAAATTAGTTCTGATTCACTAATAGTGGAAATACAGATATCACTGGCAGAAGCCACATTTTCCTCATTTTAGTATACCAAGTACACTCAGAAAGGCATGAACCAGATCTCTCTTTCTCTCTGTTCACAACTACAAAAGGTATCCTTAGGATCCCTAGATTTCTTGTATAGGGCACTTTTACATTTGATTCAAACAATTCTAGCCTAAATCTTGTATCGTCTTACAAATAGCAGGTCTTCAGAATATCAAGATAAAATCTGTAGGCATGTGAGTCTACACTATGTGATAAGCGTTTAGAGCAATTAGATGCAGCAATGCAGGCCATGTCCAAGTCTATAATGGTGCAGTATGTTTTTCCTCACATAAGGTCTATATTGTTCACTAATGACCACATTTTGTTGTCTATATAATGTAGAAAAGAGAGAATATTTATCCAGGAGTCTATACAAATGTTTAAGCCAGGTTAATTGTTTTGAACTTCAGGTCACCCAAACCTCTTTCTCTGATAGCACATTTTCACCCATCTTTCATCAGGTAGTCTTAAAACTCATATCCAATAACTGATGATCCTAGAGGCGCCAAAGCTTGCTATTTAGGGATACCCAATTCTGTCCTTAAGAAAGAGACGGGTTGATTTTGGCAACCCATTATGTTCCTCAATAGTTTAGTGGCAGGTTTTTCTAAGTGATCAATGGAATGAAGTCCCCAAATGTCTGTCCCATAAAGGGGTTGGGCATTAAACTTTGCATGCAAGGCATATGGGAGCAGTCTAAGGGATACCCTCCATAAGCATGATTACATTTTGCCAAAACCACCTATAGTTCTGTTAGTTTTAGTAAGTGTGTGATCACAGTATCAACTCCAAGAATCATTGTATGAATAATAAATGCCCAGATACAGGACCTATCTCCAGAAGATCACCATGCAGTTTCCACTGATGTCTGGTGTTTCTAGCACCAAAGACCATTACTTTTGTCTTACTTAAGTTTATTTTCAGAGATAAAAAAATCAGAAACAGTTGCTAATAAGTCTATTTTTTCTGAAGGCCTGAAACAGTGAGAGCATAGTACCAGGTCATCAGCATAAGCAAGAGAGGAGCATATATTTGAGCCAATTTTAGGAGAATCCAATTGAAAAGCCTGTAATTCAATTAATAAACTGTTCAAGTAAATGGAAAATAGCAGGAGTGCCAGTATGCATACCTGTCTTACACCTTTGCTGATAATTAATTTGCTTGATAAAACATTTCCAGTTCAGATCTGGGCCCACATATTTGAATATAGATTCCTAATACCATTAACAAGAGCTGGAGAAATACCATGATTTAACATTATGTCCCATAAAGTTGACCTATTTATTGTGTCAAATGCAGAGCTGTAGTCCACAAAGACCACACAGTTTTGTTTCTGACTACAACATATTGTTCAATTAAGGTGGAGTATGAAACAATTATCTGTCAATTAAGTGGGAGAGTATGAAACAATTATCTAAAGTTGAAAAGTGTACATGGAAGCCAGCTTGAGCTGGAGCAAGGCTCCACAGTAGTTCTATTTCCTCCTTGAGTCTTGCCAATAACATTTTTGCAAAAATTTTGCCTAAGATGTCCAAAGGCTTATGGGGTGATACGTTGAGGATCCTCTTTTGATCCCTTGTTATGCATTAGCACAATAATTGCACCTACTCATGAATCTGATATAATTATTCCAGAAGCATTCGTAAAAAGGAAACCAGAAAGTCTGCCCAGTCTTTGGCTGAACATAAAAAGACTTCCCGGGACTTTATCCAGGCCTGAGGCTTTATTGTGTTTAAGACTCAATATTGCTTTGACAATTTCTTGCTTTGAAAAAGGAACATGTTGAGTTTTATATATCTCTCTTATCCATACTATTCCAGACACTTTCAGACTTGGATCATACAGCATACTGCCATAGAACTCTACCCATCTTTTGGTTCAATATGATGAACCAAATCATTAGTCAACCCTTACATCCTTTGGCGACCAGAAGCCAGAATGTCTTAGTATCATTATTTTCTACAGCTACATGCATTCTGCCCCATTGTTGTTCACTGAAAAGTTTCTTTTTGCTTTAATAAGACCCTGTATTGTTTCTTTGCTACTTTAAGTTCTGTTGCACTAGTCTGATCTGCTATTGTTTTGGCTTTTCTAGATATTTTCTGCAGGAATCTTTTCTGCATTTTACAGTCATTGTCGAACCATCCAGGTACAGTTGAAAACTTTGAATTAAAGGTTATAGATTTATATAACTTGGTCTTGAGGGTATTACAAAAGTTTTAGATTTCCATAAATCTGATGAGGATCAGAAATGGTACAATCCAAGAGTTTATGAAAAGAGAAATTAAAGTTATCACACCTTCTTCCAACGTCCATGTCCACTCCAATTTTCTTGACTATCTAATTATAATAGGAGTGGGCCTTGGGCAAATCTCCTGCTCTACTATAACTGTTTTACATGAAACAATTGGGAAGTGATCACTTTCAACTTTGTTCACAACAGCAAGATCTTCCCAAAAATCTGGAGGGCCTTGCCAGAGAACTAGATCAATTACTGAAGAGCTGTTATTAGAAAAGTAAGAGGCCTGAAACAGTATTATCACCCAGGGTGCTACCATTTAAAGGATAGATCAAATTGTCATTCATAAATGTTATTCATTTGTGACCGTTATAGTTATATTTCAAGTCGGATGTAACTCTTTTAGCTCTGTCAGTTTTGGAAACATATAGCCCAAAGTTGAGTTGTCACATATTCCATCAAATAAGCCTATTCTGGCATTACAATCTCAGGAGTAAAAAAAAGCATTGGAATAGTCCAATTGAGCAGCTCTGACTGAGTTGATTTGTCTATCCCAAATGTCATTTAGAATTTCTTAGTTCTTGATGGTAGAATGTAACAGTTAAACAAAAGCAAAGGAGCCCTGAGAATAACAAAAGAATCCCCAGGTAGGTTTGATCAGAGATCAATCTTTTAACATTAGAGAAAACCGGTCTTAGTAAAGGTTAATAAGCTGCCTGAGTGGTGCGCAGCTTTCAGATTTACAACCTGGAGTATGTATCAGAGTATAACCATTTATATCCAAATCATCCTCTTGCTTATGCCGGACTTTGAAGGCAAATAAGGTAAAGGAACAAATATAGTCAAGTTAATCCCGTCCTGCATTTTTGACCCAAAACCTACGATGTTCCATGAGATTAAGAATAGGGCATTATTTTCCAAGAAACAAATATCAAATTCTCTATGGACACCTCTGGATTTCGTCCTTTATTATCACTAGGATGACTTCTTAATTCTGTTGAGTCAAGCCCAGGGAGAACTGAGGAAGTCAATCATCATACCCTCATGACCAAAATCTATTTGAGATTGGTACAGTGAAATAATTTCTCATGTTATGATTCAGGAACTTACCCTTAGTTACTTGGGAATGATGAAAAAATAAGATGGAGTCCATCTCTTTTGGTGAGATCTACCAAATAAAGGCCCAGGACATCTAGTTTGACTACCTCATTCCAAACCTTACTGACAATTAAAGAGTTTTAAAAGTTATGTCAATTTGACCATCCATTTTAGACTGGAATACCTGTAAACTCTAGAACACCTTGATGGCCCAGTCTTATATTTAAAGAGTTTGCAAGTAAGTTACACAAAATTCTTGTCAGTTTTACATCAGATTCATTATACAGTTTCTGATGTCCAAATAAACTCAGAATAACTGGTGCATTATCAGAATTGGAAGAAGCAGGAATCTTCCTTTCTCCGACCATCACTGAGCATTCCCTAACATGATTAATAGAATCAGTCACTGTGTAATATTTATCCAACAGACTGCTACTAAGGTTAAAGACTTAAAATGTCTGAAAGATTTCTCCAGACATAATAGGTGGTCCTTTCAGAAGAAAAAGATGTCAACACTGTTTCGAGGATGTACCTATCTGTGTCTGTGTTCCTTTTTATTGTGAGAATTCACTAACTGCAATGTCAAGCTTAATTTTTCATTAATCAGATGAAAAATTAATTCCTCTAATGGTTCCTCCTTTCAATTTCTAAGGCCATAAATTCCGATCCACGGATAAATTGGTAAAGTCTGAAACTGGCCCTCATTATTCAGGGTATCATTATCTTGTAATTTATTAATAATTGGCAACTTCCTTTCTATGTTAATTAAAGAGTCTGACTACTTTCTTTGTGAGTTCTTTCCTGGAGTTTAAGGGGACCGGTCATGTTTCTTCTTTTTCCCCTTTTTTCTGCAGCGGTACAAGTTTCCACTTCTGATCTATTCACTTTTAATTCTGTCTTAGTATTTCCCTTACCGATTTCACCTTTCACTTGGCCTTTTTACTTTTTTCCTTTCCTTACCACTGATGACTCTTTTATAGGTGACTTACCCTCATTCACCTTAGTGCCAATTTTTCTCAAGTTTTACTGACAACCATTGTGTTTTTATTTATTAATGGTATTTCAAAAGGAAATCAATTGATGTAAAATCAGGTCTAATTTCATTACTTGCTACTTCTGTTATATTATATCCTTCCATGGGATTGAAGAAGATTCCCTAGGTGGATGGATTTCTTTTAGAATTCTAAGTACATCATCCAACCTTGCACCGTTTACTGCTATATATTCCTTTAAGGACTCAATTTAATTTCTATTAATGATCAGCTGTTCACAAAGCATAAGGTTAGCTGCATACTGTTTTTAGGACCTTGATAATGTCTTCACTTAGAATCAAGGGAGGTATACCAGAGCTGTGCTACTTAGGCTTTTGTTTAATACTGACTGACTAGTCATCTCAAAAGTCTCGAAAATGAGTCAAGCTATCATTATCAGCTTGTCACTTGAGTTTTGATTTGCAGTAAATATCAGCTGTTGATTGCTAGAAATATTTTTTGTGATACATCCAATTGTTGAGTCTCTGGATGGTCACTTCAAGCTTATTCAAAATCTCTTTAAGAGTAGATTTACCCATAGGAACATCCTCATGGCTGGGATTGTCTACCTTGTCTACCTTAGTATGGTTGTTGGGATTTAACACAATACTGGATTGATAATCTATCTGCGATCTGGGCACTGATTTTTGCACTGAATTTTGAGGATCAGCCCTTTTCAATGTAAAGTGATGCTTTTTAATTAATGTAAAATCTGCTGAAACCCATTCAGTGAGTTTCTCCTCTGACAAAGACTACCTGTGCTTTGACCACTATTCTGTTGAACTACAGGGTTTAAGTCAGTAGCAACGATTGGTCTGGGAAGAAACTTCTACACCTGGTCTCACCCTATCAGAGTCACTAGAGATTGATTTAACTGGACCAGACATGGAGAGTTTCGGAGTAGAGGTAGAAAAAATTTGAGAAAATGGAGGTAAAGAAATGTTCCCTTCCTTACTAGTCTTGCTTGCCTGTTTGAAAACATTTCCCTCAGTGTCTGTTGTTTAGATTTGTAAGTGTGCTTTCTTTTCCTTTTCTCCACTCTTTTTGAAGGTGCATGTTTCAGTTTAACCTTTCCTTTCTTGCCTGCTGCTTTGCCCATAGTTTCAGTAGTTTAAGTAACACCTTTATTGAGTGAGAAAAAGTATCATAAGGAGCAGATTCTATGGCACCAGAATTTTCATAGGTGCTTGTTCTATGTTATTAGTAAATACATTTTGCTGTCTTAGTAATTCCCATTCTAAAGAACAGGTAATTAAAACAAAATTTTTGAAACTCCTTTATCCCTAACACAATACAACCACAGGGACTAGGTTTAAAGCAGTCCAGTAGAGGTTGATTGGTAACTGATTGATAGAGTAAAGTGGTAATGGATTCCAATTGGATTCAGATGGTTGGATATTCCAAAAATTCCAATGATTCTAAGAGAGCTCAGTCACCAGCCAGTATCAAAACAATCACATAGAAGTGCGTAACTGTACAATTAAGTAACAGCTAAACTAAAACAGACAAAATGCTAAGTGCCTGAAAAAACAACAAACAGAAAAAAAAAGAAAAAAGGCAAAAGTCAGCAATAAAGCCTTCAAGAGCTCAAATTCATTGAGTTTGAGTAGTCTGAGTAGTTCAGTAAAGTGCACTCAAACACAACCAAGTGCAAATAAGTGAGACAGTAGATCCTGTGGAAACCCAGTCTTTAGTTTCAATTCACAATACAGCTCACAGATACAAAACTGCAGTCAAGAAAAAACTCAGATACACCGTACAAGTGGGACTTAACTCCTTTCCGGTTCTCTCAGGTCTTTCAGTGTCTCAAGATTCTCTGCATCTTCAAATCCAAATTAGGACACAAAGCCACCATGAAGTTGACAAGACCAGGGCATAGGAATATTGCACTCAGTAAGTTCCACAAGAAAAATCCCAAATTTCCCAGGCAAAACAGCTATAAAAGATGGAGCTTAAGTCCGCTTTTACAGTGATTTCAGTGTTTGCAGCGTTTGCAGTAATTGCAGTGTCTACAATCCATGAGGAGGGACTCCTCTGTTTGTAATCAGTGCCCCAAAATCTGGAATGCGTAAAAGGAAAAAATGCTAGAAACTATAGAGCATGGGAAGAGAATACAAACACCCTTCTAAAATAGAAGTATTGACTAAAAACACAGTACCAGGTGAACACAGAAAATTCCAATGGCTCTACTTTAAAAATCATGAGAACTATTGAAACATAGAAACACAGAATTTGACGCAGATAAGGACCGCTTGGCCCACCCAGTCTGCCCATTTCCCTACCTACTGGATAAGCTGCAGATCCTAGTTAACCAGCAGCCTACTTCTTCCTACCCCCACCCCCCAGAATTGCCTTATGACTATCCCATGCATGCTTGAATTCCACCACTGATTTTGACTCACAACCTCCTCCGAAGGCGTTCCATGCATCCACAACCCTCTCTGTGAAAAAATACTTCCTTAAATTACCTCTGAGCCCCCCCCTCTAGCTTCAAATTGTGCCCTCTTGTTCTTGCACCTCTTTTTTGAAAGATGCTACCCTCTTGGACTTTGTTGATTCCCTTGAGGTACTTGAATGTTTTTATCATGTCCCCTCTCCCTCCTTTCCTCGAGGCTATACATATTAAGCTCCTTAAGTCTCTCTTCATATGTCTTCGGTGCAAACCCTGCACCATTTTAGTTGCCCTCCTCTGGACAGCTTCCATCCTGTCTATGTCTTTGCGAGATTGGGTCTCCAGAACTGCACACAGTACTCCAGATGGGGTCTCACCAGCTGTCTGTACAGAGGGATAATAACTTCCTGTTTTCTGCTGGTGATGCCTCTCCTATGCATCCCAGTATTCCCCCAACCCTCCTTGCTGCCCTCTCACATTGCTTGCCCATCTTTAGGTCATCTGATGTGACTACCCCAGGTCCCTTTCCATTCTTGTTGTTGTTAGTATCTCACCCCCATTGTGTACTCTTCCCTGGGTTTTGTTTCCCAGGTGCATTACCTTGCACTTCTTAGCATTGAATCTAAGCTGCCATACATTTGACCATTCCTCTAACCTTGCCAAGTCCCTTCTCATCACTTCCACACCACCCTGTGCATCAACTCTGTTGCAGATCTTAGTGTCATCTGCAAAGAGACATACTTTCCTTCCAGTCCTTCTGCAATGTAAACACAAAGACATTGAAGAGGACAGTCCTAATACTGAACCCTCAACTGGTGCCCACTAGTAACCCTCCTTTCTTCTGAGTGGACTCCATTTACTATAACTCTCTGTGTCCTATTCTCCAGCTAATTCTTTACCCAGGCTGTCATCTTGGGACCCTCCCAGGCTGGCTAACTTGTATATTAATCTTTTGTGGGACTGTGTCAAATGCCTTGCTAAAGTCTAGGTAGGCCATGTCCACAGCCCCTCCCTGATCTACTACTTTGGTCACCCAGTCAAAGAAATCTATCAGATTCATCTGGCATGACCTTCCTGCTGTGAATCCATGCTGCCTGGGGTCCTGTGCCTCTCTGGCCTCTAGATACTAACAATTCTTTCCTTTAGAAGTGATTCCATCATTTCCCTATCACTGAGGTTAAACTAACAGGTCTATAGTTTCCTGCTTCTGCCTTGCTCCCACTTTTGTGAAGGGAATCACATCTGCCCTCCTCCAGTCCTCGGGTGCCACCCAATCCTCCCATGATTTGTTAAAAGGGTAGTCAGTGGTGTCACTAGTTCTACCTTAGTTCTTTTAGAATTCTGGGATGAATCCCATCAGGCCCCATTGCTTTGTCCACCTTTAGTTTTAAGAGTTCTTTCAGAACCCTTTCTTCTGTAAATGGGCTGGTATCACTTCTGTATCCAGAGTGTTACTACTGTTTGTTTTATGTACCTCCCCTCTTCCTTTATAAATACTGAGCAAAATATTTGTTTAGTATCTCTGCCTTTTCACAGTTTCCCTCTGCCCACCCTCCCTCCCTTTATTAAGCCTCACTATCCCTCCGTTGGTCTTCCTTCACTCCCTGATGTACCTATAAAAGGTTTTATCCCCATTCTTAACTGAGTTGGCTATCTTTTCCTCAGTTTGGGCCTTTGCCGTTCTGACTGCCTTCCCAGCCTCCTATTGCTTTAACTGATACAGTTCTCTGTCCTGCTCCTTCTGCGATTTTGTACTTCCTGAATGCTTTCTTTTCTCTTGAACCTTCACTGCCACTTCCTTTAGAGAACCATAGTGGTTTCTTACATCATCTTGTTTTGTTTATTTGCTTCACACAAAGGCTCGTTACCTCTGTGATGGCAGTTTTATTATTCCCCATTGTTCTTCCACCCTCCTTCCTGCCCATTTGCTAGTGCATTCCTTAGGCACTCACCCATTATAGCAAAGTCAGCCTCCTAAAGTCCAGTAGTTTTGTCTTTGTGAGCAGCTCTATTACTGTGTTTATTGTGAACCATACTGTTCGATGGTTGCTAGTTCCCAGATGGCTACCCACTTACATCTGTGATCCTCTCTCCATCTCCATTTGAGAGTATCAAGTCTAATATTGCTCCTCTCTCAGTGGGCTCCAGTACTAGTTGTCTAAGGCATGCCCCTGTAGGGCATCTAGAATAACTGCACTCTTGAGTGGCAGCTGCAACTGCACTCCAGTTAACATCTGGCATATTCAGATCACCCATCAGCAATATCTCCCTTTTCTGCCATTCTAAGTATACTTCTATCATTTCCTTGTCCATTTCCTCCCCTGAGAAGGAGTCTCTCTAACCCTGTGCTGATTGTGGTGCCATTGCCTGTCTCCAAATTTACCCACAGTGCTTCTTCTCCTCCCTGTTTACCCTTTTGTTCTGTTGCTTTTATTCCTTCCCTTATGTAAGAACTACTCCTCCTCCTCTTTTACCCTCCCTGTCCCTCCTGTAGATAGTGTATCCTGGTATGTTTATGTCCCAGTCATGGTTTGTGTGTACCATGTTTCTGTGTCTGCCACAATATCCAGATGTTCCTCCTCCATCAAGGCCACTAATTCAGGAAGCTTGTTACCTAGACTACGGGCATTGGTACTCATTGCTCTCCATTTTTGATGGCTTTACCTTCTGTTGCAGCATCCCCACTGACCGTTCTACCTTGGTCTTTTCTCATTTAGTACCCTGTTTTGTAGGGAGAGGCTGGGATTTTTCTGCTGCTTGTCAGTGCCTCCCCTTGACTAGTTTAAAAGCTTGCCAATGAAGCATTTAAACCAATTGCTCAAAAGACTTGTTCCCTTCCTGGACAGATACAGACCATCCTGCCAGTATAGGCTGTTGTCCCTCAGGTGGAACCCCAGTCCCCAATGAAGCCAAACCCTGTGCTCCGCACCATTTTTCAACCATTCATTAAACTGCATGGTGCCAATTACCCTCGCCTCACCCATGCCTTTGACAGGCAGCACCTCTGAGGAAGGATACTGTGTGTGCTACTTGTCTTAGACCCTCCCCAACTCTGCAATGTCCTTCTGCACTGCTCTAACCTCATGATGAGCCAAGCCATTTGTCCCTAGGTGGACAATTCGTCCAGCTCAGAATCCCTTGCAGCTGTTGTCATGATCCTCAGGATCGCTTCCTGTCCCTCAAGCCATGGCA
The DNA here is from genome assembly GCA_016271365.2 of Neoceratodus forsteri. NCBI lineage: Eukaryota > Metazoa > Chordata > Ceratodontiformes > Ceratodontidae > Neoceratodus > Neoceratodus forsteri. The sequence continues at coordinate 602,762,602 of JADMNL010000023.1, forward strand.
CCAGGCAGGCACCTTACTTCAGTTTTCCCAGCTCCTCCCAGTTCTATCCCCTGATAATTGGGTCCCCACCAGGAGCTGCTTCCTTTCCTTGTGGTGTCCTCTGCCTCCTTCCTGTGGGCCTCCCTTGTGACATGTCCTCAGCCTCCTTAGTCTCCTTTGTGGGTGCATCCATAGGGAGCTATGCTCCCCAGAATGGTATATGGATTGTGGGTGGAACAACTGACTGGGTGTGCCTCCGTTCCACCATCCTCACCCTTCCTGAGCCACTGTGGTCCAACTGCTGTGTTTTTCGCAATCTCTGAGGTGGTGGTGGTGGCTGTGGTGCTCCCTGGATGGGGAGGTTCTCTTCCTACTGTCCAGTGTGGCCTGGGGAAGGTCCCGTACTACTGTCCAGTGTGGCCTGAGGCAGGCAACTTCCTCCCTCAGGGCAGAGAGTTGTCTGCAAATAGGGCAGCATCTCAGCCTCCAGAAAGACTCCTGGAAGACTGCTACCCCACAGCCATTACATTTTTACTCCCCACATTTTTTTGTGTGTATTGGTTTGTAATATAGAAATATATATTTATAATATACAATGTGTATGCTTATATTGTCAGTGCAGTGTGCTAGAGAGGATATGACAGTGACATGCACCTTGCACTCTTGAGAAATGATGTCAGAACCCCAGGTATAAAGGAACTATTTCCGGGGTTGGTGGGGTGAGGGTGGGAAGGGTTGGGCCTAAACTGTGCCCTCACAAAACAATCAGCTAAAGCTCTGACCCACTGCTGCAATGAGTGCCTTCCTGTCAGCAAGATGCCTACACAACAATTTGATGAGAAATACCCTGCTAATCAAACAGAGAAAATCCACACATCAAGTCAGACACGGTAAACCTTCCCAGCCCCAAAACAGGCCTGGTGGTTTGTGCTCTGAGAGCTATTAGCCCCAAAATAAGTCAGCTGTGCTTTAAACTCTTCCTGCACTGAAAATTTTAAAAATTGTAACAAACAAGCGTAAACCTAGATCCACCACCCTCTGTTGCTTGAAAGACTGTCTTTTCCTGTTTCACACTGCAGGTTTTCTGTGACCACTCCTTAACCCCAGTAACTCTGTTAAAAGAGTTTAACTATCACAAACTCCTACGCACCAGTAAATTATTTAAAATAGTTTCTGTCCCAAAATCCTAGTAGTCAATCCAGCTACCCCAAGGACAACCAGAATGCAGTATTCAAACACTTATGAGGTTACTTCCAAGATAAGCAGAGTTTGCAAGTTTCTTTTCAACTCCTCAGCCAACTGTAATTCATTTAAAAATAGTTTAACTGTCAGCAAATCCTAGTAGACAATCTAGCTACCTCAAGGACCTACCCAAATGCAGTATTTAAATCCTTTCAAGTTACTAACAAGATAAACAGAGTTTACAAGCCCCTTCTTGGTTAAACACTAAATAAATGTGAATAAAAAGCAATTACAAAGGGTGGTTCATTTCACCTCCCACAGAATTAAGCAAAGTGCGCGTTTGTTGCAGATATCAAGTGCAATACAGAATTTCTCACACAGCTCACAGTTGAAGAAAGTAGTGTCCTTCTAGCTCCAGAAAATGTGTTTTGTGACAGTGCAAACAGTACAAATGATCTAAATAGGTATGGGCTAAAAGTAAAATAAAACTTACATATCTTTCAGAGACAAAGATCTTAAAAGCTACCAAAATACAGCCCCAATGAGTAGCATCCAGCAAAGACTACTGCTTGCAGTAATGGTGTAGTCCCAAAAGCCTTCGCGCAGTAAGCTTTGTATCAGCAAGTCATGTGACCTAGAACCGTGTTTTTTAAACAAAAAAAATACAAAATTGTTATAAAATAGCTTAAAACCACTATTACTTATGTAGGCACAGAAGAAAAAACTATTAAATAATATAATATATGTGTAAAAAGAGAATAGAAGTTGGAAAGTCTAACACAAACAATTGCATAAAATACATAAAATATTAGACAAGACTTCCCTTGTCAGGGTTCTGAAACTTGGCATGAAAATAGCATGTGGTGAGTGGAAAAGCACTTGCGATAAATCTCGCTGGGCTATATCACTACAGGCTGACTGGGCACTTCTTCCCAGCCTTGAGCCCCCATGGGCCCTTCTTCTCTGTCTTCCCAGTGGCTGGCTACACCAGCTTCAGGACTCAGTGGCTGCAAAGAAAGGGAGAATGGCAGGAAAGAAGGACCATGATCTAGCTGCTCAAGACAACCTGGAAGGCTGCTCACTTCGACAGGTATGGAATTGGAACAAACTGTTCCAGGCAATGCTGGCATACCCTTTCTAGCAGAAAGTATAGCGTTGAGCAGCTCCTGCTATCCTTTACTCCTCAGTGCAGCAGTGTACAGTGACTAGCTCCTCCTCAACATAAATTAGATCCGATGTCAGACAGTATTTCTACACCTCAGGTGCCTTTGCCTGAAAGCCTAGTTCTTGAAGAGTTAGAATTTTCTGAATTTAACTTGTGAGAAGAGGACTTTAAGGTTCTGAGAAGATCCAGGAAAATTCTACCAGAAAGACTTGTGCTTGATGAAAAATATTTCCGTTTGGTACAATTCTAGGCAAATCAATCCCCTTAGGCAAGCTTACCTACTTTGCTTGATTATCTGGTGCACCTACAGGCTTTGGGCCTCAGGCCCTCAACCCTCAGGTTTCACTTGGCAGCAGTATCTGCTTATTTGCCTGCAGGTGCAGAACAATAGCTTCATGCCCTATTTTAGGAAATATTTCAAAGGATTGCACATCTGTTTTCCCCTATTGGGAACCAGTCCCTCCCTGTGACCTGAATTTGTGCATAGCCAAACTCACGGGACCTCCTTTTGAGCCAATGGCTACAGCTGATTTGAAGTATGTCACTTGGATAACTGTTTTTCCTGGTGGCAATTACTTCAGCAACAAAAGTCCTAATTACATTTATCTTCCATAAGGACAAGGTGGTCCTTAGGACTTACAGGAAATTCCTTCCCAATGTGGTATCTGAGTTTCATTTGAACCAGTTCATCACCTTTCCTGTATTTTTCACAGTTAAATCCAGTTCAGGGAATTAAAGCTTCAAAGTTTGGATGTAAAGAGGTCCCTCAGCTACCATACCAGTCGTACTAAGGACCTCAGTGGTTCCCACTCACAGCTGTTTATCATCTATGGTGAGGTGAGGAAAGGCAGACCTGCCTCAGAGGGTCAGCTACACATTGGATAGTATTCTGCATCTAATTCTGCTACAGTAAGGCTGAGAAACAACCACCACAGGGGCCTCAGGGCACATTCCACTTGTGGAACTGCTGCCTATGTGGCAGATGCAAGGACATTCCTTTGCTGGAAATCTGTAAGCGGCTATCTGGAGTACAGTCCACACCTTCACAAAGCACTATTGCCTGGATGTCCAGTTCAGGAGTGATGCTAGGTTTGGCACTGCAGTATTGTAGAACCTTTTCCCAAAGTAGGTTCTGTACCCACCTCCCAAGGCACTGCTTGGTAGTCTGCATATGTCTAATACTTCTGGGAGATTCCTGGTGTTTGAAGACAAAATTGCTTACCATAGTAATATTGCTTCTCCAAGGGATCTCCCAGTAGAATTAGACCTCCTCTGTTACCTTACTTTACATAACATGAATCAGGTTCAGCAATATTTTCATATGGGTTCTTAATGTTGTCATTAATCATTGGCTTTACTTAATGTTTTGATGCACACAGGTATGACTAGGGGCCTTGCTCTCCTTTTGTGTTCTTTTTATCCTGTTTTGAACACGTCCTCTTTTCAAGGAGAAGGGTATTATTGCTTTGGGTTACAATTACTTAATTTGGATAGTCTAGTGTTTTCATTTACAAAAATGAAACTGAGTGAGAGGTCATACAGTTCACCTAGAGGCAGCAGTTTGAAAGTAACATTCTAGTTCCATGATTTGCATATATTCCACATTACATCACAGTTCTGGGGCAGTCAGAGATTATGAACTGACTGCATATGTTAATCTACTGGGAGATCCCTTGGAAGAAACAATATTACTATAGTAAGTTTTTTTTTAGTTTGCTATTAATTATGATTTTAGGAAAGAATTCCTCTATATATTTGATAGTTTTAGTCTTATTAGCCATTTTCCTTAGTTGTCAGATTGAAAGAGCTGCAGCTTAGTTTAAATCAGTTCAGTTCAGTTGTCTGCATACTCTGTAGACGTTTACAAATGAAACAGTGTAGCTCTGCCAACGTATGGTAGCTTTCCCATTGATTGCTTTCATTCATTCATATTTTCTCAATCAAATTGTTTACTTCATAAGTAAACAGTAGAGGAAAAACAACAGACATATGCAGATAGGGGTTCTCCTTTTTCTTTTCCATTTAAGCTTTTATATTTTTAAAGCGAAGTTACCCCAGTAAGGAGTTCAAGATTCAAAAAGCGACTCTCATGGAAAATGGGTCTGTCATGATGTCAGATATTTTTAAGTAGTTTGAAGTCTCCTTAGACTGTAACATGACTTTATCAGTGCATGGATGGTGTTAACAGCATTATAGCATTCAAGCTGCTCACTCATTCTAATAATATTGCTGACTAAACAGCTCAGTTCATTTAATAAGTGAAAGTGCAACAATTTCACACAGTCCGTTGATGCTTTTTTTTTATATCGTACTTTATGCTCCTCTGCCCCATCTGCCCCTTCTGACTGACCTCCCTGGCCGTCACCCGGTATCACTGGGACTTACCTCTGCTCAGTCGCGGTGCAGAGCCTATGAGAAGTCAGTCATCATCCACAGCTGGAGGTATTTTTCCACCATTTACTCCCTTCCCGTTGTTGGGGCTCACTCGCAGGATGGTGCATGTAGAGGCGTGTGCGCGTCCGCATAAGTCCCGCAGCACCTCCCTTCTTCTAGCCCCTCTGACCCACACTATCCTCTAGCCTCCTCCTCCTGGGGTAGTCATTGGCCGGGAGTGCCAGCCCACCCTCTCTGGGAGAGAGAACTGTCCTCAGATGCTTGATCCTCTCCTCCCTGCTGGACCCCCGGCAGTCCACATGCTCGTTCCCAAACACGGTCGCCAAGGGCATCCAGTGCCACAACCTCAGTGCCACAGGCCATCCTCAGTGCCACCAGGCCATAGTTAATGCTTGTTCAAAAAAAGTTCTTGGCTTTACTCAGTAAGGACTCAAAGGACTTAAAGAGCAGCTGATGCCTTTGAAAAAAACTCTGAAAACATTATAATCTGACACAATTCAGCTTTTATTTCTCATATCTTCTATAGATTTCTCCTCTTCATTATTTGTTACTGAAGAAATTCTCACAAAACAGAATCTTTACCCTTTAGAGCTCATCTGCCTCTTATAGCTTACTCCCTACTTACATCATAATGCTCTGCTGTGACATCACAGTCTGTTGCTGTGGGAATAACTGTGGTGTCGCAAGCACAGTATTATGACATCAGGTTGGGAATAAGCAATAGGAGCTGATGAACTCTCAGGGAACAACTCTTCGTTTTCATGCACCTGACGTCAGTAATAAATAATGGATGTAAGAATACAGAGCTAATGAGAAATACAAACTGCTTTGAGTCCAAATATTATGTTTTCAAAGTTCTTCTTGAGGCATCAGTGACTCTTTAAAGGTCAAAGCATTGATTCTTTTGATTTTTTCAAGTAGTGTTCTTTTAATGTATTTATTTTAGTTATTTTATTTAAACGTTGGTACCAAAAAGGCACACTGAGCCAAGGCTTGTTTCCAGGTGCAAAAGGGAGAGGGGTTACAGAATACAAACTGAGGGCAGTGACAACAATATAGACATTAATAACAAAGGGAAATTTTAAACAAAAGGCAGTAAAAATCAGTAAACTACTACAGGAGGCCACAGTGCTTGAAGCAATAAGTTGGCATTTGGTTATAGTAGAGGAGATGAACAGTGTCCAAGAACTGTAATGTGTCAAAAGGGAAAGCCGTAGCATCGGGGAGAGTTATGAGGTTGAGGTGGGGACTAGAGAGCTAGAAGGGAAGCGCAAGGTGGAACAGGAGTGAGCCGTGGCGGGCACCGGAGAGCAGAGTGGGACTGGGATGAGTGAATATGAGTGGGAGATGATTTCGGGGAAAGGGAAGCGGTACGAAAAAGCTGATAGTCCTGATGTAGTGTGGGGTGCAGGAGTAAGAAGAGCAGGAGTTCCTGGAGTGCAGGGGTAGGAGGATAGGTTAGCAGGGGATAGAAGGCAGGAGAGATGGGAGGGAAGGGTCCGAACCAGTGTTTAGCAATGAAGGCCAGACAGTGGGTCAGGCATCGGTGGGAGAAGAAATTATATGGAGAGGGAGTAGAGAGAGCAGTGGTGTGGAGGAGTTTATACCAAAGTGACCGAATGAGTTAAGGAGGGTGTCAAACCTGGTGAGGGACACAGAGGGGCAGTGTCATAGACTATATCAGCATAGTCAAATACTAGTAGAATCATTTTGGTGATTAGTTTGTGGCACATTGGCAGGGACAAACAGTTTTTGTTCCAATATAGGACCCCAGGCTTAGGCCGGAGCTTGGAGAAGATGGCATTGATATGAGTAGTAGTAGTTAAGGTGGCTGTCCAGCCAGACCACTAGGTATTAAGCACAGGTACTACCTCAGAGGGAGGCCATTGGGGTGGAGAACACAGGAGTCTGAAGCCCAGCCAACTTTTGCCTGGCACCGAAACCATGGAGACTTGTTTTAGAGTTAACTTTGAGAAGGTTGGCTTAGGACTTTGTTAAAATCACGTTGGAAGGGGCTTGCACATCTGTAGGTTGATGGTCCAGATACATAGAGTACAGTGTCATCCACATGCATGGGGATGTGGGTGTTGGTGCAGACAGTGGGGAGATAGTTTATGAAGAGGGAGACTAGTATAGGGCCAAGTATGGACCTTGGGGGACTCCAGTGAGAATGGGAAGTATTAACACCAGGCCTAGTTTTGCAGTGAAAGAACTACTGATTAGTGTATCAAGAATGCCATGATAACATCAGGCAGACTCGGAAATCTGTATTTTCACAGCTTCAAACACAGTTTCAAATGTAAATTTGAAGCACTGACCAGTGTTGCAGCTCAGAAGCAAACAAAGCCAGACTCAAAATGTAGTAGATAGGAACACCGTTATTCTATGGTACCTTAGTTCCCTTTGTTGCGCTTTGTATTCAGTTTTCTGCTCTGCACTGCCAGTGTACTTAATAATCAGCAGACTGTGCAGTATTCAATAGCAGATCATTTTCAGTGGGTTGCATTCCATGTCTACTGTTACAATGCTGAATCTCTGACCTCAAGCCTCAGAAACTAAGCTCAGGGACTTCAGTAATCTCCAAACCGCAAGAGTAAAGAAAAAGATATCATAGCAGATATCAGATGCCATCAAATAACTTCAAATGCTACTTTGGTGTGTTTAGGGTGAGTTTTATATGTATGCTAGTCTGAAGAGCAGTGAGGTAAAGTGAGCTTGTCAGAATGCCATTAGTCCTCCACTGCCATCTTGACCCACTGCTGGTCCCAACACTGAAAAGGCATTTGACTACATCTCTTGATCCTATCTGTTTCAGACGATAAAGTACTTTGGTTTCTGTGACCCTTTACATGACTCCTAAAGAACCTCTATGCCGCCCCTAGGCAATGGGATTAGCTATTAAGACTCTTGTCTCCCATAATTTGAAACTGGGGGCGCACTACTAGAAAGGTGCCCCATGTCCTCTCTGTTGTTCACCTGTTGCATAGCACCATTAGCATGGGCAATCAGAGAAGCAACAGACATAAGGGAGATAGAGGTAGAGGGCATGGGTGCCGCTGGCATTATATGCTGACAACATCATACTGTACCTTAGTGAGCCAGAACAGTTATTACTGAAATATACAGGGTTCTGATAAATTTAGCTCCCTCTCCAGGATATAAAATAAATACTGACAAGTTGGAAGTACTTAAACTCCACTAAAACCCTCTAAAAAATGTGCAGCGATTCCTCCTTGATCAGGAGCTGACTTAAATGAGATAACTGGGCATTAATGTGATGAAAAACAGAGGAGAGCTATATGACCAAAATTACCAGCCCTTGACGAGACATGCAAGAGGACCTAACAAAATGGGGTACCCTACCACTAGGACTAATGAGGAGGGTGGATGTAGTCAGAATAGTCACTCTGCCTAGAGCAGTCTATCTTTTCCAAAATCTATCCTTGCCAGTTAAGGAACAGGACTGGCATATGGGGAAATGCAACTCCAGATTTGTCTAGATGGAAAAACCTGAGGAATGATACAAGATGCTGATGCTACCAAAAGACAGGACTGGCCTCATCTTGCCGGACCTGACCCTGTACTACACGGCCTCCCAGATAAAAACATCTGGTTGTGGTACTCCAGACCCCACAGGTGCAATGGCTGAGATGGAGCAATCCATCATCCCAATAGCCATAGATTCCCGCTGCTGAGTCACCATCACAGAAGGGTGGGCGCCTGACCATATTCTAACATTTGGATTACAAATACTATCAGAATATGGACGGCAAATGTCTGAACAGCATAAGAAGACCAGAAGCAGGAACTCCAGCACTACAAGACTAGATGAAGCCTCCTTGTCAGAGGGAAGTGCCTGGGGTCCTGCTCCTGGTCTTTCTCATGCTGTTCAGACATTTGCCGATTACAAGTATGACTGAACAGAAAGAATCTAAAGCATGGTTGGTTCAAGAGAGCTCCATGATGCCTTGTTCAGAGAACAAGTTCTTTGAGATAGCACCCTGATTTGCTGATAGTGCTGGACCCACCTTCTGGTATCCAGAACATGGGACTAGCTGGTGCACTACCTCGCTCTGAAACTCTAGCTTGTCCTTACCTGCCCCATTGCATACTTAGGAATTCCTCTATGATACCACAGAGCTCAGGTATAGGCAGTGGACCTTGCAAGACTGATATATGTTTTCCAGATGATGGAGGATGGCTAGATGGCTTCCTTCCAGATACTTCAACAGAAATATGGGCTGCAGCAGCTGCACTTCTACAGATATCTACATATCACAAATTATATCATCAAGCTAACACCAGAGGTGAGAGACCTGTCTAACTGACCTGAACTGATAAATTCACAAATATGTCTCCTGTGTATGGGATGCCACTCCCACCTGATCTCAACTATTTATAAAGTGATACAACAGACACAGAGAGAGAACACCCTACTGGTGGCATGACAATGGGAGTTGGAGGCTAGGCTAGAAATCAGTCCAACAGGACTGTGACAGAAATGAAGCAAGACATGCCATATTTTCCTCCTACATTTGGAGGACTATATGTAGAAGCAGATGATCAAGTATTTTCCCACCCTGTGATAACAGCCCAGTTCACCCTCACTAGAGACTCCCGTGTATGGGAAGGGTTGTGGGGAGGCAAGAACTACACATACACACATAATGTGGTCATGCGCAGTGGTGCAGCCATTTATTCAGGAGCTGGCAACAGAAATTAGAGAGGCCTGGACTGCAAAATGCCCCTCGAGCTGAGCTCTAATCACTCCTCAAATGTCCCCTCACCCAGGGTGCAGGCACAAGTACATCAAGTACATGATTGGAATAATGCTGGCACCGGTAAGAAGGCCATAACCTGGAGAGTGGCTCACCACAGAAATGCCACCATCCAGGAGTGGAGAATGACCATGAACACCATTTATAAAATGGAGCACATAATGTACTTGCACAATGACAGGAGAGAATAGTTTCAGTGGGTCTACTACTAGAAACCGAAAACCGTTTCCCGATACACTGTTGCCCAAGCCCAGAATCCTGAGCATAAAATCCCGACAGTGGGATTTTGCTTGTTTTCCATGTTTTGGGGTCTTTGCCACCCACCCCTGAAAAATAATAAAACAAACTCTGGGGGGCAAGATTCCACTACCAGGATTTTGTGGTTGAGTTCTGAGCTCAGGCAACAATGTGTCGGGGAAATGGATTTTGGCTTCTTTAGTGATCCTATTTCAGTCGGGTGCACTCTGTGAATACACCACATAATGACCAAGGAACCAGACTTTATATCAAAGACTGATACAGAGTAGGGGAATCCCAAATGAAATGAAGTTAAGAAACTGATTTTGTGGTGGTCCTGTCATCCTTTTCCCTCCCTCAGCCGGGGTGCTGCTAATGCAGATCCCTGACCACCTGGGGCTCCCAGCGATGCTGTATAGGAGGCATTACCTGTTGGGAAGGACTGGGTGATTGGCTTCCAAGGGGCACAACTCCCTTGGGTTCCATGCATCATCTGCCCTTTCTCCTTTATGCCCAGTAGGTGAGACAAATTAATCTGAAAAACCTGCACATGTTGATACAGTTCATATAGTTTGTTATTTGCAGAAACACTAGACATACAGGTACATAGACAGTGCACTAGACACTAAAATGGTTTGAAGATAAAAAGCACAGCAGTTCAAGGAAGCCATAGATACGAGATCCTGGATTATTTCTCCTATAGAGAGAAGGAGGACAAAACAGCACATAGAACACACAGCAAGACACATCAATAGGCCATAACCAGCTGTAGATGGATGTCACACCTAAGGTTGTGGGTTGTCGCATAACTGTCAGCGAACCAATGCCACCTTGTGGACTATACTATATACATATAGACATTACAAAGACTGCATGATTATAAATATACAATAGTAGGTGAACAGCCATTTGGGAAGCAACAACTGTAAAATAGAGGCAAAGGTATCCTTATAGGTTTTAACTTACAACATATGGTTCCTCTCATGACATTTAGGTCAGGCTCCAGACAAAGGTGGTAAATTAGTTGGGTAGTACACAATCAAGTGGGAAGGGCTACATGCAGAATTGATACTAGGATGTTAATAAAGGAATAATACCCGACAGGGTGGGTGTTATGCTGGGATAACTTCCTGCCTTGGGTGGTGGGAGTTGAGGCTGCAGGCCGGGGCATCCAACACCTGAGAGGGATGTTATCCCCGCAACACCACCCTGAAGAATTATTATGTAATATACAATAGCTTGTTTTTATATACAGAATAAAAAAAATGTTAAAGAATGCTGTTGTGTTGCGTAAAAATATTTTGTTTCTTAAGAGAAGATGCAAATAATGCAAATGCAAACAGTCAGCTGGGATATTATGCCAGGATAACATCCCTGCTGTAGTGACCAACTGACTAATCAGAAGCCAGGATTCTTTTTGCCATTGTATAATGCAAGCCAAAAAGCCTCCTATATGCCAGAATCCAATGCATGGTGGTGAAGCATGCTGCATGCCAAAACTACAAATCTGCAGTATAAAAGTAATGTAAGTAATGCACATTGAGGAGGCCTAGGGACACCTAGGGACAAATGACTTGCTCATCATGAGATTAGAGCAGTGCAGGAGGACATTGTAGGTTAGGGAGGGCCTAAGACAAGTAGCACACACAGTATCCTTCTCAGAGGTGCTGCCTATCAATGGCATGGGGAGGCAAGGTAATTAGCACCATGCAGTTTAATGAATGGTTGAAAAAATGGTGTGGAGCACAGGGGTTTGCTTCATTGGGGACTGGAGTTGCACCTGGAGGGACACCAGCCTATACTGGCAGGATGGTCTGCATCTGTCCAGGAGAGGGAACAAGTCTTTTGAGCAATCGATTTAAATACTTTATTGTGAAAGCTTTTAAACTAGTCAAGGGAGGCACTGATAAGCAGCAGGAAAATCCAAGCCTCTCCCTACAAAACAGGGTACTAAACGAGAAAAGACCGAGGTAGAAAGGTCAGTGGGGGATGCTGCAACAGAAGGTAAAGCCATCCAAAATGGAGAAACAATGAGTACCAATGCCCGTGAGTCTGGGTAACAAGCTTCCTGAATTAGTGGCCTTAATGGAGGAGGAACATCTGGATATCATGGCAGTCACAGAAACATGGTACACACAAAACCATGACTGGGACGAAACATACCAGGATACACTATCTACACGGAGGGACAGGGAGGGTAAAAGAGGAGGAGGAGTATCTTCACATAAGGGAAGGAATAAAAGCAACAGAAAAAAGGGTAAACAAGGGTGGAGAAGAAGCACTGTGGGTAAATTGGAGACAGACAATGGCACCACAATCCGCACAGGGTTAGTAGACAATCCTTCTCAGGGGAGGAAATGGACAAGGAAATGATAGAAAGTATACTTAGAATGGCAGAAAAGAGGAGATATTGTTGATGGGTGATCTGAATATGCCAGATGTTAACTGGAGTGCAGTTGCAGCAGCCACTTGAGAGAGTGAGGTTATCTAGATGCCCTACAGGGGGCATGCCTTAGACAACTAGTATTGGAGCCCACTCAAGAGGAGCAATCTTAGACCTGGTTCTCTCAAATGGAGATGGAGAGAGGATCACAGATGTAGAAGTGGGTAGCCATCTGGGAACTAGCGACCATCGAACAGTATAGTTCACAATAAACACAGAAATAGAGTCAAGCCATACAAAGGCAAAAGTACTGGACTTTAGGAGGGCTGACATTGCCAAAATGGGTGAGTGCCTAAGGAATGCACTAGCAAATGGGCAGGAAGGAGGGTGGGAGAACAATGGGAATAATAAAACTGCCATCACAGAGGTAACAAGCCTTTGTGTGAAGCAAATAAACAAAAAAAACGATGTAAGAAACCACTATGGTTCCTAAAGGAAGTGGCAGTGAAGTTCAAGAGAAAAAGAAAGCATTCAGGAAGTACAAAGAATCGCAGAAGGAGCAGGACAGAGAACTGTATCAGTTAAAGCAAAAGGAGGCTGGAAGGCAGTCAGAACAGCAAAGGCCCAAACCGAGGAAAAGATAGCCAACTCAGTTAAGAAGGGGATAAAACTTTTATAGGTACATCAGGGAGTGAAGGAAGACCAAGGGAGGGATAGTGAGGCTTAATAAGGGAGGAAGTTGGGAGAGGAGACTGTGAAAAGGCAGAGATACTAAACAAATATTTTGCTCAAGTATTTACAAATGAAGAGGGAGGTACCTAAAACAAACAGTAGAAACACTCTGGATACAGAAGTTGATACCAGCCCATTTACAGAAGAAGGGTTCTGAAAGAACTCTTAAAACTGAAGGTGGACAAAGCAATGGGGTCTGATGGGATTCATCCCAAATTCTAAAAGAACTAAGGGTAGAACTAGTGACACCACTGACTACCCTTTTAACAAATCATGGGAGGATGGGGTGGTACCCTGAGGACTGGAGGAGGGCAGATGTGATTCCCCTTCACAAAAGTGGGAGCAAGGCAGAAGCAGGAAACTACAGACCTGTTAGCTTAACCTCAGTGATAGGGAAAATGATGGAATCACTTCTGAAGGAAAGAATTGTCGAGTATCTAGAGGCCAGAGGGCGCAGGACCCAAAGCAGCATGGATTCACAGTGGGAAGGTCATGCCAGACAAATCTGATAGATTTCTTTGACTGGGTGACCAAAGTAGTAGATCAGGAGGGGCTGTGGACATGGCCTCACCGAGCTTTAGCAAGGCATTTGACGAGTCCCACACAAAGATTAATATACAAGTTAGCCAGCCTGGGGTGGGTCCCAAGAGGACATCCTGGGTAAAGAATTGGCTGGAGAATAGGACACAAAGAGTAATAGTAAATGGAGTCCACTCAGAAGAAAGGAGGGTTACTAGTGGGGTACCGCGGGTTCAGTATTAGGGACCGGTCCTCTTGAATGTCTTAATAAGCGACATTGCAGAGGGACTGGAAGAAAAGTATGTCTCTTTGCAGATGACACAAAGATCTGCAACAGAGTTGATGCACAGGGTGGGGTGGAAAGGATGAGAAGGGACTTGGCAAGGTTAGAGGAATGGTCAAATGTATGGCAGCTAGATTCAATGCTAAGAAGTGCAAGGTAATGCACCTGGGAAACAAAAACCAGGGGAAGAGTACACAATGGGGGTGAGATACTAACAACAAAAAATGGAAAGGGACCTGGGGTAGTCATATCAGATGACCTAAAGGTGGCAAGCAATGTGAGAGGGCAGCAAGGAGGGCTGGGGGATACTGGGATGCATAGGCATCACCAGTAGAAAACAAGGAGATTATTATCCCTCTGTACAGACAGCTGGTGAGGCCCCATCTGAGTACTGTGTGCAGTTCTGGAGACCCAATCTCCATAAAAGACATAGACAGGATGGAGCTGTCCAGAGGAGGCAACTAAAATGGTGCAGGGTCTGCACGGAAGACATATGAAGAGGACGAAAGGAGCTTAATATGTATAGCCTCGAGGAAAGGAGGAGGGGGGACATAATAGAAAGCGTTCAAGTACCTCAAGGAATCAACAAAGTCCAAGAGGGTAGCATCTTTCAAAAAGAGAGTGCAAGAACAAGAGGGCACAATTTGAAGATGGGGGGGCAGCTCAGAGGTAATTTAAGGAGGTATTTTTTCACAGAGAGGGTTGTGGATGCATGGAGCGGCCTTCGAAGGAGGTTGTGGAGTCAAAATCAGTGGTGGAATTCAAGCATGCATGGGACAGTCATAAGGCCATTCTAGGGGTGGGGTAGGAAGAAGTAGGCTGCTGGTTAACTAGGATCTGCAGCTTATCCAGTAGGTAGGGAAATGGGCAGACTGGTGGGCCAAGCGTCCTTATCTGCCATCAAATTCTATGTTTCTATGTTTCTATGAGGCTCCTGCATGGTAAACTATGGGGGTTAAAGTGGAGATGCATGACAGTGATAAATGGGGTAGCTTCAAGGGCATGTAAACGGATTGACACTGCAAATACCAAAGCCTGGACACTGGCAAGATTCATGGAACAGGCATGCAGAGGGCAGACCTTCCACAAAAAGTACCCAAGTTGAGGTAGAGTAAGCAAACAACACTTTACCTGTACTTTAATCCAAGTGGAGGTGAAAATGTGAGCCATGAGACAGAAAGGAACCCTTTTATTTTATTTTATTGCAAAATTACCACATCGGAACCTGATTAGAAACTAGAGAAGCTGTATTAGGCAGTAGGAATGAGAATGTATTATAAACAATAAATCAAGAATAAAGCGGAGGGCAATATAAACAATAAGGTAGGAAGAAGAGCTGTAAACTGCCATAATTGTAACAAAAGGTTGAAACATGCACAGTAAATGTACAGCAAAGATGTTACCTGCTAAACTGCAAATGTCTTGTTATGTATATGTTTGTTTAAAATCAATAAAATTATAAATAATAAAAAAGAAGATGGAGAAGAAAAACAACACATGTTGCAGGGGATACCCTTTATATTGACTAACACATTTCTGAGACTAGTTTTCAAGAGTTATACCCCTTCAGAGTGCTAAATGTAATTTCGGCTGGCCCAATGGCATAGAGGGTTGGGGTGCTGGCGCCTTACCTCAACCCACACCAGCGACCGGGTTCAGGAATGGACTCAGGCGCGGAGTCGGCAGGGTAGGATAGGACTGAGCATCCAATGGACTGCTCTCCTGTCCTGGGGTGGGATTGGGATGGCCTCGCCGGGTAGCGGCCCCGTGGAGTCTGGAGGCACTACACAAGCGGGCGGATGGGGGAACCTGGAAACCGAAAACCGCTCCAAGACTAGCCGGATGACAGCTGACGGCCCCGGCACCTCCAAGACTCCCTGAAGCCTCAAATGCCTCAACCATATCCGGGACTGAAAATGAATAGTGTGCTGGTCTTCCTTCTGCCGGTGCCTTCCCTCGGAGGAGGGGACCCACCCGGTGAAGGGTTACACCAGGCTACCCCATGGTAGGTGGCTGAATGGGAGATAGTAGGGGGAATGTCTGTGGGTCATGGTGGCCCAAAGGAGGCAGCCCTGGAGCTCGAGGGGACATAAATAGATAATTCAAAAAAAGTGATTTCAGTGTATTCAGGAATGGCGTGATATGTTAACTGAAAATTGTCAAAAGTTGGGTCATTTTCAGTTTAAATGTTCACCATTCCTGCATACTCTTCCTGAATTTATTAACGGAAAGGACTTCACAAAATCTTGGCTTTCTGGCATTGCCAGAGATGAATTACTACCCTCCCACCGCATCACACTTCCTACCCCCTCCAGCGATGAAAGAACTATCGCTTTAATTTTGAAGCTGCCGCTGCAGCAGGCACTTCTTTACTTTTTTGGGCTGCAGTGGGTGGAGCCCTGCAGACCCTCTTATGAGCTGAACAAGGACTCCAATCCAACTGCACAACATTTAGGAGTTCCTCTACAGTCACTTTCATGGTCTGTGAAGCACTCCATTATAATAGGCATTATTTTCTTATTGCCACGATAAGCGGCACATCAGGAGCTCCCGGTGCTCCTGAACCCGAGATTACTTATTTGGGGTCCAGAGACATGAGGCCCATGGTTCAGAGCCATAAAACTATTTGTTTAAAGAGCGGCACGACCTCTGGGATGGAATATATACATAATGAGCTGCTCATGCATATTAATAACCCTATTCATGAGCAGCTCATTATTATGTATATATTCAGTCCCGGAGCCATCACTGGTGCTCTTTAAACAAATATTGTTACAACTTCTGCACCACAGCCTTCACGTTTCTGGACCCCAACTAAGTGAACTCTAGTTCTGGGAGCAGCAGGAGAGCTCCTGCTGTGCTACTATAGCGCAAGAAAATGGATGCACATCAAAGCAAGACGTGTGACCACCAGCTCACATATTCTTCAGGCGTTGCAAGTGGTTCCACATTTGAGCTCCTCTGGTTTATTTCTGTCACCCCATCATGACCTAGGCTGCAGCCCTATTGCTCTGGCCGCAGCTTATTTTATAAAGCTGTTTTTCCCAGCCCTGGTCATCTCCTAGGGATATACCTGGCCTGTCAGCACTCTTGTCCTCCTTGGGACCCAGCTCAGCCCAGTGTCTGTCCTCCCCATGGCACAGGAGTGCTACCCCCAAGACAGTACACCATGTGGACTAGGATCAGGTGCCAACTGGCACTAGGACCCAGAGGAGTCCTATGGAGCTTAGGCCATCATATAGATGCCCATGGGATTTTAACCCTGGTTTTCTCCTGGGTCCGCCTAGAACTCCAGGCATGGGTGTAGCACCTTTAGCCTTGGCTGCACACAGCAACATCCTATGGTAGGAGAACACTTCCTTGGCTTACTGCAGGAATTGCTGTGGCACGGTTCCCAATGCCTTCCTACCCTGTTTGCAATGCACTGCCAGGTGCCCAATACCTTCCTAGCTTGTCCACAATGCACTGCCAGGTGCCCAGTGCTTTCCTACCCAGTCTGCAATGCACTACCAAGTGCCCAATACCTTCTACCCTGTCCACAATGTACTGCCAGGTGCCCAGTGCTTTCCTACCCTGTCTGCAATGCACTGCTGGGTGTCATACTTCCTCACCCTGTCTGCAATGCACTGATGGGTGCCCATGCCTTCCTACCCTGTCTGCAATGCACTACCAAGTGAGCAATACCTTCCTACCCTGTCCTCAATGTACTGCCAGGTGACCAGTGCTTTCCTACCCAGTCTGCAATGCACTGCTGGGTGCCCAATACCTTCCTACCCTGTCTGCAATGCACTGCTGGGTGCCCAATGCCTTCCTACCCTGTCTGCAATGCACTGCGGGTGCCATTGCCTTCTACCCTGTCTGCAATGCACTGCCGGGTGCCCAGTGCTTTCCTACCCTGTCTGCAATGCACTGCGTGTGCCCATTGCCTTCCTACCCTGTCTGCAATGCACTGCTGGGTGCCCAGTGCTTTCCTACCCTGTCTGCAATGCACTGCTGGGTGCCCATTGCCTTCCTACCCTGTCTGCAGTGCACTGCGGGTGCCCATTGCCTTCCTACCCTGTCTGCAATGCACTGCCAGGTGCCCAGTACTTTCCTACCCTGTCTGCAATGCACTGCGGGTGCCCATTGCCTTCCTACCCTGTCTGCAATGCACTGCCAGGTGCCTATTGCCTTCCTACCCCATCTGCAATGAACTGCCGGGTGCCCAATGCCTTCCTACCCTGTCTGCAATGCACTGCCGGGTGCCCAATGCCTTCTACCCTGTCTGCAAAGCACTGCGGGTGCCCATTGCCTTCCTACCCTGTCCGCAACACATTGTCGATTGGCAGTTGCTGTGGCCAGGCCTGCCTCCTGACACAGTGACCCAGGCTCACTCCTGAAATTACCAGCATGGCAGTGCGTTGGGTCATTTGGGAAATCTTTAGAGCGAGCACTTTGAATGAGAATGGGACAATCCACCACCCGTCCCTGCCTGCTTACTATGAATCCAAATTGACTCTGCAAAGCTTTGGTGGTTAAACAGCTCACACCATGTCTCATTTGAATGCACATCCAACTAGAATATCTGGCATGTAATTCAACTCTTCTTCTGACCTGATGAAGGGAGTATAACTCTTAGTCTCAGTCAAAACAATTTTGTTATTGCAATAAATCCTTGTAGTGTTTTGGAATTAAGGTTAAAAGTTTTTTTCAGGATCTTGGTAATTTTTTGCAATGGAATTTACAAATGTTTTATATCACTCAGGAGTTAACTTCATATTCTATGTTTTATAAAACATGGGTCCGATCCTCCAACAATCCATTGCTAAATATATCTAAGACTCCTTAGCTATCGGCAAGAGATCCTTCGCTTGCAGCTCCTCAGAAATGGAGTAGATTACGCAAAGTTTACTTTCCTGTACATCTCTTCCTCAGTTTAAGAAACATTTCAAAGAAATATTCTTTCCCCTCCCATCTGTAAGTGTAAATAACATCTACTAACATCTCTGGTCCTCTCCACCCACATGCAATATCACTGCTGTGTATGAAATCGCCTCTGTTTTGCACCTATGTATAATTACTGTTATGTGTGATTACTCCTCTGTTCTCTAACAATGTTCTTACCTGAGTTGACTTCTATTTATTTTAACTGTACTACTGTGTGTAGAATTTTAACTGTCAGTTACCTCTGTAATGTAATGTATTCATGTATTTATGTATGGAATGTTTTTGTTCTCCAGGGCGCCACTGAAAAGGGACAACTCTGTCTCAGTGGGCCTACCCGGTCATCAACATTCAAATAAATAAATAAAATAAATAACTGGGAAACAAGCTACAGTATGTGGTCACTTCCATCACATCTGTAAAAGAAATTTCATGAGATGATATTTTTTTCCCGATCACATTTGGAAAGGTTTACCAACTTCAGAATTGTTTATATATCTTCTGCAATGTTAAATAATTAATGATAATGTTACCCTAGGTGGTGCTATCCCCAGGGCTACTACCCCTGCCTGCTTGGCTAGTAGCAGGTTAAGGGGCCTGAGTTCTGAAACGGGTGCCTCCACCTGGAGGTCAGGGTTAGTAGTGGTCAAGCTAACCTGGGCACAGCCCACTAGGACACTGTAACCCCTCTTTCCCTGCTAGTGGCCGGAACAAAACACAGTAATCACTTTCACAATACCCTGGTTCACCTTACAAGTATCCACACTGTTTGCACTTACCACCAGGGCTGGTTCCTCTGGCTCGACCCTGGGGACCCCTGTAAAACAAGGTTATGCACAACAAATAGCAACAGTACAGTACTCTTGGCACAAACTGGAACCACAGTCAGATTAAATGCAGAAAAGTTAGATCTGATTTATTCAGGGACTTGAACAAGGGAGGGCGTGATCAGGTTGATTTACTTAAAGCTCTATCAATCAAACAGTTATGCATGCACTTCAGAGTCCCTAGACAGTCACACACTCTGGGTACCCAGGTGGAGAAGAGATGGGCTAGCCAGGACCGTTGTCTGGGGTAGGCCAGTGTCGCAGCTGGTTGGGGCCCTATGATGGAAAAATAACATGCAAATACACACTATTTGTAAGCGGAGCCAGAGGGCTCAGTTCATGAAGAAAGAGAAACAACAAGACAATCAGATGACACACTTAGATTAAGCTGTTGTTGCAGGAGCTACCCTGATCATTACTCATGATACCCAAGACTGGACACAGGCTGGACGAAATCGAGACTGCAGGTGGTTGATCTGGAGTGCCAGGAGAAGCAGGGCCCACACGATTCGCCAAGGTGTTGTTCCAGTTCAAACATGGAGCAGGAGGCTGATCCCAGGCAAGTCTCTCGTCGATGCTTTCTGTGTAGTGGGATAATCTGGCAGGGCCAACGTGCAAGGCCCGCTGCATGGAGTTAACCACAGAGTCAGTCCGATTGGGCTGGATACAGTTTCCAGCAAGCAGAACACAATTCACACAGTGGGGAACCAAATCATGACCCACTACCAATACACAACACATTTATATGTAAGGAATTCTCAGTACCAGGCAAGCCACTCTCGGTCACTGTCGCTAATCTCTGCACAAACCGGGAGTTCAGAGGTGGCTGGAACTCCAGACAGGCCAATCGCATTCAGCAAAATCTTCAGTCTTCCTCAAGTATGAGCCTGGTCACAAATTGGTGGCTTACTTTGACTTCTCTACCGGATTTAGTCCACAATAACTCTCTCTTCCCCCTCAGGGCAGCAGGCAGACATGCAGGCCAAAACTCAGGCCTTTCCACAGTTCTCCCCGCACGAAACTACGCAGACGGTTGTTCGACTGTCTCAAGCTGTTGCTTTTTCAGCTTCCAACTTAGATCTGCCCAGACAGCAGGCAGCTCGGAATTTCCCACGATCCAAAGGTTCGGGTTGGCTGTTTCATCTGTCAGTTTCAACAAAAGCTCCCTTTCCAGGTGCAAAAGGTGCCAACAGCCCAAAACTACAATTTCCACAGATTTTAACTCCACACAGCCCCTGTAAGCAGGCTCCATTTAGAGTCCCAAAGTACTGATTGGTCCAGTTCGGCATTCAGGACCAAGATGGCGGAGATAGCCAGAAAAGTCCTTGCTGCAAAGAAGGCAGGTTAGAACAAACTACAACATTATTATTACTCTAAAAGATAATCAGTAAGCAAGCACATCTTTTAACAGAGCTCCTCTGCGCAATTAGCGATGGCAGAAGCGGGCGATTATCCATCAGTCTGGGCGGGACTCGAGCATGGGAACATAGCCCCCTCTCAGTTCAATTATAACTGCAACCAGGCAGCTCTTAAAGAGACAGTATACAGAGGCTTTACAGGCACTGTCTAGCATTAGCAGTTAAATGGCTAGAACGCCGACACCAGCCTGGCAGTGAGCATATAGGCAAGCTCACGGAAGACTTTTCGGGAACCCCTATTTGTAGGGGTTCATAATATATTATTCTTTATGCAATTTTGAAAATCTGTTTGCTATATGTCTTGTGTTGGTTAACCTTGAGTGGAATGCAGCTGAAATTATTCTTGACATTTTCTGCTTTTACAGTAAGTCTCTCAATAATTTCCCAGCTTTCTTGTTGATCTGTATATGTAAGCTATAGTCTAAAAATAGACTATTCAGCCCTCCTTCAGAATTTCATTAATTTTTCTTTCATAATAGTCAATTTATTGCAATCATCCTTGATGAACTACTTGTCATTCTAAATTCCATCTACCTCAATTTTCTTATTAAATCTATAGAATCCAATGCATGCATTTTTTTCCTGTGTGACTTTAACCTTTTTATCCCCTCTCCTAACACTTGAAATATTGTATGCTTCCCATGCAACTGCTGGAGAATTAACTGAGAAATTATTATGCGCAAAAGTTCAGTTAAACATTGTTTTAGTTTCTTAATAGTAACATCTTTAAGAATTTAACTATTCTCAAAAATTTGAATTTTTCCACAAATATTCTTTTTAAAGAAAGTAAACTTGTGTGTAATAAGAAAAATTTAGCACTAATCTTGATTGTCAAAACTGCTGCTGAAGCAAAATTACAGTCTCTGATCTGTGGGTTAAGGATGCTCCAAGGTTCAATATAACTCACAGAATCCATGAATTTGTCACCGCTTTATCAGATTAAATTCTGTCAATCAACCTATCTTAAATAGGGCAAATGAAAAAAAATCTCTAAGTTAATTTTAAAATATACATCATAGCAACATATAAAATATCTAAGAATACAAGAAGCAATTCATACAATTTCATAGTATCCGGTATACAATAACAAGCAGTTGTCAATGCCGAATGTTTGCTTTCTGGCATTAGCAGTGGAAGTGCAGGAGTTAGATAGATGCAGTATAGAAATGGCAGTGATGTATTGAACTGATGCCAATTCCACCTCACCCTGCAGAGATGGACAGGCATCGGTGTGCCTGGATCGTCACCCATAACGGTCACAACATTTCACCTCACCCTACCCTGCAGACACTGACAGATGTCAAGGTGCCTTGGGATGTCTGAGCTTTACAAGCATCTAATTCCATAAGTAAATATGCTGAAATGGGTGCAGTATAGCAGAATGCAGTGAACTCTGGGGCCAAAGAGTCCAAGGCGCACCTCATGCCTGTCACTGTTGCAGTGTGGGGTGGGGTGGAAATGGCATGAGCATTACTGTTGACAATCCCAAGTCACACCCTGATGCCTGTCATTCCATACAGGAGGGGCATAATGGTCAGAAACCCTAACACCCTGGGCATTTCTTAGTATTTTTACTCCAAGTTTTCAACATGGGCTTTTTGATCCCACTGCATGAACAGTGACACTATCAGTTAGTTAGCTGAAAGGTGATTTTGCACAGTGACTACACCATTTGGTGCCACAGGTGTGAAAACACATTTTGAACACAATGTGAAAAAGACAGCTATACTGTTCATGAGGTGTAAAAATGGTAATGTTGAAAATCTGAAGTGAAATGTAAAAACTGAAGTCACAAGCATACGTGAAACTGTGCAACATACTCCCATAATGCAATTATTTTGGGAATTTTGCACCAGATTTTCAATATAGGCATTTTGGGACCTCTGCTCATGGAAAGTGTTACTGTGATTTTCTTAATCTGTCCTGAACACTGATTTTCCACAGCGACTGCTTATTCTGTGCTGGGAGTGCGAAAACACATTTCAGCCAGGATGTTAAAAATGACAGCTATACTGTTCATAAGGAGGTGTGAAAAATGCCAATGTTGAAAATCTGGAGTAAAATATTACAAATTTGTGAAGTTATGAGGGTGCGTAGAAACTGCATAATGCACACACTGAAATCATGATCATTTATGAACTTTTGTCACCAAATTTTCAACATAGGCATTTTAGAACCTCTGCTCATGAACAGTGTCACTGTGATTTCCTTAATCTGTTCTGAACATTGATTTCGCACAGTGACCACGTTATTCTGTGCCATAAGTGTGAAAACACATTTTGGCCATGATGTGAAAATGGCAGCTGTACTGTTCATAAGGAGGTGTGAAAATGCCAATGTTGAAAATCTGGAGTGAATATATTAAAAATTCTCAACGTTATGGCGTGCATAGGAACTGTGTAACACACCGTGAAAAACTCATTTTGGGAATTTTTTCTGAAATTTTCAACATAGGGTTTTGAGGCCTACCTCATGAACTGTTACACTGTTGTTTTGTTAATCAGTCCCGAAAGATGATTCCTGCAGTGATCATGAAATCACCTTTTCAGACCAAATAACCAGATGATAGTCACTGAATTCATGAGATGGGGCCAAGAACCCATATTGAAAATTTGGTGCAGAACTTCAGAAAAATGACCGAGATATGCACCAAAGTTGAAAAGTCCTATTTATGTAATTATACAGCTTACGGCATTTCTTCAGTTAGTGGTCAGCTTTGAAGAGTGCAGCGTGTTTCCAGTCCACGAAGATCATTCGCACCAACCTCGGAGGTAAGTATGGGTGGGGATGTAGGGAGGTGGAGTACACAGAGGGTGGGTGAGGGTTGGATGAGGGGGCAAGAGAGTCAACCAGGGATGGTTTTCTTTGTTACAGGGTTTTTTTAACAAAGATGATGCAGGACTTTTTGCCACATTGGGGTGGGCTCCCAGCGTGGCACCTGGAAGTTTGTTTGGGGCACTGGAGCCAACGAGAGTTGAGCAGTTGACCATATGGGGAGAGCACATGAGGACACTGGACTTTTGCCACGCTGGAGTGGGCTCCCAGTGTGGCACCTGGAAGATTTGTTTTTGGAGGGCACTGGAGCCCGAGGATTGGGCACCCCAGCCGGACATACAGTGTGCTTGGTGGGGGAGAGTGTGCATGAGCCGAGGTTGGCACCCCTCAGCCACAACAAATGGGGGGCTGCATCATGCGAGTGGGAGATGCAGTGGTGTACAGTTTGACACCACAATCACGTGGTAACTGTAAGCAATTTGCATACTGCTGCCTTACTGACAGTATCAAATTTACAATACCATTGCTGATTGTGGCAGTCTTTCTCTTTCAGCTGTACACCACTGCATCTGAAATGCTGTCAGAGACAGCTCGGACATTCACTGGTGCGATGCGACCCGCCTGCAAAACAGATCAGGGCATTGGATGCGGGGTGCCACACCTAAGAAAACTTCAGTATGGTGGCACTATGTTTCTTGCACATGCGTGCAAGCAAACATAATAAAAAGAAAAGAGAGGCAACATAGATATAAATTGTTAAAAAATCATAGCATCTGTAATAAAACTAAGATTGACCTATAGAGAATGCAAGCTAGGGGATGGTAAAAGAGAGCAATAGCAAGCAATATAAATATTCAGACCATGCAAAAACTAAGGGCATTTGTGACAGGGAAGTTTTAGACAGTGAGAACAAATATACACCTAGCTTGGGGAGTAGGCCTGCTTAAATAGGTAAGTTTTCAGCTGCAATTTAAAGGCACCTAACATAAGTGTGAAGCAGATGTTGAGTGGAAAAGTGTTCAAAAGTTTCAGAACATAAATGCTGAAAGCACAGTCTTCTCTAGTCTTAAAATTGGTTCTGGGGACCAAAAGTAAAGCCAGGAGCTGGACCATGCTGTTCTGTGTGTGGGTATAGAACCACAGATGCAAGATATGGCAGGTCATGCTGCCCAGTGTAAAATCTTGAAACAAATCCTCTGCTGGACTGGAGCCAGTGCAAGGCTCTCAGGATGTTAGTGATGAGCCTGATGTGTTGCCTCATTTTGAAGGCACTGCAGTCTATCCACAGCTAACGTTGTCAGTCCAGCCAGGAGGGAAGTACAATAAATTATAGTCCAGCTGCATAGCTCAATTTTGGGGATGAATTGTGCACTTTTTGATTCCAGCATGACACTTGGCATATTTGAAGAGGCTCATAAGACACTCATTTTCTGATAGAGTGCCAAGCTGTGAAACAATATGTTACCTTATAAGGAAGCAACTGGGAAGCAGCCAAAAACCTCACCTACTATATTAGTGTCATTATGGTGGCATAACTTTTGACCCTACCACAATTGCAAATACTTTCAATACTGCATTCTCTGACCTCAGTAGTGTTCTCCTTCAGACTTCTTCAATGATGGCCACCCTCCTACTCTCACCCCCAACCCACAACCCCTTCCTCCAACGGCCACCATTCTACTTTAAAGAAGTCAGGGCACATAAGAGGTCCATAAATACGCTCTAATGCAATCGCCAAATCCAGAACTAGTGGGATTCACCTGACCTCAAGCTGGTGTCCTGCCCTTGACGTAAGTGCTACTCCTCTAACAAAATGTTCAACCTCTCCCTTGCCCTCA
The DNA here is from genome assembly GCA_016271365.2 of Neoceratodus forsteri. Classification (NCBI taxonomy): domain Eukaryota; kingdom Metazoa; phylum Chordata; order Ceratodontiformes; family Ceratodontidae; genus Neoceratodus; species Neoceratodus forsteri. Next base: position 602,788,035 of record JADMNL010000023.1, read on the forward strand.
GCTAGTTCCCCGACAGATGGAAATCAGCCACAGAAACCCGGTCCACAAAAGTGGGGACAAGGACCTGCATGTGAACTACCGGCCTATCTCCATACCTCCACCCCCAAGGCCATTGAATGGTATTGAACACGTATGGTATCTGACCATCTGACAGAATACCTGGACAAACACAACATCTTATGCCCCCAACAACATGGTTTCCATAAAGGACACAGTACTACATCTGCCCTTCTAGGATTTACTGATGCTGTCCACAGCTCATTGGACAACAACCTCCTAACTGGGTTGGTCTTCATAGACCTGAATAAGACTTTGACACTGTTCATCATCAACTATTAATCACACAGCTGTGTTCCGCTGGGCTCTCACCGAGTCCACTACATGGTTCAAGAGCTACTTGGAGAACCGCTCCCAAAGAGTGAAAATAACTAATGTTCTCTCAGATGCAAGACCTGTTGCTCAGGAGTTTCCCAAGGTTCCATCCTTGGGCCATTTAGCCTCTTTCTGAATGATCTGCCACATTCGTGTCCCGAACAAATCCTCCTTTATGCTGACACCGCGCCATCCTCTCCACTCATAAGGATCCGGTCCACCTTCAGAAGAATCTACAGTTTGCCTTCACCTCGACTGAAACTTGATTTAGTATGCATAAATTGGTACTCAGCTATAAAAAACAAGTCCATGCTCAACAAACAGGCTCAGTCCCTTCACGATCACAAACTGCCATGGTGCAACCCTTGAACAAGTTCAATCCTTTAAATATCTAGGAGTTACCATTGATTGTAACCTATCATATGCTACGCACATTGACAATGTTGCCAAGGCTGCCAACTTTCATACTGGCCTACTTTACAGGCATAGGCCATGTCTTACCTCAAATGCCATAAGGATTGCAGTACAGAGCTCAGTAATCTCAATAATTAACTACAGCCTGATCATTTGTGGCTCTCGTAGCCACCACCCTCAGGTGCTTATCCTTTGCACTAAACAAAGCTTGCTGTCTCATCACCGGCGCTCATCGCCTCACCCAGCCGTGTGACCTCTATGCACAGACTGGGTGGCTTCAACTTTAAAATTGAATCAGTATCAAACCTGCCTTATGGCAAAGAAAATAACACTTATCCTCGCACCCCCAGGTGTCCAAGCTCTCCTTTGCCCAGCACGGTCTCCTCGCATCACCAGGGGCTCTGAATCCCAGCTACTGCATGATTCTGTGTTGCCGCACCACACAAGGGCAAAGATCTTTTGTGCACAGAGCTCCCAGCTGGTTCAATGACCTCAACATCGACATCTTCTCAGTGCCAAAGCTGGGGTTGTTCAAATCCAGTCTCCATCACATCCTGTCTGCCTCTAGCTCCTGTGACTGTCCTTCTAATTCTTCTCCCTTCCCCTCTTTGCTCTATTCACCTAGCACTTAACTCTCTCCCCTCAATCTCCCTCTGTCCTACACCCACCCATCCTCCCCACCACCCACCCTATCCCTATCTCCCCTTGCAGCACTTTAATTGTTACTTGACAAACGCCTTTGGCTGCACCCCTAGTGTGTCTCCCTTCCATACCATGTTAACTCGGTTACCCAGATCTTCTTCTGGCACTTTTGTTCTTTCCCAATATATTGAATGTATAAAATGTATGTAACTGCCTGCAACCCACTGGTATGCCTGTATTCCATGACTTGTTGTGGTGTACCTTAACTGAAGTGGAACCTTTGTGAAAGAGCATTGGCTCAAAGGTACTTGTAATCCTAGATTCAAATAATAAAACAAAACAAAACATGGAAAACAATTTTAAATGGAACCTTATATTATCTACGGCACCCATTGCTGTCATGAATCTATTATGCAATCACAGTGATCCAAATATTCACCATACATCTTTTTCCTTTTAAGTATTCATGGAAATATCACTTGATGTTAGAAATCTACTTTATTGAAACCATATTGATTTAAAAATACTTTTTGTACAGACAGCATTGCTTTAAAAGAATAATTATCAAAGCCAATATTGTCAGTCCATAAAATTTGAAATCAACTTGAATGTTATTACATATAATTGGTGTCGTTCAACATTCTGAAACATGCATGGTTTAAAGTCATATCCAAATCCTAGCTTTATTGTCTTAACACAATATCAGAATATCATAATTCTGTGAAGAAACAAAACAATAAGCAACAAAGAATATTTGAGGCTAGAGCATTCATACAAGTCTCATTGTTTACAGAACTGTGTCCAACCATTCATCATTCTAGTCTCCTGCATTTGCCATCACACACAAAGTGGTGTATACAAGGTAAAGCCATTACACACTTTTCTCAAGAATCGCAGCCCTTTTACAACCACAGTGTACAAGTTTATGACATGTTTTGGCAGTCTCTGGCAGAGTAGTCCATTTAGTGCTTTACATTGTTAAGCTTCAGCAGCTGAACTATAGACAATGCTGCCTGATTTGTTGGTTTGGTTGATTGATTTTTTAATGTTGGTCCTTCAAGAATCATATTAACTAGTGCCAGAACTTGGGTGAGACTGGCTTTTCTTGGCAATCAGGGAGAATGTCCGATTGAAAAGAGTGTCCTCTTCAAAGAGTTCCTTGAACTACCTGCCTACATGAGCCATATACAGTTGCCTCACTATCCTACTGAAAAGCATCTGAAAGTACCTGCGAATGTCATCGTCAAATGCCAGGAAGTTTGTTCTTCAGTTTGGTTGTGTGGAATCTTTGTGTTTGTTTCACAGCCAATTGTTCAACCCTATGCAATAGTAATTTGAGTAAGTTTGTAAGTTTGAAGATGCATGTATTTGATTTGTCTAAGTGGGCATCTTCTATAGAAAATCAGTTGAGCAAGAACAATACTGTGAGTCATTGCTTCACTGTCTGGTTGGAATGACTCTTTCTTAGCCTTATCCCTTGCACGATTATAGAGTGTAGCAGGCATTTCTTGTGATACTTTGATTCAATGGCTATTAGGTCTCTACAATACTTAATGTAGCAAGAAGCTTCAGTATCTTTCCAACTGAAGAGCCACTGACGGAATGCATGAGTCTAAACCAAAAGTGCATGCTTGTGTTAGATCATCCACAGAGGACACCTGGTCATAAAAAGCATGGGCTACACATATCAGGGAATCAGGGACTCAGGTGGGAGGGGACCACTAGACCACCAGGGATGGTCATGTATTATCTTTATCGGAAATCTGGAACTGGGGGCACTAGACTACAGCGATTTCTTTATAAACATATACCATGTGATCATGGATATGGGTGGGGGTTCCACTTGACCACCAGGGTTCAATGTGTGCTTGCAGATGATGTTATGGGTGGGCCAGTGGCCACCTATGGCTAGGCTGCTGTGTTGTGCCCTGCAATACCGCAGCCACCTGTGGGTGGCTGGGAGTTGTTCCTAATCTGCACAGGCTCAACTTTGGGCCCCATGTGGCGCAATGCAGAGTTGTGCCAGCATATGCACTGCACATCGGTTGAATAGCAGGATGTACCGTATATATAAACCGCCCCTGCATCTGCACCACATACTGATTACATTTCAGTCTTAGAGTATTGGGATTGTGCTGCACCGGGCAGCCTTTCCAATATACCTGGTGCAATGCAGGGTTGAGCAGGCGTGCAACCTCTTGAATATCCAGGCCATGGTAAATACAGATTTACATAGCATTTTTATTAAAATGGTCCCGTAGTTAATTGGAAATGGCACTATATCAGAAATTAATCTGCTTGACCATGCCTAATATACTGCAAAGAGTGACACTGGTATCAAAATGTGCAAATTTTCAGCTATGCAGCTGGACTATAAGGCTGACAGTGATAAATGCAGAATTTGGATCAAGGACCAAGGGTAAAATAGCACATTTCACAGTTGTGGTACACTACACAGCTGGTAGAATCCAGCTTGACAGCTCTAGAAACATAAGAGTTAAAGGAATAAAAAATTTCTAATGTCATACCTAAGTTTTTAGTAGTCAACACTGCGTTAATGTGAGCATTTTAAATAATCACAAATTCAGGAAACTGCTTAAGAAGAAGAAGGACCAACAGCTATAAGGTTTGTTTTGCTGGATTTAGCTGGAGAAATTTTATTTTGAAATTATTCACTAGTTTCCTTATTTAGGCCTATATAGGTCTCAGACTGTCTGAGAATCACGTAGAACTACTTTGATTATGAACTTCTTATGTTTAACAATAGCCAATTTGTCTAAGAGCTTGGATAGCCCTTTATTATAATTCCTGGCTGAGAGTTCTAACGATTTTGAGTATTTCAATTTGATTTCAGCAAAACCTTCAACACCATCCCAAATAAAGGCTGCTCAACAAAACGAGTAGTCTGGGCATGGTACAAGGTGGTAAACTGAGTTAGGAACTGGCTAATGGACAGGAAGCAGAGGGTGGAGGTAAATGGGATCCAAACAGGGAGAGGGGATGACCAGCAGGGTACCGCAGGATCAGTCCTTAGGTCAGTCCTGTTTAATATCTTCATTAGTGACATTGTGGTAGGACTGGAGGAAAGGTCTGCCTGTTTGCAGATGACACCAAGATCTGCAACAGGGTGGATACTCTGGAAGAAGGTGGACAGAATGAGGAGGGACCTGGGGAAGCTTGAAAAATGGTCTGAGGTGTGGCGACTGAGGTTCAGTTCCAATAAGTGCAAATAATGCACCTGGGAAGAGGAACCCTGGTGAGAGCTACAGGATGGGGGAGTTGCTGACAATCACCAAGGAAGAAAGGGACCTGGGGCTATCATTTCTAAAGACCTAAAGGTGTCTAAGCAGAGTACAAAGGTTGCAGGAAGGCCAGTGGCATGCTAGGGTGCACAGGCAGAGGTATCACTAGCAGAAGGCAGAAGGTGGTGATGCCATTGTACAAAATGCTAGTGAGGCCTCACCTAGAGTATTCAGTGCAATTCTGGAGGCCACACCTTCATAAGGACATTGACAGGGTGGAGCAGTCCAGAGAAGGGTGGATAAGACGGTACAGGGCTTGCAAATTAGAAACATGAGGAGAGACTAAAGGACCTCAATATGTACTGCTTAGAGGAGAGGAGGGATCAGGGGACATGATAGAAACATTCAAGTACCTTGAGGGCATAAACAAGGTGCGGAGACATCATCAATATAAAGTACAAAACGAGAGGGTATGATATGAAATTGAAAGGTGGCAGGCTGATGGGAAATGTGAGAAGTGTTTCTTCATGGAGGTGGTGGACTCATGGAATGGACTGCCACAGGAGGTGGTGGGGCCAAGCACAGTGGAGGGTTTTAAACTTGCATGGGACAAGCATAAGGGTATGGGACAGGCATAAGGGTACCTTAGAGGTGGGAAGGTGGGGTGAAAAGCCATTGACCAGTTAGGGTCAGAGGCCACAAACTAGTGTAGGGCTTTCAGGCAGACTGGATGGGCCTGGCAGTCCTTATCTGCTGACAATTTCTATGTTTCTATGTTTCCATTGATCTCTTCTGATTAAGCTATAAGGCCTGTAATCAAGGCAATAGAGAAGACCTTATTCAGTGGTCTAAACTAAATGTTTAGTTTTTTAGCTAACTCTGAGGCACACAAGGTAAATGAGACTGTAGAATAATCTGAAAGACCAGTATCCTGTACTTTTAGATCTGTCACCTGTATCCCACGGTAATGTCCAGGACCACTGGAAAATTAAGTGAAAAGGTTACCAATAATTATGGAGCTGCTTTCTGCAAAATTAAGTAGAAATTGCGGGGTTCTATTATAGACCCAGAGTGCTTCACAATAAATCTTTCAATGTTTTCTGCAGTATATAGTAGTCAGTATAAATTGCTAAATGAATACATTGACACCTGAATATGTTTAAAACATAAAGAAAAGTTTATGTTCCTAAAAGGAATACTAAACTGATACGTTATCATAAGCGTTGCCTATCTTCCAAAATTTAAAAGCACCTCATACAGTGCTAAATTGATTCTATAAAGTGAGCCACAGCAAATCAACACTAAATAAAGCCAGAAGAATATATATTTTTGTTTCTGGCTGTAGAATAATGCAGCCTAATCAACAGCTGTTTACAGTGCTCTGCCAGCTAGTCACCCACTTTGGTACAAAAAAAAAATAAGCGAACAGAGTGGTGAATAATTGAGTTTTTATTGAACTGTGAAAAAGTATTAACATTTTTAATGAAATACTCTCAAATATATTGACAATTTGCAGACTTGGGTTTGGCTGAAACAATGCAATGTGTTAATGTTGTTAAAGTGTTTAATAGTCATAATTTGTACTGTAGGTACTGTACACTGTTTTGAAATCACATATTTAAACATTAAATCTGAGGGTTATTGGGGCTGGCAATGTAATCTAGAGGTTAGAGTAACAAACTGTGAATGAGCTGACTACATCTAGCAGACCTGGGTTTGATTCCCACAACCTCCACTTGCATATTGTGTGATTCTGAGGCAAGTCACTTAACCTCCTCAGTGCTCCTGGGCTGTACCGAAAACAGGCACTTGTGCCTAGTGGGCCTACGTGGTTACAAAAAATGTAAAAAATACCAATATATTTTACTGCATCATACATTAGTCAGGGTACCCTGTAATTTACTTTGTTTTACTCTGGCTGCAATGATTTTGTTTAGTTAAAGATAAATGTTCAGATACATTTTGTGTTTTATAAACTTGTTTTTAGACTTTAGTCAGGCTTTTATTGTAGTCTTTGCATGTGAGCATCTAGGGGTAGCTGCTAAGGGTGAGATCACAGTTAGCAACTAGCTTATTCAAGTTTAAAATCGGCAGGGCATTCAAAAATCCTCAGCTGTCTGAATCAAAACTAGTCTGAATTAAAGTATGCTCAAAGGAAAAACTTGCCCTGCCACTTACAAAAAGGCTTCATAGTTAGCACCCATTTAAGTGAATAGGATAATTTGCACTTGTTCTCCCATCTTTTGTTTCAGTCTGTGTGGCAACAAAAGTTTTCTGATAGACTGCTTCAACACAAAACAAATGTTAAGTATACTTATGCTTGGCCAGTGGTTTTGACACCAAACAAGACAAGGATTTAAAAGAAATCAGTGTCACATAAAACCCATGCCCAAACTTGCATTGCAGTGTTTCTGCCAAACACAAGTCTGCAAAATTGTCAATATATTTGAGAGTATTTCATTAAAAATGTTAATCGTTTACGCAGTTCAATATAAAAACTCAAAATTGCAAGAAATTGCAGAACATGTCCATTTTGCGGAGAATGGTGAAAATGCGGATTCTGCAAAAAATTGCGGGTGCAATTTTCCAGTGGCCTAGTAATGTCTAAATCAAGCATATGACCATGTTGATGGGCAGAAACTGTAACAGCTGCTTTAGATCATGGTGGCCCAATAAAATGAGAAAATCCTTAGCCCTAGTATCTATCAACTGCATCCATTATCAACATGAAAATAGAAGAATCCCAGGACTAACAATTTTTGAATGAAGACAAGTCAATGACAAAAAAAAATCATCAAATTTGGTTAAAAATGTTTGGACTCTACATTGTTGGATAGTAAACCAAAACAGTCATTAACAAAATCTTAGAAACAAAGGGAAGGGAACATTGTTTAACCAGGAGTAGCACACTAAGCGAGCTTGTTTCAGATGTGACCTGGGAACACAAGGACATTAAGTGACTTGCTCAGGATCACACAGTGTACACCTAGGCGGCTGTGGGATTCAAACCCAGGTCTCCAGATCTGCAGCTCAGAGCCTTAACCGACTCGCTACTGCCTCGAAGAAACACAACTCCTCAAAAGATGAACTAATAATATACATTTTTTGGATGACTCTTTATTGTTCTTAAACATTACAGCCACCCATCGACTGCAGCGGTTTCATAGGCCTTGTATACAGTAGGAAGGAAAACTGTGAAGGACTAGATGTCATTTGTGGGACAGAAACAGAAAAGATCATCAATGTTTTGGTAAGAGAAAAAGTCATGACCTTTCCTGAAAGCATGTCATTTATCAGTAAAGATTTTGGGCTCAAGATCAGACAGTTAATAAAGGAAATCTCTGACCTTCTTTATTGGGACTGTCTATGCCTCCCCAAGATTTCCCCTCTGTACTGATTGACACTATTTCCTCTCTGGTCTTCCATTCCTCTTCAGGTGAACATATTCTTCTAGGGGACTTCAATACTAATTGGCTTTCTCAAACCATCAGGCCTACTACTCAAAAGATTAAGTCCTTAAACCTATAGCAGCTTATTACTGAACCCACTCGACTTAATCCTCACTCCTCTAACCACTCTGTACTGGACTGGGTCCTCTCCTCCCACCCTCACCTCATAGTTGCTGCTGGTATTTTACCTTATGCCTTCAGAGACCACTGTATAACATACTGTATCAGGAAAACTTGTCCTTCTGCTGCTTCTTCCTAATTTGTATGGGCCATATTTATTTGCTCTTTAAACATTGACATCCTGCTATGAGACCTTGCAGCTATTGATTGGTCCCTATCCTGACAGCTGCTGACATTAATATGGCTCTCAACCTCTTCCATTCAAATTTATTCAAGTGTGGGACAAGCATGCTCCTCAAAGGGCTCCTACCACCCTTGGATCATAGTGGACCTCATTGATCTTTGTAGATCTCGCAATAATGCCTGAGTCCATATCAATCCTACACTCTCCTACCGATCTCCTTATTTATGGAAAATTCAGGAATCCCTGCACAAAAACCATAAGGGCAGCTAAATCAAACTAGTTTGACTCCAACCTCCAGAATAACCCTAAATCCCTTGCAAAATTCTGGAAGGTCATTCACTCCTTTTGACTCCGCTCCTCAGTCTTCCTCTGATGTTCTACTCAAGAATGGTTCACCTATTTCTACTCCTTCCTGATTGCCTCTCACTTTAACAGTTTCACCACCTGTGCCCTTCTTCTTCAGTCACAACTGCTGGTTTCCTCTTCCTCACCCTCAATCCCCCCAGCCTCTTCCAACTCGTTTTACTTTTTGTGTTTACTCTGCTGGATACAATTAATGCTCTTTCTTCCCTTAAGCTCTCCAAAGGATTTAGCCCTGATGGGATTGACCTAAACTACATCACAGGAGGCAGTATAGCGCAGTGGTCTAAGACTCTGAGCTGCAAATCTGGTGACATCCAGCAGACCAGACCTGGGTTTGAATCTCACAGCTTCCACTTGCATACTGTGTGACCCTGAGCAAGTCCTTAACTTCCTTGTGCTCCCAGGTCGCACCTGGAAACAAGTTATGGCTTAGTGTTCCTTTCTTGGTTAAACACTTTCCTTTTCCTTACCTCTCTGCTGCTGGTATCGCTGTACCCTTACTTAGCTATGTAATCTCTTTTTCACTGTCTGCACTGTCCCTTAGTCCTGATAATTCAGCTCTGCCCTCTCTTGAGTTCTCAGAGGATTTAACCCTGATGGGATTAACCCCAAACTACTCCACCTCTCTGCCCTGGTATTGCAGTACCCTTATTTTACCTATTTAATCTCTCCTTCTCCCTCTGCACTGTTACTTAGTCCTTGAAATTTGTCAGGGTATGTCTTCTTCACAACAGCGTTGATCCTACCTTCCTGGCAACTATTGTCCTATCTCCCTCCTCCCAATGTTGCTAAGTTACAAGAAAAACTAGTTTATTCCAAGCTCTCCAACTTCCTCCTGCTTTACTAAGTCCCTCTCTCCTTTCTAGTCTGGTTTCCAAAAGAACCACTCCTGTATCCTCCACCTAGGAGGTGGAGGAATGAGAAGGTGGAAGGAATGAGGAGGGATCTTGGGAAACTCAGAAGTAGTCAACAACATGATTGCTAGGGTTCAAGCCAAAAGTGCAAAATCATGCACCTAGGCCATAGGAACCCAGGAAGTGAGTATAGAAAGGTGGGGGAGGTACTGACAGTCACTAAGTAGGAAAGGACCTTGGGGTCATTATATCTAATGATTCATAAGGTAGAAAAATGGGCAGACTGAATTGGCCTTAGGTCCTTATCTACCATCAACTTCAATGTTTCTATGACATCAAAGTGGCACGGCAGTGTGACAAAGCAGTGGGTAAGGCCAGAGGGATGTTGGGATGTATAGGAGTGGTATCCCCAGAAGGAGGAGGAGGTGGTATTGCCACTCTGTCACTTGCTGGTGAGACCCACCTGGACTATTGTGTCCAGTTCTGGAGGCCTTATCTCAGAAGGAAATAGACAAGGTGGAGGCAGTCCAGGGAGGACAACTAAAATACTGCAGGGGTTGCACCAAAAGCCATAAGAGGAAAGGCTGAGGATCTCATCATGTACACCCTAGAAGAGGGGCGCAGAGGGACATGATAAGAGACCTACAAGTACCTCACAGGGGTAAACAGGATGCAGGAGGGAGTCTCTTTAAAATGAGAAAGAGCTCCAGGGCCACATACAAAAGTATGCAAATTATATGGTAATCTTCTTCAGAGGTCTGTCTGCCCAGAGCTGAAAGCTGATTTCAGTGTGACTTTAAAAGGTTCAACACAGATTCCAATGCAACTGTAACCCCTAGGTGGTGCTATCCCAAGGGCTACTACCCTGCCTGTTTGACTACGGACAGGTTGAGGGGCCTAGGTCCTATGGCGGTGCCTCCACCCAGAGGTCAGGGTTTGTAGTGGTTAGACTAGCTTGGTCACAGCCCTCTGGGACACTGAGACCCCTTTGATTCCCTCTAGTGGCTCTACACAGTACACCGGAGTTACAGCCCCAATAACCCATGTATACACACTGTTCACTCATACAGATACCACTTACCTGAGACTGATTCTGCAGCACGCCTCTGAGGACCCCTGTAAAGTAAGGTTAAACAACATACACAGCAAAACACAATACTGTTTCCATAAGTACCAACACCACAGACAGTATATAGTATAACAACAACAAATTTGATTTATTTAGGGGACAGTAACACGGGAGGGAAATCAGGTTAATTAGTGGCATTAAATCACAGTACTGTGCACACGTACAGGGTCTGAAAAGTCACACTCTGGGTACCCAGGTTGGGGGGTCTAGCCAGGTCCCTTGCCTGGGGTTGGCCGGTAGGTGCAGATGGATAGGGCCCTGTAGAAAGAAAGATATGCACAACACCTAATTGTAATCCGGAGCCGGAGGGCTCAGTCCATGAAACAGTGAAACAACAAGAATTAGATGACACTTGTGATTGGAAAACAAGCTGCAGAAGAATACCCTGATTTGTACTCACAATACCCAGGCTGAGGATAGGATGGAAAATGTTCTTCTGGATTGCCAGAACAACAGGGCATAAAGACAAGGTCCTGGTGACTGGACCCTACTGCAGTTGATACAAACGTATTTAGCCCAACTAGGCTGGGGTTTACTTCCAACTTCAACACAATTCACTGTACAGGGTATCTGAAATAGCGATTCTTCCAAGCACTATGCACATTTATATGTAAATGGAAAGTACTATACCAGGCAGGCTGCTCCCGATTCCGACCGCAATTACTGCAAGATACCAGGAGAACACAGAGCAGCTTCAGTTCCTGACAGACCCGGAGCGATTCAGCAATTTCTCCAGTCTTCTACAGGGTGAGCCTAGTTTCTACTCTTCCAATCTCCTTCTTTCTCCTCACCATTCGGTTCAGTCCAATCTGGCACTTGCAGCGGCCAGGCGAACCTCAGGAGCCTCCACCGTGCTTCCAGCGCAAACTATACACCGTAGAAGCACAAAGCTCCTCTCTCTTCACTGTCACAACTGATCTGATCTTTCCAGTCACAGAGCAGGGCATTTCCTTTAGCTCCACACTATTCTGTTGGCTGATTCAGCTGTCACTCACAATAAGACTCCCTCTGTTGGTAGAAAAAGGCGCCAAGGTCAAAACTACATTTCCCAAGTCACTGCCCCACAATCCCCTTGTGGCTGGTTCAAATTAAGAGTCCAAGTTCTGATTCGTCCACAGGCTCCATTTAGGGCCCCTTAACCCAATTGGCCCAGCACAGCAGTTTAGGTCCAAAATGGAGAGGTAACACACACAGAGTCCCAGCTGCAATAAAAGCAGGCTAGACAAACTACAATTTTGCTAATGCTTTAAATGATTACAGGCAAACAGTTGCAGCTTTCAGATGGGCTCCCTTTCACCTTCAGCGACAGCAAATGGAAGATTACTCCGCAGCTGGGAAGATTGAGCATTAAATACACAGTGCCCCATACAACTAATTAAGTCTGCAAGCGACAGCTCTTAAAGAGACAGTCATAGAGGCTCAAATAGCACTCACTTGCAACCACATTTAAGCAGCTCAGGCGAACACCACCCAGACTTGGAGCATTCAGGCAAGCTCCTGGAAGACTTTTAGGAACCCCCATTTGCAGGGGGTTACACAACTACTGTAGCTATCTCTGAAAAACAGTGTCAATGACTTTTGAATCAGACAGCAGCTTTCAAGGTCACAACCACCCTGGTTTTCAAGGCTTCAGATTGTCCACTGGAGGTAGTTCATGTATGTGGGTGTTTGGTTGAATCGCATCTAGACTTCACCAGACACACTGAAGTCATTCACTCAAACTAATCTGTAACCTAGGCACACGTTACAGGAATAAATTCTGTTCCCACTCCCAGTACGTCTTGAAATTATTCTTGCATAATAAAAGTTTTACTGCATTTTAACTTTTACTGACATATGTAGATACAAAATATTGTCCATTACACTAAGTTACACAACTAAATGTGCTACCAGCTTAATCTGAAACATTACCTAGTCGCTGACTATGGACAGTACCTAGGGAAAATGCCTTTGGAGATACATCTCTCAATGTACTTAGTGACTAAAATGATATACCTTGTTGGAGGAGACTAGACATATACATCTCAACTCAGTCTCTTTGAGTTGTTCTGTCCCCTTGTACTGGTGGAGGCTTCCATGACCTATAACCACTGATAGTCATCTTGTCAGTAGGGATTATTACACTGAGGTCCCTTCTGTGGTTCCACTGTTTTGGTCTGCTTCCCTCCTGCCCTTGTTATTATCACCCCATGTAAGCTGGGTCGGTCTATGCTCTATTATGTGATCCAAGTGCATAGTTTTCTGCTCCTTCTGGGGAAGGTTTTCTAAGACATGTAGGTGAAGTGGCCTGAGGGTATTTTGCATAGGTCTGATTTCAGGCACTCTCCTAGATGTGGGTAAAGTCCTCCTCTTTGCCACTGGTTGTGAATTGGATTCTATCATAACTTGCCACTTTTATCAATTCTGCCAGCCACTCACTGGGCTCAGGGGCATCATGTTTCCTCCAGTGCCAGAGGTACTCTCTTTGCTGTGATCAGGGCTCCTGCTAGCTTCCTCCTCTTGCTTTTGCATCCCTGGTGCCTGTATGTGTTATCTGGTCTTTCCTCCAGCTCTTGTCCCAGTGTGATCAGCATGCAGAAGAAACATAGAAACATAGAAGCTGTTGTCAGAAAAGGACCTCTTGGCCCACCTAGTCTGCCCTAAGGTCCTAACTACTGTACTACTGTAGACCCTAATTGATCTCTGGCATCCCCCAGCCTGTTTCTAAGGTTCCCTATATCTATCCATGCATGTTTGAAACCTGTTACCATTTCGGTACCCCACTTCTGCTGGAAGGCTGTTTCAGGCATCCACCACCCTTTCTGTGAAGAAATATTCCTCACATCCCTGCTAAGACTTCCCCTTCCAGCTTAATTTATTTATTTAGATTTTGTTGACCAGGAAAGGAGGACTAGACAAATCTGCCTATTTTCAGCCTTGTCTGGGGGAGGGATACAGATGGATGCCAACTGACACTGAACCAGATTAAACTGTTGGTGGTATTTTTAGTGAAGCTTCATATCATGCCCCCTCATCCTTAAGCATCTCTTTCTGTGCAATGTGCCACCCTCCCATACCTTATTGATACCCTTGGGGTATTTGAATGTTTCTATCATGTCTCCCTTTCTCTCCTTTCCTCCAGTAGTACATATTTAATTCCCTGAGTCTTTCCTCATAGGGCTTCAGATGCAGGCCTTGCACCATTTAGGTTGCCCTTCTCTGTACTGCCTCCACCCAGTCTATGTCCTTCCTGAGATGGGGCCTCCAGAACTGGACACAGTACTCCAGGTGTGGCCTCACCATTGATCTATATAGGGGTACACGATTTCCCTTTTCTGCTGGTGATACCCCTCCTATACACCCAGTATCCTACTAGTCTTTCCTACTGCCTTATCACACTGCTTTGCTACCTTCAGGTCATCAGATATTATGACCCCAAAACTCTTTCTGTTTTGTTGTTGGTAATACCTCCACCCCAAATAATACATTGCCTTTGGATTTCTGTGCCTCATGTGCATCATTTTAAATTTTTGGAGTTGAAGCCTAGTTGCCAAACCCTTGACCAGTCTTCCAGTTTTCAAGTTCAAGTTCAAGTTTATTTGCAGGAAAACTCAGGTGAGCATGCTCGTTTACAAGGAGGTCCTGATGGGACACTACACAACATCAGATGCAACCAAAGAATACAGAAATAAAAAAAACAAATTACAAGGTAGGCATAACATTGTTTTAAAGAATGAGAAAATAGATACAACATTTCAACAAGATCGATATGCAGCCTGAAGGAAGGAGACCTCCTTTAGGACACTACCAACAGGGTATACTATACCTATACAAATAGTGATGCGAACAGGTGCTAGAGGTCAGGTAAGAGCTGAGAAATGTTCGTTGGGGAAAGTGCTTGACAGATAAGCCTGCTCTGAGAGGAAAGATACTAGTCTTTTGGCAGTGGCAGGTTTCTTTGAGTGTCTTACTGGCCAAGGATTTAAAGATGTTTACGGAGGCTAGTTCTGTGAGCTTAAGTGAGGATTGCATTTTGTGCCAGAAGGTTGGGATGGAATGATTGACTGCTGCTCTATGGTACAGTGTGTGATATTTGGGTACATCAAGTAGGATAAAAGGGTTTTCCTTTGGGCATAACAGCTGCTTGACCTGTTTGTTTAGATTTTCTTTATTTCTTCACACCCCTCACCCCAGTGTGTCCACTCTGTTGCAGATTTTGTGTCATCCGTGAACAGGCATATCTTTCCTTCTGGCCCTTCTGCAATGTCACTAATAAAGATATTGAAGGGACCGGGCCTAACACTGACCCCTGTGGCACCCTGCTGGTCACCTTACCTTCCTCCAGTGAACTCCATTTACCACCACCTTCTGAGTTCTATTACATAGCCAACTTTGTACCCAGTTTACTATCCTTGGACTCACTCCCATGCTGCCTAGCTTGTTTTCCAATCTTCTGTGTGGAACGGTGCCAAAGGCCTTACTGAAATCCAGGTAGACCACATCCACTGCTCCTTCCTGAGCCACTTTCCTGATCACCCAGTCAAAAACTCCATCAATCAATCAATCAATCACTCAACCAATCAATCAATCAACTTTATTTATAGCAAAAGCGCCTTTCCAAAACCAAGGCACGTGTACATAATTCATTAAAATAAGTCAAACAATTTATTAAAACCAGAATAAACAAGTTAAAACTCATGGCTGCAGCATTAAAAATCAGTATATGCCAGACTAAAAGAAATGTCTTCAATGCTGCTTTAAAACTTTGGAGCGGTCGGGTAATCTCACTCCTGCCGAGGTAGAGCAATTCCACAGGGCTGGGGCCATAAAACTGAAAGACTTGGTCTCATATATCTTCTAAACGGACCCTGGAATCTCTAGCAGTCCCTCATCAGTGGATCAGAGAGAGAGTGGGAGGACAGTAGGGATGAAGGAGATCTTGCAGGTAACAAGGTCCCTGGTCTTGTAGGGCCTTATAGGTTAGCAAACCGACCTTGAAGGTGATCTGCCACAGTACTGGCAGCCAGTGCAGTCCAGCGAAGCACAGACATTATATGACTGGTCCTAAGATGAACCAGTCAATAGCCTGGCTACGCATTCTGCTACAAGCTGCAGGTGGCGGATATCAACCCCGATAACCCAAGGTAAAGGGAGTTGCAATAGTCAAGGCGGAAGGTAATGAGGCATAGACCAAAGTTGAAAGATTGTCGGAAGGAACCAGGTGCTTCATCTGGGTGATAATCCTCAGATGGTAGAAAGAGGTTTTGACAACTGCCGACACCTGAGATTTAAGTGTCAAACAGTCATCAAACATAATGCCCAGGTTCCACACCCGGTCTGAGGTATTTAGCTGCACACCGCAAGCCATAAACCTGAAGGTGATCCTGCCAACAAACCCACCTCCCAACGACCTGGGTCCACAACCATCAGGTTTGTTTGGCAAGATCTACCACTCTGAACCCATGCTGCCTCAGATCCTGCAATCCACTGGTGCTAAGGTATTCCCCAATTCTTTCTTTAAGCAGTGTTTCCATAACCTTGCCCACCACCGAAGTCAGGCTTACAGGTCGGTAGTTTTCTGCCTCCTCACTATTCCCACTTTTGTGCAGTGGGATCACATCGCCTCCTACAGTCCCCGGGACTTCCCTGTATCCAGTGATAGACTGAACAGGGCCATCAGAGGCTCAGAGAGTTCCTCCTTTAGTTCCTTCTGTATCCTAGGGTGAACCCGTCTGGCCTCATAGCCTTGTCTACTTTTAGTTTTGCTAGTGCTCTGAAGACTCTCTCCTCCGTAAAAGGCTAGTGTCCATCTCCTTCCTTTAATGCCTTTCTCCACTATCTGTGGTCTGTCATCTACCCTTCCTTTGTGATTATTGAACAAAAGTACTTATTCAGTATAGAAAACAAAGAACCTCAAGCGCAAGCACTGAGGTAATAGTTACCCAAAGGGCACTGGCTGGAAGCCAAGTTTCAAAAAATACAAAATCACACATACCCCATAATGCTAACACCTTTGCAGACTGTGTGAGAGACCTTTTGGTACCATGCATTTCTACTGAAAGTTGAACCAGCATAATATTATGTGATGATTTACATATACAGCCCATGGTGCTTTGCATTATGGGGTATGTGTATTTTGTATTTCTTATTCAGTATGTCAGTTTTCTTCTGGTCCTTTCCACACTCCCCACCCCTTAGTCTTACTATCCCTGCCTTTTCTTCTTTTCAGTTATGTACCTGAAGAAAGTTTTACCTTTTTTTGCTGATTTGGGAATGTTCTCCTCTGTTTGTGCTTTAGCCCTTCTGACTGCCTTCCCTGCTTCCCTTTGTTTCTCCGATAACTCTCCCTATCCACGTCCTTCTGTGTTATAGTATATGGTTAGGGTTTATTGTGTATGGAAAACAAAGGTTTTCCAAATGTTGTAGGACAGTTCAAAGATCAAAAAGTTGTTGTACTATCGGCTCTGACGGCACATCGATGGTACAACAACTTTTCTATAACTCCTACCTGATTGGTGAAACAGGCAGAGATTCAAAAATACATACAAAAATGGCGGACTCATTTAGCGAAGCGGTCTGGGAGCAGACAGTGTACACAGACTACCACAATCGGGTCGGTCTGTCAAAAATATCAATTTGCTGTTTTTTGTTTTTTTAACAAAATGGCACAATTTCGGTAAAAGCAAGTGGGACTATGACGAGGAGTATGGGCGTGACTTGAACATGGCGCATAACTGCAGCGAGGAGGAGGAGAGGACCGTTATCTTAGGGAAAGGGACTCGGCGAGGAGGAGTGCAGAAGGCGTGAACAAAATTATGAACCTTGTATCGATTTTGGGAACCATATACTATAAAAAACAGTGGATGGTTGCCCATCACAATGAAGTCTGTGTTTCCATCTCGGGAGTTGATGATGCCAGAGACCTCTCGAGCTTCGGCTCTTGAGGTCTCTGTGACATCATCAACTCCCTGATGGAAACACAGCCTGTTGTGGACAATCGCCCATCCACTGTTCTATATGTCTTGTACCTTTTGAATGCCTGCTTCTTTTCCTTTACCTTCTCTGCTACTTCCTTGGAGAACCATAATGGTCTCTTCCTTCTCTTGCTCTTTGTAGCCTGCTTGACACAGAGGTTTGTTGCCTTCTCAATGGCCTGCTTTATTCTTGCCCACTTTTCCTCTAGCCCATTCTTATTCCCTATTCCTGCTAGGGCTTCCTGAGGCACTCTCCCATTTTCTTGAAATCATCCCTCCTGATGTCCAGGACATTTGTTTTAGTGTGGTTCAGTTCTGGCCCTGTCCTTATGCTGAACCACACCATATGATGATCACTGGTCCCCAGGTGGCTTCCCTGTGACATCAGCGACATTGTCCCTGTTTGACAGTACCAGGTTCAGTAATGCCCCTCATGAGTGGGTTCATTAACTATCCTGAAGAATGCCCCCTGCAGGAGTCTAGTATTTCCTACTTCTAACTGATGCTGCAGCAAGTAGGCTTCAATCCACATCTGACGGATTAAAGTCCCCACCAGCAGCACCTTGTCCTTCTTAGCCATCCCTTGTATTTCAATCAATCAATCAATCAATCAAACTTTATTTAACCAGGCAGTTACATCATTGAGCAAGTGCATTTTCAAGATGGTCCTGGACTTATAGGACACTTTTGCTTCAGTAGACAACACTTTCTACAAAAGTAGACATCGTCACAGGCAGTTACAATATACAAACTCAGTACTTGGACAGATTAGACATGTAAAGCAAGTGCAAATATAGGCATTTAAAGTGCAGCGTTTACAGGTTGTAGCTTATAGAGTACAAGTGAGGAGGGGGACATAGAGAGGGCTATGGGACGAAAGGGTATCAGACACATAGTTGAGAGGGAAAATAGGGCAGCCTAATAGAATGAAGCCCCCTGTGAAGCTAATTGATGAGGAGGGTGGTTGCCCTAAAGGGATGCTGGTAAACACGAAACAGCGGCCCAGGATTACAGAGGTTAAGGGACTCAGTTGAGCGGGGTAAGACTTTACCTGAAACAATCACACGCCATTTTCAGGCCTCTGTAGAGCAGCCCCTAAATATAAAATGGCTGGGCAGCAGGGAGATTTTAAGTAACTTTTGCATGTTATTCCAAAGTGCTGGTAAAAGGAACTAATGACAGTTGAGCCAAGACATGTCCTTGTTCGTGGTAGCAAGGAAAACTACACCCAAAACCTGAAAAAATATATGCAGTGCAGAGTGTTTTAATTTGTATGTGAAGTTCTAGTGTTTCCTTCCTCCCTCTGACTGGTATTAGGAGTTTTCCTAAATTAGCCTGCTAGCTTTAGGGAGTTTCACGACCCCTGGAGATCTCCATATCAAATAGTTTTATTGCATTTCTTTGTCTTACAACGCACCTTGTTTCATGTAATGGTGATGTAGCAGAGCCCATAAATCCAGCAGAAAGCACTGCATTACAATCAGTTCACAACAATAGAGATGGCTATATTTTAAAATCTGTAGAATTCAGCTTGGTGACCTCCCTCATCCTAAAGGTTTTACTGTCCTGAAAAACTTAGTTGCTGGTAATTTTTGTGCAGCTTGTAAAGCTTCAAGATACAAGTATCTAGTTTGTTTAGCATGTGTGTGTGCTGAATGTTTGGTCTATCTTACATCACAGTCACATGAGACAAAGATGCACTGTGGGAACAAGAAATACAATTACGCTATCAGGTATGAAGATCCCCAGGTCGTAAAACTACCCTAAAGCTAGAGCTAATTTGGGAAAAACTCTAATACCAGTCAGAGGGAAGGAAACACTAGAACTTCACATACAAATTAAAAACACTCTGCACAACTATATATATATATATATATATATATATATATATTGACAAAGGAGGAGTTATTTAGTCCATAGGCACCTTTGAATGTTCAAACAGGTCACAGATATAGGGTGGTAGTTTGTTGGACAAAGCATAGAATAGCAAAATGAGGATGTTTATTTGCCTCCTCGTGCAGAGGGATGGCCAATCTAATGCTTGGTACAATGAGCAGTGATGAGTCTGCAAGTGCAAGTCAAAACAAATCTCAATGCACGATGATAGAGTGTATCCAGCTTTTGGAGTGCATACTGGGGCAATGGCTGTATAGGAAGTCGGCGTAGTTAATCAGGGAAGAAAGGTTGTTTGAACCAGCCACTTTCTAGCTTCTAGGGGTGAGTAGGTGTATCATGCGGTAGAAAATACTGAGGCGCTGCCTTAGCTTTGCTACCTTGCATAGATGGACACGAAGGTGAGTTTGTTATCCAACCAGACTCACAGATATTTATATTTATCCACTAGCTCTACTGGATTAAGGAGGGTAATAATCTGTGGGATAATCATAGCTTTTGGGGTTTTGCATTTAACAAGAGCTTTAGATTCAGCAGGTTGTGCTGGAGGTGATAAAATCCTGCTGTAGCTCCTTGCATGCAATGTCAAGGAGGGTTGGACGTGTGAGGACTGTGTAATCTGCGAAGAGGTGAGCGTTTCCAGCAACCAGACCAGAGTCGATCGGTTGATGTAAAGGCGAAGGATAGGTCCCAAACTGGAAACTTTGCGAATGCCTCGGGGCAGTAGTTTTAGTGGGAGAATTCCTTGAGCTTTAATTTGCTGTTTATGATTTGTAAGGTAGCAGCGGAACCACTTTACTGCAGCAGAGGTTAGACTGATGCTACTCAGGGAATCAAGAAATATGGAGTGATCAACGTATCAAATGCCTTTCTGAGGTCAAGGAAGAGTGCATAGATATGCTGTTTACTGTCCAGGGCTTTTAGCCAGTCATTTGACACTTTGGCAAGAGCAGACACGGTACTGTGCTAGGGTCTGAAACCTGATTGGACTGGATTGAGGATTTTCTCATGATCCAAGTATTTCTTCCTCCCCCAACTAGAATTGCCTTATGTTTGTCCCATGCATTCTTGAATTCCTCCACTGTTTTTGACCCCAACCTCCTCATGAAGACTATTCCATGTGTCCACCACCCTCTGCATGAAAAATACTTCCTCACATTGCCCCTGAGCCATCCCCCATCTTCAAATTGTGCCTTATTCTTCCACATCTCTTTTTCTGAAAGATGCTACCCTCTTGGACTTTGCTGATTCCCTTGAGGTACTTGAAAGTTTCTATCATGTCCTCCTCCCTCCTTTCCTCAGGGGTATACATATTAAGCTCCTTTAGTCTCTCTTCATATGGCTTCTGGTGCAGACCCTGCACCATTTTGGATGTCCTCCTCCGGACTCGTCCATCCTGTCTATGTCCTTGTGGAGATGGGGTTGCCAGAACTGCGCAGTGCTCAGGTGGGGTCTCCCCAATTGTCTGTACAGAGGGATAACAACGTCCTGTTTTCTGCTGGTGATGCCTCTCCCTATACAACCCAGTATCCCCACAGCCCTCCTTACTGTCTTCTCACATTGCTTGCCTGCCTTTAGGTTGTCTGATATGACTACCCCAGGTTCCTTTCCATTTTGTTGTTGTTAATGCCCCTTCCCATTTTGTGCTCTTCCCTTAGGTTATTGTTTCCCATGTGCATTAATTATAGTCACAATAGTATATAACTGTATAAGCAACAAAAATACATAAAATAAAATGAACAAATAATAAGCATCAAATAAAACTGTATGTAAAACTTCAGCTGTAGTGTGTCTTCCTACCCCTATGCTGACTGAGGTCTTGTGGTCAGAAAACCCTAATCGTCCGACTCAGGACCTTCTAACCAGACAAGGTTATTTGCCTGGAAGATCCACCTAGGCCAATGAGAGATTGTGAAGTATCTGCCGCCTCAACCCAGTGGAAGACACCACGTTATCTGCAATGGAACAGCCCTGCATAAAAGGAGGATGTTGAGAGACGGAAAGCTGTATATCAGTCTTGCTTCATTTCTGCTACTCCCTCTTCTCTAAAAGAGACATCAGCTATACTTCACAATTTGAATCTGAGACTGTCATTTCTCTAACTCTGCAAAGACTTTGACTACTGCCAAAAGGAGAGAAGAGCTCATTAGAAGCTCTAACATTATATTAACTTTGTTCAAATTAATTTTGCCTCAGGCTCCAGAAGAATACAATGTCTTAAAAACCAAAGGAACCAAGAAAAGACCCCACTCATCCAGCCTCAAGGAAAATCCAATCTCCTGATGGAAGGAGAGAAGGTTAAAAGGACTTTGGCTGAGTATATTTTAAAGACTATTAAGGTGCTCACTTAATGTGTGTCTTCTGAGAATCATGGTTCCATATGATGCATAAGAATAAAATGCAATACAGTACTGTTTAAAGCTAGCAAAGATTATTTGTTACTAAAGAACTGTGCACATTTGTTAATTGAAGTGGTTCTAGATAGAACACTGCCTTAGACCCCAGAACTGGGACAGATCAAATCAATATAAAAGAAAAGATTACTAGTGAGTAGTTGTAGAAACACGCAACAGACTGAGTCTACTCAGGGATCCTAGGATTATTATTGAAAGTTATAGGGCAGGATTCTCAAAAGAAATGTGACCAGCGCAAGTCAGATGCACCAGTGCAAGTCAGAAATGCACCATAAGCGATTCAGAAACAGGTGGATCGCCAGCCCAACGAGAAGCCCTCGCTGAACGACATGTGCCATAGGTACACTGTAATGACATCAGGCGCATATACAGAAGTGTACCATGCATACACAGCGCCAACCCGATTCACAGTGCATATCCATGGCGCATCTATGGGGCAACTCCAGTGCAAAGCCAAGATGCACCATAGAAAGATAAGTACAAAGAAGAGACTTATGTCTAGCCCACCTGTGAGGTCATGAATGGAACAGCCGCAGCACACAGCTGGTGCCAGAGGAGAGGAAGACAGAGAGAGAGAGAGAGACACAGCCAGCCAGCCAGCAAGCAAACCAGACAGACACACCAAGCCAGAGGGCCACACAGACAACACAAATGAACCTGGCAGCATTAGCCATAGCAGATGCACAAATGAGAGGAGGAGGAGGCAGGGTGCTGGGAAGGCACCATAAGCGGCAAACCCCACGGCAGTATCATGCCCAGCTGTCCTTCAAGCAGCTGACAGAAGTGGATACAGTAGGGCAATATAGCCTCAACAGGGCCATGCTGAAGCAGCTCTGTGAGCTGTGCCATGATGAGATACAGGCACCAACCGCATGAGGTCCGCCATCTCGGTGGAGACCAAGGTGACAACAGTCACGTGCGGCTCACCACAGGAACCTTCAGAGGCCTACTGGGGTCACCACTGGCATATCACAGGCCTCTACATCCCGCCTCCTCATACAGTTCCTCACTGCACTGCTACCGCATGCTCGGAATACATCCATTTCCCCAGCACGCAGGCAGAGCGAACAGTAGCCATGCAGGGGTTCTACAGGGTGGCTCGCATGCCAGTTATCATAGGGGCCATTGACTGCACCCATGTGGCAATCGCACCACCTGGTGATGATGTAATCACATACGTCAACGGAAGGGGTACCATTCCATGAATTGCCAGGTGGTATGCGATGTCACGGTGCATCACCAATGTCTGCTCCACACACCCTGGGAGCGCACATGATGCCTACATATGGCAGCAGTTGGCACTCTGCATGAGGTTCAAGGATGGGGACATACAACGAGGCCATCTGATAGGTACAGATGACAGGGCACCAACAGCACAGGAGGCACCAAGGCCAGGACACATGAGGTGGACCGTGGGCAGTGTGAAGCAGGCGCATGGGTCCTGGGACAGCAGGGGTGTGAAAGAGTACGAAGGCAGACACAGGGTGGCATGCAAGCACCCTGCACCACCACGACAGGCCAGGGCATGCAGGAGCAGCCGTGGTAGGATGCAGTACTGCCAGGTATGGGGATGCACGGCGGTAGAGCAGGACAGGGGCACACACCACAGAGGGCAGGGATGAGGACAGGGCACATGCCACAGTGTAATCTAATGTACTAATGGACACCGTCTACCCACAGGAAATGCTGCATCTCCACTGGGCCCTGGCTCCCACCCCTTCCGATGACCCAGAACAGTGGCAGAGGAATGCTACAATGAGGCACACATCATGACATGCTTCATCATAGAGCGTGTCTTGGCATGTTGAAGATGCCGATTCTGGCGCCTGTGTCAGTCAGGTGGTGCCCTACAGTATAGCCCTGAGAAGGCCTGTGGCATATGCCTGGCCTGTTGTATGCTACACAACATGGCCCTAGACCGTGGGATACCTGTCGAGGCCAGTGAGGGCAACAGTTCGGGGAGGAGAGGGGTGGGGAGGGGTCAGACAGGGTACCCCCAAGGCCAGGGAGGTGATGCCAGGCAGGGCTGCAGAGATCTGAGGCAGGCAGAGAGAGCAGGAATACCGCATGCGTGTGGTGGAGGAACACTTTTGGTCAAGCAGGTGAGTATACAGGTATGTATCAGTGCAGGTGTGTGCACCATGGTGGAGGGACTGCATGGCGTGGGCACAGTGGACACCAGACACCGCTGTGCATGCACACACAGGTGCACACACACAGTGGGAGATACACACATACACACACACACCAGGCATACATCAACCAGGCACCACCCAGGCCATGTTGCAGACATCACGGGTCAGTGTGCTGCAGCCTGCGCACAGGGACACTGTAGGCATCAAGACACACTCATAATTCCCATGACACATGGCACAACACGGTGCACACAGACATGCAGGACATCCTGCACAGGTAGCACTGGGTGGTGCCAGGATGGCTATGGGGCAGGCAACCGTCACACACACCCACTGGCACCACCTGCAGGATGTCCGGTACACGGGTGTGCCATCCTGCCACCACAGGCCGAGGACATGGGCATCACAGGGCAGCCCCCGACCACCACAGACACGAAGGCAGTCTCTGCCATGGTTGGTGGTGGCAGAGGCGCCACTACTGAGCCACAGGAGATGTTCCCAGTGACCCTGCAGGGTGCTGCACCAAGACCATGAGCGGGTGCCCAGTGGGTGGCTCTCCCATCCCACCGGCCGAGCCATGGGCGGTGGGTGTGGAAGCCAGTGGAGATGGAGTCAGCAGCAGGGGTTCACTTGGCTCCACTGCTTGGGCATATGGGACATGCTCCTGGGCGTCTGACTAGCGCACAATGTTCATGGCATGTTGTGGATGCAGCCACAGCCTCCGCAGCTGCTGCAATCTGCACCATAGCTGCAGTCATGCCCACCTGCATGATGCGTGTCTCTTCCAGCATCTGTGCATGCCACAGGCCGCAGACTCATGCTTCTGGACCATCACAGCCCCATGGCTCCAGAACCCACAGAGGGCTTCTGCCCCTCCATAGTCACCTGCAGGAGGTCAAGGTAGGCCCCATGTTGTCAGCAGGTGATGCATCACGGTGGTGTCACTGACAGCAGGAGATGTATCAACCTGTTCCGTGCATCCACGGATGGTGGATGCACCCTGGCAGAACTGTGACATGGGCGGGGCTTGGCTGGGCACAGCCACTGACTGCCCATGGGTGGTGTTCTCCAGGGCCACGGGCAGGTGCATGCACAGAGGCACCCTGCCCGGATGACACCAACATTGCCAGCACTGCACTGAGCAGTGGTGCAGAAGCACAGCAGTCACAGCTGTGGGCAGCTGTGCTGCAGCTGCAGCAGAACCCAGCACAGTGGGAACATCAGTGGCACCCAGGGCCACATGCACAGACATAACCCGTGAAGTGTGCACCGCTGTCAGCCATGTCTGTGGTGCTGGTGTTGGTGATGCATGCAGTGGTGCCAAGGCCCTCCCCTGCATGCCACTGGCGAGCACAAGGAGGGCATCAGCGTCAGTGCATCATCTGAGTCAGCATCAGACAACCTGGACGGCTCCCCAACCAAGCGATGTACCGCTGGCTGTCCCGCCATCGCTGGCTGAGGGGCCCGCGGACCCGTCTGCACCAGGGCCATGACTGGTGTTGCTTGGGTTGCTTGGGACGTGGATAGTGCAGGTGTAGAGGTCATCCATGGTGGTGTCATCGGCCTCGTGTGAAGGGCCCGCATCATCGCTCGTGAGGACATCACATTCAGCCATGGCCATGGCAGCACCCTGGAGGCATGATGGTGCTGTGGAGAGGGAAGGGAGACCATGGGAAATGCACAGTACACATATGTCACACTGGTGATGCACAACAGTACATGGCTGTCCAGCGGTGCCAGGTCCACAGGCCTGACCACACCAGGGTCAGGGTGCAATAGTGCTATGCAGGCCATGGGTGGTTGAGCTTGCCACTGTCCCATTGTGCACACTGTGCGGCGGTGGTCTCACTTGCCACATGGATGCACAGCAGACACATGCCCTCCGGTGCTGTGGCATAGCACCTGCAGCACCACAGGGCATGTCACGTCAGCCAGGGATGACTGTCCGGGGCGTTGTGCCTGGGGTACAGTGACAGTGCATGGCACGCAGGGACAGGTGTGCCAACTGTGGTACATGGGTGGCGATCCTGTCTAGGACACACAGCTACTCACCATGCTCGGCGGGCTGCCACCAGTCTGAATCCACCACCTAGGACACCATGCACGGCTGTCCTGGACACACTGGCGGCCAGGAGGGCCTCATTTGGGCTGAGCTGTTCCACTGTGCTGGGTCCGTCCCTGTCCACTGCAGGGATGCCTGGATGTTGTCCTTACTCAATGCAGCTAGGCACTGCTTGATCATCACTGACATCACAAGGTTCTAGAACGGCTCTAATGCAGTAGTTATTTTGCACAGATTCAGTCATCTATATCTCTGGACTGCTTCTAGCTACAGGCATGACCAATACCTCAATTAAAAGAACTTTTCATGGGCTTTCAAATGATGTCTGCAACTGTACGTGAATGTGTCCCTTTAAGTATAGGGTTGCGGGGCAAAGCCACCTGCAAGATAAAATCACCTCCGTGGTGCTCACACTTGGATTGTTGGGCAAACGGAGTCAGGATAGTGTGTGGGGCAGACACATGTCGGGGATTTTGTAGCAGCTCTATTAATGGCACCATCTCCCCATCATTTGAACTAAAGAAGGGCACTAGAAGGATGCCCCCTCACCTCTCTTATTTCTCCTTTTGGTAGAACCAGTGCTGTTTGAAATCAGACAAACCCCAGCAATAGAAAGTATCTGGTGCGGAGCCACCTGTATTAAACTGTTAGCTTTGGCAGATGACCTCCCTTATCGGTTTCTAACCCTCTGACATCATTGTCTGCTGCCCTAGATATTCTAATAACTTTCAGCCCCTTTCAGGCCTCAGAGTAAACTGGACTAAAACTGAAGTGCTCCTGCTGAAAAAATCCACATTGGAACATCACTTCCAACACCTGGGACTTCATTGTCAGCAACATTACATTAAATATATTGGCATTCTCCTCCATGCTGATCTTGAAGAGATAGCCAACTTTAACCTTAGCCCTCTTCACTCAGAACCAGAGGCACAGTTTGAATGGTGGAGAAAGCTTAAGCTATCTTTCAGGAGAAAGCTAGCCGCATATAAAATGATGGCCATCCCCAAACTCCTGTACTTCCTCAATAGCTTTACAGTACCTATTTTCAGCACTTTGGGAAACTTTTGCTTCCTTTCTCTGGGAAGGATGAAAACCACTCTTCAGTCTGTAGAAACTAAGAGTACCAGGGTGCACAGAGGATGGGCCCCTACCATGGCTGCTGGCATATCACCAAGCCGCTGGGCTCAGGAAAACCTCTGGCTACAAGATACCACTACAGACAAGCCGATCTGGTTGCAATTAGAAGAAGGGATGCAGTATAACAGCCATGGGCATCACACAATACATCTCACAGGCAGGCCTGTTGCTCCCAGTACTCACCAATGACTGTCTTCACCTCCCAAACATGGGGACATTGGATAAAAACTACCCTTGGAAAACCCATACTTTGGGAAAATAGGAACCCTTGTGGCATAACCTTGTCATTAAAGTTAATAATCATTCCTTGGAATGGCCCAAATGGATTTCAAGGGATTACCCAGACTAGGGCAGGTGATGATCCCACCCACTAATATATTGGAATCCTTCCAAAATATAGTGAACACTCATGCTCTTCCTTAGGTAGACTTTTGGCATTACCTCCAGCTCCGTAGTGTTGTCTCTAAGAGGCAGACACACTTGACTGCAACTAGAAATGACTCCCTACCTCAGCACCTGAATAACTGGTTGAACAACTCACAATACCTTAGAGGTAGAATTTATAACTACCTTCTGCATTCCACTGTTCCTGACTTGAATAATTGCAGGGTAGCAGGAGGAAGAACAGCAAACATCTATAGAGCCGGCACAATGGAAAATGATCGAGATGCCCACTGTAGCCTTTGTGATCCTCACTATTAGTTAATACAGAAAAAGATTCTGCACTGCAGGTATTATACAACAGCAGCACTTAAGTGGATGTGTATTTGCCCATAGACAATGTTGGTGCACTCATCAAAGAGGGAACATTAACACATCTTCCTTGGACCTGCCCAGTACTGTCATCTTATTGGAGCCAAATCAGGCTCTTCTGCCAACAAATTAACACAAGCAAAACTATAGTTGGATCCGCGGTTTGGATATTAGGGGAGCCCTGGCAGGAAGAAGGTCTTACCAAAAACAGCTGGCTATGGCTACTGCCCATGGCCCTGGAGGCTAGCGGCGAATCCTTCTCAAATGGTGGTCAGAATCCCGCTGACATTCTTGGGTAGCTTGCAGCCCTCCTGAAACTAGCAAATTTGAGAGACTATCACATCTTGCTTCCTTTAGTATGCAACGTTTTTCATGCCATCTGGGACCCTTTCTTCCAAAGCTTTATCAGTTAAACCTGTAGTTCAATACATTATAGCCTTGCCGCCTGTATAAGATAATTTATTTATGTGTTCCTTTTAAAGTTACACCTAAAATGGAGATTTATAAGAATGTTCTCAGAACTTAATAGTTCGAGTATTTAGTGTATTAGTTAGTGTTAGTAGTTTAAGTTTATATGTTTGTAAAATGAAAGAATTTAAAGATAGAGGGGAAGGCTCAGGGGTAATGTGAGAAATCTTTTTCACGGAGAGAGTGGTGGATGCGTGGAACTGCCTTCCTGGGGAGGTTGTTGGGGCTAAAACAGTGGGGAATTCAAACATGCATGGGACAGACACAAGGCAATTGTAGTGGGGGGTGACAGGAAGTAGGCTGTTGGTTAACTAGAATCTGCAGCTTATCCAGTAGGTAGGAAATGGGCAGACTGGGTGGGCCAAGTGGTCCTTATCTGCCATCAAAGTATATGTTTCTATGACTGCTGTTGTTACTTAAATGTGGTTGTTAGGTATTGTTTGGCAATTTTAAATAAAATGTGTTATAAAAAGAAAACTGGTAACTGGAAAAGGCACACTGAACAGAGGCTTGTTTTCAGGAGCGACCTGGGAGAGGAGGGGGTAAATATACAATTACAGCAAGGTCATAAAATATGGGTTGAATGACAGTGTACAAAAGTGCAGTATTAGAGTATATTGTATGGCGGAACATTATTGTGTATAGAGATCCATACTCCATAAAAATCGTTCTGCTGCAGTAGTGGCATAGCTACTAATGCAGAATGAATTTCATTCTCGTTAATAACTATGTCACAGTACAATAACTCCCAGCAGTGCTGTTCAATGGCCAGTAGGCTGTTCAACCATCGGCATGTAAGCCGACTGGTGGACGGATGGTGGAGAAGTGCGGGTGTCAGAAGAAGGGCACTGACTTGTTTAAACTGCAGAAAGGAAGTAAATGTGTAACTGGTGACCATACACTACATAGAAAAGTGTACGGCAGCCCAAATACATAACATTGCTATTCTTATACCTCATAGTTACCATGACATCAAAATGACATCTTGAGCTTGTTCTCAAGGTCCTTGACATCATAGTAACCACTCAGTGTAAAAGTTGCATTGTTGTGTATGGGTTACCATGGACTATCCTATACAGTACAGTCAGGTGACCCAAATCATAATAAATCCGAGAAGGCATACCTTAGCTTACAAAGCAGCTATCATATTAGCCAAGAACAAGAGAAAGTGCATGGTGTCTATAGAAAGGGTGACAGTGCATGTGCTGTGAACAAGAGTCAAATAATAGGAAGGTACATTGCATCTGGAAGAGCTTAAATCATAAGGTGGGGGGTCAAGCAGGTGGGAGATCAATAGCAGCATGGGGATCGGGTAGAAGGTTGGCAGGAGCAGGAAGGTGCAAGGAGAAGTTTTAGCTGGTGTCTAAGAGGAAGTGAGTGGGAGGGATGGAAGGAGGAAGGGAGCTGATTCCAGAGAGAGGGAGAAGATGAAAGAAGGCAAATTGCCCAGAAAATTAGTGTTGGTGGAGTAGGGAGAAGGTGGGAGAATCCCTGGAGTGAAGGAATTGAAAGAAGAGGGATAGGAGAGAGTGAGATTATGTATGTGGGAGGGACCCAGACCAGTATTTGGAGATGAAGGAAGTGCAGTGGGACTGGCGACATGAAAGGAGAGGGGAATGGATAGGGAGCAGTAAAGGGAACAATGCCCTCCAGCTCCAGCCGCAGAAGGGCTCCGAGCCGCCAGCAGCGGGCGGCGGTGACCTCCAGCCGACCAAGAGTTCCAGGAGGCGGGAGAAGCAGTGTGAAAGCCGGCATTGCCCCTCCAGCCCAGCCGCAGAAGGGCCCGAGCGCCAGCGGCCGGCGGTGACCTCCAGCCGACCAAGAGTTCCAGGAGGCCGGGAGAAGCAGTGTGAAAGCCGGCATTGCCTCCAGCTCCAGCCGCAGAAGGGCTCCCGAGCCGCCAGCGGGCCGGCGGTGACCTCCAGCCGACCAAGAGTTCCAGGAGGCCGGGAGAAGCAGGAAGCCGGCATTGCCTCCAGCTCCAGCCGCAGAAGGGTCTTGAGCCGCCAGCGGGCCGGCGGTGACCCCTCCAGCCGACCAAGAGTTCCAGGAGGCCGGGAGAAGCAGTGTGAAAGCCGGCATTGCCCTCCAGCTCCAGCCGCAGAAGGGCTCCGAGCAGCGGCCGGGCGGTGACCTCCAGCCGACCAAGAGTTCCAGGAGGCGGGAGAAGCAGTGTGAAGCCGCATTGCCCTCCAGCTCCAGCCGCAGAAGGGCTCCGAGCCGCCAGCAGGCGGTGACCTCCAGCCGACCAAGAGTTCCAGGAGGCCGGGAGAAGCATGTGTGAAAGCCGCATTGCCTCCAGCTCCAGCCGCAGAAGGGCTCCAGCCGCCAGCGGGCCAGGCGGTGACCTCCAGCCGACCAAGAGTTCCAGGAGGCCGGAGAAGCAGTGTAAAGCCGGCATTGCCCTCCAGCTCCAGCCGCAGAGGGGCTCCGAGCCAGCCAGCGGGCGCGGTGACCTCCAGCCGACCAAGAGTTCCAGGAGGCCGGGAAGCAGTGTGAAAGCCGGCATTGCCCTCCAGCCCAGCCGCAGAAGGGGCCCGAGGCCGCCAAGGGCCGGGCGGTGACCTCCAGCCGACCAAGAGTTCCAGGAGGCCGGGAGAAGCAGTGAAAGCCGGCATTGCCCTCCAGCTCCAGCCGCAGAAGGGGCCAGAGCCAGCCAGGCAGGGGTGACCTCCAACCGACCAAGAGTTCCAGGAGGCCGGGAGAAGCAGTGTGAAGCCCGGCATTGCCCTCCAGCTCCAGCCGCAGAAGGGGCTCCGAGGCCGCCAGCGGCCGGGCGGTGACCTCCACGACCAAGAGTTCCAGGGAGGCCGGGAGAAGCGTGAAAGCTGCATTGCCCCTCCAGCTCCAGCCGCAGGCGGGGCTCTGAGCCAGCTGGCCGCGGCGTGACCTCCAGCCGACCAAGAGTTCCAGGAGGCCGGGAGAAGCAGTGTGAAAGCCGGCATTGCCCTCCAGCTCCAGCCGCAGAAGGGGCTCCGAGCCGCCAGCGGTGGCGGTGACCTCCAGCCGACCAAGAGTTCCAGGAGGCCGGGAGAAGCAGTGTAAGCCGGCATTGCCCTCCAGCTCCAGCCGCAGAAGGGGCCCGAGCCGCCAGCGGCCGAGGCAGTGACCTCCAGCCGACCAAGAGTTCCAGGAGGCCGGGAGAAGCAGTGTGAAAGCCGGCATTGCCTCTCAGCTCCAGCCGCAGAAGGGCTCCAGAGCAGCCAGCGGGCAGTGACCTCCAGCCACCAAGAGTTCCAGGAGGCCGGGAAGCAGTGTGAAGCCGGCATTGCCCTCAGCTCCAGCCGCAGAAGGGCTCCGAACCGCCAGCCGGCCGGCGGTGACCTCAGCAAACCAAGAGTTCCAGGAGGCCGGGAAGCAGTGTGAAAGCAGCGTGCCCTCCAGCTCAACCGCGAAGGGGCTCGGCAGCCAGCGAGCAGCAGTGACCTCCAGCCGACCAAGAGTTCCAGGAGGCCGGGAGAAGCAGTGTGAGAAAGGTGCAGGCAAAGCCGCAACCAATCGGGAAGCGACGCTGTCTCTGCCTTGCTTCCGATTAGCGCCTTTTCCCATTGACTTTGCTGGACTCTGCAACACTTTTCTGGATGGGATTTTCTGATTAGCTGTAACTTGTGTTAATTTCCTAAAAGAGCTGTTTTTACTAAAATGTGGGTAATTTAAACATGTTTTGATGTGATGTTTGCTAGTGATTCAGCCTTTTCTAGGGATCTGTGTGGGCTAGGCGGCAGGCTCCCCCCAAACCCTCAGTCTTTTGTTGTGCAGATTCTTGTTTCTTGCACCTAATTGCAGATTGCCTGCAATAAAATTGCCTTCTCACTGCCTTCTCCTCTGTCCCTGACACTGGCGGCATTGCCCTCCAGCTCCAGCCGCAGAAGGGGCTCAGAGCACTCAGCGGGCGGCGGTGACCTCAACCGACCAAAAGAGTTCCAGGGCGGGAGAAGCAGTGTAGAAAGGTGCAGACAAAGCCGCAACCAATCGGAAGCGACCGCTGTCTCTGCCTTGCTTCCGATTGATGCGCCTTTCCCATTGACTTTAGCTGGACTCTGCAACACTTTTCTGGATGGGATTTTCTGATTAGCTGTAACTGTGTAATTTCCTTAAAGAGCTGTTTTACTAAAATTGTGGAGTAATTTAAACATGTTTTGATGTGATGTTTGCTAGTGATTCAGCCTTTTCTGGGGATCTGTGTGGGCTAGGCGGCAGGGCCTAACCCCCAAACCCTCCCAGTCTTTTGTTGTGCAGATTCTTGTTTCTTGCACCTAATTGCAGATTGCCTGCAATAAAAGTGCCTTCTCACTGCCTTCTCCTCTGTCCCCTGACTTGCAGCCCGGCATTGCCCTCCAGCTCCAGCAGAGGGCTCGAGCACGCCAGCGGGCGGTGACCTCCAGCCGACCAAGAGTTCCAGGAGGCGGGAGAAGCAGTGTGAAAAGTGCGGGCAAAGCGCCAACCAATGAGGCGACCGCTGTCTCTGCCTTGCTTCGATTGGTGCGCCTTTCCCAGTGACTTAGGCTGGACTCTGCAACACTTTTCTGGATGGGATTTTTCTGATTAGCTGTAACTGTTGTTTCCTTAAAGAGCTGTTTTACTTAAAATTGGGTAATTTAAACATGTTTTGATGTGATGTTTGCTAGTGATTCAGCTTTTCTGGGGATCTGTGTGGGCTAGGCGGCTAGGCGCTAACCCCCAAACCCTCCCAGTCTTTTGTTGTGCAGATTCTTGTTTCTTGCACCTAATTGCAGATTGCCTGCAATAAAATTGCCTTCTCACTGCCTTCTCCTCTGTCCCTTGACTTGCAGCCGGCATTGCCCTCCAGCTCCAGCCGCAGAAGGGCTCCGAGACGCCAGCGGGCGGCGGTGACCTCCAGCCGACCAAGAGTTCAGGAGGCGGGAGAAGCAGTGTGAAAGTGGGAGGCAAAGCGCAACCAATCGAGGCGACCGCTGTCTCTGCCTTGCTTCCGATTGTGCGCCTTTCCCATGACTTTAGCTGGACTCTGCAACACTTTTCTGGATGGGATTTTTCTGATTAGCTGTAACTTGTGTTAATTTCCTTAAAGAGCTGTTTTACTTAAAATTGTGGGTAATTTAAACATGTTTTGATGTGATGTTTGCTAGTGATTCAGCCTTTTCTGGGGATCTGTGTGGGCTAGGCGGCTGGGCGCTAACCCCCAAACCCTCCCAGTCTTTTGTTGTGCAGATTCTTGTTTCTTGCACCTAATTGCAGATTGCCTGCAATAAAATTGCCTTCTCACTGCCTTCTCCTCTGTCCCTGACTTGCAGCCGGCATTGCCCTCCAGCTCCACCCTAGAAGGGGCTCCGAGGCGCCAGCGGGCGGCGGTGACCTCCAACCGACCAAGAGTTCCAGGAGGCCGGGAGAAGCAGTGTGAAAGTGAATGGCAAAGCCGCAAACCAATCGAGGCGACCGCTGTCTCTGCCTTGCTTCCGATTGGTGCGCCTTTCCCATTGACTTTAGCTGACTCTGCAACACTTTTCTGGATGGGATTTTTCTGATTAGCTGTAACTTGTGTTAATTTCCTTAAAGAGCTGTTTTACTTAAAATTGTGGGTAATTTAAACATGTTTTGATGTGATGTTTGCTAGTGATTCAGCCTTTTCTGGGGATCTGTGTGGGCTAGGCGGCAGGGCTAACCCCCCAAACCCTCCAGTCTTTGTTGTGCAGATTCTTGTTTCTTGCACCTAATTGCAGATTGCCTGCAATAAAGTACCTTCTCACTGCCTTCTCCTCTGTCCCTGACTTGCAGCGGCATTGCCCTCCAGCTCCAGCCGCAGAAGGGCTCCGAGCCGCCAGCGGGCGCGGGTGACCTCCACCGACCAAGAGTTCCAGGAGGCGGGAGAAGCAGTGTGAAAGGCAGGCAAAGCCGCAACCAATCGGGAAGCGACCGCTGTCTCTGCCTTGCTTCCGATTAGTGCGCCTTTCCAGTGACTTTAGCTGGACTCTGCAACACTTTTCTGGATGGGATTTTTCTGATTAGCTGTAACTTGTGTTAATTTCCTTAAAAGAGCTGTTTTACTTAAAATTGTGGGTAATTTAAACATGTTTTGATGTGATGTTTGCTAGTGATTCAGCCTTTTCTGGGGATCTGTGTGGGCTAGGCGGCTAGGCGCTACCCCCAAACCCTCCCAGTCTTTTGTTGTGCAGATTCTTGTTTCTTGCACCTAATTGCAGATTGCCTGCAATAAAATTGCCTTCTCACTGCCTTCTCCTCTGTCCCTGACTTGCGCCGGCATTGCCCTCCAGCTCCAGCCGCAGAAGGGGCTCCGAGCCGCCAGCCGGGCAGTGACCTCCAGCCGACCAAGAGTTCCAGGAGGCGGGAGAAGCAGTGTGAAAATGCGGCAAAACCGCAACCAATCGGGAAGCGACCGCTGTCTCTGCCTTGCTCCGATTGGTGCGCCTTTCCCATTGACTTTAGCTGGACTCTGCAACACTTTTCTGGATGGGATTTTTCTGATTAGCTGTAACTGTGTTAATTTCCTTAAAGAGCTGTTTTTACTTAAAATTGTGGGTAATTTAAACATGTTTTGATGTGATGTTTGCTAGTGATTCAGCCTTTTCTGGGGATCTGTGTGGGCTAGGCGCTTAGGCGCTAACCCCCAAACCCTCCCAGTCTTTTGTTGTGCAGATTCTTGTTTCTTGCACCTAATTGCAGATTGCCTGCAATAAAATTGCCTTCTCTGCCTTCTCCTCTGTCCCTGACTTGCAGCGGCATTGCCCTCCAGCTCCAGCCGCAGAAGGGCTCCGAGCCGCCAGCCGGGCGGCGGTGACCTCCAGCCGACCAAGAGTTCCAGGAGGCCGGGAGAAGCAGTGTGAAAGTGCAGGCAAACCGCAACCAATCGGGAAGCGACCGCTGTCTCTGCCTTGCTTCCGATTGGTGCGCCTTTCCCATTGACTTTAGCTGGACTCTGCAACACTTTTCTGGATGGGATTTTTCTGATTAGCTGTAACTTGTGTTAATTTCCTTAAAAGACTGTTTTACTTAAAATTGTGGGTAATTTAAACATGTTTGATGTGATGTTTGCTAGTGATTCAGCCTTTTCTGGGGATCTGTGTGGGCTAGGCGGCAGGCGCCTAACCCCAAACCCTCCCAGTCTTTTGTTGTGCAGATTCTTGTTTCTTGCACCTAATTGCAGATTGCCTGCAATAAAATTGCCTTCTCACTGCCTT
Source organism: Neoceratodus forsteri (assembly GCA_016271365.2). NCBI lineage: Eukaryota > Metazoa > Chordata > Ceratodontiformes > Ceratodontidae > Neoceratodus > Neoceratodus forsteri. Next base: position 602,823,794 of record JADMNL010000023.1, read on the forward strand.
CTCCTCTGTCCCCTGACTTGCAGCGGCATTGCCTCCAGCTCCAGCCGCAGAAGGGCTCCGAGGCACCAGCGGGCGGCGGTGACCTCCAGCCGACCAAGAGTTCCAGGAGCGGGAGAAGCAGTGTGAAAGCAGGCAAAGCCGCAACCAATCGGGAAGCGACCGCTGTCTCTGCCTTGCTTCCGATTGGTGCGCCTTTCCATTGACTTTAGCTGGACTCTGCAACACTTTTCTGGATGGGATTTTTCTGATTAGCTGTAACTTGTGTTAATTTCCTTAAAGAGCTGTTTTACTTAAAATTGTGGGTAATTTAAACATGTTTTGATGTGATGTTTGCTAGTGATTCAGCCTTTTCTGGGGATGTGTGGGCTAGAGCGGCTAGGCCTAACCCCCCAAACCCTCCCAGTCTTTTGTTGTGCAGATTCTTGTTTCTTGCACCTAATTGCAGATTGCCTGCATAAAATTGCCTTCTCACTGCCTTCTCCTCTGTCCCCTGACTTGCAGCCGGCATTGCCCTCCAGCTCCAGCCGCAGAAGGGCTCCGAGCCAGCAGCGGGCGGCGGTGACCTCCAGCCGACCAAGAGTTCCAGGAGGCGGGGAGAAGCAGTGTGAAAATGCAGGCAAAGCACGCAACCAATCGGGAAGCGACGCTGTCTTGCCTTGCTTCCGATTGGTGCGCCTTTCCCATTGACACTTAGCTGGACTCTGCAACACTTTTCTGGATGGGATTTTTCTGATTAGCTGTAACTTGTGTTAATTTCCTTAAAGAGCTGTTTTACTTAAATTGTGGGTAATTTAAACATGTTTTGATGTGATGTTTGCTAGTGATTCAGCCTTTTCTGGGGATCTGTGTGGGCTAGGCGGCTTAGGCGCCTAACCCCCAAACCCTCCCAGTCTTTTGTTGTGCAGATTCTTGTTTCTTGCACCTAATTGCAGATTGCCTGCAATAAAATTGCCTTCTCACTGCCTTCTCCTCTGTCCCCTGACTTGCAGCGGCATTGCCCTCCAGCTCCAGCCGCGAAGGGGCTCCGAGCCAGCGGCCGGGCGGTGACCTCCAGCCGACCAAGAGTTCCAGGAGGCGGGAGAAGCAGTGTGAAAGTGAGAGCAAAACGCTAAAATTTTGCCCGCCCCCTCCCCTCTTGGTTAATTGTATTTATACACTCTTTCCTGCCATTTCTCTCATCCACGCCCATATCTAATTCCCTTCTCTGTTAACCATACCTACACCGCACAATGCTAACTTGTTTCTTTTGCTCCTTAACCTCTCATCTCCCCATTCCATTATGATAATCATATTATACCCCTGTCATAATGAATAAGTTAATGAGTATGTTCTGCTCTCCATGCCATCCACAATGTACAACCATCTATTCCTATTCACTTTGAACCACTATTACACTGCAACCCCTGGGGTATCCCACATAAAGCCTCTCTAACAATCCAGCTCTCCCTAGCCCTTTACATGTATCCTGGATCTATAAAACCCTCTATGCCTGTCCATCAGACTCCTATGTTATGATAAAGACACACCTATATAACAGTACCATCTCCCTACACAGTGTGCATCTAGGATTAAGAGAAATGCTCTGATCTCTCTATCCCTATCCCTTGGAGCCCTAGTCAAATTAATCTTCTACCTCCTTTTATGCATTGGCACCATTGAGATTAATCCTGGCCCCATTGTCAATTTATCTTCCCCTTCTGAGCTGACTACCATAAAAGGACTAAGCTTCATACACTTCAATGCTTGCAGCCTCCTAAAAAGTTCATCTTAATACAGGCTTGGGTGGCACATACTCTTCCAGACTTCCTGGTCATCTCTGAATCTTGGCTCAGGCCTACAACAAAAGACAGTGTTGTAAACCTTCCCAATTACCAGCTCTTCAGAGCAGATCGCCTTCCAGGGTGGTGGGGTAGCCATATACATTAAGGACACCATCTCTGCAACCTGCCTCATCAACACATCTGAGCCAAATGAATTTGAATGTTTATCAATCAAAATTTGCCTTCCTAATTCGTCTCCATTTAAACTGATTGGATGCTATAGGCCCCCTCTGCAGGCCTTAAACTGCTTTCTCACCTAGGGTCAATTCTCAACCAAGGCCCTGAAGATACCGTCATCCTTGGTGATTTGAATTTAAACTGGTTGTCTAATGTATCTGCACCTTTGATAACCTTTTGTGACACCTATGGATTCACACAGCTGATTAAAGACCCAACTAGGATTAACCGAAGAAATTCCAGCAACAGCTCACTCCTGGATATTATGTTGGTAAACAAGCCTCACTTATACTCACATGCAGGAGTACTGCCAAGTGATGTGAGTGACCATTACCCTATAGCTGGCATAAGATCCACACTCAAACCACCAAATCCTGCAGAATTTATCCTCAAAAGGTCAAAAAAAATTTCAATATCTCAGGTTACCTCCATGACCTGAGTACTACAATATATTGGCAAGATTTCTATCTTACAACCTCTGTTGAAACAGCACTCCAGACTTTAAAGGATATTATCACCAATGTTCTCAATATTCATGCACCTATCACCAGTATCAGAACTAAGGTAAAATCCTGCCCTTGGTTCACCTCTGAGCTTAAAGCAGCCTTGAGAACCAGAGACAAGCTGTGGAAAAAGGCAAGAAAAACAAAGGACACCAGTGATTGGCTAAATTTCAGAAAAGCAAGGAATTCATGTACAAAAAATAAGAACTGCCAAACTGCCTACTATACAGCTGAATTGGATGCCTCCTACAATAACCCATCCAGACTTGGGGTACAATAAAAGGACTTCTGGGCCAGAATTCTACTCCTGCCTTAACCACCAAATTGCTACTAAATGACACAGAAATTACAGGTAAACAAGAAATCTTAAATACCTTCAATGTTCACTTCACCACTGCTGGCCTAGCATTTGACTCATCACCTGCAAATATCCTGAGATCTTCCTTGAACCTGCAAACTACTGTGGGACAAATGGCCACTTCAACTTTTCCTTCATCCCAATATCCGTGAAAGAAGTGGAAGATCTCCTCTCTAATTTAGACACAACTAAAAGTGCAGGTGCAGACTCCTGGATCCCTATTTCCTGAAAATTGCTTCACATGTCTTATCTGCCCCCTTACTCATCTCTTCAATCTTTCCTAACTACTGGATCCATTCCATCTACTTGGAAAACAGCTCAAGTAGTTCCATTACTCAAATCTGGTGATACTAGGGATCTCAACAATTACAGACCTATCTCCATCCTACCAGTACTATCTAAGATGCTCGAAAAACTAGTAAACTCTCAGTTAAGGGACTATCTGGATAACAATAACCTTCTAAATTCTGCACAATCTGGTTTAGATCAAAGCATAACACCATTACTGCCTTAGCCAAGGTAACCAACGATTGGCAGACTAATTTGGACAAAAAATTTTACCTGTGCTGTGTTTCTGGATTTGAGTAAAGCCTTTGACACAGTGGATCATGACTTATTACTCACCTCCCTTAACTCATTAGGCCTGGATTCCTATCACTCAACTGGTTTAAGGATTACCTTTCAGATAGGTCGCAACTGGTTAGAAATGAAATTACCTATCCACCTCAAAACCTCTGCTAAGGGGTGTACCACAAGGCTCTATTCTTGGCCCTATCCTCTTTGCTATTTATATAAACAATATTGATGCCAACCTCACTCAATCTAACATTCATCTGTTTGCTGATGATACTGTATTGTATGTCAGCAATCCTCACCTTCCAAAGCCTGTGAACTTCTACAATCCGAATTCTCCATTCTGCAGCACAATCTACTTGACAAAAACTACTTCTAAATGCAAAAAACAAAAGCTATGTTCTTTACCACAAAGAGCTGTACTACCACTACCCCAGCATCCAACACCCTACATATATCCACCTTACTTGGAGAGAAACTTGAATTTGTTGATAACTTCAAATACCTTGGAGTCTGGATAGATAACAGGCTTGACTATTCTGTCCATATTGAAGAGTTACTTAAAAAGCTAAGACAGAGGCTCGGACTATTTTTTAGAATAAAACATTACCTAAACAGTGATTCCAAAAAGGTTAATTCAGGCCTCATTCCTATCCCTCATTGATTATGCTGATTTTCTCTACTGCCATTGTTCAAGTCATCTCTTACATAAGCTGGACACCCTGTATCACAGGTCCATAAGATTTATTACTGACCTTCCCTCCAACACCCATCATTGCTCCCTTTATATGGCAGTCAACTGGACATCATTGCAACACAGAAGAAATAGGAATGCTGTTATCTGGATACTCAAAGCGTTAACAGGCAAACTACCGACCTATATCACTGATTGCTTTACCCAAATTACAACCAGGCCATACACCTTAAGGATCAGTAAACTCATCACATTGAAGGTCCCCAATGCCTGCACCCGGTATGGGAGGGCTGCTTTCAGCTATTCCTTAGCAGCTGCATGGAACTCTCCAAAAATCCATGAAGCTAGATAGCCTACTACCTCTGGCATCCTTCAAAGATTGTTCTCCGCCCTTTTCCAGAGCTCTGCAATTGCTTTTATAAAGCATAATCCCCACCAATCTGACCAACTAAACCTCCCTTTTTCTATCCATTATATTAACTCAATTTCTTTCTTCCGAATCACCTATTATATTCACTTAAAACTAGTTTAGACCATATAACTTATATTTTAGGACTGCTATACCCTTTGTCCTCTTTTTTCCTACAGGCTAAATGGTTCTATTATTTACTTGTATATATGTAAATTGTTGTATATAATCATTTCATGCCATTATATTGCTATTTATTCTATTCTTGTCTATGTAATAATACTTGTATCCTCATTTGTATGACCACTCAGGTCCATCTTGTAAATGAGCTCTGCTCAATGATGTTCGCCTGAATAAATAAAGATTTTGATTGATTGATTGATTGATTGATTGATTGATTGATTGGTGAATGTGACAGGGTTAGTTAGTAGCAAATCATCAAAAGCACTGCAGAAGGTGTCAAGTCTGGTGATGGAAGAGGAAGGGGTAGTGCCATAGATCACATCCGTGTAGTCAAAAACCAGGAGAACCATTTTGGTGAACAGCTCCTGGTGACCCTTTGGAGACACACCATCCTTATTGTGGTACAGGACACCAAGTTTGGGTAGGAGCTTGGCATGGCTGGCATCAATGTGGACAGAGAATTCAAGTCTACTATCTAGTCACCGCTGAGGTACTAAAAGGCAGGGACTTCTTCAAGAAGGGTACCATCCAGCATGGAGAAGATAGAAAGGGGAAGAACCTGGCCAGTTTCTGGCTGGTGCAGGTCATGGACAATGTTTTTAGTGCTTACTCAGAGTTGGTTGGCATGGACCCAGTGCAGGACACTGTGGAAATCTTGCTGGAGCAGACCATACACAGCTGCAGCCAAGGGGCTGGAGGTGTAAATGACTGTATTATCTACATACATATGGATGTGCGAGTTGACACAGGCAGAGAGCAGGTCATTGAGGAAAACTGAGATGAGGATAGGACCCAGAATGGAGCCCTGTGAGACCCCAGCCTGGATAGGAAGGGGCAGAGCAGAGGCACATCTAACCTGTACCAAGTGTTGGCAGTCCATGAAGTAGGAACAAACAAGTCAACAGCTAGAGCTGAGAGGCCAGCAGAGCTGAGCTTGTCCAGGAGGAGAAGGTGGGGCACTGGGTCAAAGGCTTTGGCCTGATGAGCGAAGATAGCCACAGTGATATGTCCTGATCCATACCAATAAGGATGGAGTCAGTGACATGCAGCAAGTAGGAAACAGTGGAGTGGCACTTCTGAATACCAGACTTGAAGGGAAGAGGAAGTTGGAAGAGTAGAGGAAGTCAGTAAGCCTGGAATAGACACATTTTCCCTGAAGCTTTGCAAGAAAGAGGAGGTGAGAAATAAGCCAGATGTTACCAGGGAGATGGGGTGTCCCTCTTTGTGTAAAGGTAGAACCTTAGCAGTTTCAAGACTAAAGGACAGCATAGAGTGAGAGGAGAGGTTCAGAAGGTGAGTGAGGGAGATGATGACAGGTGCCGAGGCGGAGGAGGTAAGGTCCAGCCCATTGGGCTGGACTTGAATGAGTTAAGCAAGGAAAAGGCAAGCATAGTTTCCTGAGGAGTGATGGAGGAAAATGAAAGCCTTGGCTACGTGGAGCAGAGATGAGACAGGAGGGAAGGGAGGGAGAGCGACTGGGTGGAGGAGGAGAGGGGCATGGGAGGACACAAGTGGTAAAAAAGTATTGTTAAAGTGAGCAGTAACAAAGGGAGGATCAGAGATTGGTGAGCCATCCACCAGGAGGACTTGGGGAGCAGATTAGCAGGTAGGTCAAAGAGGGTGGATAACCTTCCAGAATTTAGTTCGGGAGTTAACGTTATTCTGGAGGTTTGATTTGAAGAAGTGAGTCTTTGTAGCACAGACAGCATTTGTACAAGAGTTTCTGAGTGACCTGTAGGTCAAGAGGTCAAACAGGGAGTGGGAGAATTTGAATGGGCCCATGCTTGGGCTTGGGACTTACTGGTAGGTAAGGTCCAGTATAATCCAGGGGTGGTGTGAACTTTTACCCTGGATTTTCTAAGCGGGAGGTGTTCATACTAGACAAGAGTAAATTTGGAGCAGAATAGGAGAAGACCATGTCGATATCAGGGGTAGAGTAGAATGCGGGACCAATCAGTTGCAGCAAAATCATTTAGGAGGTGCTAATGTTTAGCAACCAGGAGGACCTAGACCAAATGTACTTTGGGGCAGATGGAGGACCTGACTTTTCTGACACAGAAGGTTATGCAATGTTCACTGAAGGCATCCAGCAGTACCTCACACAATGATGAGGTAGAGGTGTGAGGAGAGCACCCAGTCTAGAAGGGAGTGAGGATTGAGCTGAGTGGGTTCTGTAATTAGGAAAGGTTTAGGGACTTAGTTCTGTGGGAGATAGGCCTGGTGGCCAGGGAGAACCAATTAATATTGAAGTCCCCACGGATGAGAAGCTAACCAGAGGAAGTATGGAAGCCAAGAGCAGAGAGAAGTCAACCAGAGAGGAAGAAGAGAGTTTATGGGGGCACAGAAAACACCAACGAAGATTGGAAGGGTAATGGGGAGGAGATACTGGCTGGAAGGAGCTCATGAGCGGGCACAAAAATATCTGAGACCGATGGAACTGGATAGGTCCTGATGGACATAAAGGACAACACCACCACCCCATTTACCACAGTCCTGCCAGAAAAGTGGTAGCCTGGAAGAGCCAAGCTAGAATCAAGAATTCTGAAGGACAGCCAAGATTCTGAGACACACATGAGGTCAGGAGTGTTGAGTGATCCAGACATTGAGAAGGCCAAGTTTAGGAAGGAGGTTGGTAACACTTAGATGGAAAATGCTAAGGCCTTTTGGAGTGGAGGAAGGACGGTGGCCAAGGTTAGATTCCATGCAAACAACTAGGAGGAGGAGAGAGGATGGAGGTGGAACTTGCACCCTTAAACAGGGGAGTAAGGGAGGGAGGAAGGCTCGGTGGAGGAACTCAAGGTTTAGAGAGGTAGCGGAGAGGAGGGAGACTAGGATGAATGACGTAGCTGGGGAGGAAGAAGGGAAGTAAGGATGAGAGCAAGTGGAGGGCAGGAAGGAGTGGGACTAGGTAAGGGGAGGGAAGGAGTAGGGACAGGGAAAGAAAGGGTGAAGGGAAGGGACAAAGGAGATGGAGAGAGAGAGAGAGAGAGAGAGAGAGATGGGGGAAGGAATGAGGGAGGAGAGTGAGAGGTTGAGACAGGGGTAGAGGGGAGAAAGACAGGTAGATAAGAGGGTAGGGCACATGATTTTTAGGCAGCTGAAATGAGGTTAAGACCAAAATAACAAGTAAAGTTGTCTAGACAAAGCATCAGCAATGACTGTGACAGTATAACAAATGCTGGCCAACTGAGCAACTTAGGAAATAATCAATCTTAGCCAGACAGAATAAAAAACAAGCATTTGTCAATGCCGAATGTTTGCTTGCTGGCATTGGCAGTGGTAGTGTAGAAGTTACAGAGATGCGTAATAGGAATGGCAGTGAAGTATTGAACTGAACCAACCCCACCACCACCCTGCAGAGTGACAGGCATTGTGGTGTGCGTTTGGGTGCGTCAGGCATAACAGCCATGCCTTCACCACACCCACCCTGCAGACACTGACAAGTGTCACGGTGTTCCTTGGGGTCTTTGGCCTTATCGCACCCATTTCATTAGGAAATATGGTGAGATGGTTCGATATAGGAGAATGGGGTGAACTTTGGGGCCGAACAGTCCAAGGCATACCTTGGTGCCTCTCACTGGCTGCAGGTGTGGAATGGTATGAGTATTACAGGCAAGAATCCTAAGTCACACCCTGATGCCTGTCATTCTCTACAGGGTTGGGCGTTATGGTTGGAAACCCTAATACCTCAGGCATTCATTGGTATTTTCACTCCAAATTTTCAACATGTCTTTTTGTGACCCCACCTCATGAACAGGGGAATATCAGTTTGTTAGCGAAGCTTCTTATGCTGGCGACTACGGCATTTAGCACCAGTGTGCAAAACATTCGAACAGGATGTAAAAAAGACAGCTGTGCTGTTCATGGGGAGGTGTAAAAAATGGCAATGTTGCAAATCTGCAGTAAAAAAATATAAAAAAAATGGTGAAGTCACGCGTACACTAGAAACTACGCGCACCCGTAATATAGTTAGGTTGGGGATTTTTACAGCAGATTGTCAACTCAGGCATTTTGGTGCCTCCGATCATGAACAGTGTCACTGTGATTTTCTTTATCTGTGACGAACAATGATTTCCCACAGCGACCACGCATGTCTGTGTTGAAAGTGTGAAAAAACATTTGACCATGTTGTGAAAATGACAGCTGTACTGTTCATAAAGAGTGTGGAAAAATGCCACTGGTGAAAATCTGGACTGAAAATATTACAAAGTCATGAACTTACAGGTGCGTGGAAACTGTGCAATGCTCACTCGTAACACAGTCATTTATGGACTTTTGTCACCAAATTTTCAACACAGCCATTTTAAAACCTCTGCTCATGAACAGTGTAACTGTGATTTTCTTAATCTGTCCTAAACATTGCTTTACACACCAATAGCACCATTATGCGCTACATGTCTCGAAAACACATTTTGGGCAACATATGAAAAATGGCAGCTGTACTGTTCATAAGAGTGTAACAAAATGGCAATGTTGAAAATCTGGAGTGAAAATATTAAATTCGCAAAACTTACGAGCATGCATAGGAACTGCATAGCGTACGGCTCGTAAAACAGTCATTTTAGGAATTTTTCACCGAATTTTCAACATAGCCATTTTAAGACCTCTGCTCATGAACAGTGTCACTGTGATTTTCCTAATGTGTCCCATACATTGATTTTGTGCATTGACTGCGCCATTGTGGACTACATGGGGGAAACACATTTTGGACAAGATGAAAATGACAGCTGTACTGCTCATAAGGAGGTGTGGTAAAATGGCAATGTTGAAAATCTGGAGTGAAAATATTGAAAATTCGCGAACTTACGAGCCTGCGTGGGAACTGCGCAATGCACCCTCATAAAACAGTCATTTTGGAATTTTTCACCAAATTTTCAACATAACTATTTTAAGACCTCTGCTCACGAACAGTGTCACTGTGATTTTCTTAATTTGTCCTGTACATTGATTTTGCACACCGAGCAGGCGCCATTGTCGCTACATGGAGTGGAAACACATTTTGGGTGAGATGTGAAAAATGACAGCTGTACTACTCATTGACTGCGAAATCACCCTTAGGCCCAAATAACGCCATGACAGTGACATCATTCATGAGAAGGGGTCCCAAAACCCCATGTTGAAAATTTGGTGCAAAATTCCCCAAAATGCCTGAGATATGCAATAAAGTTGAAAAACCCTATCTTGCCCATTATACAGCTTACGCATTTCCTCAGTTCACGGTCGGCTTTGAAGAGTGCAGATGTGTTCCGGTCCACGAAGATCATCGCGCGATCTCTGGAGGTAAGTATGGGGTGAGGGGTGTGGGGAGGCAGGGTGCACAGTGGGTGGGTGCGGGTTGTGGGGGAGCTGGGAGAAGCGCCATGGGACCATTTTATTTTGCAGGTTAAAAAGCGACATGGGACGTTTGCCACGCTGGGGTGGGCTCCCAGCGTGGCACAAGATAACTGGGGGGATCGTGGAGCCGGCGAGTTGGGCACCCGTTGGCCATAGAATCAGTTACCACACTGGGGTGGGCTCCCAGCGTGGCACCCAGTACTCGGGGGTGAGGACAATGGAGCCGATGGGGATTGGGCACCCGTTGGCTATTCTGTCAGTTGCCCACGCTGGGGTGGGCACCTAGCGTGGCATGTGGAGAAACTTGGGGGGCGCAGCACAAGCCCGACGAGAATTGAGCACCCCCATCCGGCTATCGTGTGTGGGGGAGGGCAGCACGCAGTATGCGTGCATTTCTGTGTGTGTGTGTGGGGGCTGTGCATGAGCAGGCAATATCTTATCACTGCTCACTGGGCGTAGCTCCCCTTTCAACTGTATGCCACTGCATTTTGGAGCTTGTCATGAGACAGCTACAGCATGCATTGGCTTACAGAGGCAGCGCCTGCCAACACACGACTGAACTGGAAGAGGTGGACACCTCCGAAATCTCGGATGATGGCACTATGTTTCTTGCACATGCGTGCAAGCAAACATAAAATGGATAACGCACTGAATAGAATAGATCATTGCCTGTGCAATTAAAACTCTGCAAAATTAGCAAGATAAATGTAGAATTTTGGGTACCCCAGATATGGTGTTGTTAAAAGTATAAACTGTGCTGTAAATGCTCAACAAAAGTTAACACTGTAAATACCGGTTTAGGGGAACTCAAATAGGGTATTGCTAAAAACTGCAGTTTCAGAGGTGGGAGGATTAAAACAAGTACTGCAAAAGCAGGCAGAGTGGAGCAGTCTCAGTCTCAGGAGCAGTCAGAATGCAGAATGGAGAGCAGTGTGACTGCATGCTTGAGAAACCCAGGTGAACTCAAGGCAGACTCCTTCAGGTCAATGTCCTTTGTGCTGCAGTCCTTAGCGCTCTGCACTGCAGCATAGAGAACTGGTTGAGCAGTCTTCACATTAGGAGGAGGTGCTCTACCTGTGGATGGAAAGGCAGCTCCCAATTGATAGCTTGGTGGAAGGCAGGTACAGCTTCAGAGGATAGTGGCAGCAGATGATTGGTGGCCATTATAGCCAAGGAAAGCAGCTTTGGGGCCTTGAGTCCCTCGTGGTTTGTCTGTCAAGGAGGTGGTGATGTGGTGTGGGGGGCAATCCAGTAGGAGCAGTAACCCACTCGACCCGAGTGGGTGTTCTGTTGGAAATCTGATGTAGAGCAGCGGGGTGAGGTATAGCTTTGCAGCTCCACTGCTGAGGTGCTCACGCATAGATGGAAAAAATGGCTCCCGATTGCCAGCTTGGTGAAAGGAAGATGTGGCTTCAGAGGAGAGTGGCAGCAGGTGAATGTTGGCTGTGGTAGCCAGGTGAAGTAACTTTGGAGCCCTGAGTCCTTGGTGGCTTGCTTCTCAAGGAGGTGGAAAGCGTGGTGTGGGGAGAGAGCAATCTGGTAGCAGAAACAACCCACTCAACCCTGAAGGTAGGAGCAGTATATGAGAGCTGATGCTGATCAGCTGGGCATGAGGTAGAGCTTTTGTAGTTCCTGCTGCTGAGGTATTCTATCCATAGATGGAAAAGATGGCTTCCATTTGGGAACTTAGGTAAAAGGAGGCAGCAGCTTCAGAGGAGAGTGGCAGCAGGTGACTGGTGGCCAAAGTAGTCAAGTAAAGCAGCATTGGAGCCTTGAGTCCTTGGTGGCTTGCTTCTCTAGGAGGCAGTGATGTGGTGTGTGTGTGTGTGTGTGTGTGTGTGGGGGTGATCGGTAGAAGCAGTAGCCACTCAACCCTGGAGGAGGAGCAGTGTAGGAGATCCAATGCTGAGCAGCTGGGCGTGAGGTAGAGCTTTGTAGCTCCGCTGCTGAGGTGTTCCACCCATAGATCTAAAGGCAGCTCCTGACTGGCAGCTTGGTTGAAGGTAGATGCGGCTTTAGTGGAGAGTGGCAGCAGGTGATTGGTGGCTGTAGTAGCTGAAGAAAGTAGCTTTAGATCCCTGAGTCCCTGGTGGTTTGCTTCTCAAGACGGCGGTGATGCCGTGTGGGAGAGCAAATCCAGCAGCAGCAGTATCCATTGGACCTTGGAGGTAGAAGTGGTGTAGGAGGAATATTTTGTCAGCAGTTCGAAGCAGACTTGGAAAGAGATGGTGTCTTTGTTCCTGAACAAGACACTGAGTCTTAAGTGAGCTTAGAGTGGATGTAGTTGAAGTGGGCCAAGTAGTCAAGTCCTCTGTCCAGTCAGACACCTAGGTACTTATAGACAGAGACTGTGTCCAGGGTGCAGCCCTCAAGGGTGGAAAAGGAAGGAAGGATGAAGAGCTGAGAGAGTGTATGAGAGGTACCGAAGGTCATGGGCACTGTCTTTTGCATTGACTTTAAGTTGGTTAGCTTCCTCCTGCATCTTATTGCCACTCTGTTCTATTGCGAGGATTGCTGGAGGTTCCCAGGGTCCGTTTGAAGACCTTGAGGTGAGATCTTTTGCGTATATGGCGACCCTGTGGAACTCTCTACCTCATCAGATTAGAGAGTGCCTGTCCACCAAGACCTTTGAGGCTGCCTTAAAAATGTATTTATTTGAGTCAACCTTCTTAGATGTGTTTTAACTCAGAACTTTACTGATTTTAATTGACTACTGTTTTATTTCAATTTTAGTATGTCTATGGCTACGTACAAGAAACATAGAAACATAGGCGTTGGAAGCAGATAAGGACCATAAGGCCCATCCAGTCTGCCCATTTCTTTTCTACCTTATAAATGTGCCATCGGCCTTTGCCTGTCAGTGACCTATCTATTCATAGTCATTTGTATTGCTCCCTTATGCCTGTCCCATGCCTGTTTGAAGCCCTGCACTGTATTCATAGCCACCACTTCTTGTGGTAAGCCATTCCATGCATCTACCACCCTTTCTGTGAAAAGAATTTCCTCACATTCCCCTTAATGGCCTCCCTCTAATCTCATGCTGTGTCCTCTTGTCCTGCTATTTTTCTTATATTTAAACATATTAGACTCTTTCACCTTGTTTATGCCCTTAAGGTGTTTAAATGTCTCATCATATCACCTCTCCTCCTTTGCTCAAGGGTATACATATTGAGCTCCATTAATCTGTCCTCATATGTCTTCTGATGCAGTCCCTGCACCATTTTGGTTGTCCTTCTCTGGACTGCCTCAATTTGGTTAATGTCCTTGTGAAGGTGTGGCCTCCAATACTGCACGCAGTACTCCAGATGGGGCCTAACCAATGTCTTGTACAGAGGGATTATTACCACCCTCTTACGACTTGTGATACCCCTACTAATACACCCTAACACCCCCTAGCCTTACCTACTGCTTTAGAGGTCTGCTTGGATGATTTTAGGTCATCAGTGATGATGATGCCCAAGTCTCTTTCTTCCTTTGTGACTGCTAGCAACTCCCTCCCAGCCTATAAGTGGCTTCAGGGTTTCTCTTCCCTATGTGCATGATTTTGCACTTCTTTGCATTAAATCCAGTTGCCACTCTTCCGACCATTCTGCTAGTTTATCCAGATCTCTTCTCATTCTGCCCACCCCATCTGGATCATCTACTCTGTTGCAGATCTTGGTGTCATCTGCAAACAGACAAGCCTTACCAACTTAGGCGCTAACCCCCAAACCCTCCCAGTCTTTTGTTGTGCAGATTCTTGTTCTTGCACCTAATTGCAGATTGCCTGCAATAAAATTGCCTTCTCACTGCCTTCTCCTCTGTCCCCTGACTTGCAGCCGGCATTGCCCTCCAGCTCCAGCCGCAGAAGGGGCTCCAGGCCGCCAGGCGGCGGTGACCTCCAGCCGACCAAGAGTTCCAGGAGGCGGGAGAAGCAGTGTGAAAATGCGAGCAAAGCCGCAACCAATCGAGAGCGACCGCTGTCTCTGCCTTGCTTCCGATTGGTGCGCCTTTCCCATTGACTTTAGCTGGACTCTGCAACACTTTTCTGGATGGATTTTCTGATTAGCTGTAACTTGTGTTAATTTCCTTAAAAGAGCTGTTTTTACTTAAAATTGTGGGTAATTTAAACATGTTTTGATGTGATGTTTGCTAGTGATTCAGCCTTTTCTGGGGATCTGTGTGGGCTAGGCGGCTGGCGCTAACCCCCAAACCCTCCCAGTCTTTTGTTGTGCAGATTCTTGTTTCTTGCACCTAATTGCAGATTGCCTGCAATAAATTGCCTTCTCACTGCCTTCTCCTCTGTCCCTGACTTGCAGCGGCATTGCCCTCCAGCTCCAGCCGCAGAAGGGGCTCCGAGGCCAGCGGGCAGGGGTGACCTCCAGCCGACCAAGAGTTCCAGGAGGCCGGAAGCAGTGTGAAAATGCGGGCAAGCGCAGCAATAGAGCGACCGCTGTCTCTGCCTTGCTTCGATTGGTGCGCCTTTCCATTGACTTTAGCTGGACTCTGCAACACTTTTCTGGATGGGATTTTTCTGATTAGCTGTAACTTGTGTTAATTTCCTTAAAGAGCTGTTTTACTTAAAATTGTGGGTAATTTAAACATGTTTTGATGTGATGTTTGCTAGTGATTCAGCCTTTTCTCAGGGATCTGTGTGGGCTAGGCGGCTAGGCGCTAACCCCCCAAACCCTCAGTCTTTTGTTGTGCAGATTCTTGTTTCTTGCACCTAATTGCGGTGCCACATGCAATAAAATTGCCTTCTCACTGCCTTCTCCTCTGTCCCCTGACTTGCAGCCGGCATTGCCCTCCAGCTCCAGCCCCAGAAGGGGCTCCGAGCCCCACCAGCGGGCAGCGGTGACCTCCAACCGACCAAGAGTTCAGGAGGCCGGAGAAGCAGTGTGAAAGGTGCGGGCAAAGCACGCAACCAATCGGGAAGCGACCGCTGTCTCTGCCTTGCTTCCGATTGATGCGCCTTTCCCATTGACTTTAGCTGGACTCTGCAACACTTTTCTGGATGGGATTTTTCTGATTAGCTGTAACTTGTGTTAATTTCCTTAAAAGAGCTGTTTTTACTTAAAATTGTGGGTAATTTAAACATGTTTTGATGTGATGTTTGCTAGTGATTCAGCCTTTTCTGGGGATCTGTGTGGGCTAGGCGGCAGGCGCTAACCCCCAAACCCTCCAGTCTTTTGTTGTGCAGATTCTTGTTTCTTGCACCTAATTGCAGATTGCCTGCAATAAAATTGCCTTCTCACTGCCTTCTCCTCTGTCCCTGACTTGCAGCGGCATTGCCCTCCAGCTCCAGCCGCAGAAGGGGCTCCGAGGCCGCCAGCGGGCGGCGGTGACCTCCAGCCGACCAAGAGTTCCAGGAGGCGGGAGAAGCAGTGTGAAAGAGTGGCAAAGCCGCGAACCAATCGAAGCGACCGCTGTCTCTGCCTGCTTCCCGATTGGTGCGCCTTTCCCATTGACTTTAGCTGACTCTGCAACACTTTTCTGGATGGGATTTTTCTGATTAGCTGTAACTTGTGTTAATTTCCTTAAAGAGCTGTTTTTACTTAAAATTGTGGGTAATTTAAACATGTTTTGATGTGATGTTGCTAGTGATTCAGCCTTTTCTGGGATCTTGTGGGCTAGGCGGCAGGCTAACCCCCCCAAACCCTCCAGTCTTTTGTTGTGCAGATTCTTGTTTCTTGCACCCTAATTGCAGATTGCCTGCAATAAAATTGCCTTCTCACTGCCTTCTCCTCTGTCCCCTGACTTGCAGCCGGCATTGCCCTCCAGCTCCAGCCGCAGAAGGGCTCCGAGCCGCCAGCGGGCGGCGGTGACCTCCAGCCGACCAAGAGTTCCAGGAGGCCGGGAGAAGCAGTGTGAAAGGTACGAGGCAAAGCCGCAACCAATCAGGAAGCGACCGCTGTCTCTGCCTTGCTTCCGATTGGTGCGCCTTTCCATTGACTTTAGCTGGACTCTGCAACACTTTTCTGGATGGGATTTTTCTGATTAGCTGTAACTTGTTTAATTTCCTTAAAGAGCTGTTTTACTTAAAATTGTGGGTAATTTAAACATGTTTTGATGTGATGTTTGCTAGTGATTCCAGCCTTTTTCAGGGGATCTGTGTGGCTAGACGCTAGGCGCCTAACTTCCAAAACCCTCCCAGTCTTTGTTGTGCAGATTCTTGTTTCTTGCACCTAATTGCAGATTGCCTGCATAAAATTGCCTTCTCACTGCCTTCTCCTCTGTCCCCTGACTTGCAGCCGGCATTGCCCTCCAGCTCCAGCCGCAGAGGGGCTCCGAGGCAGCCAGCGGGCAGTGACCTCCAACCGACCAAGAGTTCCAGGAGGCGGGAGAAGCAGTGTGAAAGATGCGAGCAAAGCCGCAACCAATCGGGAAGCGACCGCTGTCTCTGCCTTGCTTCCGATTGGTGCGCCTTTCCCATTGACTTTAGCTGGACTCTGCAACACTTTTCTGGATGGGATTTTCTGATTAGCTGTAACTTGTTAATTTCCTTAAAAGAGCTGTTTTTACTTAAAATTGTGGGTAATTTAAACATGTTTTGATGTGATGTTTGCTAGTGATTCAGCCTTTTCTGGGGATCTGTGTGGGCTAGGCGGCTTAGGCGCTAACCCCCAAACCCTCCCAGTCTTTTGTTGTGCAGATTCTTGTTTCTTGCACCTAATTGCAGATTGCCTGCAATAAAATTGCCTTCTCACTGCCTTCTCTCTCGTCCCTGACTTGCAGCGGCATTGCCCTCCAGCTCCAGCCGCAGAAGGGCTCCGAGCCGCCAGCGGGCGGCGGTGACCTCCAGCCGACCAAGAGTTTCAGGAGGCCGGGAGAAGCAGTGTGAAAGATGCAGGCAAAACCGCAACCAATCGGGAAGCGACCGCTGTCTCTGCCTTGCTTCCGATTGGTGCGCCTTTCCCATTGACTTTAGCTGGACTCTGCAACACTTTTCTGGATGGGATTTTTCTGATTAGCTGTAACTTGTGTTAATTTCCTTAAAGAGCTGTTTTACTTAAAATTGTGGTAATTTAAACATGTTTGATTGTGATGTTTGCTAGTGATTCAGCCTTTTCTGGGGATCTGTGTGGGCTAGGCGGCTTAGGCGCCTAACCCCCCAAACCCTCCAGTCTTTTGTTGTGCAGATTCTTGTTCTTGCACTAATTGCAGATTGCCTGCAATAAAATTGCCTTCTCACTGCCTTCTCCTCTGTCCCCTGACTTGCAGCCGGCATTGCCCTCCAGCTCCAGCCATGAAGGGCTCCGAGCCGCCAGCGGGCGGCGGTGACCTCCAGCCGACCAAGAGTTCCAGGAGGCCGGGAGCAGTGTGAAAGGTGCGGCAAAGCCGCAACCAATCGGGAAGCGACCGCTGTCTCTGCCTTGCTTCCGATTGGTGCGCCTTTTCCATTGACTTTAGCTGGACTCTGCAACACTTTTCTGGATGGGATTTTTCTGATTAGCTGTAACTTGTGTTAATTTCCTTAAAAGAGCTGTTTTACTTAAAATTGTGGGTAATTTAAACATGTTTTGATGTGATGTTTGCTAGTGATTCAGCCTTTTCTGGGGATCTGTGTGGGCTAGGCGGCAGGGCCTAACCCCCCAAACCCTCCCAGTCTTTTGTTGTGCAGATTCTTGTTTCTTGCACCTAATTGCAGATTGCCTGCAATAAAATTGCCTTCTCACTGCCTTCTCCTCTGTCCCCTGACTTGCAGCGGCATTGCCCTCAGCTCCAGCCGCAGGAAGGGCTCCGAGGCATCAGCGGGCGGCGGTGACCTCCAGCCGACCAAGAAGAGTTCCAGGAGGCGGGAGAAGCAGTGTGAAAATGCAGGCAAAGCCGCAACCAATCGGGAAGCGAAGCTGTCTCTGCCTTGCTTCCGATTGGTGCGCCTTTCCATTGACTTTAGCTGGACTCTGCAACACTTTTCTGGATGGGATTTTTCTGATTAGCTGTAACTTGTGTTAATTTCCTTAAAAGAGCTGTTTTACTTAAAATTGTGGGTAATTTAAACATGTTTTGATGTGATGTTTGCTAGTGATTCAGCCTTTTCTGGGGATCTGTGTGGGCTAGGCGCTTGGGCGCTAACCCCCAAACCCTCCCAGTCTTTTGTTGTGCAGATTCTTGTTTCTTGCACCTAATTGCAGATTGCCTGCAATAAAATTGCCTTCTCACTGCCTTCTCCTCTGTCCCCTGACTTGCAGCCGGCATTGCCCTCCAGCTCCAGCCGCGAAGGGGCTCCGAGCCAGCGGCCGGGCGGTGACCTCCAGCCGACCAAGAGTTCCAGGAGGCCGGGAGAAGTAGTGTGAAAGGTAATGGGCAAAAGCTGCAAATTTTGCCCGCCCCTCCCCTCTTGGTTAATTGTATTTATACACTCTTTCCCGCCATTTCTCTCATCCACGCCATATCTAATTCCTTCTCTGTTAACCATACCTACCCGCACAATGCTAACTTGTTTCCTTTTGCTCCTTAACCTCTCATCTCCCCATTCCATTATGATAATCATATTATACCCCCTGTCATGACGAATAAGTTAATGAGTATGTTCTGCTCTCACTGCCATCCACAATGTACAACCATCTATTCATATTCACTTTGAACCACTATTACACTGCAACCCCTGGGGTATCCCACATAAAGCCTCTCTAACAATCCAGCTCTCCCTAGCCCTTTACATGTATCCTGGATCTATAAAACCCTCTATGCCTGTCCATCAGACTCCTATGTTATGATAAAAGACACACCTATATAACAGTACCATCTCCACTACACAGTGTGCATCTAGGATTAAGAGAAATGCTCTGATCCTCTCTATCCCTATCCCTTGGAGCCCTAGTCAAATTAATCTTCTACCTCCTTTTATGCATTGGCACCATTGAGATTAATCCTGGCCCCATTGTCAATTTATCTTCCCTTCTGAGCTGACTACCATAAAAGGACTAAGCTTCATACACTTCAATGCTTGCAGCCTCCTAAAAGTTCATCTTAATACAGGCTTGGGTGGCACATACTCTTCCAGACTTCCTGGTCATCTCTGAATCTTGGCTCAGGCCTACAACAAAAGACAGTGTTGTAAACCTTCCCAATTACCAGCTCTTCAGAGCAGATCGCCCTTCCAGGGGTGGTGGGGTAGCCATATACTTAAGGACACCATCTCTGCAACCTGCCTCATCAACACATCTGAGCCAAATGAATTTGAATGTTTATCAATCAAAATTTGCCTTCCTAATTCGTCTCCATTTAAACTGATTGGATGCTATAGGCCCCCTCTGCAGGCCTTAAACTGCTTTCTCACCTAGGGTCAATTCTCAACCAAGGCCCTGAAGATACCGTCATCCTTGGTGATTTGAATTTAAACTGGTTGTCTAATGTATCTGCACCTTTGATAACCTTTTGTGACACCTATGGATTCACACAGCTGATTAAAGACCCAACTAGGATTAACCGAAGAAATTCCAGCAACAGCTCACTCCTGGATATTATGTTGGTAAACAAGCCTCACTTATACTCACATGCAGGAGTACTGCCAAGTGATGTGAGTGACCATTACCCTATAGCTGGCATAAGATCCACACTCAAACCACCAAATCCTGCAGAATTTATCCTCAAAAGGTCAAAAAAATTTCAATATCTCAGGTTACCTCCATGACCTGAGTACTACAATATATTGGCAAGATTTCTATCTTACAACCTCTGTTGAAACAGCACTCCAGACTTTAAAGGATATTATCACCAATGTTCTCAATATTCATGCACCTATCACCAGTATCAGAACTAAGGTAAAATCCTGCCCTTGGTTCACCTCTGAGCTTAAAGCAGCCTTGAGAACCAGAGACAAGCTGTGGAAAAAGGCAAGAAAAACAAAGGACACCAGTGATTGGCTAAATTTCAGAAAAGCAAGGAATTCATGTACAAAAAATAAGAACTGCCAAACTGCCTACTATACAGCTGAATTGGATGCCTCCTACAATAACTCCATCCAGACTTGGGGTACAATAAAAGGACTTCTGGGCCAGAATTCTACTCCTGCCTTAACCACCAAATTGCTACTAAATGACACAGAAATTACAGGTAAACAAGAAATCTTAAATACCTTCAATGTTCACTTCACCACTGCTGGCCTAGCATTTGACTCATCACCTGCAAATATCCTGAGATCTTCCTTGAACCTGCAAACTACTGTGGGACAAATGGCCACTTCAACTTTTCCTTCATCCCAATATCCGTGAAAGAAGTGGAAGATCCTCTCTAATTTAGACACAACTAAAAGTGCAGGTGCAGACTCCTGGATCCCTATTTCCTGAAAATTGCTTCACATGTCTTATCTGCCCCCTTACTCATCTCTTCAATCTTTCCTAACTACTGGATCCATTCCATCTACTTGGAAAACAACTCAAGTAGTTCCATTACTCAAATCTGGTGATACTAGGGATCTCAACAATTACAGACCTATCTCCATCCTACCAGTACTATCTAAGATGCTAGAAAAACTAGTAAACTCTCAGTTAAGGGACTATCTGGATAACAATAACCTTCTAAATTCTGCACAATCTGATTTAGATCAAAGCATAACACCATTACTGCCTTAGCCAAGGTAACCAACGATTGGCAGACTAATTTGGACAAAAAATTTTACCTGTGCTGTGTTTCTGGATTTGAGTAAAGCCTTTGACACAGTGGATCATGACTTATTACTCACCTCCCTTAACTCATTAGGCCTGGATTCCTATCACTCAACTGGTTTAAGGATTACCTTTCAGATAGGTCGCAACTGGTTAGAAATGAAATTACCTATCCACCTCAAAACCTCTGCTAAGGGGTGTACCACAAGGCTCTATTCTTGGCCCTATCCTCTTTGCTATTTATATAAACAATATTGATGCCAACCTCACTCAATCTAACATTCATCTGTTTGCTGATGATACTGTATTGTATGTCAGCAATCCTCACCTTCCAAAGCCTGTGAACTACAATCCGAATTCTCCATTCTGCAGCACAATCTACTTGACAAAAACTACTTCTAAATGAAAAAAAACAAAAGCTATGTTCTTTACCACAAGAGCTGTACTACCACTACCCCAGCATCCAACACCCTACATATATCCACCTTACTTGGAGAGAAACTTGAATTTGTTGATAACTTCAAATACCTTGGAGTCTGGATAGATAACAGGCTTGACTATTCTGTCCATATTGAAGAGTTACTTAAAAAGCTAAGACAGAGGCTCGGACTATTTTTTAGAATAAAACATTACCTAAACAGTGATTCCAAAAAGGTTAATTCAGGCCTCATTCCTATCCTCATTGATTATGCTGATTTTCTCTACTGCCATTGTTCAAGTCATCTCTTACATAAGCTGGACACCCTGTATCACAGGTCCATAAGATTTATTACAGACCTTCCCTCCAACACCCATCATTGCTCCCTTTATATGGCAGTCAACTGGACATCATTGCAACACAGAAGAAATAGGAATGCTGTTATCTGGATACTCAAAGCGTTAACAGGCAAACTACGACCTATATCACTGATTGCTTTACCCAAATTACAACCAGGCCATACACCTTAAGGATCAGTAAACTCATCACATTAAAGGTCCCCAATGCCTGCACCGGTATGGGAGGGCTGCTTTCAGCTATTCCTTAGCAGCTGCATGGAACTCTCTCAAAATCCATGAAGCTAGATAGCCTACTACCTCTGGCATCCTTCAAAGATTGTTCTCCGCCCTTTTCCAGAGCTCTGCAATTGCTTTTATAAAGCATAATCCCCACCAATCTGACCAACTAAACCTCCCTTTTCTATCCATTATATTAACTCAATTTCTTTCTTCCAATCACCTATTATATTCACTTAAAACTAGTTTAGACCATATAACTTATATTTTAGGACTGCTATACCCTTTGTCCTCTTTTTTCCTACAGGCTAAATGGTTCTATTATTTACTTGTATATATGTAAATTGTTGTATATAATCATTTCATGCCATTATATTGCTATTTATTCTATTCTTGTCTATGTAATAATACTTGTATCCTCATTTGTATGACCACTCAGGTCCATCTTGTAAATGAGCTCTGCTCAATGATGTTCGCCTGAATAAATAAAGATTTTGATTGATTGATTGATTGATTGATTGATTGATTGATTGGTGAATGTGACAGGTTAGTTAGTAGCAAATCATCAAAAGCACTGCAGAAGGTGTCAAGTCTGGTGATGGAAGAGGAAGGGTAGTGCCATAGATCACATCCGTGTAGTCAAAAACCAGGAGAACCATTTGGTGAACAGCTCCTGGTGACCCTTTGGAGACACACCATCCTTATTGTGGTACAGGACACCAAGTTTGGGTAGGAGCTTGGCATGGCTGGCATCAATGTGGACAGAGAATTCAAGTCTACTATCTAGTCACACGCTGAGGTACTAAAAGGCAGGGACTTCTTCAAGAAGGGTACCATCCAGCATGGAGAAGATAGAAAGGGAAGAACCTGGCCAGTTTCTGGCTGGTGCAGGTCATGGACAATGTTTTTTAGTGCTTACTCAGAGTTGGTTGGCATGGACCCAGTGCAGGACACTGTGGAAATCTTGCTGGAGCAGACCATACACAGCTGCAGCCAAGGGGCTGGAGGTGTAAATGACTGTATTATCTACATACATATGGATGTGCGAGTTGACACAGGCAGAGAGCAGGTCATTGAGGAAAACTGAGATGAGGATAGGACCCAGAATGGAGCCCTGTGAGACCCAGCCTGGATAGGAAGGGGCAGAGCAGGGCACATCTAACCTGTACCAAGTGTTGGCAGTCCATGAAGTAGGAACAAAACAAGTCAACAGCTAGAGCTGAGAGGCCAGCAGAGCTGAGCTTGTCCAGGAGGAGAAGGTGGGGCACTGAGGTCAAGGCTTTGGCCTGATAGACTTAAGATAGCTGACAGTGATATGTCCCTGATCCATACCAAAAGGATGGAGTCAGTGACATGCAGCAAGTAGGAAACAGTGGAGTGGCACTTCTGAATACCAGACTTGAAGGGAAGAGGAAGTTGGAAGAGTAGAGGAAGTCAGTAAGCCTGGAATAGACACATTTTTCCTGAAGCTTTGCAAGAAAGAGGAGGTGAGAAATAAGCCAGATGTTACCAGGGGAATGGGGTGTCCCTCTTTGTGTAAAGGTAGAACCTTAGCAGTTTCCAAGACTAAAGGACAGCATAGAGTGAGAAGGAGAGGTTCAGAAGGTGAGTGAGGGAGATGATGACAGGTGCCGAGGCGGAGGAGGTAGGTCAGCCCATTAGGGCTGGACTTAGTTGAGTTAAGCAAGGAAAAGGCAAGCATAGTTTCCTGAGGAGTGATGGGAGGAAAATGAAAGCCTTGGCTACGTGGAGCAGAGATGAGACAGGAGGGAAGGGAGGGAGAGCGACTGGGTGGAGGAGGAGAGGGGCATGGGAGGACACAAGTGGTAAAAAAGTATTGTTAAAGTGAGGCAGTAACAAAGGGAGGATCAGAGATTGGTGAGCCATCCACCAGGAGGACTTGGGGAGCAGATTAGCAGGTAGGTCAAAGAGAGTGGATAACCTTCCAGAATTTAGTTCGGGAGTTAACGTTATTCTGGAGGTTTGATTTGAAGAAGTGAGTCTTTGTAGCACAGACAGCATTTGTACAAGAGTTTCTGAGTGACCTGTAGGTCAAGAGGTCAGGCAGGGAGTGGAGAATTTGAAATGGGCCCATGCTTGGGCTTGGGACTTACACTGGTAGGTAAGGTCCAGTATAATCCAGGGGTGGTGTGAACTTTTACCCTGGATTTTCTAAGCGGGAGGTGTTCATACTAGACAAGAGTAAATTTGGAGCAGAATAGGAGAAGACCATGTCGATATCAGGGTAGAGTGAGCATGGGACCAATCAGTTGCAGCAAAATCATTTAGGAGGTGCTAATGTTTAGCAACCAGGAGGACCTAGACCAAATGTACTGGGGCAGATGGAGGGACCTGACTTTTCTGACACAGAAGGTTATGCAATGTTCACTGAAGGCATCCAGCAGAGTACCTCACACAATGATACGGTAGAGGTGTGAGGAGAGCACCCAGTCTAGAAGGGAGTGAGGATTGAGCTGAGTGGGTTCTGTAATTAGGAAAGGTTTAGGGACTTAGTTCTGTGGGAGATAGGCCTGGTGGCCAGGAGAACCAATTAATATTGAAGTCCCCACGGATGAGAAGCTAACCAGAGGAAGTATGGAAGCCAAGAGCAGAGAGAAGTCAACCAGAGAGGAAGAAGAGAGTTTATGGGAGGCACAGAAAACACCAACGAAGATTGGAAGGGTAATGGGGAGGGAGATACTGGCTGGAAGGAGCTCATGAGACGGGCACAAAAATATCTGAGACCGATGGAACTGGATAGGTCCTGATGGACATAAAGGACAACACCACCACCCCATTTTACCACAGTCCTGCAGAAAGGTGGTAGCCTGGAAGAGCCAAGCTAGAATCAAGAATTCTGAAGGACAGCCAAGATTCTGAGACACACATGAGGTCAGGAGTGTTGAGTGATCCAGACATTGAGAAGGCCAAGTTTAGGAAGGAGGTTGGTAACACTTAGATGGAAAATGCTAAGGCCTTTTGGAGTGGAGGAAGGACGGTGGCCAAGGTTAGATTCCATGCAAACAACTAGGAGGAGGAGCAGAAGGATGAGAGTGGAACTTGCACCCTTAAACAGGGAGTAAGGGAGGGAGGAAGGCTCGGTGGAGGAACTCAAGGTTTAGAGAGGTGGCGGAGAGGAGGGAGACTAGGATGAATGGCGTGGCTGGGGAGGAAGAAGGGAAGTAAGGATGAGAGCAAGTGGAGGGCAGGAAGGAGTGGGGACTAGGTAAGGGGAGGGAAGGAGTAGGGACAGGGGAAAGAAAGGGTGAAGGGAAGGGACAAGGAGATGGAGAGAGAGAGAGAGAGAGAGAGAGAGATGGGGGAAGGAATGAGGGAGGAGAGTGAGAGGTTGAGAGCAGGGGTAGAAGGGAGAAAGACGAGGTAGATAAGAGGGTAGGGCACATGATTTTAGGCAGCTGAAATGAGGTTAAGACCAAAATAACAAGTAAAGTTGTCTAGACAAAGCATCAGCAATGACTGTGACAGTATAACAAATGCTGGCCAACTGAGCAACTTAGGAAATAATCAATCTTAGCCAGACAGAATAAAAAACAAGCATTTGTCAATGCCGAATGTTTGCTTGCTGGCATTGGCAGTGGTAGTGTAGAGTTACAGAGATGCGTAATAGGAATGGCAGTGAAGTATTGAACTGAAGCCAACCCACCACCACCCTGCAGAGTGACAGGCATTGTGGGTATGCGTTTGGGTGCGTCAGGCATAACAGCCATGCCTTCACCACACCCACCCTGCAGACACTGACAAGTGTCACGGTGTTCATAGGGGTCTTTGGCCCTTATCGCACCCATTTCATTAGGAAATATGGTGAGATGAGTGCGATATAGGAGAATGGGGTGAACTTTGGGCCGAACAGTCCAAGGCATACCTTGGTGCCTCTCACTGGCTGCAGGGTGTGGAATGGTATGAGTATTACAGGCAAGAATCCTAAGTCACACCCTGATGCCTGTCATTCTCTACAGGGTTAGGCGTTATGGTTGGAAACCCTAATACCTCAGGCATTCATTGGTATTTTCACTCCAAATTTTCAACATGTCTTTTTGTGACCCCACCTCATGAACAGGGGAATATCAGTTTGTTAGCGAAGCTTCTTATGCTGGCGACTACGGCATTTTAGCACCAGTGTGCAAAACATTCCGAACAGGATGTAAAAAAAGACAGCTGTGCTGTTCATGGGGAGGTGTAAAAATGGCAATGTTGCAAATCTGCAGTAAAAATATAAAAAAAATGGTGAAGTCACGGCGTACATAGAAACTGTGCAGCACACCGTAATATAGTTAGGTTGGGGATTTTTACGCAGATTGTCAACTCAGGCATTTTGGTGCCTCCGATCATGAACAGTGTCACTGTGATTTTCTTTATCTGTGACGAACAATGATTTCCCACAGCGACCACGCATGTCTGTGTTGAAAGTGTGAAAAAACATTTTGACCATGTTGTGAAAATGACAGCTGTACTGTTCATAAAGAGTGTGGAAAAATGCCACTGGTGAAAATCTGGACTGAAAATATTACAAAGTCATGAACTTACGAGGTGCGTGGAAACTGTGCAATGCTCACTCGTAACACAGTCATTTATGGACTTTTGTCACCAAATTTTCAACACAGCCATTTTAAAACCTCTGCTCATGAACAGTGTAACTGTGATTTTCTTAATCTGTCCTAAACATTGCTTTACACACCAATAGCACCATTATGCGCTACATGTCGAAACACATTTTGGGCAACATATGAAAAATGGCAGCTGTACTGTTCATAAGGAAGTGTAACAAAATGGCAATGTTGAAAATCTGGAGTGAAAATAATAAATTCATAAACTTACGAGCATGCATAGGAACTGCATAGCGTACGGCTAGTAAAACAGTCATTTAGGAATTTTTCACGAATTTTCAACATAGCCATTTTAAGACCTCTGCTCATGAACAGTGTCACTGTGATTTTCCTAATGTGTCCCATACATTGATTTTGTGCATTGACTGCGCCATTGTGGACTACATGGGGAAACACATTTTGGACAAGATGTGAAAAATGACAGCTGTACTGCTCATAAGGAGGTGTGGTAAATAGCAATGTTGAAAATCTGGAGTGAAAATATTGAAAATTCGCGAACTTACGAGCCTGCGTAGGAACTGCGCAATGCACCCTCGTAAAACAGTCATTTTAGAATTTTTCACCAAATTTTCAACATAACTATTTTAAGACCTCTGCTCACGAACAGTGTCACTGTGATTTTCTTAATTTGTCCTGTACATTGATTTTGCACACCGAGCAGGCGCCATTGTCGCTTCATGGAGTGGAAACACATTTTGGGTGAGATGTGAAAAATGACAGCTGTACTACTCATTGACTGCGAAATCATCAGACCCAAATAGCATGCATGACAGTGACATCATTCATGAGAAGGGGTCCCAAAACCCCATGTTGAAAATTTGGTGCAAAATTCCCAAAATGCCTGAGATATGCAATAAAGTTGAAAAACCCTATCTTGCCCATTATACAGCTTACGGCATTTCCTCAGTTCACGTCGGCTTTGAAGAGTGCAGATGTGTTCCGGTCCACGAAGATCATGGCGATCTCTGGAAGTAAGTATGGGGTGAGGGGTGTGGGGAGAGCAGGTGCACAGTGGGTGGAGTGCGGGTTGTGGGGAGCTGGGAGCGCCATGGGACCATTTTATTTTGCAGGTTAAAAGAAGCGACATGGGACGTTTGCCACGCTGGGGTGGGCTCCCAGCGTAGCACAAGATGACTGGGGGGATCGTGGAGCCGGCGAGTTGGGCACCCGTTGGCCATAGAATCAGTTGCCACACTGGGGTGGGCTCCCAGCGTGGCACCCAGTACTCGGGGGTGAGGACAATGGAGCCGATGGGGATTGGGCACCCCGTTGGCTATTCTGTCAGTTGCCCACGCTGGGGTAGGCTTAGCGTGGCATGTCAGAAAACTTGGGGGGCGCAGCACAAGCCCGACGAGATTGAGCACCCCCGCCGGCTATCCGTGTGTGCGGGGAGGACAGCACGCAGTATGCGTGCATTTCTGTGTGTGTGTGTAGGGGGCTGTGCATGAGCAGGCAATATCTTATCACTGCTCACTGAGCGTAGCTCCCCTTTCAACTGTATGCCACTGCATTTTGGAGCTTGTCATAGAACAGCTACAGCATGCATTAGCTTACAGAAACGCCTGCCAACACACTGACTGAACTGGAAGAGGGTGACACCTCGAAATCTCGGATGATGGCACTATGTTTCTTGCACATGCGTGCAAGCAAACATAAAATGGATAACGCACTGAATAGAATAGATCATTGCCTGTGCAATTAAAACTCTGCAAAAATTAGCAAGATAAATGTAGAATTTTGGGTACCCCAGATATGGTGTTGTTAAAAGTATAAACTGTGCTGTAAATGCTCAACAAAAGTTAACACTGTAAATACCGGTTTAGGGAACTCAAATAGGGTATTGCTAAAAACTGCAGTTTCAGAGGTGGGAGGATTAAAACAAGTACTGCAAAAGCAGGCAGAGTGGAGCAGTCTCAGTCTCAGGAGCAGTCAGAATGCAGAATGGAGAGCAGTGTGACTGGCCAATAGCCGACCCCAGGTGAACTCCAGGCAGACTCCTTCAGGTCAATGTCCTTTGTGCTGCAGTCCTTAGCGCTCTGCACTGCAGCATAGAGAACTGGTTGAGCAGTCTTCACATTAGGAGGAGGTGCTCTACCTGTGGATGGAAAGGCAGCTCCCAATTGATAGCTTGGTGGAAGGCAGGTACAGCTTCAGAGGATAGTGGCAGCAGATGATTGGTGGCCATTATAGCCAAGGAAAGCAGCTTTGGGGCCTTGAGTCCCTCGTGGTTTGTCTGTCAAGGAGGTGGTGATGTGGTGTGGGGGGCAATCCAGTAGGAGCAGTAACCCACTCGACCCCGAGTGGGTGTTCTGTTGGAAATCTGATGTAGAGCAGCGGGGTGGTATAGCTTTGCAGCTCCACTGCTGAGGTGCTCACCATAGATGGAAAAAATGGCTCCCGATTGCCAGCTTGGTGAAAGGAAGATGTGGCTTCAGAGGAGAGTGGCAGCAGGTGAATGTTGGCTGTGGTAGCCAGGTGAAGTAGCTTTGGAGCCCTGAGTCCTTGGTGGCTTGCTTCTCAAGGAGGTGGAAACGTGGTGTGGGGAGAGAGCAATCTGGTAGCAGAAACAACCCACTCAACCCTGAAGGTAGGAGCAGTATATGAGGACTGATGCTGATCAGCTGGGCATGAGGTAGAGCTTTTGTAGTTCCTGCTGCTGAGGTATTCTATCCATAGATGGAAAAGATGGCTTCCATTTGGGAACTTAGGTAAAAGGAGGCGCAGCTTCAGAGGAGAGTGGCAGCAGGTGACTGGTGGCCAAAGTAGTCAAGTAAAGCAGCATTGGAGCCTTGAGTCCTTGGTGGCTTGCTTCTCTAGGAGGCAGTGATGTGGTGTGTGTGTGTGTGTGTGTGTGTGTGGGGGGTGATCGGTAGAAGCAGTAGCCACTCAACCCTGGAGGAGGAGCAGTGTAGGAGATCCAATGCTGAGCAGCTGGGCGTGAGGTAGAGCTTTTGTAGCTCCGCTGCTGAGGTGTTCCACCCATAGATCTAAAAGGCAGCTCCTGACTGGCAGCTGGTTGAAGGTAGATGCGGCTTTAGTGGAAGTGGCAGCAGGTGATTGGTGGCTGTAGTAGCTGAAGAAAGTAGCTTTAGATCCCTGAGTCCCTGGTGGTTTGCTTCTCAAAGCCGCGGTGATGCCGTGTGGGGAGGCAAATCAGCAGCAGCAGTATCTCATTGGACCTTGGAGGTAGAAGTGGTGTAGGGAGGAATATTTTGTCAGCAGTTCAAGCAGACTTGGAAAGAGATGGTGTCTTTGTTCCTGAACAAGACACTGAGTCTTAAGGAAGCTTAGAGTGGATGTAGTTGAAGTGGGCCAAGTAGTCAAGTCCTCTGTCCAGTCAGACACCTAGGTACTTATAGACAGAGACTGTGTCCAGGGTGCAGCCCTCAAGGGTGGAAAAGGAAGGAAGGATGAAGAGCTGAGAGAGTGTATGAGAGGTACCGAAGGTCATGGGCACTGTCTTTTTGCATTGACTTTAAGTTGGTTAACTTGGAACCAGTGCAAAACATGGGTGAAGTTGCTCTGCAGTTAAGCAGTCACCAAAGAGGCAGAGGGCCAGAGGTGTAGAGAATGGTGTCGTCTACATAGAGATGGATTTGGGAAGAGGAGCAGACAGAGGGAGGTCATTGAGAAAGATAGAAGAGGACAAGGCCAAGGATAGATCCTTGGAATGCCAGCCAGGATGGGGAGGGGCATCCTGCAAGGAAACATTGTGTGTGGCATGAGAGGCAGGAACTGAACCAGTCAACCATGGAGGAGAAAGTCTGCAGACCCAAGTTTAGAGAGTGGGGTGGGAGGGTGGAGACAGAGTCAAGGCCTTTGCTTGGTCGATAAAAATGGTGGAGGTGATGTGCTTTTGTCCATACGGTGAGGATGGCATTGGTAACCTAAGAAATGAAGAGACTGTCAAGTGTTTCTTTCAGAAGCCGGACTGGTAGGGGAGAGGACATTGGAGGAGGAGAGGAACTCAAAGAGCCTGGGGAGGATTAGAGACTCCTGGAACCTGGCTAGGGCAGGAAGGAGTGAGATGGGGCAGGACGTTTCCAGGTGAGTAGCTCCTCCTTTGTGATGGGGATCACTTTGGCAGATTCAATGCTGTGGGGACTGTTCTGAGAGAAGCGATAGGTTGAGCAGATGAGTTAGGGGATAAGCAATGATTGGGGCAGAAATTTGAAGGAGAGGTCAAAACTATCAGGACTGGAATTATGCGTGTTCAGAAACTGAAGAGCATGAAGAATCTCATGAGCAGAGATAAGGGGAGATCGGGAGAGCGTTTGGAGGAGGGAGGGAGGGAGGGGTTAGGGAGTGGTAGCAGTGCTAGGCGGAAGGGCACAGGTGGTGAAGAGAGTTTAAAGTGGAGGCAATGGCATGGGGCTGGAGATTAGCTTGTTGTCTATGGGGAGGCTTTAGATGGGGTATAGGGATTGAGTAGGAAGAGAGGGTGCCAGAATTTGTGAGGCTGAGTTAATATTTTGCTGTAGCGTGGTTCTAAAGTAATGTGCTTTAGCAGCCTGAATTGCTTAGTGCAGGAGTTTCTCAGGTACGTATATGTGAAGAGGTCGGTGTGGAGAGAGTAGATTTGTATTGGGCCCAGGCACGCTCATGGAGCTGCTGAGTTTGATGAGGTTGGTGGAAATCCAGGGTGGTGGAAGTGTCTCACTCTGCACTGTCGGAGGGTGCATGGGAGTCCCAAGCTTTGTTTAAAAGTGACAAAAGGAATAGGGCATCATCAATGTCAGTGGCGGAATAGAAGAGTGACCAGTCAGAGGAAGTGAGGTCATGGAGTAGGGTGGCGGTGTTTAGGGAACACAATGATCTAACCCAAGGTAGGTGAGGGTGGAGCGGGTAGGTGCAGCTGGCACTGAACAGGTCATGAAATGGTCACTGACAATGTCAGGAGTATACCAGCAGAGATTATCCGATGTGGGTGTGTAACTAGGACCCAGTTCAGAAGGGTGTGATTATGGGAAAGGGGTTAGGCCTGGTGGTTTCACTAAACCAAAACACTGAACAGACTGTGCTCATTTCTAAGAAGAGAAAAACCATGAGCAAAAAGTTTAAAGCACGCCATTGTAAAGGTTTATTTGGAGTCTGGGTGAAGCAGGCTCTCAGCGCTTCGCATCTGTATGTGGCGCTTTATCAGGAGGTCTAATGGCGTCACGTGCAGGCATAAGCGCCGAGGCTACTGCCCAGGCTCCAAAATAACTCTTCACGCAGCGCCTTTAAATTTTTTTTACTTGTGTATATCTCTAATAATAGTGCAGTCTGTTCAGTGTTTTGATTTACATGTTTTTGACTTGCACCTCTCTTTTTACCCATAGCGTGGTGTTTACAGTGTGAATTTGGTTTCGCTAATAAGCTAGTGGAGGTTTAGTGAATTGATTTGTTGTGTAGTGGATTTAAAGGCAGGGCAGACCCAGTTCAAATTGAAATTCCCAAGTAAGATAAGTTACGCCAGTAGAGGAGAATTGTAATGGAGGAGATGGTGTAAATAAGGCAGGGGTGTCCTGTGGAGGACATGGAGAGCACCAATGAAGACAGGGAGGGAGGAAGGAAGGAGTAACAGTTGAGTAAGGAGGAGCTCATGAGATGAAGGCACTGATTCATGAGTAGTGATAGAGCAGGGTAGTTTACGCCAGGTGTAGATGTCTACACTGTCAGCATGCTTGGAGGCGGTCTTGTCAGTAGAGGTGGCAGTCAGGGATGGAGAGGTGGTAGATTGTCACTGTAGTAAATGACACATCAGTGTCATGAAGATGGTGGCTGATATGTGCCAGCCAGAATCACTAGCCCTATGCTGCGTTGTTTTAGTTTTAGTCTCATTTTGTGTTAATTTTGCTAATTTTGTTATTTGTTAATTAACTTAGTTAGGGTCCTTGAGTGAGGTAGTCCAGTTAGTGTGCACCGTATTTTTTGGGTTATTTTCAGGTTTTATTTGGCATGCTTCCGACTGGTTATCCTGGCCAGAGTATACAGCAGTGGGCTGAGGGCCAATTAGTGTCTTATCACCTAGTTGCAGTGTTCTATTGTCGCCTGCACTACAAGTAGTTTATTTTCCAATCTGATAATGCTGGTCAGATAGCCTTTCTGACCAGCTTACACCTTTTTTTTTTGAAATTTATTTATTCCTCCTCCCAGCCTGCCACCTCTGACCTTCCAGGGTGGGACAACTGGACATCCACTGCCCGAACCCTCACCCAAGCAGACCCCTAGGCCCCATGGAGTCATGGATTACCCCTCATGGACGCAGGCGGGGCTCAAACCCTGCTACTTACGCTTGCTGGTCTGAGGTCTGCTGGGCGTGGCACAGGCAAATTGTGGCAAGGCCATGGTCCTCCCATCTTCCGGCTGAGGCAGGCTTGTTTTCACATTTTCTCCCTCCTGAGCAGCAGGTAACCTCCCCTGATGTCATGGCGCCTGCAGCCGGCGTCCATGCTGCTCAATGGCCCATCCCAAGTGGAGCTTGCAGTTCCTCGAGCCTCCGCTCAGGGTCATGCAAGTGTCGGGCATCGGCCAGATCCCTCCCGGAGAAGCGAGCTGTCATTGGATGCTCCAGCCTATCTCCCCGGCCGACCCATCGACGACCTAGTCCGCCTCCCCCAACCTGGGTCGCCGCGTGGTGTGAGGTGTGGCATCCAGCGCCCAACCCTCAGCACCACCGGGCCGGTTTTACACCATTTTATAGCCATTTCACTTGAGGCTGTCGGAGCAAAGTATGCTTCACTGGTAGCTGTGGGGAGCGGTTGGAATCAGTTAATGTCCTATCTGCTCTCCATTCGCCTCAATTGATCCTGTGTTACCTGCAGTGGACAAAGTTTGTGAGCAGGAGAGGAGAGAGCACTTCGATACATCCTGAAGAGGAGGAAAGAGGGAAACTTGTTGGACTGAGAGGCCACATCAGTTTTCTACTTGTCTTCTTCTTGGACAGCTGGTGGATGGTGAGGGAAGCATTTGGCTGCCGAGGTTCATTGGAAGCGAGTTGGTGAGTGGGGCCTAGTCTGTCAAGGCTGGGGAGTGAGTGGGAGTTGTTGGTTGGCTGGCGCTTTGCTCCTGTAGCCAGGAGGTATTGCAGTGCTTTTACCACTGGAAGGCAGCTGGTGTTGTTGGGACTCTGATTCTCAGTCCTCGGTGACCCATACTGATTGCCTCTTGCAGCCTGGATTTTATGGGTGGCTGCCCTCTCCTCAAGACTGTTGTGATCTGCATTACCTGAGGTCTACTGCCTGCAGCCCGTTTCCGTACCTGGGGGTGGTGGTGCGCGTCAGGGTGTCTCTGTGGAGGGACTGGGTCTGGTGGCTGAGGCGACAAGACCTTAGTTGTCTGTGGGGGTCCCTGAGGTGAAGGCCAGAGGGTCTTTCTTAGGGCTCTCAATTTTCGAACAGAGTCACCTTGCCTTGTTGTTGGCCCTCATGGGGGCTCATTTGTTGGCCTGAAGATCTGAGTAACCATCTGATTTCTCTCCTTTGAAATGGCAGTGTGAAGCCCTACTTTTGAATCAAAGGCTTGAATTAAGGCTGCAGCCCTGGTGTACATATTTTGGACTTTTATAAGGTGTTTTGGGGGCGGTGAGAGTGCCCCATTAACCGTTTGTCTTCATTTTTCAGTGAACACTGGAGTGAGAGTGCAGTGGCATTTTGGACAATATAAGCTTGCTGGCTGGTTGGGGTGAGAACCCTAGCTACCTTAGACATTTAATTTTTGTAATGGTGTTCACCAAGTGTTTCACCATTTATGGACTAGACTAGAAGGACCTTTGTTATATTTATTTTAGGGGTGGGATTATTATTTGGAAGTTTTGTTTACTGATTGAGGGTATTTGGGGTTTTATTTTAATTCTTGTTTTGAATGTTTGATCTGTTTATTTTTTCCTGTATAGTTTTGGGTATAGTTTGGGTGACTGTTGTGTCTGGCCATTATAGTTGTTGGCAGCTTACTTTGGTGGACAGGCTACTCCCCTCCAGGCTTAGGGGCCTGTGCCCCTCGATTGTCCTCTGCTACCTGCTGAGGTGTATAGGCATTGTTGGGCCTTGGGGATAGTTCAGAGGGGACTGGACCCCTGACCAGGGGACAGAGCGGGTGGGTGGATTGGATTGTGGGTACCAGGAGGTGCCCTAGGGTAAAATGGGTCCAGGAAAGGGGTCCTCCTGCGTGGTTCCCATACCCAAGGCTCCACATGAGTGGGCAAATGATGTGCTCTCCGTGGCCACTCATCTGACTCTGGCGGTGTTGTGCAATGCCAGGTCGATTAAGAACAAGACAGCAGTTGTGCAGATCTTGTTGGAACATCTGACCTGGTGTGCATCACCGAGACCTGGCTAGATGAAAATGCTGGTCCTGTGTTGGAGGCAGCAGTGCCGGCTGGGTACTCGGTGATACATGGCCTGCGACTGGATCGCAGGGCGGGGAGCAGCCATCTGTTTCAAGACAGAACTGAACCTTATGTCTGTGCCTGTGGGGATCCCCAGATCCTTTGAGTGTATCATGGTGCAGGTGTGGGTTGCAGAATTTTCTTGTCTACCATCCACCCGGGGATGGGAAAAAATTTTGCAGGAAGTTGTGGACTTCGTCATCGATATGGTGTTGGAGTCCCCAGGTGGTTGGTCCTGGAAGACTTCAATGCCTGGGTTGATGATGAACTCGCAATTTGGTCAAGACTTCCTCCAATTGATGACTTTGTTGGGCTTGACACAGGTTGTTACCTCTGATACCCATAATGTGGTCACTCTCTGGACCTGGTGTTTCTCCTGGGATGGAGATCTCCAGTTTGGTGGTGGAACCAGTCGGTTGGTCTGACCATCACACTATAGGGTTTAGTTTCATGGCTCCCCAATAGACCTGCCTCTGTGGAGATGGTCGGTACCGCCCATTAGGTGTGTGTCCCTTGTTGGTCTGATGGTAGTACTGGACCTATCGAGGAGGCCAGCACGGATCATGGAGCCAGGTGACCTGCTGCTGTACTATAATAGTGTGGTATCAGGGGCCCTAGACTCTATTGCTCCTGTCCACATTCGTCCACTCACTCTTTGTCCTCTGTACTCTTGGTTCGATGGGACCATGAAGGAGTTGAGGCTGGAGTATTGCTGGTGGAAATCCGGCCTGGAGGTTGACAAACTTAGATTAATGGACCACTGTAGGGACCATCAGTCGGCTGTCTCCCATAAGAAGGCAGAGTTCTTGTTCAGGAGATTTCGCTGCAAAGGAATCGACCGCCCAGCTCTTCCATACTGTCAACAGGTTGTGCAATCCAACCTGCCTTCAGAATGGAGAGCCTTTTCACAGCTTAAGTGTGATGAGTTTGCTCAATTCTTTGCAGATAAGGTTGCCACCATCAGGTGGAGATCCACTCTGTATGCTCCAATGAGCGATCGCGGTGGATGGTGGGAGTCACTAGCACCCAGTTTGTCTGGTCTGACTTTGACCAGGTAGCGATCATTGATATCATGAAGATTGTCCAGGGAATTATTTTTTTAATTATTTTACCAGGCGAGATACACTAAGCTGAAAGCTTGTTTACAGGTGCGACACCTGGGAGCACAAGAAATATAAGTGACTTGCTTAGGGTCACACAGTATGCAGGTGGGGGCTGTGGGATTCAAACCCAGGTCTC
Organism: Neoceratodus forsteri; assembly: GCA_016271365.2. Taxonomy (NCBI): domain Eukaryota; kingdom Metazoa; phylum Chordata; order Ceratodontiformes; family Ceratodontidae; genus Neoceratodus; species Neoceratodus forsteri. The sequence continues at coordinate 602,859,659 of JADMNL010000023.1, forward strand.
CAGGTTTGCAGCTCAGAGCCTTAAACCACTGTACTATACTGCCTCAAAGTCATTGAGGGGCACCCATGACCGACTTGCTGTAGTTTGGATCCTGGTCAACCCGCCTCTTGTGGAGTGTGTGGATGTCGTTGGACCAGATCTTGCTGAATAGTCTGGAGTTCATTGGAGAAGGGGTGTTCCCTGACCCCTTGAAAAGGTGATCATGACCCCCTTTTAAAAAAACTCCCTTGACCCAGACTGTCTATGAACTACAGATCCGTCTCTAACCTGCCCTTTGTGGGTAAGGTTATTGAGAAAAGGTAGTCCGCGTTGCAGCTCGAGGACCATCTTTACCACCCACAAGGTCTATGACCCTCCAGTCTGGATTTAGGAAGAGGCATAGTACCAAGACGACACTTAATTGGTACTTAATGACCCTCCTGACAGCAAGAGATCAGAAGAGCTGTTCGATCTTGGTTCTCCTTGATCTCTCCACAGCATTTGACACCGTGGACCATGGGGTGCTACTGGAGCACCTGCAGTTGATTTGTGGACTGTCTGGTATGGCCCTCAGATGGTTCCATTCTTTTCTCATGGGCAGGATTCAGAGAGTGGTGTCAGGGTTTTCCTTGCCCCTTTCCCTGACCTGTGGGTGCTGCAGGGCTCCGTGCAAATCCCTCATGTTGTTTGGTGTGTATATGCTGCTGTTGGGAGACATTGTAAGGTGGAATGGGTTGAGTTTTCACTGCTATGCAGATGATACTCAGCGATACCTGCCATTGTGCCCAAGCAGGATGATGCTGTCACAGTCTTCAACAGCTGCCTCACGAGATTCAGGACTGGATGAGTGCCAGCTGGTTGAGGTTGAATCTGGATAAGACTAAGGTATTGGTTGTGGACCTTGGTCATTGAGTAGAGGTACCTTGGCTTCTCAGTCCTCTGGGCTTTCTGGGGGCAGGCAGCTGAGGTCCTCTGAACAAGTGCAGAATCTGGGAGTTATTTTGATGGCGGGCTGACACTTAAATTACATGTGTCAGCCGTCATCAGTGCTTTATTTTATCTTCTGAGAAATATCATACAGATAAAACATCTTGTTCCACCTGATGACCTTCCTACCCTAGTCCATGCCTTTGTGACCTCTTGCCTTGACTACTGCAACGCTCTCTACCTAGTGCTCCCAGGGTGGACATCCACTGCCTGTAGCTGGTGCAGAATGCCACAGCCAGGCTGTTGATGGACTTATCTCGAATAGCCATGTCCGCCTGTGCTGCAAACTGCACTGGCTGCCAGTGCGGTGGAGGATCACCTTCAAGGTCTGTTTGCTGACCTATAAGACCCTACGTGGACAGGGACCTTGTTATTTGCAAGACCTCCTGCATCTTATTGCCTCTGTTCTATTGACGAGAGGATTGCTGGAGGTTCCCAGGGTCCGTTGAAGACCTTGAGGGTGAGATCTTTTGCGTATATGGCCCGACCCTGTGGAACTCTCTACCTCATCAGATTAGAGAGTGCCTGTCCACCAAGACCTTTGAGGCTGCCTTAAAAATGTATTTATTTGAGTCAACCTTCTTAGATGTGTTTTAACTCAGAACTTTACTGATTTTAATTGACTACTGTTTTATTTCAATTTTAGTATGTCTATGGCTACGTACAAGAAACATAGAAACATAGACGTTGACGGCAGATAAGGACCATAAGGCCCATCCAGTCTGCCCATTTCTTTTCTACCTTATAAATGTGCCATCGGCCTTTTGCTCTGTCAGTGACCTATCTATTCATAGTCATTTGTATTGCTCCCTTATGCCTGTCCCATGCCTGTTTGAAGCCCTGCACTGTATTCATAGCCACCACTTCTTGTGGTAAGCCATTCCATGCATCTACCACCCTTTCTGTGAAAAAGAATTTCTCACATTCCCCCTTAATCGGCCTCCCTCTAATCTCATGCTGTGTCCTCTTGTCCTGCTATTTTTCTTATATTTAAACATGTTAGACTCTTTCACCTTGTTTATGCCCTTAAGGTGTTTAAATGTCTCGATCATATCACCTCTCCCTCCTTTGCTCAAGGGTATACATATTGAGCTCCATTAATCTGTCCTCATATGTCTTCTGATGCAGTCCCTGCACCATTTTGGTTGTCCTTCTCTGGACTGCCTCAATTTAGTTAATGTCCTTGTGAAGGTGTGGCCTCCAATACTGCACGCAGTACTCCAGATGGGGCCTAACCAATGTCTTGTACAGAGGATTATTACCACCCTCTTACGACTTGTTGATACCCCTACTAATACACCTAACACCCCCTAGCCTTACCTACTGCTTTAGAGGTCTGCTTGGATGATTTTAGGTCATCAGTGATGATGATGCCCAAGTCTCTTTCTTCCTTTGTGACTGCTAGCAACTCCCTCCCAGCCTATAAGTGGCTTCAGGGTTTCTCTTCCCTATGTGCATGATTTTGCACTTCTTTGCATTAAATCCCAGTTGCCACTCTTCCGACCATTCTGCTAGTTTATCCAGATCTCTTCTCATTCTGCCCACCCCATCTGGATCATCTACTCTGTTGCAGATCTTGGTGTCATCTGCAAACAGACAAGCCTTACCCTCTAGTCCATCTGCGAGGTCACTAATGAAGATGTTGAATAGGACTGGCCCCAGGACTGATCCCTGAGGTACCCACTTGTGACTTGCATCTCTTCTGACTGTATACCATTTACCACCACTCTCTGTTTCTGCCAGTCAACCAGTTTGCCACCCAGTTGACCAACTTCTGACCCACCCGAGCCTACCAGCTTATTTATCAATCTTCTATGTGGAACAGTGTCAAAGCTTTGCTGAAGTCAAGGTAGGCGACATCAACTGCTCCCCTTGGTCCACCACTCTGGTTACCCAGTCAAAGAAATCTATGAGATTAGTTTGACAGGACCTTCCTTTGTAAACCCATGCTGTCTTGGATCCTGTGCCCCTATGGATTCCAGGTGTTGCACTATCCTTTCCTTAAGGAGTGCCTCCATAATCTTGCCCACTACTGAGGTAAGACTGACCGATCTGTAGTTCCCGCCTCCTCCCTGCTACCACTCTTGTGGAGTGGGATCACATGAACCCTTCTCCAGTCTTCTGGGACCTCTTCTGTGCTCAGAGACTCACTAAACAATTCTGCTAATGGCTCTGCTAGTTCCTCCTTTAGCTCCTTAAGTACCCTGGGATGTATGCCATCAGGTCCCATTGCCTTATCCACCCTGAGCTTAGCAAGCTCTTGTAGGACCCTTTCTTTTGTGAAGGGAGTAGTGCTCACCTCCCTCCCCTGTGTCCATGATGCTGAGCTGTGGGCCTACCCTACCTTCTCTTCAGTAAATACTGAGCAAAAGTATCTATTTAGGATAGATGCCTTTACAGGTCCTCCTCCTCACATGCTCCCTTTTCTCCATTAAGCTTAGCAATACCCCTCTGGACTTTCTCCTTTCACTAATGTATCTATAGAAAGTCTTGTCACCTTCTTTACTGTTCGTGCTAGTGTTTCCTCAGTTTGGGACTTTGCCTGCCTTACTGCCTTACCTGCTTCCCTTAGGGCAGTTTGGTATGCCTCCCTATCTTCATCCGCTGTGTTCCCTTATATTTTCTGAAGGCCAGCCTTTTGGCTCTGACCTTTTCTGCTACTGTATTTGAGAACAAAGTGGTTTCCTTCTTCTTTTGCACTTCCTTTTCTGTCTAGCATAATGGGATGTTGCTTCAAGTATTGTATCCTTAATGCGCCTACTTTGCCTGCCTCCTCACCTGTGTTTCTTTTTGCCAGGGCTAGCTTAACTCTGTTGGCCATCTTATCAAAGTCAGCTCCTCTGAAGTCCCATATTTTTGTCTTGGAATGGGATGATTTAGATGTGGTAGCCAAATTGAACCATACCATGTGATGGTCACTGGCCCCAGGTGACCTTCTACCTGGAGATCTGTGATCCTTCTTTGTTAGTCAGTACTAGATCTAGGATAGCCCTGTCTCTTGTGGGTTGCTGTACCAAGCGCTTTGATATGGCTAAAACACTTTTAGAAATAAAATGACTCTTAGTAAAAATACAAACATGTCCCAAATATTTTTACCACAGTGCAACAAAGTCCAAATCTGTAATGTTTGTACACAAATACAGTCATTATGATTACAGTCTCTAGGCAGCAGTACTGCAACCCATTCCATGGAGAAATAAATGTATAGTCCCTCAGTTGTCCTGCTCTGCATAATGTTCCTCCACTGCTGCTGTTGCAGCAGCTTTCTCTCAATCTGGTCACAAAGGCTCCTGTGGATTTAGAGACTCTATAGCAGAACATCTTGTCATTATAAACAAATTGAAGTCAGGCTATGAAGCTAAGTCTATGTAAAATGCCATGCTAGTGTAACCACCCTGTCCTCTGGGGTTACTAGAATCCCAACAGTGTCAGTGGTAGGTAGGGAGGCAGCTGGTGAATAACTAGTTAAATGGTTTTCACCTGCTCCTCTCTGTTTACTAAGTCTCAGCTGAGTTGAGAGAGGTGAAGTAATTTAGAACTCTCTCAGCAGCATAGCCATGTAGCTAGCTGTGAGTAGGGAGCTTAAATTTTCAGTTAGTCTGTCAGAATCAGCCAGATAGTTCTGTGTCAGCAGCCAGTGTGAGCAGTTGGAGGTGAGGAGCTGCAGTGTGAGCTCTGAGGAGAGCCTACTTTTCTCACCCTAGTTCTGAGAACCATTTGCCTGCCAGTAGAAGTGGTGGAAACTGTCTAGCAGGAGTTCCTGATTTTCTTCTCATCCCCAGTGAGATGAGGAAGGACTGCAGAAAGGATCCAGGGGCAATCCCTGACTTTGATCCACGACAGTGAAGCTGCCTTTTGTGCACAACTACGAGTAATCTGACTTTGGGTATCCCAGGAGGAATGTACTTGTGTTTTCTTTTGGGGTGTACTCCAACAAAGGAAATTATGCACTGGCTCATTTTCAATGAGGTCCCACTGGAATTAGACATACAGCTGCAACATAAATACATATTAATAAATATGTCACATGACACAAGTAATAAATAGATTACATTCACAATCATACTCAAACATTCTTCAAAGGTATCAGCCAAACATTTTACCTCCTTGCAGTTATACAATTCAATATCCAAAACTTGATACTATGAAGTTATTCAGGTAATTGCTTCTGAGCAACAATCACGGGGTACAGTAGCTTGTTCCTCCCACCATTTTTCAGGTAATTCAGTTTTATAGGGTAATTTCCCTCTCAATTCCATAGGGATAGAGTGCCATTGACTTGCTCCTCTAAATACAGTAGAAGACCTTCCAGCCCTTGTTTTGTAATGTTTTATGTCAAACTCTACACCATCAACAGATCTAAGGACCTTCCTAACAGATCTAATTTTAAAAGAACCATCATGTACCCTGGATGAGAACTTTTTGTGGAGATTGATATGGTAGGATTGAATTATTGGAATCATGTAGTTGAGATCTACTGACTCTGGAAATCTCCATTCTAAAACTGTTTTATTGTCATCCCCTCTGTACTTTCCGGAATGCAGAGCCTCTGAATATTGAAGGATCTTGCCAAATGTTATAGCTGTTCTAGTGTAGTCTTCACAGCCCTCTGTTCAATGTCGCTGCAGTAGCCAGTGCCTTTCCGGCCGTCTACAGGACTCCTCCACTATGTTAGCATGCCCTTCTAACCATTGCTTCACTACCACCAAAAGCCCATTTTGGAAATCCAACTTTTGTCCAGCTTCTGGGTGGTGTGATAGCCTGCTGTAGTGAATCCAGCATAGCTGACAGGGTCCCTCTTTGACTTTGGAGGCTTCTTCTCTGTAGGAGTTTTGGAAAACCCGCATTGGAATTCTCCATTTTCCCTGCTGTTCTCAGTGACCTATTGTAAAACATTTACATATTCAAAGTGCTGTCAATGAAATACTAGTGAAACTAGCATTTAAAATCAATCCAGTCTAACTTTTAATTAAATTAATCACTTCAAAAGTGTCAGGTTGTTCTGGAGCTCAGAGGAACATGTTGCTGTTATCAAACCATTTTTTCATACCTTTACTGGTTTGTTGCCTGCTTCTCTTTGCTGGTCCAGTTGCACTGGAATATGCTGTCTGTGCACTGGGGTGAGCGTTGCTGTGCCATATCTGATGCCATTAGCACTCTGGATTTGTCCACCTATGCACTGTGCCATGTTCAGTGTCTGTAGCACTGTTTTCTGCACTACCCTTACACTGTGCTATCTTCATTGCATGTAGTACTGTGTCCCAGTATCCAGATGTTTTGCACTCATGCTGCACGTGGTGCACTGTTTGACTATCTGGGTCCATTTGCCTTCATCCCATTTTTTTACGCAGTGCTGATTTAGCATAGCGCTGTCCAGCATGGCTGGAATGGGGCCCCAGCCTCTAGTCACTTAAGGAGCAAAGCCTTGTTAGTGGCATGCAAATGGCAAGGTAATCCAGTGATTAAGTGGTGTTAATGCCTTGAATGAAGAATGAGGAACATGTGCATGTTAATGTTCCAGTACAGGGACATCTTGCTCAGGCACAAACACCTTTGTGTGACCCAAACAGATACTTTGCTCCTGAGAACATACAATGCCTCTTGATTGTCCCCAGCTGAATCCTTTCAAACTGGCACCATGTCATGATGGCAAACCAAACTGAGTGACTCAGAAAAGGCGCTTCACTTTGGTTGCTGTTGGGATCAGCGACGAGTAATGAATAGCATGAGGAGGGAACAGTGCATGGGGACGGGAAGAAATGGCAATGGGAGGGAATAGCAATGGGGGGAGGAAGAGAGATGGCTGAATGGGGCTGTGGAGCAGGATGTCGCCAAGCTACCCACCTGCCTTAGCGGTAGGGACACTGACTGCAGTGTTGCAGGTCCCGGGTTTGGGATTGTATAAAGGTACGATTTTGTCTAGCAGTGTTTGTGTTTTTTTTTTTAAGTAGTCCTCAGTCCCTCTTCTTTCCTCCAGTGTCGCCCCGCCCCCACCAAGAGATGATCATAAAGGCATGGAGGATCGTGGGGCATAGTCCGTGCATTATAGATTATTTTACATGTGCACCAACTTGGTGTTCAATGTTTGCTGCGAGGAGCCAAATTGCTTTTGGCAGGGTATACTCACTGTTTGGCGAGTTGCCCATATAGTTTCACTGTTATGACGTGGAACATTTCAAGCCTGCAGTGGACTTTGCTGTGTAATAGCCTTCATTTTGCTGCTCTCACAGTGGGTATATTCAGTTATCAGTTACTCTAGCAAACTTTCCTCTGAGCATGTTTGAATATGTATAGAGATATCATTTAAGGGTAACCAGGTGTTGCAGTTGCAACTCCTACAGTTTCTTTGCAGACCCTATGATGTCCATGACAATCCATGGAACCTATAAAACAAGGCTCCTCAAGCACCTAGACAAAATGTGGTGGGCAGAAGAGCTTTGCAAACTCTATGATTATGGGGACATGATGCCACTGAATATACCACCTTGGCGGCCTGGTGGTGCTGAGGGCTGAGGCGCTGGACGCCTTATCTCATGCAACACCGGTGACCCGTGTTCGGAATGAGCACAGGTCACCAGGGTCGGCAGGGGAGGAGAAGGATCAGTGTCTGATGGACTGCTCTTCTTCTCCAGGGAGGGGTTCCTCAGTGGTCGGTGCTTGCCTGCTCCCTAGTGGAGGCTGGGGACAGGGTGCCAAACTGCAGAAAGGGAGAAGTTGGGGCAGATGCTTGGAGGGGCACGTGTGGACACGCGCACACCCCCTTCACTGGCATCATTGCACGCCTTAACTCTAGGAGAAAAACCATTGGAAAATAGAAGAACCCATGCACTATGGTGGAGGGTGCCTCAAGGCACCACTCCTGGTTAGCCACAGTGCTGGCCCACTGAATCCAGTCTCCAAGCCCTAGGAGTATGGGTCAGCGTCAGCTGGTGGACACCAGGGATGGGGCTGGGGACTCCCTCTGTAGGACAAGCCAGCTCAGGTGAGTAAAGAAATGGCCAAAAAAAAAAAAAAAGAATACACCACCCTTAGAACAGTGCTGTACTTTGTTGTAAGGGAGGAAACGTAATGGTGCTTTGCTAAAGCTTCAAATACACACCACAGCATGATGAAGCAAAATGTTCAAGTTATGACTCTAGATATCAAGTAGCAGTAGCCACAGTATCATTGCTACAGACTAGGTACAAAAAAGTCCTTTCATATTCTCACATTTCATTCAGTACGGTGATGGCTAAGCCTGCCTAGTTAGTGGGCGTTTTCTTCTAGATTCATTAACAAACTAAAGAAAGACAGGCAGCATGAATGAAAATCCAAACTGCTGTGAAGATACAAAACAAATTTGAGAAATGTGGGAAAACAGATTTGGGAAGCCCCTCAGAAAGTACCTGGAATACCCATATGCTCAAGTCACAAAACGCAGTAAGTGGCTTGGGGTAGAGCCACGATTGAGGAAATGACTGTTTTGAAAATATAATGGTGTTCTCCTGGAGTTAAGTACCTATATTTCAAAGGGTTCCTTTCTTATAGGGAAAGAAAAAGTTTCGCAGGATCTTATTTTGGAGATAAAGTGCACTATTCACTGTAGCTATATCATAATGCTTGCAAGTATAATATGTGTGTATGTATGTGAGTATATATATATGTATATATATATATTTTATTTATTATATATATATAGAAGATGAAAACAAAATACTGTATTAAAAACTTAATCTTTGCTCAAAGACCTCTACAGCCTCTCACATTGCTGCAGAATGACCTCCTGTCAAATAAAAAGGTAGGGAGTATGGGGGTGCAATAAAAAATCACAGAACCCAGAGATCAGAGTACAATGGCAAGGTCAATTAAAAGGAAAGGCCATTACAAAACAGAAAGGGTGCCGCAAACCCAAAAACCCTTAAGTACTGTTTGATAACAGGGTCTACACACTATGTTGGATCATCATAAACTGCACACGGAATATCAATAAAAATCTACAAATTTTCACTAATGAGCAGAGTTATGAATTACATTAAAATACAAGCCCCAACCCAAGACCGCTGGACTTACTAAATCATAACTAATGTTTCCTGCCTCACCACGTGGCCTTGTTAGAGTCCACAAGGAGACACAAGCGTCAGTTGTGCATTAATAAATATGATGGTCTTGCATCTGGGCTTGCACTTTAATTTATATTCTGTGCATTCGAGTTTGTGACGATCCAGCATGGGTGCAGACTTTTTCCTCAAACAGCACAGGATGCCTAGAACCCTGTGTCTATTTCAGTTTTTCTGTTTCACTGCCCTCTGCTCCTGTCTTTCCTTCTCCAACAGCTCAATCCCCTTGAGGCAGTATTCCCTTCATTGAACAGGTCTAGGGAGAAAAGTAATCAACACTCCTACACAGTACCTTGAGTGTTTAAAACTGACAGTAAAGTGCTCAGAAACTCAACTCAAAGGCAATGATGGCATACTGTTTGTAAATAACAACATACAAAATGATGTACGCTGTCCCAGTTTGCTCCTCACCAAGATCTCCACTCACAGCTCTCTAGTTCAGTGACTAACAGCCACCATCCTTCTTCAACTATGGATCCTGTATCACATACTGTAGGATGGCTGAGGCAAAGGGCTGGCCCGGTAGCTCGGTGGCCGTGGTGTCACTCCCACCTGCCACGCCAGACCTGAGATCTGGAGTGGTCTTAGGTAGCTAGCAGGTGGCCAGGGGAGGAGAGAGAAGGGTGAATATCCCAAGGACAGCTCTCCTCTCTCAGGATGGAGGTTTGTTGGCACCATATCTTTACCACCACCAGTTGGCAGCCTGGTGGCAGTGGGATCCAGGGCCAGCATGAAGAGTGGGAGCTGCAGGACTCTATGGCACATTTGTGGCTCCACAGGTAAACACAGGTGGAAAAATAACAGCAGGGGCAGGCATGAATGATGCCTGCATGCTGGCCCCAACCGCTCCACCACCGCACCTGGCCGGCAATTGGATTGTGCCTCTGGGGAAGGATGGCCATCCTCCTCCTCCTGGCCCACCATTGGGGGTAAATCTGTGGGGATGCAAGTGGCAGGGTAGGTCTTGGGAGGTGGTAGCTGGTGGAGGGGTGGGGACAGATACCAAGGGAACCTGGCTTGTCCCTACCATAAAGGATATAAAACCTTTATGGAAAAATAAAAGATGACTGAGGCAAGCCTGGACCCTGTGGCAATCAAACAAACATGGACCAACCAGTACCACGACTGGGACATAACCATGTTAGGTTATACTATGTACAGGAAAGATAAAAAGGAAAAGAGAGGGTGGAGTTACATATACAGGCCAGTATAAAAGCTTCAGAGATTTAGGTTATGGAGTAGAAAGGACACAGAAACAACATGGGTAGAGATTGTAACAGAAGGGGTAAGAATACCTGAGTAAGGGTGATTTATAGGTTTATATCAAACAAATGATGGGCAACTGTAGTGTACAAAGAATATACTATCGAGGGAGCTGTCTGGAGTGTTCTCTTTGAGAGTGTTCTCCTAGTGCGCCAGACCTCGCCCAACAACTAACACACCAAATCTGGCCAATGGAAAATTCATGTACAAATGCTTGCACTCTGGGAAACAAGATCTCAGACCTGCAGGCAATAATGACAGAGGCTAAACTGGACATAGTAGCCATTAGCGAGACATGGTTTACCAGTAACCACACTTGGGAGACTTCAGTACCTGGCTATGCACTGTTCAGAAGAGACCAAGGTGCAAAAATGAGAGGTGGAGTGGCCCTTTATGTCAATGAAAATATCAAAGCTACAGAAATTCAGAATACACATAAGGAGCCAGAAGAACTGTGGGTCACCCTGGAAACAGGAAATGGGACAGTCATATGAAATGGGATTGTCTACAGGCCTCCAGACCAGGGGAGGACATAGACACATTACTGATAGAAGACATACAAAACATGGCAGTTAAAGGGAGGGTCTGATAATGGGAGACTTCAACATGCCACATACAGATTGGTCAATACCTGCAGGAACATCTGCCAGAACTAGACACATAGTGGATTCCTTGCAAGGAGGGCCTCAAACAGCTGGTACAACAACCCACAAGAGACAGGGCTATCCTAGATCTAGTACTGACTAACGGGAAAGGATCACAGATCTCCAGGTAGAAGGTCACCTGGGAGCCAGTGACCATCACATGGTATGGTTCAATTTGTCCACTACAACTAAATCATCCCATTCCAAGGCAAAAATATGGGACTTCAGAGGAGCTGACTTTGATAAGATGGCCAACAGAGTTAAGCTAGCCCTGGAAAAAGGAATACAGGTGAGGGGGTACAGGCAAAGTGGGCAAGCATAAAGGATGCAATACTTGAAGCAACATCCCATTTTGTTAGAGAGAAAGGAAGTGAAAAGAAGGAGGAGGAAACCACTTTGGTTCTCAAAACAGTAGAAAAGGACAGAGCCAAAAGGCTGGCCTTCAGGAAATATAAGGGAATGCAGTGAGATGAAGATAGGAGGCATACCAAACTTCCCTAAGGGAAGCAGGGAAGGCAGGCAGGCAAGGCCCAAGCTGAGGAAACACTAGCATGAACAGTAAAATAAGGTGACAAGACTTTCTATAGATACATTAGTGAAAGGAGAAAGTCCAGAAGGCATTGCTAAGATCAAGGGATAAGGGGCATGTGAGGAGGAGGAGGACTTGTAAAAGCAACTATCCTAAATAGATACTTCTGCTCAATATTTACTGAAGAGAAGGAAGGGCAAGGCCCACAGCTCAGCACCATGGACACAGGGGAGGGAGGTGAGCACTAGTCTCTTCACAAAGAAAAGATCCTACAAGAGTTTGATAAGCTCAGGGTGGACAAGGCAATGGGACCTGATGGCATACATCCCAGGGTACTAAAGGAGCTAAGGGTGGAACTAGCAGAGCCATTATCAGAACTTTTAGTGAGTCTCCTGAGCACAGGACAGGTCCCAGAAGACTGGAGAAGGGCTCATGTGATCCCGCTCCCACAAGAGTGGTAGCAGGAGGAGGCAGGGAACTACAGACCAGTCAGTCTTACCTCAGTAGTGGGCAAGATTATGGAGGCACTCCTTAAGGAAAGGATAGTGCAACACCTAGAATCCATAGGAGCACAGGATCCAAGACAGCATGGGTTTACAACAGGAAGGTCCTGTCAAACTAATCTCTTAGATTTCTTTGACTGGGTAACCAGAGTGGTGAACCAAGGGGAGCAGTTGATGTCGTCTTCCTTGACTTCAGCAAAGCTTTCCATACTGTTCCGCATAGAAGATTGATTAATAAGATGGGTAGGCTTGGGGTGGGTCAGAAGTTGGTCAACTGGGTGGCAAACTGGTTGACGAGCAGAAAACAGGGAGTGGTGGTAAGCGGTATATAGTCAAAAGAGATGGAAGTCACAAGTGGGGTACCTCAGGATCAGTCCTGGGGCCAGTCCTCTTCAATATCTTCATCAGTGACATTGCAGATGGACTGGAGGGTAAGGTTTGTCTGTTTGCAGATGACACAAGATCTGCAACAGAGTAGATGATCCAGATGGGGTGGGCAGAATGAGAAGAGATCTGGATAAACTGGCAAAATGGTGGGAAGAGTGACAACTGGGGTTTATCGCAATATAGTGCAAGATCATGCACATAGGGAAGAAAATTGAGCGCTACCTGTAGGCTGGGAGGAGTTACTAGCAGTCACAAGGGAAGAAAGAGACTTGGGTATCATCATCACAGATGACCTGAAATCATCCAAGCAGACCACTAAAGCAGTAGGTAAGGCTAGGGGATGTTGGGCTGCATTAGTAGGGGTATCACAAGTCGGAAGAGGGAGGTAATAATCCTCTTTACAAGACACTGGTTAGGCCCCATCTGGAGTACTGCATGCAGTACTGCTGGTCACACCTTCACAAGGACATTAACCACATTGAGGCAGTCCAGAAGAGGGCTACCAAAATGGTGCAGGGACTGCATCAGAAGAGACATGAGGGCAGATTAACGGAGCTCAATATGTATACCCTAGAGCAAAGGAGGAGAGGGGTGATATGATTGAAACATTCAAACACCTTAAGGGCATTAACAAGGTGAACGAGTTTAACATGTTTCAATGTAAGAAAAATAGCAGGACAAGAAGACATACCATGAGATTAGAGGGAGGCCGATTAAGGGTAATGTGAGGAAGTTCTTTTCACAGAAAGGTGGTGGATGCATGGAACAGTCTACCTCAGGAAGTGGTGGATATGAATACAGTGCAGGGCTTCAAACAGGCATGGGATAGGCATAGGGAGCAATACAGAGTATGAATAGATAGGCCATTGACAGAGCAAAGGCCGATGGCACATTCATAAGGTCGAAAAGAAATGGGCAGACTGGATGGGCCTTGCAGTCCTTATCTGCTGTTAATTTCTATGTTTCTATGTTTCCATGGTTCACATTTTGTCACAGGGAGCCACAAGACCGAAAAGCTCATGAGCTCCCTGAGATACTATATATCACGAGTGTACTGTATACTACAATTGCTTATCATTTATTTTATGTAATACAGCGGATAATGTTTTTGAGTTTTAGTCATAATGCAATGGTTTTAGGTGTACTATGTGTTTTCTGCACAGGCGAGCTGTGTATAAGACTGCTGCCATACGCGAAGCTCATGGCCTGTAATTGCTAACACGCACTGAGGGCCGTGTATGGGTGCATACGATTGCTGATTGGCAGCAGTGTATAAAAGGAGGCAGAGCAACGGCAGGATTTCATCTTGTGTTTGTCTGGATGGCAACTGGAGCGGTGATGCCAACAGCTTAGCAGAGCATGGAGCTCTGCGTTAGGTGAAGAGGCCTGCTGCAGCATCAGGGGCATGAGTGTTTTTCTGAGTGAGGTTGAGCGACATAGAAGGAGGTGTTTAGTAAGTGAGAGCTTTTAGGTAGGGACAATTCTGCAGCACTGGAGTTGTGTTATTACTGTATGGGCTGCTCCACAGATGGATTATGTGTGCTGCATTTTGACAGATGGAGAAAGTTGTCTGTGTGAGTAATATATATTCAATTAAAATTGCCCATAACCTCCCTCAACATATCAAAATGTATAATTTTGGAAAAGTGATCAAATGATCAGTCAGTTTATTTGGGAAGGAAATCTCAGTTTTAAGTTTAAGAAATTATGAGCGCTTTGAATTTAGCAAATGTCAGTCTGCCTTGGTTTCAAAGCTATCACCGGCCTTTGCCATCAGTCAAATTACATTTTGATTTACGCCTAAAGATTTGAATGATATTCATTTTGATCTTTAATTGAATCCTCTCTTGTTTAACCTTGTTTTTTATTTCTCCCTTTTATATGAAGATAATGTCACACTCATGTATTAGTAGTACTACTATGATTTGTAAGCGAATCAAAGGCTTTAAATTGGAAAAACAATCCTTACTTAGCACTTTCCGCCCCACACACCACTTTGTGATAATTTTCAGTTACATGTTAATGATAGAGTACATCAAGATGAGGACTGGAAAAATCTGGAACTAATATCATTGTTAATATAATTTAACCAGTTACTAGTGGCTTATTGTCTTTCTCTCATCCATGATCAATATAAGATCTTGAAATATCTGTTCTGGAAAAATCTACAGATAAATAAATATTTAAAAGATATTTTAACATGCTATTTCTTACTGTGCCTTTAGGTTTGTATTGCACTAATTTATTTAAGTTTACAATGCTTATAAGAGGCAAGTTTGCCTATAAAGTTTATCTGCACCTAATGACAGTATGACCAAAAATGGTGACGAAACTTGGGAAAGAGCTTAATGACTAGCTTTCCTGAAGCTTTATGGATGTCTCTATGAAAAAGTGCTTATAAAAGTTGTAGGGATCAGGCTGCTCCTGACTCAGTGAGCGCACCATGCACTTGTGCACGGGTTGAGAGCCGGACTCAGGTATCGGGTCGAGCAGTCAGGGGCTGGGGTGGTGCTGCTGCATGGCTACACTCCAGATGGGAGTTTAGGTGCTGCAGTTTTGTGCCACAAAACCCCAGCAGTGTGCCAGGGAGCCTGCCTCCCCAGGGCATTGCTTTGTGTGTGTGTGTGTGTGTGTGTGTTTGTGTGAGCTTGCACATAGGACTACTGTCCAGTATCTGGGAGGAGGAGGAGGAAGAAAACCTCAGGTATCTGGAACAGTGGATCCCACTGGACTTGATGGCAGGGGAGCAGCAGATGGGACTGGAGTTTGCCAGATCAGGCTGCAAAGAAAGGAGCAGGTGGAAGTAGGGGCAAAGAACTGGATAAAAATAAGACTTGTAGGGACCAAAGAAGCAAGTTTATTCAATTCAAAATAGTGTTCTGTTGGCATTATTCACCCTACAGTTTGAAGAAAAGTTTCTTTTGTTCACAATGGTCATTGCTGAAGTACGTCTACCTTCAGCTCATGGCATATGTGTAGGGATGCCTTAAAAATTCAATTCTACACAGTGCTTACACGGAGTTGAAATTCCTTTTGATCCTATGATTGTTATTCAAGGATATGTCTCCTTTAATTGCTTAAGACAAACTTCAATAATGTTGGGTGCTATAGGCAGCTATGGGCATCAACAAGTTGTTAGAAGCAAAATGGAAAAGTTCCACTCCACCCTCTAAAATGGATTGGCTTTGTTACATGTCAGACATTGGAGCTAACACTAATTGGCTACATACTTCTGATAAAACTGATACTTCTCAAGATCTGGTCCATCTTTCTGAAGCTATGCAAAAGGTTATTTGTACTGTAGGTTTTAATATGATTAAATTAAAGCCTTATTAAAAATGATGCATGATAGGGACAATTTATTTATTTTTTTATTTATTAATTATTCGAAACAACCTTTGAGCAGAAGCTCTTTTACAAAGGTTCCACATCAGAGAATACAAACAAATAGTTGAAAATACATAATATACAACACATGATAATAAACAAACCAACAGTTTACTGAGGTGCAACAATAACAATTTACAAAGGTAGATAGTTGAGGTGACATTGATCCTTGGCAGCAAAGATAGTAGATGGGTTCAAGGAAGAACCAGGGGCAGGTGGGAGGAGAGGGGTGTAGGTGAGCAGAAAGTTTAGCAGTCTGGTAGTAAACTTTGTGAAACAGAAAGTGGGTGGAGTGGGATGAGTAACAGTAGGGCAGGTTGGAGAAAGCATGAGGTAGGTGGCAGCAAAGGGGGGTAGAGGGCAAAGCGATGGCTGATAAGAAATTGGGGAAGGGAGGGAGAGGAGGAGTCTGGAGGTATGAGGTGTGGTCTGCATGGAGGAGAGGGTAGAGGTGAGGGAAAGTTTATCAGTCTGATAGAAAGACTTTGTCAGAACAGAAAAAGGATCGGGTGGGATGTGAAAACAGTAAGGGAGGTTGGAGAAGGCCTGAGGGTAGGTGACAACAGAAGGGGTACAAAGTGATGGGTGAATTGCAGGAGATTGAGGGGAATAGAGGAGAAGATGGGGTCTGATGGTATGGGGTGTGGTCTGCTAGGACAGGTAAGGAGGTGGGAGGGCTGATGGGGTGTGCAGGTGGGAGACTGTGGGTTGAGGGTGGACAGAATAGGCTGCTTAGAGCAAGAATTTTAGGGGTGGATGATGTTGGTAAGTGCAGAGACATCTTAGGGGAGTTTCTGTGGGGCAAGAGCCATTTTAGGTGCCACTAGGACAGTCACAAGTGTTCCTGAAGAGGAGGTGTTTTTAAGTTCAGGCTTATAGGCTGGCAAGCTAGTAGTTCCTTGGCTTGTTCTCTGGTGCTGTGCACTAGCTTCTGAGAGACAAGCAGATATGCAACGCTACAAGGGGCAAGAAACTCCTCTACCCGGAAATTCACCAGGCAAAGTGGAACATTTCAAGCATGAGCTATTGAACTCCTGGGGTAATGGGATGTGCCTCTGGGATAACATTAAGGACCTCACCAGGAAGCCCTCTACAAGACTCCCAATTTGATTAATGTGAATGGAGTTCTAGTGCAGAACCCCACACAAATAGCGGACACTCTCAATAACACCTTTATGGATCTCAGTGGCATACTCCCTTACTTTTTTATTGTGCCTGACAGTCCACGAGTGCCAGTGGCTCTGCCCACCCAGACATCCCATGCACACACACTTATTTCAAAAAATCGCCATGAAGGATGCTAAGAAATACCTTATAAAGGTTCTTGGCAAATCCAGGAACAGCAGCGACACCTTAGAGCTCAAGCTCCTTAATCTCACCCTTGATTCTGTCCTCAAGCCCCTTACCACACTCCTCAATCTTGCTCTCTCTTGGGAGCAGTTCCACAACGTTGAAAGCTGCTATTGTCACACACGTCCATAAGAGCGGTGACATATCACTGCCCTCAAACCACCACCCTATTTCTATCCTCCCCCAAAAACTTTAGGGCATATAGTCACCGATCAACTGACTGAATACTGGCAAAATACAACATTCAATACCCGAACAACATGGCTTTAGAAAAGAGCACAGCATGACTACTGCCCTGTTGGAATACACAGACTTCTTATACAGTGTGCTAGACCGGGTGTCAGCTGGTGGGCTCAATTTACATTAACCTCACCAAGGCCTTTGACACTTTGAACCATTCACTCCTACTTCACTGCCTCCATACCATCATTCTCTAAAGCAAGGTCACCTGTTGGTTCAAGAGCTACCTAGAGGCAGGACTCAGCAAGTTGGAATTAATGATACACTTTCCAGCTGCCACCCAGTAAGCTCTGGAGTACCCCAAGGCTCCATCCTCGGCCCCTACTGTTCAGCCTTTTCTCAACGTACTCCTGAAAGTCTGCCCCAATAACCTAGTACTTTATGCAAATGATACTGTCCTTTTCTCCACTCAGATTGACCCCATCTTGCTCACCAGAGAACTTCAATTTGGTTTGGAGGTGATAGAACGTTGATTTGGAAATCATAAATTACTTATGAACTATAAAAAGCAAAGGTTATGCTTTTCTCCAACCTACATAACAAAAACAAATCAGCCTGCCTAACTAGTCTGAAGAACCAAAACCTACCCCTCAAACAAGTCCAGGATTTCAAGTATCTAGGTATAACTCTTGATAGTACTCTGTCCTACTCGCCACATTACCAAATATCCAGGGTTATAAACTCAAGAATTGGCCTTTAATATCAGCACCAGCAATGTTTTACCCCGAGGTGCTGAAACTAGCGGTCACAGCTCAGTTGTATCCATCATAAACTACGGATTGATTGTCCATGGAGCAGCCACCGATACTGCACTGAAAAGAATTATGGTGGCTCTGAACAAAGCATGCCGACTTGTATCTGGTGCCCACAGGTGCACCTAGACTTGTGACCTTTATGCACAAACTAGCTGGTTGAACCTCAAATGCAAGGTCACCTACCAAACATGTCTTTTCATGAAAAAATCACCCTTGGCCAAACCCCTCCAGCTACCATGCCTCTTCTTCTTCTGCCATCCCTAAACACTCCTAATACTCGTAGAGCATCCTCAATGAACTACACTCATCCCTTTCTGCTGGACAGCACAGGGAAACAAACTTTTCAGTTTAGAGCTCCTTCTTGGCTCAACTGCCTCCTTTCAGACATTAGTGAGCCACTGCCCTTGGCTCCTTTAAACTTAAATTACGCCAACACCTCACTGCACTCAGCAGTTGCAATTGCCCTTCCTAAATCTTGTCCCTGATGCATACATTATTTTATCCTGTAACAAAGTATAACTTATCATGCTTGCTGCAGATCTCTATCCCTCCCTCCCTTACCTTATCCCCTGTTTATTCTCCCCTTTTCCCCCTGGCCCTCCTCCTCTCCCTAAGTCTACTCATCCTGAGCACTTAACTGTCAGAGTCGCCTTACTGACCGCTTTGCCCACCCTTAGTGTAGGGTAGTGAGTCAGGGCATCATCATTCTCACCACTTGTTATATTTTATTTGCAGCATTCTTTATTTCACTATATCCACTTTTTATAGTTTGTAGCATGTTTCATACATGCAATATTGCTGTAATGTTGGCCTAATGTTATTTTGTTTGCATTATTCTGATCTCTAGTTTTATTATGTTACCTCTGTTCTTACTATGTTGATGTGGAACCTTTGTAAAAGAACCCCTGGTTCAAAGGTATTATAATCCTAATAATAAATAAATAAAATATTACTTTCTTGACTATTTTCTGTAGTTAATTGAATTGAGTTCCTACTAAATCTCTGATTTATACATTGTACTGTTATGTGATAATTGATATATATATCTGTGTGTAATATATATATATATACACTGTTTCTTTTTGTTGTTATTATATTATTGTTATTGAATTCTCTGTATTTGTGACTTTACCATTTCAATACATAATTAAACCTGACCTGATGAAGATAGTATTACTCTCAAAAGCTCATCATAAAGCAGCAGTGCAACATAAAATGATTTTCCAAAAGCTAGTTTCAGTTACAATAAGAAAAATATTAGCATACCAGTCAAATGTACTTGTTGGTACTTCCTATGCTGTGCACCAGGAATCTTTCTTATTTTTTCGATTCTGACCCTTGCCAGGTCTATAATACTATTTTATGGAAAATGTAGTGTCCATCTTTTTCTTCAGAAAAGATCAATTAAAATCTTTATAAAATACTCACATTTTGGTGGAATTAGAAAAATGTACTCGAATTAAACTGGAGGATGCCTGGAATCTTCTATAGTAAAAAAGGTGGAGTCAAAGTGTTATCCACTTTCATTGCACTGCTGCTTTAAAACAATTTTAGTGCAATAATCACTCAATATATCTGGTTTTTCTTCAAAAAAATTTATAAAGAAAAACAAGAGTTTGCTGCATTTTGTAAAGTGTTTGCTGGTTGCAAAATGCCCTTTAAAGGAATCATTTTATTGGGATTTTGGCCTGTGTTGTGAGAGGTTTAGGCGTGTGACAGCTTTTTTCTGTTGTAGGTTTGTTTCACATAGTGTTTAACCTTGATAGGTATTAATTAATTGATAATTTATTGTTTTTGGGTGTTAATTCAATTAATTAGTAATTTGTTGATTTAAGGTGCTACATGATGCTTAAATTGCCATTGTATGTACGCTTAATGGCAGTGGTATATATTTTAAATTCTTAACTTCTTGCTCCCGCAGCCAAAGTCAAATTTAGTTCAGCATCTTATCACTACAGGATCTGTCCAGTGGACAAAATTAATCTTAATCAAAGCCCAACAAATTCTCCAAGTGGATTTTTTAATTTTATTTTCATTTAGAAAATCTCAGCCACCAATATTTTCTGATCGTCGTCCCAACTTCCAGGGCCTTATTAAGGAACAGCAGTCTTGTGTATAAGCATACATAATTCATTATATTAATTTTGTTTAATTATTACTGCCCATGTTGGATGGAACTGGACCTATCTGAAGGAACTGTGAGTTTTGGAGAAGTTTCATCCTAAGCCTATATGCTTCTGAATCCATATGTTTGTCAGACTCTATAAAACAAATATTTGTTAGGGTAGATGTTGGCGCAAATTACAATTTCTTTGCTAATACCTTCAATTCTATTTCTGTCTGCTTTTTGGATAGGTTCAAGGCTGTGCTGTTCATCTGGTTATCACTGTTGGGCCTCCTTGCTGCTGCTTCCTCCTTCGGGTCATTTTCCTTTTTCTGATCATTTTATTCCTCCTCTCTTCTGGCTCTGGTTGCTTCCTGTCTGCCTTTTTACATTTGTTTTTATTATCTAGGTCTGAAGTCTCATCTTCAGTTTCTGTCCCTTCACTTTGGGACTGGCTAACCCCCATCCCCAAATGCCCTGCTGATCTCGGTTGATGGAGGCCTTCTCACCACCTTGCTGTCTTTTCTTCCCGCCTCATCAGAGTTAGTATTGTCTGTATCTGATACTGCTGGTTTAGGGTAGCCTCTATTAGATCTTTTACTGCTGCACTTGTAGTCTAGACCCAGTTGTCCCCATAGTCTGTTGTGTCCCTTTAATACTTTTTAGCTTCTCAGTTTTTATGTGATCCTCAGATTTCTTAAGGTCCAAATTTATTTGCTCTGAAGTTCTGCTTAGTTTTTCTTCTTCTAGTCTGAGTTTAAGTTGTTCTTTCAAGTTTTGTATTTCTAACTCTAGCCTCATTCTTTCACCTGCTGTGGATTCAATAACTGACATCATGAAATCTACTGTGCATTTGGCTCTTACACAGGTTCATCTTTCAATTAAACTACAAACTAAACTAAATTCAACTATAGACCAGTCAGCCTTACCTTAATAGTGGGAAGATTATGGAATCAATACTTAAACAAAGGATTGTGGAACATCTTGAAGCCAGCAGAGCACAAGATCCAAGACAGCATGGATTCACAGCAGGAAGGTCATGTCAAACAAATCTAAGTGATTTCTTTGACTGGGTGACTAAGATCATGGATTGGGGGAGTGATGGATGTCACCTACCTGGAGTTCAGTAAGGCCTTTCGATACCGTTTCACATAGAAGACTTGTGAACAAGCTGGGCAGCCTGGAAGTGGGTCACAAGGTGGTAAACTGGGTTAGGAACTGGTTGAGTAATATAAGACAGAGGGTCATGGTAAATGGTGCTCAATCTGTGGAAAGGAGGGTGACCAACGGGTGCCACAGGGATCAGTCCTGGGCCCAGCCCTTTTAATGTCTTTATAAATAACATTGCAGAGGGGCTGAGGGAAGGTGTGCCTCTTTGCGGATGACACTAAGATCTGCAACAGGGTGGACACTAAGGAGGGTGGAAAAATGAGGAGGGACCTAGATAAACTGGAGGAATAGTCCAGAGTGTGGCAGCTGTGATTTACTGTGAAAAAGTGCAAATCATGCATTTGGGGTGCAAGAACCCAGGGAGGATTACATGATGGGTGCTGGGGACTGATGGTCACCAAACAGGAAAGGATTTCAGGGCAATCATTTTTGATGACCAAAAGGTGTCCAATGTGCCAAGGTTGTTGGGAGAGCTAGTGGGATGCTGGGTGCATAGGAGAGGTATCACCAGAAGAAGGAAGGATGTGGTGATGCCACTAAGCAGATCATTGGTGAGGCCTCATTTGGAATGCGGTGTCCAGTTCTGGGGCTACATCTCCGTAGAACATAGACAGGGTGGAGGCAGTTCAGAGAAGGGCAACAAAGATGGTACAGGGCCTGCACCAAAAGTCATATGAGGAGAGTCTGGGAGACCTCAGTATGTATACCCTGTAGGATAGAAGAGACAGGTGAGATATGATAGAAACCTACAAATATCTAAAAGGCATAAATAGGGTACGGAGGGTAGCATCCTTCAGAAAAGGAGATGTCCAGGAGCGAGGGAGCATGACATGAGGTTGGAAGGGGTGCACTAAGTGAGAAGTATTTCTTCACAGAAAGGGTGGTGGTTGCATGGAATAGACTCCCAGCAGAGGTGTTGGGGCAAACACAATGTGGGGATTCAACCATGCATGGGACAGGCATGGGGAACCTAAGCAATAGGAACAAGGAGGTAAAGCCGAGATCAAGTAGGGTCAGCAGCTTTTACAGAAGGCAGGGAAAATGGAAGACTAGATGGGCCTAGCAGTCCTTATCTGCTGTCAGTTTCTGTGTTTATGTTTCAATTAACTTTGGGCTGTGCAATCCTACATTGGGTTCAATTAAAACCCTCAATCCTCTGGAGATCCTTCTGTTTTATGTTGCTTGCGCATGTGCAAGAAACATAGTGCCATCATCCGAGTTTTTGAGGTGTGTCAGCCCATCTTGCAATGCATTCAGTGTGTTTGCAGGCGGCGCCCAGTTAACCAATCACTGCTGCAGCTGTCTGCTGACAAGCTGAAAATGCAGTGGCATACAGTTCAAAGAGAGCTCTGCTTCAGTGAACAGAGCTCCCCCACGCACAATAAACGCAGCACGCATATGCGTGTTGATACGCCTCCCCATGCACACACTGTATGGCCGACGGGATGCCCAATCCCGCTGGCTCCACGCCCTCCCCAAACAGCTGTCTAGGTGCCATGCTGGGAGCCCACCCCAGCATGGCAAATCTTTTTAAGCCGGCGGGGTGCACAATTCCTGTCAGCTCAAGGCTGCACGCCCCCTCAAAAAAAGCTTTCCCGGTGCCACGCTGGGGGCCCACCCCAGCGTGGCAAATCTTGTTTGGCCGATGGGGTGCCCAATCCCCGTCGGCTCCATCCCCAAACAGCTTTCTGCTGCCACGCTGGGAGCCCACCCCAGCGGGAAAATGTCCCGCGATCGCCTGAATGAAAACCCAAAAAACTGTAAATAAGAAAACGCTCCATCGCTGTCTCCCCCACAACCCGCACTCCACCCACTGTGCACCCTGCCTCCCCACACCCCTCCTCACCCCTACTTACCTCTGGAGTCCAGCGACTATCTTTGTGGACCGGGAACACGCCTGCACTCTTCAAAGACCCATCATGAACAGAGGAAATGCCGTAAGCTGTATAATGGCATAGATAGGTTTTTTCAACTTTATTGCATATCTCAGGCATTTTTGAATTTTGCACCAAATTTTCAACATGGGGTTTTGGGACCCCTTCTCATGAATGCTGTCACTGTCATGGCGTTATTCGGCCCAAAGGGTGATTTAGTAGTCACCGCGCCAAATCACCTTTCCGAACGATTAACGAAACGACACTGCCAGTGTTCATAAAGTGGGCTCTCAAAAGCCTATTTTGAAAATTTGGTGGAAAAATTCCTAAAATGACTGTTTTGATGAGTATGCGCAGTTCCCACGCACCGTAAGTTCATAATTTTCAATATTTTCACCCAGATTTTCAACATTGCTGTTTTACCACACCTCCTTATGAGCAGTACAGCTGTCATTTTTCACATCCTGCCCAAAACGTGTTTCCACCCATGTAGCGCACTCAATGTATGGGACACATTAAGAAAATCACAGTGACACTGTTCATTAGCAGAGGTCTCAAAATGGCTATGTTGACAATTTGGTGAAAAATTCTAAAATGACTGTTTTATGAGGCGCGCTAGCAGTTCCCAGCATGCTCATAAGTTTGTGCATTTTCAATATTTGCACTCCAATGACTTCCAAATACCTAAACAGCACATAGAAACAAGCAACATTCGGCATTGACAAATGCTTGTTTTACATACTCTGTTAAAGTTACAATGTGCCATTCATGACGGATGTCTTTTTCTCTCGGGTTTCATGCTTATTTATTAAGAGTTTTCAACTGTACATACAGCTGCCAACTTTTCAATAGCGTACATTTCAACTACTTTGTCAATACCTCCTTCTGTACACCCAAACACATTTTACTTGTTCAAAGTTACGGAATTAACTCCTCAAACTCTTCCAGTATTAATAATTTATCAGTGAATATTTACGGACTGTCTTAGTGACTGTTCAACCAGGTATAAATTCAAACACAAATTAGCAAGCAATATTATAGGATGAAAACATAATAAGCAAAAATCTGAAAAATAAATAGGAAATGAGACATAAATGTGGCTCAGTCCCAACTCAAGGTATAGGCCACACTATGTATGGGAAGTCCTGATGTTTCCAAAGGGTAATTTCTGTTCAGAAACTCTTAGCTCAATAATCCTCAGAACCTTCTAAACGTTCTTCCTTATAGAAAGCTGGCATTGAAGCAATACTTTGCCTTCAAACAATAGCCAACTTCATTTCAGTCTGTTATTATCACAGAGTCTGTTCAAAGGACAAGGTTAATCTTAATCAAAGCACAACTTACTCACCAAGTGGATTTTAAATTTTATTTTAATTTACAAAAATCTAAGCACTAACATTCTCCGATATTTCATCCAAGCTTCCAGGAGCTTTTTCAAGGAATGTTAGGCCTGTGGAGGCAGTATAGTATAGTAGTAAAGAGCACTGAGCTGCAAACCTGGAGAACTGGGTTTGAATCCCATCAGGCCCCACTTGCATACTGTGTGACTATGAGCAAGTCACTTAACTTCCCTGTGCTCCAAGATCACACCTGGAAACAAGCCTCAGTTTAGTGTGTCTGTTCTGGCCAAAATGATAAAATAAATACAAAATATAATCTAGAATATTAGTCATATTCTACTACTATCTGACTTGCAACAGTAAACTATATTATTTTAGTTTGCAAACATCAGTAAATCTATTTCATCACCCACCAAATGGAGTTCCCAATGGTAAATCATTAATCCTCTATGATGGTAATTCCAGTAGCATCATGTTTCATGTTTATTGATTCAGAAACAACCTTGACAGGGATTTATTTAACTCTAAAATTGATTAGCGTTTTGCTCATAAAAGTGTTAAATCTTGTGAAAATGTATAGCTCTTGCCTCACTATGTTTAACAAACACAGCACTTCTAGAAAATTTATATAAATATTTTCTGTACAGTTAGTATCATACCAAGAAAAAACTATTAATCAATTATTTAAAACCCTGTTTGAGCTAGAAGCTCATTTACAAAGGTTTCACGTCATAGTAGAGCATACAATACGACACATAGTAAGGTCACAATTAATCAGATTGCAAAATCACATAAGCTAGGCTCACAATACATACTATAGGTGCACACAGTTACAAAATTAAAATCTTTGTTATAGACATGTAATATAATGAGCAGGGACATTGAAGGGTTAGAGTATGGCATACTAAAGTGCGTAACTAGTGAGACTGTGAAAGAAGAGAATGGCTTACGGAGAAGGTAAGAGAGCCCAGAGCTGCCAGATGTAGGCTTTGTTGGATATAAACAGATTAGATAGCTGGGTGGGAAGGGGAGGGGATTAAGTCTCTGGAGAGTTGGGAGGGAGAGGATGAAAGAAATAGTGAGGGGGTATGGGAGAGAGGAGGTGAAGGAGGGAGCAGTCTAACCAGTGTATTCTCGAAGCCTTAGAAACAGTCTAACAAGCATATTTTGTGGGCCTTTGACTAGAATGAGATGGGCCTCATGCACTAGTAGGGATGGGGAGGCAGAGCCCTCCATGGCAGGTGTGGTGGATGAAGGTAATTAATTAGGAAAGGGGTGTCAGAAGTAGGAGGCTAGTGCTGCTGTAAATGTGGGAAATGGATCCACCAAATGGAAGTCAATTACGTGAGGCAGTTGCAGGTGGATAAGTTGGTGAGGTGCTGAAACAGTAGTGTTTTGAAGATCTTCAGGCTTTCAGTACCAGTTAGGAGAATAGGGAGATCATTCATCAGAAATACCATGCCCGCTTGCTGAACTGGTTGGCGTTTGCGTCTCTCCTCTTATGCTCCGTGCTGAGTGTGATCTTTGACACACTCTCAGTGTGTAATGTGATTAAATAGTTTGTGTAATTACATCATATGCTCCACCTGTTGCGCTCACTGAGTGCTAATGCAAGTCCCAGATACATCGCTATCTGCAGGGCTGGATTAAGGCATAGGCCATATAGGCACAGGCCTGGGGTCCCTGCCTGCCAGGAGGCCCCAGCAATCCCAACATATATTTGCTATATATCCTTTTCTGTCTGTCTGAGCTGCATGTTTTTTGTAAAGGACTCAGCCACTGAGTAAGTCAGGGGCTGAACTGTAACATGATTCTCACCTCCTTGATTAGGTGCTAAGTGCAGCTGACAGCTTCAGGGCCCCAGCCAGGATGACCTTTAAGGTGTGAACAAGCCCATTTCCTTTGCTTTGTCTCCCACGCCCATTTAGAATCCCAGTTTAGAATTTTACTCAACTATAAAAGATTAACAGTGCAATTCAGTGTGTATGCTGCTTTATATTTTATCTTAAGTATCTGTTTTACTGGCTTAGGAAACCTTGTATCATCCTTGAAATTTGAATGTAAGCAATAGCTTAATTTGCTTGAAACCTTTGTACCATGTTTGACTCTGGGTTGTTTTACCCTCCGCATTCATTTGTAATACCTTTCATTGTAGTGTCAATTTCTCTTGTTTTGTACTTCATGAAGTGGAGCCTTTGCAAAGAGTCTCTGACTCAAAGGTTTGTAATTCCGATATCTCAATAAATAAAAATAAACATGTACTCTCACTCCTAAAAGTAAGAAATCTACAATAGGTTTCAGTGGTACAATTAAAATCATACTTTTTTAATTCTCTCATCTCGCTCATCCTGAAGTTCTGACCTTGATACAGCTCTGTTTTCAGGGTGAACAAGTGAATATTTTCAAGATTCCCAGCAGTAAATCTTGCCATTTATGGATCCTGGCTGGCTGGCTTACTTATCAATAACAGAAATGTTTGATCCTGGAATGATTTCAAATTCTTCCAATAATCACTCGCTTTGCAGTATATCTCTGAAGTTCATAACCCTTAGTAAACCGCAAATTTAACTCCTACACCACCCAGGACCTAGTCTCTTTTAGAGATTGGTCACTACCCAACCCAACAAAACTCCCACATCCTGGTTCATCTACCTGACAGGACAGTATGATAACACCCAGACTGCAAGTGCACATATGTGTGTTTGGGGTGGGGGCTTTGGAGAAGTGCAAATCATGACATTTCGCATACAAAAATTTTCTGACCAGGCCTATTATTAATTATTTTTCCTAAATTATCAAAACTCAGGCTATTGTTATTTTTCCATACTGATAGTATTAGTTTCATTATTATTATTTTTTAACTCTCTTTACACTCCCCTTGTACGTGACTGGCCCCTCTCTCCAGGCATCCCAATGCACCTAGTCTGCTCCATGAGGACTGGGAGGATGCTCCCATAGGTGCCCCACCCTATACAAATCTAGAGACCTGGTTTGACTCCCCAGGTGGGGCGGAAAAGTCCATCCTACCTCCTTCGATCCTCAGTGGAACGTGCAAATGACGCCCTTCCTGGTTCCTCCATGGTCGAGCGATGTGGGAGCCTTTTGCCTAGACTGGCCATGGGGGTATTTCCTTATTCTGGTCCACCCCTGCTGACATCAGCACTGGAGGAGGATCAATGAGATGGAGGCATGTAGATATGCCTCCGCTCTGGTTCTTGGCTGATGTCGGCCCCTCCCTATCTGCTTTCCTAATCGCACAGCACCTCTGTGGTCACCTGCCGCGGTGGCGGTTACCAGCAGGGCCAGCATCCCAGCCCTCCCTGGAAAAGGAGAGCAGCCATTGGGCATTCAATCCTTCTACCCTGGTTAACCCCGCAACCCGAGTCCATCAGCGAACCCGGTTGCGCGCATGGTGCAGGTGTGGCGTCTGCGCCTCAACCCTCAGTGCCACCGGCCAGCCAGTTTCATTAATTTTGAAGCATTTTGTGCCACTTTTAGAGACAGTAAGAACATTGTTTTCATGTTTCAGTAGCTGATATGCAATAGCCAAGAGGTTCAGTCATGGCGAAGGGGCATGCTCACAGTGAGGAGGGTCCCAGGTTGCCTTAATCTGGCCCTGGCTATCTGAGCTGACCCTGACACTCATTGTGCTTATACTTGTGAACAAACAAATATTTCAGCATACAGACTCATTACAAAGAGTCACATTTTCTATTGTATTGTAAAACTATATCACACAGCATTTAACCATTATAAGTGTTAATTGTTTAATCGATTGTTAATTTATTGTTTTTCAGGTATTGCATCAACTAATTAGTAATTTGTTGTTTCATGGTGTTGTATAGTGTTGTATGGTGCCTATATTGCTACGCATGTACTTTTAATTGCCATGCAATATATTTTAATTACTATTATATGTACTTTTAATTACTATGGCATATATTTTAATTTCTATGGTATGTGCTTTTGATTGCCTTGGTATATACTTTTAATTTATCAGTATGAGAAATAACTGACATGGTTTTCTAAAGGAAATATCGGTCCATGTGTGATAGCTGTGTTCCTGGACCTTACCAAGGCATTCAACCAAGTAGACCATTCCATTCTTATCAACAGGGCTTCAGTGATTTTTCTCTAGTGTGGTTTGATAATTACCTGAGTGACAGGGATCCATGTATAAAATATGATGGCAGTTTTCATCTGTTAGAAGGGTGCAATGGGGATCAATCCCGGGTCCATCACTTTTCTTTATTTTTGAACCTTTCTTTAGTGTTCTTTCTGACTCTGAGCTGTTGTCATTTTATGCAGACAATGCCATTTTATTGTGCCATTCTGACTCTATTAATAAAATCAGTGTCGGCTCTGTAGGCGCATGAGTGATGAGGGTTTGCTTGGCATGCTGGCGACCCAAATTCACGCCCAAGCCTGGGACGACAGGAGCGGAGCCTAGCAGGAGGGTTCAGAGTGTCCATGGGATGCTCTCCTCCCTAGGGGGTGGGTCTGGGCAGCACCACTCTTGAGCAGCTCCTGGTGGCCCATACTGGTGAGGCACATTTGTGATGTGGGTGACCACGCACTGTAGGTGCATTCAGTCAGGACACCGCGGCGTGCGTGTTGTACTTGGGAGCACGGGATGCAAAGATTGAAAATATGGCTGTTGGCGACCAGATGATGGCAGTCCAGAGGTGTCCATGCTGTACCCCTGCCATGCCCAGTGAGGAAAGGAATGACCACTGGGAAAGTCTCCCCTCCTGGTTCCTGCTATGGCAGGGGCCCCTAATGAAGGGGTGCATCGGATTGACCGGGTTATGCCAGTACTATGGGTGGCAAGATGATGATGAGGTGGGGCAGAGGAATAGGGGCCTCAGCCAACTGAGGAGTGGTTGGTCAGGAGGGCTGGGGGATAAAAGAGCTGACAAAAAAATAACATCAAGTAATGTTCTTAGTACTGAATTTATAAAACTCCATAATTGGTTATGCAGTATAGCAATTTGGTTCTAAATAAGTCAAAAACAAAAATGGTGTTATCATTTCCTAAGATTAAGCACCTCTGATTTTGTAGTGCCTACCGCTGATGGTGTGCAGCTCGAGAAAATATCCACATTTAAATATCTGGGAGTCTTTTAGGCCCTCTCTAAGCTGTACACCGTATATGGAGCAAAGCACTGCAAAATACACCCTGAGCTGGACACATTGCATAGACTTGGTTACCCTTTCCTGAATGAAAATTGCAGTACAAAACCTGCTATTTATTTGTTAAGTATGGCAGCAAGCGCAGTAACAGGTTTGGAACATGCCTCAGTCTTAGCTTAAAAAAACCTCATTATTGGTTAGAACTGGAAATTTGCAGTGGTGGAGACGCATTGGGTTCATCACTGTGATATTTTCTACAGTAAAACTGGCTGCCAGCGGATTTGAATTTATGATTTATTCTATCACAGTTTGTCTATAAAATCATGACAAGCGGCATCCCTAATTGCCTTAAAAAGCACTGTTACACCAATAAAATTTATTCATGCTCCTTACAAATGGGACTACTAAAATTAGTTTTGCTTGGATAGTATCCTATGAATCCAGATCCACTAGATACCTGCTCTTTTACCAGATAGTGGATCTGGTTACACAGTAGCACTACCTGGCTGTGGATCCGACCATCCCGGATCCACCAAATGGATCTGGTGACCTGAATGGATCTGATGGGTCCATTCTTCGTATCACATTGGATCCAACTATCTGTTGCTGGATCCGATGGATCGTGGTATCTGACTGTGGATCCAACATCCGACTTTGATCGAATTTTGAGTCGGATCCAAGGTCGGATACTTGCACTATCCGATGGATGTCAAGCGGATCCACCAAGGCACTATCCGTGCAACACTACTAAAGATACCCGGGTTCATACTCTATCAGGGCATAGTTCTTTGGCATATAAGTGCCACTTCTGTTCAGAATGCTTTACCTCCCAGTATTAAGTGCTTGTCTAGCATTAAAGCCTTTTCTGCTGCTTTTTTCCCCACAGTACAAGTCAGAGCATCTGTACATGTTTTGTATGAATAATTGTGAACTGCTGCCTCATTGTTTTGTTTTTATCTTGTACAGTATGATGTGTTTATGTATTTGCAACTGTTATGACCATGGGTTACTTCTAAAAAGGAACACAAGTTACCAACATCAAAATCTTCAAGTACTAATGGGCAGAACCATACATAAGTGGAAAACCCATGGATAGTTATAAAAGTCCTGCCCGCTCACTAGTGAGGGCAGCTTGAGGCTGGGGGGATACTGGGATGCATAGGGAGAGGCATCACCAGCAGAAAACAAGAAGTTATTATCCCTCTGTACAGACAGCTGGTGAGACCACATCTGAGTACTGCGTGCAGTTCTGGAGACCCAATCTCCGCAAAGACATAGACAAGATGGAAGCTGTCCAGAGGAGGGCAACTAAAATGGTGCATGGTCTGCACGGAAGACATATGAAGAGAGACTTAAGGAGCTTAATATGTATAGCCTCGAGGAAAGGAGGGAGAGGGGGACATGATAGAAACTTTCAAGTACCTCAAGGGAATCAACAAAGTCCAAGAGGGTAGCATCTTTCAAAAAGAGGTGTGCAAGAACAAGGGGCACAATTTGAAGATAGAAGGGGCGGCTCAGAGGTAATTTAAGGAAGTATTTTTCACAGAGAGGGTTGTGGATGTATGGAACAGCCTTCCAGAGGAGGTTGTGGAGTCAAAAACAGTGGTGGAATTCAAGCATGCATGGGACAGTCATAAGGCAATTCTAGGGGTGGGGGTAGGAAGAAGTAGGCTGCTGGTTAACTAGGATCTGCAGCTTATCCATCAGGTAGGAAATGGGCAGACTGGGTGGGCCAAGCGGTCCTTATCTGCCGTCAAATTCTATGTTTCTATGTTTCTAAACTGCATATCGTGAGTAAGACCATTACATATTTGAATTATACAGTATCAGTTCACTAGTTATAATTTTCTAAATATGATGTTTGTATAAATATTTAACTGTTTCTCTGTCAGATCAGCTGATGACTTCAGTGTTGTACGGTGCTATTATGATATCAACACTGTGAAAACTGCTCTCTTATTGGTTCAGTATTCCATTGTAATGTATCTATCATTTAAGTTATCATTTATGACAACACTAACAGCAATATATCATGGTATCTCCTCAGGTTAGATACAAAGATGTCACTATATCGTCTCATTTTATCTTCACGGTGTTGTATAAACATATATTTGGACACCATCCCACTGGGGACTTCAACCAAAACTGGTTGAGTGCCCAGGAACCTGACTATGCAAGTTTATTAAAACTGCAAAACTTGGCAGATCATCTCAATCCCTACTAGGTGTAATCCTTGTACTCAGAAGCACTCTCTGCTAGACTGGGTGGTCACTGACCGAGAGGACGAGGTACCCAGGCAGGCACCTTGTCTGACTCCATCAGTGATCACTGCCACCTACACAATCTGGTCCTCCAAAACCAGACACCCTCCCCCAAATACATATCCTTCCAACTTCAACTGTTGTGACACCTCGGTCTCCTGGATGACCTTCACCTGTGAACTGGAAGGACTTATACTCTCAAACAGACGTGATCACAAGCCGTCTCCTTCTTCACTGATCCCACCCTTTGCATCCAGGATCTCCACTTCCTCTTACCACCAGAAGAGTGAGAGGTTTTTGTACCCAATGGATCACTAAGGACCTCTTGGCCCTTATGAAGAAAGAGATAACAAATGGGCTGCCCACAGAAAGTCAGCCTCCCTGATCACTGGAACAACTACAGGTGTTTGCGTAATCAGTGCAAACAACTGGCAAGAACCTGAAACGGAATTCTTTCCACAACCTCCAGAGGGAAAACCTAGGTAACCCTCCCATTTCTGGGGCTCCATTAGCTCACTCTGAATCCACAAATGCACAATCCTGTCATTCACCTGAGCTCCCTGCCAGCCCCTCACCGAACTGGATGATGTTGCCCAGGCTTTCAACCTGAAATTCACTGACCTTTCTGCTCACCTCAATAAAGTACCCAACACTCATCTATCCAACCCAAACCCCAGCCGGGCAGCCCACCTGCAGGTACATCTGCAGCTGGCACCCCTCCCTTTTATTTCAAGGCATCTCCATCCAGGATACCACCAGGCTCTCAAGAGTCTCCCTAACCAGAGCAGCCCTAGACCAGATGGCCTCTCCCTCCCCGCTCAGTTTTATTTCCCCAGCTATTTCCAAACCCCACACCTTCATCTTCAGTCTGGCTCTGTCATCCTCCTCCTCCTCCTCCATGCCAGATTATTGGAAAATGGCAAAGCTAGTTCCCATATTCAAAGCATGGGACCCTCCTCCTATAATTACCAGCCTATTTCCATCCTCCCACACCTTAACAAGTTATTAGAAAAGAGAGTTCACTCAACTATCCGAACATCTCGATGAGTATAATCTCCTGTCCAGGCACCAGCATGGTTTCCAAAACAGCACAGTACCACAATGGCCCTGACACACTTCACAGACATGTCTTTAGAAATATGGACGGGGCATGCCACTGGTGTCGTGTTGTGGACCTGACCAATGCCTTTGACCTGGTCAACCGCTTCCCTACTACATTCCAAACTACAGCCACTTGGTTGCTCTGAGGATACCTCCAAATAGTTTCTGAGCTACCTCTCAGGTCGTTCCCAATCTGTATGCATCAGTACTGCCATCTCCCCGCCCTTCTCAACTAGAGTTCCCCAGGGCTCCATTTAGGCCCCTTATTTTCTCCATCTTTATCAACACTATCTCCTCTGACAGCCTAAACTGCTACGCCCTCCTGTACGCTGATGACCTTGTCCTATTCCATAGCAACAAGTCCCACTCCAGAAATTTCCTCAGTTCTCTCCCAGATTACTGTATTGCTCACCAATGATTCTCATCCAGCCTGCTTCTAGCAAAGGAAAAGAAAACTAAAGCAATGCTCTTTGGATCTAAACCTTTCATTACCAGTACCTCAAAATCTAATTCTCCCTCTCTATGTTATATAAAAATGTTGCCTCCTTTAAGCATTTGGGTGTTATGCTTGACCCGTCCTCTCCTTTGATGAGCACATCAAGCTCATAGTTCGCTGAATAAATCAAAACTGGGGGCTGCCTACTGTCAAAAGCTATCTGACTCCCAAGGCCCACCGTGCGATTGTTATCAGTAATTTGCTTTCTGTATTGGACTATTGCTCACTCATCTTCTCACCTGTGTCCTCTACCTTGCAAGCCAGAATGACACCTGTCTGTAACAACATGTATTGTTTCCCCTACTGGCTCCATCCTATACCCATCACTGTGACCGCTATAAGTCACTTGCACTTCCTCTTCAAGGCCGCTTTGATTATGCCCTAGGATGTATTATTGATAATACTCTCAGGGAGGAAATATATCCCTGTACTCATCCCTCCTCAAGGTCAGGGAAGTGCCAAGGAGTCTCCGTGACTCCTCTGCCCCTGAGGTCCCAAGAGTCTCCACAAATATGGGGCCAAAATCCTGTCTGTAGCTGCTCCATCTCTGTGGAACAAATTTACCACCTACATTCAAACATCTGACACACACCCCATTTTCAAATCACTACTCAAAACCTGGATCCTGATGGAAACACAGTGCTCCTGATCACCTGGGTAGCCCCTCCCTTTTCCCATCCCTTGTTTCTTTCTGCCCTACCCCCTGCCAGCAAACAGCCTCTGTCCAGGAGGGCTGCATTCCCCTTGGCCCACACTGAGGGGTCTGTGCCACCTGTGGCTAGCCCCTTTTCAGCTCTGTTGCGGCTATGCTTAGTCCTTTGGATATTTTTTTTCTTTTTATTCTTTATGTTAGCACGCTCCTGTGTATTTTCTGGTATTTACTGCTGTGCTGTCCCATTCACTCTGGATACCGGATCTCTGTACTTGTAGCCATTGTCTGAACTGTACCCATTACTGTTGACCTCCTGTCCCGTACCCATCCATATTTTGTAAATATTTACAGTTTCTGTTATTTCATTATCATGTTGTATGCTGTATTATTTTGTTAAATGCTGTATTATATTTTTATTCATTGTACACTTGTTTTGTACTGCCTGTATGCCATTTCTATGGTCCGGTCGGGTAGCACATCAGTACAGCGTGGGGATTTCAACAATGGAAATTCAGTGATGGGTATTAGGCGAAGTTAAAAATGGCGATGCTACATTTGGGCACCCTACAGTATGGGCGACAATTGTTTTCCCCTTCCCCAAGGTGCTACAATCTTGGAGTTAGTTAAATTAGTAAGGGGTGTGGGTGGCAGTGCTTGCACAATGGAGTGTGTGGGGAGCAAAGCCCCACAGAAAACAGCAATGTAATTGTCACCCCTACTGTAGGTGCCCAAATGTAGCATTGCCATTTTAACGCTTCACCCAATACCCGCCGCTGAGAATTACCATTGCTGACATCCTCTCTATGTTGACATGGAACCCCTGGGTCATGACTGAAAACAGTCCTCTGGATCAGTGCACTTACCCAGTCACAAAAGACATAAATAAATAAATAAACAAATACATAAATAAATTTAACCACAAGGAGCTTTCATGCGCACAAATCTGACAGATTTAGAAAACTGGAAAGAGAGATGTTTTACACTCAGGGTAGTGACTAGGTAAGGGAAAAGTGACTTAGGTTCCCATACCTCAAATGTTATGGAGAAAATCGAGGAGATGCCGAATGGATTTCTTTTTTTTCAATATACTGTCCCCCCACCTTCCTTCAGAGATATACCCTGTAATCAAGATTTACCCTGTTCAGGCTCTATGAGTCTTCATGGAGATGGCCGAGAATGTTTCTCTTCCACAATGTTTCCTCCCCAATCCCACCCTCCACCCCAGTGACATGGGCCATGCCTCCTCAACCTCAACATCCCTATGTCCCTGTTGCAAGAATCAAGCCCCTGCTCCATCTATAGGAACCAGCCATCTTAGCTACTTCTGCTCAGTCTTCACGGAGGAGAGGGTGGGTGGGTAGGGGACCTGAGCTGAGGGGACAGGGAGGAAGACAAAAAGGTGGATCCTAGCCTGTTCAGCGTGGATAAGGTTAGGGAGGAACTAGGCAGATTAAAGGTGGACAAAGCAATGGGGCCAGATGGCTTATACCGAGGTACTCGGGAACTGAGGAAGAGCTGGCTGCCCCACTGATGAGACTGTTTAACTTGTCCATGGATACAGGGTGGGTGCCACAGACTGGAGGAGGGTGGATGTGGTGCCACTGCACAAGGGGGGCAGTAAGAGGCGGTGGAAAATTATCGCCAGTCAGCCTCACCTTCGTGGTGGATAAGGTGACAGAGGCACTAATTAAGAAAACGGTGGTGGACTACCAGGTGGATAGCGGCCTGCAAGATGATAGGCAGATGGCTTCACAATGGGAGGTCCTGCCAGATGAACCTGACAGAGTTCTTCAATTGGGAGATGCAGGTGATTGACCAGGGAGGGACGGTGGACATAGCCTATCTGGACTTCAGTAGGTCTTTGACACTGTCCCTCACAGAAGGCTAGTAAATAAGTTGGAAAGCTTAGGGGTGGGATGAGAAAATAAGTAGGTGGGTGGAAAACCAGTTGGCGGGCGGAAGCCAGGGAGTGGTGGTAAATGGGGTGCACTCCAGGGTGAGGGAGTGATGAGTGGGTACCCCAGGAGTCAGTACTGGGACCCCTCCTTTTACTATCTATATCAGTGATATAGGGGATGAGCTGGAGGGAAGGTGTGCCTATTTGCAGATGATACAAAAATCTGCAATAGGTCAGACACCACAGGAAGTGTGGTGGCCATGAGGCAGGACCTAAAGATTCTGGAGAGGTGGTTTGAAACTTGGCAGAAATTCAATGCCAAAAGTGTGTCTGTGATGTACATGGGGCATAAAACCCGTGAGCAGTTTACACTCTGGGGAATCAAAAAACAGAGCAGGAGAGGGATATGGGGATTTTAATATCAAACAACCTTAAGGTAGTAGCCAATGCAGCAAAGCTGTGAGGAAGGCAAATGGACTGTTAGCATGCATTGGGAGGGGCATAACTAGCAGAAGGAGGAGGTACTGATGCCTCTTTACAAAGCCATGGTGAGGCCATACTTGGAGTATGGAGTCCAGTTCTGGAGACCGCACCTACACA
This sequence comes from Neoceratodus forsteri, assembly GCA_016271365.2. Lineage (NCBI taxonomy): Eukaryota > Metazoa > Chordata > Ceratodontiformes > Ceratodontidae > Neoceratodus > Neoceratodus forsteri. The sequence goes on from JADMNL010000023.1 coordinate 602,896,407, forward strand.
AGGACAGAGAGGGTTCAGAGAAGGGCAACCAAGATGGTGCACGATGCAGGGGAAACCATATGAGCAGAGATGTAGGAATTAGATCTGTACTCATTGAAGACCAGAAGAGAGAGGGGAACACAATTGAAACTTATAAGTACATGAATGGGATTAATAAGGTTAAGGAGGAGCTTATTTAAAAGGAAGGAATGGTTAAAACTAGATGGCATAGCCTAAGACTGGAGGTCGGAAGATATAGAGGCAATGTAAGAAGGCCATTTTTCACAGAGAGGGTGGTGGAGGCCTGGAACAAACTGCCAGAGGAGGACGTGATGGGGATGAAATGGTGGAGGGATTCAAGAGGCATGGGACAGACATATGGGGCTGGTAAGTGGGGGAAGGGAGGACCCGTGGAAAAGGAGATGAGTGGGGAGGGGCGACTCGATAGGCCATTGGGGTCCTTTCCTGCCACTGATTTTCTGTGATTCTGTGATCACCCTTCCCCAGCCGAGGCACACTGCTGAGTAGGAGTCATCTCAGCTGGGCCCATCCCTGACATGGCAAGCCAGCTCTGTTCATGAACCCGGCCGCTTGTGCAGCAGCATAACATGTCACTGCTGGTCCAGCAGAGTAGCCTTTGAAGTAGATGTTTTGAGCTTTAGAGCTATGGGGGCCATTGGCACCCATGTCTTTAAAATTCCCCATTCCAATATACTGTAAGTCAAGAGCAATGATATAAGACCTACAGGGACGACTTTAGAGCTAGCAAAATTGAGCCATGACAAGCCCCTCTCCTTTGTTCCAATCCTAGGCTTGTGGCTAGCCAGGCAGAGCACAGTGGAATTTCCTAGTACTATTAATAGTTTAGATTTATGAAAGTGGATATTTGCCATTTCTGAGGTCAGGAATGAGGGTGGACGTTACCTCAGGCAACATTTTAAGTAAATGTTTCACTATGGATGCTTTGAGATTTCCATGGGAGGAACCCTTAATTTATGACTGGAAGCTGGAATAGCCAAATAGTCCTACTAGCCAGTTTATTTTTGTTTGTTTATTTACTGCATGAAGAAGTAAGCTACTAGTCAGCATGCATGGGGCCAGAATCCAGCACTGCTGGACAGAACAGCTGCTTCACTCCATGGAGTCATCAGTATCTTCTTCTCAACATGAACAATTGACTGATTGATAGCCTTATTTTTCTAAGCACTCCTTACAATTGCACTCAGGAAAATTACAGTTATACATGCAGCAGTACAACTGATACTAGTATACACATATAAAATGTATGAAATATTTTACAGCAAACAAAACATACACATTTAAAAAGTGGTGAAGTATAACTCCATACTGAAGGTACTATGGCTAGTAATTGACTCAGAGGTAAGGGTGACTTGTATGAGGACATAGTACTGTGTAATTGCTAACGAAGGTTACGGATGAATGGAGTGATGAGGTCATAGAGTATAAGCACAATCTAGACTCTAGATTCTAGAGTGTTATGCATCAGTACCAGGGCATGGCATTACACAGGTAGGACACTTGCCGTTCAGTTAATTGGGTGGACTGGAGCAGGTGGGAAATGGGCGGACAGTTATCAAGAGAGCTACATTTAATGGATTTACTGGGTGGGCTGGAGCAGCAAAGGAAAGGTCTGTCTGCACTTCAGACTGTATTCATTCAGTGTCAATAACAGGTGGGAGAACATGTAAAGACAAACAATGCTAATAAATTCATCAACAGGTATTTAAGAGAGTACTAGTAATACGTGGCAATGTCTTGTACAGTGGGGCATCAGAAAAGGAGTTGGCAAAATTGGATTTGTTACATAATAGACTTCTCCACTTCATTCTCGGTGCAGCTCGTGGCAGACATCATTGTTTATTGTACCAGGAAATGAACTGGCTAAGACTGAAGCACTCAAGACACTTGCACTTATTAACTTTTATGTACAGGTGTCACACAGGAATGGTACCTGAATACATATCCAGCAATTTAACAACAAGATTAGTCAAACCAGGACTAAGATCAGCCAAGGGTTATGAATATGGTAAGCCAATATGAAAAGTAACCTTGGCAAAGCATCTTTCTCTTACCAGGGTCTTCATGCATGGGATTCTCTGCCCCTGTTCTTAAGGCCAATTTCGGGTCTGGTAATTGTAAGATCAGAGTTTTGTAGATTTCCAAAGCTGAAAAGCCCCTCCTGCTACCCTAATTATAAAAAAAAGTTGATATTATGAAACATCAGCTCAGTGCAAGAAGGCAACAGTCAAGGCTAACAAGATGCTGGATTGCATAGCACGGAATTTGCACATGCTATCTACATCAAGAATGTATGGGCTCAAAGAGGGGCAGAAATGTTGGGTCCCACATAGATGTTTCATTCCCTGCCTGTGAGTATCTACTCCCTCCCTATTGTTTCTTCATTTATAGTAACATTTACATGCATTGAATAAGGAATATACCTTAATTTAATGACATAATTAATATAACGACATTAAAGGAAAATGCAATACCTGACTCATATGTCGGTGATACTGTTTCAGTACACGGAAAAGGTGCTCAACAGCAACACTTAGCAACAAGCATTTGTCAATGCCAAATGTTGGCTTGCTGACATTGGCATTGGTAGTGTAGGAGTTAGAGAGATGCATAATAGGAATGGCAGTGAAGTACTGAACTTTAGAAAATGGGCAAGATTATTCAAGCTCTCTGATTGGCTGATGGGCACTACAGGGGGTACATTAAGTTTCAATGAGCGCCCGACTTAAAACAAGTGCCAATTTGGGGTGCCGCATTACCAGCGTTATCCATGGGCACCTTGAATTTTCAGCATGCAGTCGCCATTTCTTGCTTTCATTAGCGAGAGTTTGGGAACGAGTTACTGGCCGCAAATCCTCTGAGCAAAACCCTCTCCATGTTAGAATAACTTCAATACTAGTCACACCTCTAAAAAAATAAAAGAAAGAAAAAACAAAGCCGACAACCTTAATGACTTCACGTCACCAGCTGCGCGAATTTCAAAACGGCAGCGCGCTCTCTACAGCAGCAAAACTCACTTATGCTGCTTACCCGTGCTGCCTGCCTTACACTGTCTGTCATGCAGTACCGAACTGCAATAAATCGACCCCACAACAGGACCCTTAATATATTTAAAAAGCAGAGTACCTCCTTCTGCAGTTTCTCACCCGATTTCTTTATCCCCTGATCGTGTGAGAGAACACTGCACCATTAACTCCACATCTCAGCCGCCCGCTCCTGCTCACAATCTACCAACCAAAACCATTTATTTAAACGCAAAAGTGAAAACTCATGGATTGAGGAGGAATGTTTCAACTAATGATTTCCTGGCACTGCAGCTACAAAAGGATCTCACAAACTGCAGCACCCTCTAGTGGCACAAACCAGTAAACCAATAAAGGAACTATTTTACAGAGTCTGATGTTTCTGTTAGTTTGTACTAATATTTTACACTCTTTTTGTATGAATCATTATTTAAAAAATGTTAATGTAAGCCCATTTTCTAAAGCGCAATAATACCCTCAGGGTGGGTGGTATAGGCAATACGGACATTCAGGGGCTATAAGGCCCTCCGCCTGTGACATCGGGCTTCATTATGCCCTTGGGCTGTCCGGATTGCCCAGTACTGCCCACCCTGTCAGGTATTATTGCTTGTGAAACCAACCCCACCACCACCCTGCAGAGACTGACAGGCATTGGGGTGTGCCTTGGGTCGTCAGGCATAACAGCCATGCCATTTCACCACAACCTACCCTGCAGACACCGACAAGTGTCACAGTGTGCTTAGGGTCTTTGTGCCTTATGCTCACCCCATTCCATAAGGAAATACGATGAGATGGGTGCAGTATAGGAGAATAGGGTGAACTTTGGGGCTGAAGAGTCAAAGGCACACCGATGCCTGTCACTGGCTGCAGGGTGTGGGTGGGGTGGAATGGTATGAGCATTACAGGCAACAATCCCAAGTCACACCCTGATGCCTATCAGTCTCTACAGGGTGGGGCGTTATGGCTGGAAACCCTAACGGCGCAGGCATTCATTGGTATTTTCACTACAGTTTTTCAACATGGGATTTTGTGACCCCTCCTCATGAACAGTGGCAATATCAGTTTGTTAGCTAAAAGATGATTTTGCACAGCGACTACGCCATTTGGCAGCACAGGTGCGAAACACATTTCAGCCAGGGTGTGAAAAATGACAGCTGTACTGTTCATAAGAAGGTGTGAAAAAATGCCAGTGTAGAAAATCTGGACTGAAAATATTACAAATTCGTGAACTTACGATGGTGCGTGTAAACTGTGCAATGCACACTCATAACACAGTCAGTTTATGGACTTTTGTCACCAAATTTTCAACATAGCCATTTTAAGACCTCTGCTCATAACCAGTGTCACTGTAATTTTTCTTAATCTGCCCTGAACATTGATTGCACACTGGCATTGCCATTATGCGCTACTGTAAAAAACATTTTGGGTGAGATGTGAAAATGACAGCTATACTGCTCATATGGAGGTGTGGTAAAATGGCAGTATTGAAAATCTGGAGTAAAATATTAAACATTCACGAAATTCACAGGCGTGCATAGGAACTGCACAATGTACACTCAGTAAAACAGTCATTTTGGGGAATTTTTTCACCAAATTTTCAACATAAGGTTTTGGAGGCCTACCTCATGAATTGTAACACTGTTGTTTCATTACTTGGTCCTGAAAGGTGGTTCCTCGCAGTGACTGTGAAATTATAGGATCGCCTGCCCTCGCTGCCCCCCGGCTGGCCATCACCTCCTCCGTCCTGTCCCTAGTGGACTACGGCTTGCCCATCTATGCTGCAGCTGATAACATCTCTCTCTAAAATCCAGCTCTCCATCAATAAGGCCTGTGGCTACTGACTTCAGCACACCCACACCTGCCTGCTCTATTCCTCCGCCCAACCTGCTCAACTTCAAGGAACGTCTGCAGTATCAGACCTGCCTTCTTGCTAAGAATCCCTGCTTGGACTCTCCCCCAGGAGTCTCTGCCTCCCTACCATGGTCATCCTCATCTGTTTCCACCCGCAGCTCTGTTAAAGCCACCTTTAAAGTGCCCAGAACCAAGACCTCCTCGCCCAGAGGTCCTTCTTTTATCGAGCTCCTGCCTGGTTCAACTCCCTCCCTACCTGCATCACCAACACTGCCGAACTTGCTCCCTTCAAAACCGCTTCCAGAACCATCTCTTTAATGTCCACTGCTGTAGGTGCAACTAACCCTGCCCCCCAATCCTAATGCAGGACCTTTCCTGCCTAGCCCCCTAATCTCGACAAGGTCCCTGGACTGCCAATCCATCTTACCCCTATCCCTTTTACCTGCCCTCTTAGGTTTATACAAGGATGTATTCCACTGCAACTCCAGAGAAATTGTACATCTTTAATTGTAAATCTGTATTTTATACCAACATGTAACTTAGTGTATTCTGTGTTCAATGTCTGTACCTGTAATGTTGTCCAATGTTGCATCTGCACAATGTTCTATTGCCTTGCCCTCCCTGCGATGAGGTGACTTTGTAATGAGTCCCTGGCTCAAAGGCTGTAAATCCGACTTGTTCAAATAAATAAATAAATACATCACCTTTCAGGACTGAATAACAAAATGACAGTGCCAGAATTCATGAGGTGGGGTCCCAAGAACCCCATGTTGAAAATTTGATGAAAATTCCCAAAATGCCTGAGATATGCATCAAAGTTGAAAAGCCCTATTTATTCCATTATACAGCTTACCGGCATTCCTCAGTTAGTGGTCGTTTGAAGAGTGCAGGCGTGTTCGGTCCACCAAAGATCGTCGTGCCAGACTCTGAAGGTAGTATGGGGTGAGGAGGGTGGGAGGCAGGTGGCAGAGGGTGGGCGCGGGTAGGGTGGGGGCAAGACAGTCAGCGAGGACCGTTTTTTCTTACAGGTCATTTGTTGTAAGACAATGTGGGACTTTGCCACGCTGGGTGGGCTCCCAGTGTGGCAGCTGGAAGGTTGTTTTAGGGGGTAGTGGAGCCGATGGGGAATTAGGTACCCCTGCTATTACACGATCGCTTGCCATGCTGGGGTGGCTCCAGCATGCCAACTGGAAGTTGGGTTTTTTTGTGTATGTGTGGAGGGGTACAGTAGAGCTGATGGGGGATTGGGCACCCGCCGCCATGTGGACTTTGCCATGTGGGGTGGGCTTCAGCATGGCACCTGGAAATCTGTTGGGGGCAGCAGAGCAGACAGGATTAGCACCCCGTCGGCCATACATTTTGTGGGGGACTCGGGACTGCATGTAAGCACGCTGGGTGGGCTCCCAGTGTGCTACGTGGGTGTGTGTGGGGGTGAACTGTCTATGACAGTTCGGATGCAGTGAGTGCTATGACAATTTGCATACTGCCGACAGCAGTATGCAAATTGCCATGAGCCACGTGTTTTCCTTTCAGCTGTATGCCACTGCATCTGAACGGTTGATCATAGACAGCTTGGACATTCATTGGTAGCGGTGCAGCCGCACTGCAAAGGGAGCAGGGCATTGGAAGTGGGGAGGCACACCTATGGAAACTAGTATGGTGACACTATGTTTCTTGAACATGCATGCAAGCAAACATAAAATGGTTAGTTAAAGCAATCGCGTCTGCAGTCTCCCTTGCTCTTTCTCCAGATCACTGTGCCCTTCTGTACCTAGTTACAACCATCTGCAGTTTTCCTGTCTGGACTGACCACATGTTAAATTACTGTATGTGCGTGATACTGGCCCTGTCCACACTACGCCTCTGTAATGTTACAGAGTGCCCAAACTGTTACCGTAACGGTTTCCGTTTATAATTGTAACGTTATGTATATTTTCATAACCGCTTGTTGAAATCACATATGAGGTGGTTTCAACAACGTTATGAAACTGGTTAATACCGGTAATGTTACCGGCATAGTGTGATGCGCGGCACCGTCCCCAGTGCAGCGTGAACCGTATCAGGGATCGGTGTCGCCATAATGGTCGCCCAGCTCCTGAAGTGTGGACCAGTGGTGCTGGTCCCGTACGACACCAACGCGTGTGGACACACTATACTGCTCCCCGTCCATAATGGTTTACATCCATTACCGGCCCAAGTGTTGTAGTGTAGACGGGCCTTAGAGAGATGCACAAAGAACTAACAATCTGAATTATTCTCTCCCATGGATCCTATGTACCCATAAACCGCCTCTTCAATATGTTACCTCTGACCGCACTAAATGCTTGACTGTGTGCAGTATTTGTGTGTGTCAGAGTTAGGACATTTGTTTTGCAATGGCTTGAGTAAAGCCTCTTCCATTTTCATATTTTTTTCATTAGGAAGGATAGTCAGATCAGGACAGGAGGTCTCCCTGCCACCACCACCACCACCAGTACTTGTCTTACTAGTTTTACAGAATCCACAGTGAGAAAGGCTGAAATGCCAATGCTGCTGGACAGAATGATATTTAGATAAACTATTCTTCCTTCTCCCAATCTCCCACTCTGGTTTGTTCTGCTGGGCATCCCTGATCTTGCCCAATGCCAATCTGAGTGAATGTTCCCACCATGATATGATCTATAACATCTCATATTTTATACAAGGTAATTGACTGTACTACTTCTTGATTTGTGTGATCTTATGTACTGCAGATGCCCTCGTTACTTTCATTGTTGCTAGGTACCCTTGTTCATTCTCGGGGTCTCACTTAGGAACAAGCCTTGGCTCAGTGTGCCTTTTCCTGGTTGCCAAATTTCAAATCAATCATTAAATAAAATGCTCCCTCTGTACCTGCCTTTGTCTAGTTCTACTCTTTTAATTGTTCTCATCCAGTTGTTGTCTCTTCAGTCTACATCTTCTACACTGGTGTACTGCACTTTTCACGCTTGATCCTGAACGATTAGTTCATTAATTCAGTTAACCTAGAGTACGGGATCCAGTTCTGGAGGCCCTACCTCAGGAAGGACATGGAGAGGGTGGAGCAAGTTCAGAGGAGGGCAACAAAGATGGTGAGGAGGCTGGAGAACTTACCATATGAGGGGAGCTGAAGGACCTGGGCATGCACTCTCTGGAACAGAGGAGGGAGAGGGGAGATATGATCGAGACTTTTAAATACTTCAAGGGTATCAATAAGGTGCCACTGAGAACCTTTTCCAGTTGAAAGAGAGGCCGAGGGCGAGAGGTCATGATTTTTAGATTGAGGAGGAAATTTAGGGGTAACTTCAGGAAGATTTTCTTCACTGAGAGGGGGTGGTGGACAACTGGAATGGGCTGCCTAAGGTAGTGGTGGAGGAGAAGAATGTGGGGTTCAAAGGGCTTGGGATAAACACAAGGGGTTGCTGAAACAAGTGGGAGGATTACATCAGAAGCCTCGTCAAATTCTAGGCACACTGGGCAGACTAGGTGGGCCTGGCGGTCCATTTCTGCTGTCACATTCCTCTGCATTCCTGTGTTTTCATTCATTCACTCGTAGGTCCCAAGTTTCAGCAACTGGAATGCTGGTCACTGGGCTGAGGAGTGATGGGGTGGCAGGGATGTAAAATAAAAGCTGGGGGTCTGAGCGGTATACATGCTCTGTGGTGAGTTTTGGGGCTTTTCTTGAAGAAAAACACTTTTGTAACATGTGGCACTGACTCCTCCTGCTGCCACTGCCCGCCTCCCTGGAACTCGGACTCAGATCCCATCTGCAGGATCCCGGAGAAATTTGGCGCCTTCGACGGCAGCGCTCAACGGCTGCCATGACGACTCCTCCAGCTGCCACTGCCCACCTCCCTGGGACTCAGACTCGGATCCCATCTGGCGGATCCCCGGAGAGAAATTCTGCACCTTTCACCGAAGCGGCACCAACGGCCACCCGCCGACTCCTCCTGCTGCCACTGCCTGCCTCCCTGGAACTCGGACTCGGATCCCATCTGCAGGAACAAGCACCAATAATCTGTGGAGCTCCATACTCTGCGGCTGCCTCGTGATTGGTGCGGTGCTGCTGCCAGTGGTCCTTGATTGGATGACTTAGGTGGTGCCCTCAGCCATTGGTGCGCCCACGCACTGCTGTCTAGTGTACTTTTCGGGTCTCCTTTCTGACTATTTTTAGCTCACAGTGTTAACCTGTACTGATCTTGAACTGTATTTTAATCCCTGCACTGTGTTATTAGCCTGTATATTGACATTATCTGCATCATTTGACTTAGTGCTAGCCTTTTCAGCCTGCTGTAGTATAACCGCTGTTGTAGCCTTTTGTGCTTATGTACTCCTCACTGAGTCTCTCTTCTCTCTCTCTCTCTCTCTCTCTCTTGCTATCTCTCTACAACTTTGTCCTCCTGCACATCGACTTATTTCTCTCGCAATCCTTCCATGATCTGAACAGCTACTGCTACTACCCAACCCTACCCACCCGTAATTTCCCTTGGCTCACCAAGCTCTCTCCACCTGTAATTTTAATTTTGTTTTTTCTTCTTTCTTTTCCTCTGAGTGTTTGCCACCACTCCCCTACCCCATTCACTCCCCTGCACTTGTCCTTAAGCTAATTGCGCCTTCTACTCCCTTTATCCTCCCACCACACCCATAGCTTCCTCATTCTATTGTTAATTAATTTTCTAGCACCCCCAGCCCCCGCTGACGGACTGCTGCCAGCTTCTCTCTACTTTCCTGTGACTTAAATTAATCTGCCTCTTCTTTCTGTCCCCACTGGGATGGATCCCCAGAGAGAAATTCGCGCCTTCACCAAAGCGGCACTCAACGGGCCGTGGTGCCGACTCCTCCTGCTGCCACTGCCTGCCTCCCTGGAACTCGAACTCGGATCCCATCTGCAGGTATGAGTGCCAACACTCTGTGGAGCTCCATACTCTGCGGCTGCCTGTGATTGGTGCAGTGCTGCTGCTAGTGGTCCTTGATTGGACGACTTAGCTGGTGCCCCTCAGCCATTGGTGCACCCATTACTACTGCCTAGTGTGCTTTTCGGGTCTCCTTTCTGACCTATTTTTTCTCCCACCCCACCGACCCTCCCAGGCCTCCTTTAAATACACTGACACCCCTCCCACCTGGGCTGCTTCACCTATCAGTAGCAGCACTCCCTAACTCACCCTTCCTACTGGTCTCTGCTGATTCCCCAACGTTCCTCAACTCTCTACTTTTCCCATTGAGTGCCCTCTCAGTCAAACTGTGTCTCCCATTCCCCTTGACATGGCTGCTTTTAACCTGCATCCAGCACTGCTATTGATTGTGATAACTGTGCTGCACTGCCCACCCATCAAGTGACTACCACCCCACTCCCAAGACCAGCTCATACCAACCCCAGCTCTGCACTACATTTTAGGAATGACCACTGGGACCCAGTTTAATAACTTTGCGCCTCTCAGCTCACCAACCTGGCATGCTAGCTTCACTCTGAAGCACCAAGGGTATAGCCTCAGCGGAGATATATGTACTAGCAGCTCTCTGTAATAAGCCAGGCTCAAATTGGGTGGTAGTTGTGACATTTCTGTGGCAGAGCAGGAAGGGCGGATCAGTGGGGCCTCCAAGGTGATCTCATTTACAGGGCACTAGTAATTTAACTTGTTATAACAAGTTAAACAAAGCACAATTAAACCATTACTTGCATTTTTTTTCCTTCTAATTACTCTGACTAGGTTACAAACCCAGCAACTTATTTGGAATGGATTTCATTAACTGCAGGTACTGTGGAACAATTTTCAGAAGGACAGTCTTACAGGATTTAGGACACTGTCCTACATGCTGGGCCTTTGGAGATCTTAGGTCTCAGCTCCGGGCAGCATGGGCAGAGATTGCACGCCCAAATTTCATATTGAAGAGGAAATACATTATAAGAACCACCCGCCATTTCCCCAGCATCCAACAGAAAAACCTCGACCGCAGAGGGTAGTTGGTCCAGGAGGTTGGCAGGTGGTCAGGAGGAGCAAATCAGGTGCCCCATCACTCTCTGCTCTCCAACACATTACCTCCAAAACCATATAAACACTACAAACAGGTATCTGCCTCTATCTCTGAAATCAAATAAAGAGGCAGAAGACACTGCAGAGCAGGACACTGCAGCACAGAGCTAGCACAACAATACTCACCCAAATCAGGAACCAAAACTAAACAAGCACAAAGGAAATCCAAAAACTACTGATCATAGGAGACTCCATGATTCGGGAGTTGATACCCATCTCCAGCCAGGGTGATGGTCAGATGTCTCCCGGTACATCAGCATGGAGAGACACTGACCGCATGACTAAGATTGTTCACAAAGCAGGAGAAAACATTGATGTCCTAGTACACATAGGACTAATGATCTCGCCAGCCGGTCAGTTGTGGAGACCAAGAACACCTGACTAGGCTGGGTGACAAACTATCATCTATTTCGTCGGCATCTTCTTCTCTGAGATCCTGCCAGTCTGGGAGAAAGGGAGCAGATGGACGGAAGGTCAGAGAAGGGAGATAGGGGAGCTAAACACGTGGCTCAAGGACTGGTGCCAGGAAAAGGACACGATTTGTAGGAACTGGCAACAGTTCTGGGAGCGAAAGTTCTTTAAATTTGATGGACTGCATCTGACTAAAGAGGAGTCAGTGCATTGGGGCAGAAGTTTGACGTCTTTGCAGAATATTTAAACTAGCAAATGGGGAGAGGGGTGCAGCACCCATACGCCGAATGGGAAGAACACCCCTCCCCTCAGCTAGTGGTCAAACAGGAATTCAGCTGCTTTGCCATTCATTTGCATAACCAGGTAAGAAAAAGGTTTGTCTCCCCATACGATGCACAGGGTAATGCCAAACTTCACCAACAACTAACACACCAAAATCTGGCCAATGGAAAATCATGTATAAATGCTCACAGCCTGGGAAATAAGATCCCAGACCTGCAGGCAATAATGTCAGAGGCTAAACTGGACATAGTAGCAATTAGTGAGACGTGGTTTACCAGTAATCACACTTGGGAGACTTCAGTACCTGGCCTGTATTGTTCAGAAGAGACCGAGGTGCAAAAGGGGGAGGAGTGGCCCTGTATGTTAATGAAAATATCAAAGCTACAGAAATTCAGAATACACATAAGGAGCCAGAAGAACTGTGGGTCACCCTGAAACAGGAAATGGGACAGCCATAAGAACTGGGGTTGTCTACAGGCCCCAGACCAGAGGAGGACATAGACACATTACTGTTAGAAGATATACAAAACATGACAGCTAAAGGGGAGGTTCTGATAATGGGAGACTTCAACATGCCAGATACAGATTGGTCAATACCAGCAGGAACATCTGCCAGAACTAGACTCATAGTGGATTCCTGCAGGGGAGGGCCTCAAACAACTGGTACAGCAACCCACAAGAGACAGGGCTATCCTAGATCTAGTACTGACTAACAAAGAAGGGATCACAGATCTCCAGGTAGAAGGTCACCTGGGGGCCAGTGACCATCACATGGTATGGTTCAATTTGGCTACTACATCTAAATCATCCCATTCCAAGGCAAAATATGGGACTTCAGAGGAGCTGACTTTGATAAGATGGCCAACAGAGTTAAGCTAGCCCTGGCAAAAAGAAACACAGGTGAGAAGGTACAGGCAAAGTGGGCAAGCATTAAGGATACAATACTTGAAGCAACATCCCATTGTGTTAGACAGAAAAGGAAGTGCAAAGAAGAAGGAAACCACTTTGGTTCTCAAATACAGTAGCAGAAAAGGTCAGAGCCAAAAGGCTGGCCTTCAGAAAATATAAGGGAACACAGCAGGATGAAGATAGGGAGGCATACCAAACTGCCTAAGGGAAGCAGGTAAGGCAGTAAGGCAGGCAAAGTCCCAAACTGAGGAAACACTAGCACAAACAGTAAAAGAAGGTGACAAGACTTTCTATAGATACATTAGTGAAAGGAGAAAGTCCAGAGGGGTATTGCTAAGCTTAATGGAGAAAAGGAACATGTGAGGAGGAGGACCCTGTAAAGGCATCTATCCTAAATAGATACTTTGCTCAGTATTTACTGAAGAGAAGGTAGGGCAGGGCCCACAGCTCAGCATCTTGGACACAGGGGAGGGAGGTGAGCACTACCCTTCACAAAAGAAAGGGTCCTACAAGAGCTTGCTAAGCTCAGGGTGGATAAGGCAATGGGACCTGATGGCATACATCCCAGGGTACTAAAGGAGCTAAAGGAGGAACTAGCAGAGCCATTAGCAGAATTGTTTAGTGAGTCTCTGAGCACAGGAGAGGTCCCAGAAGACTGGAGAAGGGCTCATGTGATCCCACTCCACAAGAGTGGTAGCAGGGAGGAGGCGGGAACTACAGACCAGTCAGTCTTACCTCAGTAGTGGCAAGATTATGGAGGCACTCCTTAAGGAAAGGATAGTGCAACACCTGGAATCCATAGGGCACAGGATCCAAGACAGCATGGGTTTACAAGGAAGGTCCTGTCAAACTAATCTCATAGATTTCTTTGACTGGGTAACCAGAGTGGTGGACCAAGGGGAGCAGTTGATGTCGCCTACCTTGACTTCAGCAAAGCTTTTGACACTGTTCCACATAGAAGATTGATAAATAAGCTAGGTAGGCTCGGGTGGGTCAGAAGTTGGTCAACTGGGTGGCCAACTGGTTGACTGGCAGAAAACAGAGAGTGGTGGTAAATGGTATACAGTCAGAAGAGATGCAAGTCACAAGTGGGTACCTCAGGGATCAGTCCTGGGGCCAGTCCTATTCAACATCTTCATTAGTGACCTCGCAGATGGACTAGAGGTAAAGGCTTGTCTGTTTGCAGATGACACCAAGATCTGCAACAGAGTAGATGATCCAGATGGGGTGGGCAGAATGAGAAGAGATCTGGATAAACTAGCAGATTGGTCAGAAGAGTGGCAACTGGGATTTAATGCAAAGAAGTGCAAAATCATGCACATAGGAAGAGAAACCCTGAAGCCACTTATAGGCTGGGAGGAGTTGCTAGCAGTCACAAAGGAAGAAAGAGACTTGGGCATCATCATCACTGATGACCTAAAATCATCCAAGCAGACCCCAAAGCAGTAGGTAAGGCTAGGGGGTGTTAGGGTGTATTAGTAGGGTATCACAAGTCGTAAGAGGGAGGTAATAATCCCTCTGTACAAGACATTGGTTAGGCCCCATCTGAGTACTGCGTGCAGTATTGGAGGCCACACCTTCACAAGGACATTAACCAAATTGAGGCAGTCCAGAGAAGGGCAACCAAAATGGTGCAGGGACTGCATCAGAAGACATATGAGGACAGATTAACGAGCTCAATATGTATACCTTGAGCAAAGGAGGAGAGAGGTGATATGATCGAGACATTTAAACACCTTAAGGGCATAAACAAGGTGAAAGAGTCTAACATGTTTAAATATAAGAAAATAGCAGGACAAGAGGACACAGCATGAGATTAGAGGGAGGCCGATTAAGGGGAATGTGAGAAATTCTTTTCACAGAAAGGGTGGTAGATGCATGGAATGGCTTACCACAAGAAGTGGTGGCTATGAATACAGTGCAGGGCTTCAAACAGGCATGGGATAGGCATAAGGGAGCAATACAAATGACTATGAATAGATAGGTCACTGACAGAGCAAAGGCCGATGGCACATTTATAAGGTAGAAAAGAAATGGGCAGACTGGATGGGCCTGCGGTCCTTATCTGCTGTCAACTTCTATGTTTCTATGTTTCTATGTAAATTGTTGCCTCAACACCCAGGCGCCGAGAAGGAATTCCAGCAAACAAGCCCTCAAAACACTTCAAACCGCCCTATGAAGATTTCTTCTACTGCTACTGCTCCTCTCCGGAAACATTCACCCTAACCCCGCCCAACCAGGACCATCTGCTCTACCATCAGAACCGGAAGTCAGGGTCTCTTACCCTGGCTTCCATCAATATCTGCAGCCTCCAACAACTTGACAACCGCCAAACTTGGATTTGGCAATACAATCCTGACATCCTCTGTCACTGAAACATGGTTAACTCCAAAGATCCCTGATAGTGCAGTTGCTATTTCCAGATACACAATTTTCAGGCAGAACAGGAGCTCTAAATGGGGTGGTGGCTGTGCCATCTACCTGAGGGATACTCTCATGGAACATGCCATCCCTCTTTCTAAACTGGATAAACATCTCAGGTCCTCGCTATCAAAGTTCTCCTTGAGGCCCACAACAAAACCTCACCATAGTCTCCATCTACATCCCCCAAAGGACCATGACTAGTGGCTTCAATTATGTCCTGAATGTCTGAAAGGTCTATGCCATACCTCAGAGTCTATCACCTTGGGAGATTCTAACATCAACTGGCTTGCAACTGAGGTCTGCACCTACAAGGATGCAGTTACAGCACAATATCTCACTCAGCTAGTCCCTCTCCTACCAGGTGTAAGTACAGGACAGGGACATACACCTTATTGACTGGATTCTGTCCAACCACCCTGAAAGAATCTCCATGGTATCTGTTCTCCTGACTCCTTAGCGACCATTTTCCCATCATCTGCACTGGACTAATAACTACGACTAAGCCTCTAAAATAATACAAGCCAGGGTACTCAAGAAGGGACACTACAACTACTAAATCCCACCTAAGCAGTTTAGATTGGTCAAAATTAGACTCACTCAAGGGCGTAAACAAGGCACTCGATCTGTTTATCAGCCGATTCACTGAGGCTTGTGATATCCATGCACCGCTAAAAAATGAAGGTTAAAGGTGGAGCTAACCCATGAATAAATACTGAGCTTATCACGCAGCTCAAACAAAGGGACCACCTCTGGCACTGTGCTTGGGCCACAGCTGCCAAACAGACATTCAAAAATACAAACATGCAAGAAACAGATGCACCTGCATATATCGGATGGCCAAAAGCAAATACTTTGAGAAACGCTCTCCAGCTCGTGGGGGCTGGGAAGAAATTCTGGAAAAACCTTAAGGACCTCTCTGGCAAAGACACCAAGTCTCCACCCACCATATTCAGCATTGATGACACTCCCTCGCTGGACCTAGATACCATCACTAACTCGTTTGTCAATGCATTCTCCAACCTGAGCAGTGTTCTCCACCTGACTTCTTTGACGCTCCCTCCACTGCCACATCATCCCAAGCACACTCAGTGCTGCAGTTCTTTTCAAAAGGATCCCAATGCACTCAGCCAGAACCTATATTTGTAAGGCTATCAGCAAAACTGGCTATAGTGGTGACTCACTCGACATGAAGCTGCTTACACTAGTCCTCGACGAGATCCTTGAACCCTGACAATGATCTTCAACCTCTCCCTAAGGTATGGCCAGTTCCCATCACTCTGGAAAAGGCTATCATCACACCAGTGCATAAGAGTGGAGACAAGACACTGCACACCAATTAGAGGCCCATCTCCATCCTCCCCACTATCCAAAGCACTTGAATGCATAGCCTCTGACCAGCTTGTAGAGTTCCTGCAAAACACAATATTCAGTGCCCCAGCAACATGGCTTCTGAAAAGGGCACACCACCACGGCTTTGTTGGAATTCACCGGTTGTATCCATGCCGCCTTGGACCAAGGACTATGTGGGGGCCTTATTCATTGACCTGACTAAGGCCTTTGATACAGTTAACCACCCCTACTACTCAAACAACTGACTGATCTTGGGCTTTCCAATGATGCACTGCCCTGGTTTGCTAGCTACCTTGGGAGAGAGTTCAAAGTGTTAAAATTGCTTGAGTCTCATCTGCTGAAAAGCCAGTCCTCTTAGGTGTCCTCAGGGGTCGATACTGGGCCCATTACTCTTTTCTCTTCCTAAACAACCTCCTGGCATCTGCCAACAGAGATACTACTCTATGCAGATGATGTGGCCTCTTCTCTAGCAACCGGACTTTAACCTACTTGAGAGTCAACTGCAACATGATTTTAGCCTGGTGGAAAAATGGCTTGGCTCTTACAAACTTGTCATAAACTATAGTAAAACTAAGGTTATGTCTTTCTGCAATGCACGTAGCAATATAAACCTCTACCCCTCACCATCAAGAATCAAGACGGGACCTCACTTGATCAGGTTCATGATTTCAAATACCTCGGCATCACCCTGGACAGCTCACTGTCTTACTCATAGCACATCGAGAAGGTTGCAAAGTCTGCTGACATATGCCTTGGCTTGCTTTACAAGTAGAAACACTGCATGAACTCTGAAGCCCTCAGACTGGCTATCCACAGCTCTGTTACCTCCATTGTCGACTACGGTCTTTCAATCTATGGCTCTGCCTCGCTACTGCCCTTAGGAAGATATCAGTGACTCTTAACAAGGCCGGCAGACTTCTCAGCAGGGCAGAACGCCTAACGACACCTGTGACCTTTATGCCAGGGCTGGATGGCTACCTCTGACAAGTAGAATACAAAACCAAACCTGTCTTATTGCAAAAAGTTCTTCTCGGACTTATGCCTCCAGGTGTGGCGAGTCTCCTTACTACCAACAGCTGCACCCTTCCAACACACAGTTCTCAATCCCAGACTTTCCAGGTCCCCTGGCCGGACCTTATCGGTCATAGATCCTTCATGTATAGGGCTCCTCAGTGGTTCAATACCCTGAACAAAGAATCACTTGCTGCTACTACGCTAAGCCCCTTTAAAAGGCAACTGCATCTATTCTTCCCTCTACCTCATTCTGTGACTGCCTTCCCTAAGCCATGGTCATCACCCTCTACCTTTGTTGGAACTCTTATCAGCCCTCACAGCCCTGCTTTGTGCACAAGCCCTCCCTCTTACTCTGCCCCCACCCACTCATCCCTCTCTTTCGACTCCACTCATACCATTGGCCACTGGCCCTGTCCCCTCTCTCTTTTCATCCCTGTCTGACAATGGCACCTTCCAGCCAGCCTCCTTGTGACTCCTTCTGACCAAGTATACCATTTCACCTTGGATTCTGTAAGTAAGCTAGCCAGTGTTGTTCTACTTTAACATGACGACTGAACTATTTATGTACAAGCAATCTGTATGTTAATGACTGTTACCATTGTTTACCATTGTTGTATGTTATCCATCATCCTCCGACGTGGAACCTTGTAAACGAGCAGTTCCTGCTCAAAAGTACTTGTAATCCTAGTGTTTAATAAATAAATAAATGTTCCCCACCCCTAATTCCATGGGAATTTGTTTTTTCACATGGAATCAGGGTTGTGGGAGACTCTGGCTGGCATTACAGTCTGCAGAACCTCCAGTGGTTGTGCACGACTGGTTATCCAACAATGCGATCAACCACTGACCCTATATGCGCTTTTGTAATATACTGCGTCTGTGAAAGATTTCTATATAAAGGTTGTGGTCTGGGGCCGCAAGGCCCAAGAAGCTCTGGTGGGTTTACGTGCTCTGTGGTGAGTTTTGGGGCTTTTCTGAAGAAAAAAAACACTTTTGTTACATGCACCCACCCCTAATTTCAGTGGAATTATTTTCCCCCAGCGCCTCGTGTGTGTGACTGGAATTAGGATAAATAAAACATTTTGGAGGTCATTTTGGGGGTTGAACATCGTAACACCCACCTGCCTCGCCCTGGGGTGAGGTCGATAGCAGCGGCAGGAGAGAAAGAAGGCGGGAGTGGGGGAGGGACATAAATTTTACAATTGAAATAAAAAAAAGAAAAATGAAACAACAACGTTGGCTATTACTTTATCATTTAAATTGCAACTACTTGAAGTCCCAGGAATGGTATAATGTTGATAAGTGACAAACTTCAGTTTTACAATCAAATGCAGTGAGAAATAAACACAGCCTGGGCACTAACAATCACAGACAGGAAGTACTTATACAGCAGTGATTTTAATAGAAACATAGACGTTGACAGCAGATAAGGACTACAAGGCCCATCCAGTCTGCCCATTTTTTCTACCTTATAAATGTGCCATCGGCCTTTGCTCTGTCAGTGGCTATCTATTCATACTCATCTGTATTGCTCCTTATGCCTATCCCATACCTGTTTGAAGCCCTGCACTGTATTCATAGCCACCACTTCCTGAGGTAGACTGTTCCATGCACCCACCACCTTTTCTGTGAAAAAGAATTTCCTCACATTACCCCTTAATCGGCCTCCTCTAATCTCATACTGTATCCTCTTGTCCTGCTATTTTCTTATATTGAAACATGTTAGACTCTTTCACCTTGTTATTGCCCTTGAGGTGTTTGAATGTTTCGATCATATCCTCTCTCCCTCCTTTGCTCTAGGGTATACAGATTGAGCTCCGTTAATCTGTCCTCATATGTTTTCTGATGCAGTCCCTGCACCATTTTGGTTGCCCTTCTCTGACTGCCTAAATTTGGTTAATGTCCTTGTGAAGGTGTGGCCTCCAGTACTGCACACAGTTCTCCAGATGGGGCCTAACCAGTGCCTTGTAAAGAGGGATTATTACCTTCCTCTTCTGACTTGTGATACCACTACTAATACACCCCAACATCCCTCTAGCCTTACCTACTGCTTTAGTGGTCTGCTTGATGATTTCAGGTCATCAATGATGATGACGCCCAAAGTCTCTTTCTTCCCTGTGACTGCCAGCAACTACCCTCCCAGCCTATAGGTGGCTTCAGGGTTTCTCTTCCTTATGTGCATGACCTTGCACTTCTTTGCATTAAACCCAATTGCCACTCTTCCGATCATTTTGGTAGTTTATCCAGATCTCTTCTCATTCTGCCCACCCATCCGGATCATCTACTCTATTGCAGATCTTAGTGTCATCTGCAAAGAGACAAACCTTACCCTCCAGTCCATCTGCAATGTCACTGATGAAGATATTGAAGAAGACTGGCCCAGGACTGATCCCTGAGGTACCCCACTTGTGACTTGCATCTCTTCTGACTGTATACCATTTATCACCACTCTGTTTTCTGCTCATTAACCAGTTTTCCACCCAGTTGACCAACTTCTGACCCACCCCGAGCCTACCCAGCTCATTAATCAATCTTCTATGTGGAACAGTATCGAAAGTTTTGCTGAAGTCAAGGTAGGCGACATCGCTGCTCCCCTTGGTCCACCACTCTGATTACCCAGTCAAAGAAATCTATGAGATTAGTTTAACAGGGCCTTCCTTTTGTAAACCCATGCTGTCTTGGATCCTGTGCTCCTATGGATTCCAGGTGTTGCACTATCCTTTCCTTAAGGAGTGCCTCCATAATCTGCCCACTACTGAAGTAAGACTGACTGGTCTGTAGTTCTCTGCCTCCTCCCTGCTACCACTCTTGTGGAGCAGCATCACATGAGCCCTTCTCCAGCCTTCTGGGACCTCTCCTGTGCTCAGAGAATCACTAAACAGTTCTGATAATGGTTCTTAAGTTCCACCCTTAGCTCCCTTAGTACCCCGGGATGTATGCCATCAAGTCCCATTGCCTTGTCCACCCTGAGCTTATTGAGCTCTTCTAGGACTCTTTCTTTGTGAAGGGACTAGTGCACACCTCCTCCATCCTGTGTCCATGGTGCTGAGCTGTGGGCCCTGCCCTACCTTCTCTTCAGTTAATACTGAGCAGAAATATCTATTTAGGATAGATGCTTTTACATGGTCCTCCTCTTCTTCACATGCCCCCTTATCCCTTTGATCTTAGCAATACCCCTCTGGGCTTTCTCTTTCACTAATGTATCTATAGAATATCTTGTCACCTTCTTTTACTGTTTGTGCTAGTGTTTCCTTGGTTCGGGCCTTTGCCTGCCTTACTGCCTTCCCTGCTTCCCTTAGGAAAGTTTGGTATGCCTCCCTATCTTCATCCTGCTGGATCCCTTATATTTCCTGAAGACCATCCTTTTGGCTCTGACCTTTTCTGCTACTGTTTTTGAGAACCAAGTGGTTTCCTTCTTCTTTGCACTTCCTTTTCTCTCTAACACAATAGGATATTTCTTCAAGTACTGCATCTTTAATGCCTGCCCACTTTGCCTGTACCCACTCACGTGTTCTTTTTTTACCATGGCTAGCTTAACTGTGTTGGCCATGATACCAAACTCAGCTCCTCTGAAGTCCATATGCTTGCCTTGGAATGGGATGATTTAGTTCTAGTGGCAAAATTGAACCATACCATGTGATGGTCACTGGCCCCCAGGTGACCTTCTACCTTGAGATCTGTGATCCTTTCCCTTTTTAGTAAGTACTAGATCTAAGTTAGCCCCGTCTCTTATGGGTTGTTGTACCAGTTGTTTGAGGCCCTAACACCTGGGCGTTCTTGGTATTTTTACTCCAAGTTTCAACATGGGCTTTTCAGGATCCCACCACATGAACAGTGACGACATCAGTTCATTAGCCGAAAGGTGATTTTGCACAGTGACTGCGCCATTTGGCGCCACAGGTGCGAAACACATTTTGAACAGGATGTGAAAATGACAGCTATACTGTTTATGTTTCATGGAGGTGTAAAATGGCAATGTTGAAAATCTGAAGTGAAAATATTAAAAATGGTGAAGTCACCAGTGTAGTGAGAAACTGCACAACACACCCATAATGTAATTAGTTTTGAATTTTTCAGCAGATTTTCAAAATAGGCATTTTGGGACCTCTGCTCATGAACAGATGTCACTGTGATTTTCTTAATCTGTTCCGAACATTGATTTTGCACACTGGCTGCGCCACTGTGCGTACATGTGTGAAAACACATTTCAGGTGAGAAGTGAAAATGACAGTTGTACTGTTCATAGGGAGGTGTGGTAAAATGGAAATGCTGAAAATCTGGAGTGAAAATATTAAAAATGCTAGAAGTTACGAGCATGTGGAACTGCACAACACACTCATAAAACAGTCATTTTGGGGAATTTTTCCCAAATTTTCAACATAGGGTTTGTAAGCCCCACCCAGTCTGGCTGTTACGTAAGGTGGGAAGGGGGCTCCACTGTCCTGGGGTACTGTGCCTGGTCCATTGATGTGGCTGGACCCGGTGCAAGCCTAGCTGTGACTGTGATTATTGTTGGTACAAGTTAGGAACCAGGTGTCTAGCTAGAAAAGTGCATGCTACTTGTTTGGGTTCCTGCTGTGTGAAAAGCCATTGTGGGGAGTGATTGTGAGTCTGGGGGTCATCACGGCAGTCATTAGAGGAAGACCATTAGTTATCCTGGGAAACTTTCTAACCTGTTCTACCCACAGGTGGCAATGCAGAGCCCTTGGTGGAGGCACTCTGGCACCACAGAAACTACTGGTAAAGACTCAGACCCGGCCCCTCAGGTGGTATTGCTGAGCCCCGGTCGCTGGGGCAATGCAGGTTAGTGAGAGTCATCGGGGGTGTTACAGGTTTTGGGGCCTACCTTATTAACTGTGACACTTGTCGTTGTTAATCAGTCCTGAAAGGTGGTTCCAGTGAGTGACCGCGAAATCATCTTTCAGGACTGAATAACAAAATGACAGTGACCGAGTTCATGAGATGGGGTCCCAAGGACCCATGTTGAAAATTTGGTGAAAAATTCCCAAAATGCCTGCCATATGCACCAAAGTTGAAAACAAAAACACATTTATGCCATTATAGAGCTTACTGGCATTTCTTCAGTTTACGGTCAGCTTTGAAGAGTGCAGAGCGTGTTCCTGGTCCACCAAGGATCGTTGTGTTGGGCTCTGGAGGTAACTATGGGGTTAGATGGGGTGTGGGGTATGCAGAGGGTGGGTACAGGTTGGAGAAGGGGCAAAAGAATCAACAAGGGATGGTTTTCTTAGTCTAGGTCTTATTTTCTTTTTAAGATGACGGAAGACTTTTGCCACGCTGGGGTGGGCTCCAGCATGGCACCAGACATGGCAGTTTATTTGGGGGCAGTGGAGCTGATGGAGCATTAGGCACCCCATCGCCATTTGTGCTGGGGAGCTCGCATGATCTCCAGCTTCACTGTCAGAAAAATCAGAGAAGCAGTGATGGGACTTTTTCTCGCCAACAACTAGCTCTCTCCAAATTTACAGGGAATTGTTGTGATTAAAATGACTAAAAGAATAGAGGAGCAGTGAATTACTGTGCACCAGGCTTTCTGTGGGTTCTCTTTAACAGGCTGTACACAGGCCAGTCAGATGACCACTGTCTCTGAAAGCTGGTCAAAGAGTGTTTCCTTTGCAGTTGCTTTTTCTTGGCTGCCGTGACACCCAGCAGAGACACCACCATCCCAGGCTCATGGTCTCCTCCTCTAAGTCACTAATTTGACTAATATCGGACTGCATCGTGGACTCCTAGTAAAACTCGGGCTAAGCTTTCTTTCACTGACGACCTATCTCTGACGAGTCAGACCATCAGTCTTCCAGTCAGCTGACTGTCACTGTCACTGTCAGCTGCTTGCCTGTCAGATTTGCTGCTCAAAATGCGGATCAAATCATTGCAGTCATTCTGCAACTGCGCAATCACTGTTTTGAGCGAAGTGAAGTAGAGACCGGAGATGGCGCAGCAGGGGCACGCTGCATTCTGCGCATGTGCTGACTTAAAGGGTCTAAGCGGTTTGGATGAGGCTTGCAGTGAGCAGCTTTAAAGCCCTAAATCGGGTGGACCTTGAAATGCGGCTCACTGGGGGCTTACTACTTTCTATATGCCCTTGCCTCCTGTCTGCCATCTTACTGTGCTTACAAAGCCAGGCCCCAGACCCTGACCTCTGAAATTAACCTCTGTGTATAGTATCGTACCATCAGTGTATTTCTCCTTCACAAATTAAAGAATTGTCTAGCAGAACATGCCAGGAGCTTGGGAAATAAAATGCCTGAGCTCCAGGCGATGCTAACTGAGGGAGCAGTAGATGTGGCAGCGGTCACTGAGACCTGGGCCACTGCAGGACACAACTGGGATCTGAACCTGGAGGGTTACACTATGTTCAGGAAGGACAGGGGAGGGAAGGGAGGAGGGTAGCAATGATAGTCAAAAACTGCATTGGCATAGGGGAGTAGAGGAGGCGGAGGGAACCGTGGAAGCAATTTGGGTCACCTTGATAACAAGGGGGGAGAGAGTAAAATAGGTGGTGTAGTAGACCCCTGCCCTGGCGGAGGAGCTGGAGGAGAGTCTGGTGGCAGATGTTGGGAGACACTGCAGACTGGGCAGAGGAATGGTGGTGGTGTTGGGGGACTTAAACATGCCAGGAACAGACTGGGAGACTATGACATCTTCTGTGACCAGGGAACAGAGGTTGTTGGATGTCTTTCAAGACGCTTGCCTAACTCAGCAGGTGGGGAACCGACCAGGGAGGCACGGGTACTGGATGTGGTCCTGGCAGACAGTGACCAGATTAGGGGCCTGGAGGTAAGGGACCGCTAGCGGGAGTGACCATGCCACGGTCTGGTTCTGCCTGGACCTAGAGGGCTAGAAAGCTGCACAAAGACGGAGGTAACTGACTTCAGGGGAACGGATTTTAAGGAAATGGAAGGATCCTTAAGGAACATTTGGATGGATTGGGTCAGACATGGACGCTGATAGTAGCTGGGAAATCATCAGAGAGGGTGCAAGATGCTACCAGCACCTGTGCAAGAGTAAGACGAAATGCGGTAGGGCTCAAAAATCCTGCTGGTGGACCAGGGAGGTCCAGGAGGTGGTAGGAAAGAAGGCAGCCTCATAGGCAATTCAAGTGCTCAAGGAGTGAAAGGGATCGAGGGGAGTATGAGCTGAGTGCTAGAAGGGCCACTAGGGTGGTGAGGGCGGCTAAGGCAAGAAAGGAGCAGAACCTGGCCTGGGAAATCAGGAGAGGAACAAGGGTTCTTAGATACATTGGAGAAAAACGAAGGGTGAAGAGGCAGATTAGCAGGATTAAATCAGGGAGAGATGGGCACAAGACCTGGGGAGCAGGCTGAGTACTAAATGAGTACTTCCCTCAGTTTCCACCAAGGAAAATGGGGGTGCTGCATCATACATGGAGGAGACAGAGATACTGAGGAGGGGGAACTCTTACCAATGGTCTGGGGAGAGGGGAGGCATCACTGGCAGGAGGGGAGGGCTAAGCAGGGAGAAGAGGTACTGGAAGTGGAAATCACAGCAGAGAAAGTGAGGGAAGCCCTCAGCCCTTTAAGACGGAGAAAGCACCGGGGTCGGATAAATTGCATCCCAGAGTGCTGAAGGAACTTGCGGATCTCCTGGCGAAACCCCTAGCAGAGCTTTTCACCTCTCTGAGGACAGGGTGGGTGCCCAGGACTGGAAGGTGGTGCATATAGTGCCCATCCACAAGGGGGATCAAGGGAGGTGGCAGAGAACTACAGGCCTGTCAGCCTGACATCGGTGGTGCAAGGTGATGGAGGGCATTATCAAGGAGAGGCTGGGGGACCTGGAAAGTCAGGGTGCCTGGACGATAGACAGCATGGATTCATCTCGGGAAATCGTGTCAGACAAACCTTGTGGAGTTCTATGACTGGGTGACTTAGTGCCTTGGACCTTGGTAGACCAGTGGACGTCCTCTTTCTAGACTTCAGGAAGGCATTTGACTCTGTTCCTCACATGGGCCTGTTGGATAAGCTGGGAGAAATGGGGGTGGGGAACCAGATGATCAGATGGATAGGCAATTGGCTCCATGACCAGACCCAGAGGGTCGAGTTGGCGGATAGTCTCATCCCCAAAGAGGGTCATTAGTGGGGTCCCACAGGATCAGTCTTGGTCCCCTCCTGTTCAATGCCTATGTCTCTGACATAAGGACAGGAATCAGGAGTGAGATGAGTCTCTTTGCAGATGACTCAAAACTGGGGTGGGTGGATGGGGAGGAGGGAGGGTGGCCCTACAGGGGACCTGAAGGCTCTGGAAAGATGGTCTAGAAAGTGGAAGCTGAGGTTCAATGCAGGGAATGCAAGGTACTCACCTGGGGCCAGAAACCCGGCTATGTGTACACCTTGGGGGAAATGCTACAAGTCTCAATGGCTGAGAGGGACCTGGGGGTGGTGGTGGATGTCCAAATGAACAACTTGGAGACTTGTAGGAGGGCAGCAGCAAGGCCAACAGGATGCTGGGATGCATCGCTAGAGGGATCACCTCCAGAAGGAGGGAAGTGATGCTCCTCTGTATAACTGCTTGGTGAGGCCACACCTTGAGTACTGTGCAGTTTTGGAGGCTACACTTAAAGAGGACATTAAACTCCTGGAGAGGGTCCAGAGGAGGCAACCAAAATGATTTGGGGCTTGGGGGACAGGACCTATGAGGAGAGGCTCAAAGAGCTAAATATGTACACATTGGAAGAGAGAAGGACCGGGGGACATGATAGAGATCTTTAAGTACATGAAGAGGGTAAATAGGGAGGAACAGTCAGGGTGCTCAAGAAAGGAGGAGGGGCCACTAGAGGGCATGGTGGAAGCTGGAGGGGGGAAGATTCAGGGAGAAAGGAGGAGGTGCTACTTCACTGAGAGGGTGGTGGAGCCATGGAATGCACTACCTAGGGGCTGGTGGAGGCAGAGACAGTGGAGGGGTTCAAGAGGGCTGGGACAGGTACAGGGAAGGGTTCTGGAAGCAAAATCCAATGCAGCAAGAATATCCGAACTGGGAAGGAGAAGCCAGAGAAGGCAGGGGCAAGGTCAGCACCCAGGGTGGGGCTGACCAATCGAGCAGACTCGAAGACCGTTAGGCCTATTCTGCTGGCATTTTAGTATGTTAGTAACATTTTGGCTCAGTGTTTTGCCATCTTCAGCACTTCATTCAAACATACTATATTCCACTACTAATGGCTTGTATCTCAGTATCTCTTCATCCCTCTTCCATAGTAACATTGTAATAGGCACAGTAAAAAGAAGACTGACTTATGGTCGCTACATAAGGTCTGGGGTGTTTTTGTCCGTGATATGAGTGGGTCATAGTGACTGCATGAGTGTTTGGTGTTTTTCCTGTTCTACGGTTCAGCGATGAGTTTTTGCTAGTTTTTTCCTAAGCAGGATTTATATGCATTCTTAGCAGTCCATGCTTTGTTTTTGGGAGACGTTGAGCATAATTAGCCCTTTTCTTGCGAGGACGCTGTTTGCATGAAGACACATGCCCACTCTGTGTTATCATTTGTTACAAGCACTTTATGGACCTGCTTTTTACTTTTGGATCACCACGGCTTATAACACCTGCATTCCTCTAACACTGGGTGAGATCTATGCCATTTCTGTGTGTGCTTTTTCAAGTTGTTGTACTGAATTTATTAAATTAAATTATTTGTGCTGACCCCTATGTGTTTATTTTACTGGGCCATTTAATCAGCTCCTGGGGTATAGTGCACTCTCCTGCTTTTATTCGGAGAGCCCCTGCTTCTCATATTTTAAGAGATGTGTTTTATTTTTAATTTTATTGTAATAGGCACTTGTGATTCCTTGAGCAGCAGAATTTTTGCCCAGGCTTATCTTGCAGGCCTTCCAATAATTATCTTTTTCCTCCACTCATTTCCTAAATTAACTTCCTCTGAGCTTTCTAACTAAAACCTGTGATATGTTGATCATCCGTAGTCTAGCATACAGCTCCACATATCTGATAACATCTGGAACCATTCTCTTCCACGCTTGTTGCTGTAGATGCACTAATTAATCCCAATGTGGGATCCTCCTGTCAGACCTCCCTGACATGACATCATCCTCCTCCGGACAGCCTGTCCTCTCCCTCCCTCCCTCCCACCCCACTCCCAATCCCAATCCCAATCCCAATCCCAATCCCTACCTCCACCCTCTCCAGTTATTATCTAGGTAGGTCCAGGGCCTTACCCCAATGTAACCCTTGGGTACCCTGTATATACTTGTAACCTATTATAAGAAACATTATTATGTAACCTATGTGCTCTATGTTTAACAGACAAGAACCTCTGTTGCACAAACACTGAGGCAATGGCATGGATTTACCCCAAGGGCATTTGGCTGGGAAGCCAAGTTTCAAAGAAATACAAAATCACACATGACCCCACAATGCAAAGCATCATGGGCTGCATATGCAAATCAGTTCTACACCTGTACTGTTCTCACTGTTGTAACCACACTGTGTAACTTGTTGCCCCATGCGATGAGGTGCCTTTATAAATGAGTCCATGACTCAAAGGTTGTAAATCCGACTTTTCTAATTAATAAATAAATAAATAAACACTGTTTGGCTATACAACACAGTGGTGTGTAGAGTCCATATAACGACATGCAAGTCTGTGTGAAACTTTGAACCATGTCTATTTACTCTCACTCCACGTTCCTTCTTCATACCAAAATCTGAAATAAACTACATAATGTGATGTGTAACAGAGACAGTCCGTATGGAACATAACGTGAGGTTTGTATATCTAGGTGGGTACAAGGTGGCCTTGTTCCCATGTTATGACCACCCACACATGACCCCCACCTCCATTGATAGGGGCCTGCTCTGGATTATGAAGCTAAACTAAGTTTGACAATAGCAGTTAACTGTTTCTGTATCAGTTACAAGAGGAGCTAAGGTGACTGCCCAGTTAGGGGACCACAGGGAGACTGCATTCCTGTACCATTACAATCAGAAGTTTGTGTAGCATGTCGAGCAAATGACTGAAGCTATAAAATGTGTAATCATATGTGTTTATATGGTTAAGGAGTTAGTTACTTTTAATTTACTTTTACTTATTATTTTTTGCTTTTATTGGGAAAACAAGTACATATACAAACATTAATGTGCAACATCAGCAGTGGTTGAGAGGAATACTGTGAAGCACACATTAAGCATGGGCTTAATGTTAAGCTGCCAGCCTTAAGAGCAATTAGAACCTGCATGTACTAATTGTTGCACTGCCTGTGCACAGGTGTGCCTGTCAGTCAGAGTATTTGTCGTCTGGGGCTAGATCTCATGAAGAGAACATCTGCAGTACAGCAAATAAACCTGCCTTATTCTTTATTTTATGTGTACGACTAGTTATTCGATGGTCCAGATGGGGTCCTCACCAGTAGCACCTGCAGCAAACAAAGGGTCTGGCAGCGACAGAGAAGGTAAGGGTCTTTTAGTGGTGGACCATACAAAAAATGCTACACATGGTGGAGGATGTGGCCCTTCTTCTGTCCAGAACCTCATCTCGCGTTGCCTCGCTCGCTGGTTACCCCAAGTCATCATCACCCCAGTATGGCTGAATTGTTTGAATGCTACTTTAAATACAGCCCTGGCTGCCAGAGGAAAAAATGAACTGTCTCACATGCTCTACAACAACCTGCAGCCCACCTACTGTAATAGGACTGTCAAGAGCAGCACAGCTCACCATTGCTAGCCAGCTGAATATCAGACTAGTCAGAGTTTATACCAAACAGAGCTGCGACCTGCAGAACTGTACCCCCAAAACCTCGTGAGCAGATTCAGTGCCTAACCCCAGCTAGCTCCACTACAGTAGCTTTGCAAGTAAACGTTGCTCCAGAATGGACTACTAAATACACAGTAAAAAACAAACAAACAAAAAAAAACACTGTACCAAATGAGCCCTTCTGTCTGGGCCTCCTGCAACAGCTCCACTGCTGCCTAACAGAGTCTCCCACAGCAAATAAAATAAATCAAGCCTGCACGGGTGCTCCTTTCACCAGAGCTGTCCCTGCTTGAGCCAAATTTATCGTGGCTCCACAATCAAGCTGCTTCCCTCAGCAACAGAAAACAAAACCGAGCTCCATAACCCTCACAGTCAAAGACCACAGCTCCACACAGCCTCACAAACTCCTGACAGCTACACAGGAGGGTGAGTGCACACAGGAACGAATCGGAGCTCCAGTCCCTTCCAGCCGCGCTTCCTCCTCACCCCAACAGCTACACAGAGTCTCTGCTCTCGCCCATTTCTCTCCACAGCAACGCCTCCGTGGAACACAACCAATCAGTCCCTCCACAGCAACCGTAGTTCTCTCCTGCTGGTCTCCGGCTCATAATAGTGGGAGGTCCTTCCTGGAACCACGTGACAGGCAGGAAACCGATCTCTGCAGGAGGACCAGATTCTCCCTCTGCATCCTGTAGCTCTGTTTACTTCCTGCCTGCCATGAGGCAGGTTCTCTGAGGAGCTCTGCCACTGTGGTGGCAGAGCTGAAGACATCAAACCGTGAGTGCAGTTACTTTCTCATTAAAAAGGATTTTGCAAGGAAGCTTCATAGGAGCAGGAGCTCCAGCATTGCCTCACAGATTAGGGGCCCCAGTCTCAGCCATGCATGCTGCACAGACTGGACCTCTTCTCCTGTTTTTCCTTGCTTGGAGGCACGCATCCTCCCCACCCCCATGGTCATTTCTGGGGTAGGCCCTCGTGCTGTACATTTTGCTCCATGACTTACAGGGGAAGCCGCAGAGCACCTGTGGCAGCAGAAGCTTTACAGGGAGAAGCAGCTAGAACACCCACTGCAGGAGTTTCAGTTTTTTCTTCTCATAGGCAGCACCATTGCGCCATCGACACTGCGCTCCGTCAATGGGCCCCTGATCTGCAGGCTCGTTGACTCAGGGGAAGCCACTAGAGGCTATCTGTAGTAGGAGCTTCATTTTGGCTCAGTATGAGCTGTGCTGCAGTGACCTGGTGGTCCAGGCGCTTCATTTAGCAGCTGGAGGACACCGACAGAAGTGGTGGTGCTTCATTTCAGCTTAGGAGGAGCTGCACTAGGGTGGCTCATTCTGGCTCAGGAGGAGCCACAACATGGCCCCTCAAGCACAAGCAGAAGCATTTTCCCATAGATGAGGGTTCCATTTCGCTGCTTTTTTTGGCTCAGGAGGCGGCGCCACAGCCCCCTCGAGCACAAGCAGAGGCACTTTCCGTAGATGAGGGCTTCATTTCAGCCCAGGAAGAGCCAGGCTACAGCTCCTCATTGCCGGACTCTTGGAGTGGGAGTGCTCCACACTTGCAGGGCTTCGTTTCAGCTCAGGAAGAGCTGTGCTACTCGCCCGCCGACGATCGGAAGAATGTTCTTGCAGAGGTAGCGTTTCACAACAGCACAGCCCACAGTAACAGGGCTTCATTTTGGCCCAGGCCGAAAGTGATGCTGTTAGCCCTCATCGACTGCCAGGAGAGCACTGGGCAGTCGACGCTGGCCTCCTACTGAGTCTCTTACCATCAGGCCCCTGGATGCATGACAGGGAGACCAGCCAGGTGACAGCACCCCCCTTACAATCCAGCTTGACAGTGCCCCCCCTTTCAATCCAGCTTGGGGTTGTCTGCGCGCCTCAACATGTCCGCCAAGGGTGATCGAACAAGGAAAGGGAGGCCGAGCCTGTGCTAATCAGCCTTGACAACATCTTTGAGTCCATTTGAATGATAGGCCCTTGCTCCAGGTGACAGTGCTACTAGGACTCGAACAGGGACTCATGCCACCCTCCATCACAAAAGGTCTGCAAGGGCTGTTGGGAGAATAGCACAAATTCTCTTGGGGTGGAAAGGGCCACAGACATAGTTTTTCCCCCTCCAGTCACCTTCTCTGGCTTGCTAGACCTAAGTGAGACACCTGCAAGGTCAGAGGTGGTCCGGTGACATACACCCTGCTATCACAGGAACCAATCCCGGCAGCGCAAACCCATCAGCCCTGCTCATCCTGCCTCGATTATTCATAGAGTATAGGGTCCACAGGAAGCCCACCCCATGCCTATTCCTAATCCCTTCTTGACACCTTCTTCAGGCTGGAGGACATCTCCCTCTTGGTACCATAGTAGAGGATGGGGTCACGATTAGCCGCAGAGTCGAGGATGTCCACTGTGGAAAACATCCAGCAGGACAGATCCCCAAGTCCACCTGAGGTCAGTTTGTCGGGGCTACTGAATGGCATTTCTACCCTGGATGACTCTCCATCCAGAAACTTAGTTCTGGATGACCTAGATTTCTTCATTAGGTGGCTATGTGAGGAGTTTCCTTGGGCTCTCATCATCTCCCAAACTGCCATCCAGCACTCAGACTCTCATTGGCTGCCGAGCAATACGGAGAATGTAGATATAGATATATATGTCCCACTGGGGTGGGGCTTCTCTGTGGGACCAGGGATAAGAAGGTGGATGCACCTCCAAAGGACGCTTAGTCCTCCGCAACCTCCCTAAGGCAGCTGTACACAACCTGTTCTCAGCATGAACCGTGCCACCATGGGCCACTGACCTGGCATTCCAGCGTGCTGATGAGCCAGATGTAAACAAGCCCACCCTGCAGAAACTACAGCTTGGGACTATTCTCTACACTCATAGCTGAGGTCCAGAAGGAGGCTGCCAGATGCGCAGCAAGGGCCATGCTTTATCCCACCTCACCTCAACATACCTAAGGCTGCAGGCATGGCAGGTGGACAGGTTGCCAAGACACACTAGGGAAGGCCCCTGCAAGGGAGATCTCCCATTCGGATCGCCTCTAAAGAATCCAGAGAGACTACAAAACCTGAGTACCACAATCCAGGAGGAAGTACAGACCCTTGTCACAGGGATCTAGTCAGAGTGTTTAAACCCATACATCCCTCAGGGGACACATTAAAATCAGCCTTTGCAGACGATCCTAAGTCATCTCTTGCATCCAGCAGAGGAAGAAGCATATGAGCAGCCAGAAAGCTCACAGGAAAGGCCCTGGTCCCATCCTCAAGTAGGGGCAAGCTTTCCAGTAGTCTGAAGGAATGGATTTGCATCGCCACAATCAACGGGTGCCAGACAGTTATAAGCAGGGTCTCCCCACTGCATGTGGTACCCTCACCTTTATCTGCACAGAATAGGTTGGGTCTTCAAACACTCACAGACCACTTACAGGTGGCAGCAAGCAGTGAGTGCCCTACGTAAAAGTTTTTGGGGCATTGCTGTCTATTCATCATAGTACATTTACAGTCTATTCATCTTAGCCCCAAATCAATCTGGAGCTCAGAACCGCATGGGTCCTAATATGTCTGATGAAATTCATCCACCACGGGACATTCCAGATGACTACCCTTGCATCCATCTTCAGCGGGATTTCATCGGGAGATCAGTTGGTCTCAGCAGAGTTGCAGGGGCATTTTACATATCCTATCCGGGGTCACTCTGGGCAATGCCTCATAGTACGAGCGCCACATCTCTGGCAGTGACTGAGGTCACACAATGCCTCTCACCCATAGGATTCCTGATCTCCAAAGAGCTGTCCTCCACAATACAAGCACCTGATTCTTGGGTGATCTTCTGAACTCCACAGACTAAAGACTGTCCTTACGGTGGCTAATTTCAGGGGCCTCAGGGTTCCCTTCAACAAAGACCAAGCGGCCTAAGCCTTTCAGACCGCTCCCTCCACGTGGCTTACAGGAAGATGGTCTCCTGACAGTCTTTGTGCCATGGGCTCTGGTTGTCCCGGCAGTCGAATCTACTAACCAAGGGTTCCAGGCAGAGGTCAGTCCGAGCCAACAGATTCAAACATTTGGTCAGTCAAACCTGATCTGTCAAGGGCTCAGCCAAGGGTCAGTCTGAGCCCATGGATTCAAGAATATTGCTAGGAGAAAGCATCCTTGCATTGGGGAACTGTTGCTCAAACTTCATGAAGGTTCTCAAGTGGGGCATCCTCAACAGGGAGAGTTATTACCAATACCAGCCTTCAGGGCTGGCAAGTAATCCAGGGTTCAGACCCACTACTCCATCAACATACTGGAGAGATCACCTAACATTTCCAAGATTTGAAGCTCAGATTTCCAACCAGGATTCCCGTCATCCTCAGTCAAGCAAACCACAATGACCAGCACCTATCCCAAAGAGGTACCCGAGCTCGTGGATAGCACAAGAAAACCCTATTGCTCTTCCACTGGGCAAAGAGCAGAGCATCACCAGGTGAGCTCGGTGGCGTATACATACCAGGTCAGATGCGCAGTATGGAGAATTGACTAAGTCTCTAAAAGGTCAGCCCTTCCTCCATCTGGTGGCATGGCCAGGCCTTCTGCAGGTAGTTCTTCTTTGGCTAGCAAAGTCACAAAGCCTGCTTCCTGTTCAGAGTAGAGCTGATTATAGCATAGGATGCCTTCTTCCCAGACTGGGGACCCTACAATTTCAAATACGACTTTCCTCCAATTCCACTAATCTCAAGATTCCATTCCTACTAATCCCAAGGCTCTAGTCAAGAGCACCCTGGATTGGGTGGTGCCATCTGCTGACATTGGAAACTCAACCGGGTCCTCAGAGCGCTCACCAAGACCCCATTGGAGATCATTAACGAAATAACCATCATCCTCC
This sequence comes from Neoceratodus forsteri, assembly GCA_016271365.2. Lineage (NCBI taxonomy): Eukaryota > Metazoa > Chordata > Ceratodontiformes > Ceratodontidae > Neoceratodus > Neoceratodus forsteri. The sequence continues at coordinate 602,930,314 of JADMNL010000023.1, forward strand.
ACGCAATGAAGGCTGTCTTCTTGCAGCACTCTCTTCAACCCGCTGTTTAAGCAGATAGGAGCTCTGCTGTCAAAGGAACCTTACACTGTGTTCCACCCAGAACTCGGTGATTCTCTGACATATCCATCCTTCCTACTGAAGGGTGATCTCCTCTTAGGCTACCAGGAATTGAATATCCTGGCCCTATGTCCTAGCCTTAAGGGTGAGAAGGAAAGGAAAATTCTCCTTCTGGGCTACAGGAGTGCTCTCGAGCCTTATAGCAAGAGAGCAGAAGCCCATATATGACTGTTTTAGTCTATTCACCTTGCCTTCGGGGCGAATTTGGAAAAGAAAAAAGCCTAAAAGCCTCTTGGACCACATGAATTTGTTTGCTTCTCTATCACCGTTCAAATTGCTGGGGCTGGCTGTGGAGGGCTCATTCAGCTCGAGCAGTAGCTACCTTCTGGCAGAATCCAGAGAAGCATTCCAGCAGTCTTTAACAGAAGGACCACTTAGCCATCCATCCATTCCTTGGCAAAGTTCTACAGAATGGATGTGTCTGCTTCCACTGAGGCATCCCTCCATCGGCATAAGGGTCTGCTTACATTCTTCCCACCTGGGATGCAAAGTGATGTACTGCTTTAGTATATCCCACTAGTTATGAGCCCAGAGACCAGCTTAGGAGAGAATTTGAAATTTAAATACCTGTAAATTTTCTTTCTCCGACTGCTGGTCTCCGGCCCTCCCTCCCAGAATATGGACGTTGGCCACCTGCCCAAGGGTTTAAGTCATCTTTTCTAGGCCGTAAATACATATTAACATTTCTTCTTGTTGTTTCTCAGTGATGTTTTGCTACAGGGTCATGCTTTGGAATGAACTGTGAGCTACAGGATGCGGAGGGAGAATCTGGTCCTCCTGCAGAGATCGGTTTCCTGCCTGTCATGTGGTTCCAGGAAGGACCTTCCACTAGTTATGAGCCCAGAGACCAGAAGTCAGAGAAGAAAATTTACAGGTGTTTAAATTTCAATCTTCCCTGTAACCTGGAAGCTGCAGGAAGTGCACCTCTCAGCGCCTGCCACACGATCTCTCCTCTCAACTGTGGCTTACCGGCTGTCTTACTCCCTAGCTACAGCTTTCCTCTGATGGGTCTGTATTTTCTTGGTCCTCCTGCTTGCCACACAGAGCCTTCGCTCCCCTCAGCAACACTGCAAGGTAGCGTCACAATAAAAGGAAATGAACAACTTGGGACTGCAAAACGGAGCAATTTGCTCTCGACTCTACAAGGTTACATAAAACTGCCCTTCAGAAAGGGGCCATACAGTTAAACCACATATAAATCATCAGGAGTCCCACGAACAAATAACTGAACTAGGGCAATATAACAATAATTACAGAGCACAGCCGAGGGAGGCATACAGAAATGGGGCAGCTACAAAGAAAAAAAATAAATAAAATGAAGCGCATACAGAGGGCAATACATGCTGCAAAAGGAGACATGTAAAAAGTAAAATAAATGGGTCTGAGGAAATAAAAACAAAGCAGAGGTACAGATTCAAGGAGGGCTCAGCGTACATAAAGGGACAAGTTAAATACAAACAAAATAAAGCCCAACCTTGATCTATGAAAACAAGCAAAGGCAGCATAATAACCAAAATGGGACACAGCTAAGTCAGCTTCAACAGAAATTCCCTAGCAGGGTCATTCACCACAGAAAAAGCCCACCATTTTCTCCTCAGGGTTGGGGAAGAAGTTCAATAACGCGGCAATCCATTTTGACCATCGCAGAGCAGCCAGGCAGCCTCGTGGAAGAAATCCTCCATCTTGAGCACAGCAAAAACAACAAGTCAGGAAGTGAACCTTGACCCCTGCTGACAGCCATCTTGCAGCAGTCAGGCCAGTCAAAAGCTCTGGTAACTACATGTCACGGTTCGCCGGCCATCTTGTGAAGGGCACAAATTGACCTACTCCATTGGAAACAATGGGATTCCTATTGAAATGAATGGACACTGTAACAAAAAGCTGATTTTTGCAACAAAACCTTTATTTAAATAACAAACAACACAGAATTGAATGGGCATTCTATATTAAGATGTCACTGATGAACCTTGCTACAAAAAAAAGTTTTACTTTTATCTATACAAATAAATTTTGCTTGGCACTTCATCTACGACACGATGTCCTGTCTCCTGCATGACGGCAACTCCTTCTCACCTGTACGACCTTCGCTCAGTGAAACAAGCTCATCTCCAACCACAATGTCTGATGACAACACGATATAAGCGCAGGCGTCCAGTCTTACCTTCACCCACCTCAAGGTCAGGGGCTACAAAATTGAAACAATCCTCCTTGACATCCAGTCTTCTGTTTCCACTCAAGGAGCACCAGCTATGCAAGCCATTTAAGATGACCTGGCCTACATTAAAGCTATTTCACCACAGTCCACAGTCCATACCAGCCTACAACTAGTACCCTTCTCAGCCTTGCCTCATGAAGACACGGTCGACTGGCTGGAACAATTCAAGATTGGATTTCCTTATATGGTTGGGCTTTTCCTGTCATATTTCTAATGCCTTACGCTTGCTTCTGAGAGGGACTGCCATTTCCTGGTTCAACACACTTCCAGACCAAGTCAAACAAGATGCTGCCACACTGTACACAACCTTCAAAGCCCATTTTCTCCAAGCACACTCACCCTGGTTATTGGAGCAACAGCTGAGGAACGTATGATGCAACCCACGAATCTCTTGAAGCCTTCATAGTGGACATTGAGTCTCACTGCAAATGCTTACAGAAACCTGAGAAAGAACAAATCACAGTATTTGTTGGGGACTGCTTCCTCAACTCCATCTTTATGTAATCCAGCAGAAACCAACTATCTGGATGGAGGCAATCCAAGTGGCATGACTTGCACAACAATCTATAGCAATGTCTCTGGCTACCAGTGTATGAGCACCTCAGTGCATCGCAGTTAGGCTACTCTCACAACATGTGTCCAGCAGGAGCAATCAGTGATAGAGGCGCTCACTACAAGTATCAACACTCTCCACTGCAGCTCAACTGCTTCTTCTACTACCTCTGTCAAAGTCCTTTGCCCAATTGACAGCAACCTCTTCCACCTCTGCCTTCACAAAGAACCAGTAACCTCCCAGTGGTGTGGATTTGGGGACATACTGCCACCGTCTGCGAGCTAAAGTACTACAGAAATCAAGAGAACCACAGGCCCTACCGCTGCACAATCAGCAAGATCACCGCAACTACTCCCAGCACCAAGGAACACAGCAACTGACCACCCCTCTGACTCTGCAATTCAACCAAAACACTTCCTCCAACTGCAAGCTCTGGCACACTCTCACTTTCTGGAGCAAAGGTACCTGTCATCCGATCACCTCTCCTAGCAAACTATGTACCTGTAACCATTGAGATTGGTCTATTCATGCCTTGGTCGACACTGGAGCAGAAATATCAGTTATCAACAGCAGTATTCTGGACAACCAAGCTATTCATCACATACCTAATGTCTCTCCAGCCGACATAAAGCACATTATCACAGCAAATACAGCTCAGGTACCTATTACAGGCATGGTCCATCTCAAGCTCTACTTTGGCTCACAGCAAGCTACTGTCAAGTTTTACATAGTGCCTGATCTTCAACCTGCAATAATTCTAGGCCTGGACTTTCTCAAACCTCACAAAGCCATCCTGGACTTTGCCTCAAGTAAACTGTCGCTGGATCCTCGGAGGCAACTCACAGCTATAGACTCAGTCACTGTGCCTCCTCAGTTGGAAATGGTTTTGATTGCCAAGATTCGAGGTGAACCACTTCCACAAGATGTTGTTAGCATCGTCACAGGATACACCGCGCTGCATTGCAAAGAGTCTCCTTCCAGGAAATACCTTATCGGCGGTTCATGATGGCGTAGTCTTCCAAAAATGCTGCAACTTCACAGATGAGCCAGTGGTCATTTCAAATGGTGCCAACATCGGAAAGTTTGTCTGCTTGTCTTCAGGGGACCAGCTCCATCTCATGCAAGAACCTCAGCCTGGTTCCACCAACTCTACTCCTGTCAATACTATCACGACCACTCCAACTTCAACAGAGTTACCCTCAGTCAGCGTTTATCCTCTTCCAAACTTTCAGCATCTCCAACAGAAAAGCAACAACTTTGCAATTCCTGGAAAATTACCCAGATGTCTTTGTTGGTTCAGATACAAGCTCGGATGCTGTGATATCCTGCAACACACCATCGAAGTACAGCCCAACCAGGAACTAATCCGTCAGCGAGCCTACAAAGTGGGACATAAACAGAAACAAATCCTCGAGGATATAATCAAAGACATGCTTGACCAAGACATAGTCGAAGAATCTACAAACTCCTGGGGTGCACCTTGCTTGCTGGTGGTAAAAAGGACAAAGGGTATCGTTTTGTGGTAGACTACAGAAAACTCAATGCCTACATGGTGCAGGATGCTCATCCCTTGCCTACAACAGAAGATGCTTTGAGAGTCTTGGCATGGCCAGTCCTGCATACTTCACCATGCTAGACCTTCAGAGTGGGTTCTATCACGTTTGCATTGATCCAGCTTCCCGTCCATACACAGCATGGCGCTGCCACATGGGACTTTTCCAGTTCAAACATCTGCCTATGGGTCTTCGGAACAGTCCAGCCACATTTCAACATGTTATGGAAGTATTACATGGGTTGTCTTGGAAATCTTGCTCTAGTCTACCTGGATGATATGACTGTCTTGAGCAGAATTTTGCCAGAGCACCTCCAACGTTTTCAAGAAGTATTTGAATGTCTCAGACAAGCCAATCTCAAGCTTCACCCAGAAAAGTGTTGTTTAGCGCAGCATCAAATTCATTACCTGGGACATGTGTTTAGTTCTCAAGGCATCTCCAGATCCAGACAAGTTCTCAGCAGTCAAAGACTATCCAGAGCCTAACAACTCAATGACCTCGAGCTTTCCTGGGCTTGTCTGGCTACTACCGGAAGTTCATTTTGCAACTACGCTAGATTGCAGCTCAGCTGTACACCCTCACAAAAGGGATGTGACTATATTTGGACTTCTGAATGTAAAGAGCCTTTGAAACCTTAAAACAAAACCTAATCTCTTCTCCAGTATTGGTCTACCCAAGGTTCAACCAACCATTAAAGTTCTACTCAGATGCTAGTTCCTTTGCAGTGGCGCTGTGCTCTGTTAAATTCAAGATGAAACAGAACAAGTTGTCTCCTATGCTGGGCGCTCTCTTTCCTCAGCTGAGCAGAACTATGACATCACAGAGAAAGAATGTCTAGTCATGGTATTTGCCGTGAAGAAATTTGACTGTTACCTTCGCTACTCCTCCTTTACAGCTATTGTTGATCACTCTGCCCTCAGATAGTTATTTGAAATGAAGGAGCCAGTAGGCAAGTTCACCCGATGGATCACCATGCTGTAATCCTACAACTCTGAAATTCAATACAGACCAGGTCGAGTTCACTCAAATGCTGATGGTGTAAGCCAGACGATATCCCTCTGCATCCTCCTCAACAGATGAAGAATCCTGCTTACAAGCTCTTCCTTCCATGCCATGGATGTGCTTGCTGTGGACACTCCTACAGCACCTCAGTTGCTTTGCTGCTACCAACCGCCTCCACAAAGAGACACACAAATCCTCAATTATTGCAAACAGCTGAAGAGCTTCTCATCTTCTCACATCCGATCTGTCCCTGGCAACTGTTTAAAATGCAACAAAGAACTGACACTCAATTTACAGACATAATCTCCTACTTAGAGTCTGGAACCTTACCCAACAAAAGAAACATCGCCAAGATGTACTTTTCTTTGCTTTGCAGTACTTCCTCAGTGACGGTGTGCTCTTTCACATTTGGACCAAGGAAGTCAAGGGTCATCGCATGGATAGAACTCATGTACAGTTAGCTGTGCCAGCCTCTCTCTCATCCCTGAAGTTCTTCTCTCCACTCATGCCTCTCCACTTTTGGAAGGTCACATGGGAATACACAGAACTCTGGAAAGACAAGACTTCACTTCTTCTGGCCACATGAACAGGGACATTGTCCAGTTCATAAAATCCTGCCAGCCCTGCTCCTAGAGAAAGCCTCATGCCAAACCAACAAAGGCACACATCATTCCCATGCCTATAGCCACTGAACCATTCCAAAGAGTCAGCACTGGCATTCTTGGGCCCTTACCAACATGCTCTGACTCTGGTAACAAATACATCCTTGTCTTTGTGGACTACCTGACAAAGTATTTGGAACATCCCCCAAGAGACATTAAAGCCTCCACTGTGGCAAGTGCTCTTCTCACAACAGTCATTTTCGTCACGGTACCCCATCGTATCTACATTCAGATAGAGGCACTAACTACCTGTCCACCATTGTCCGAGAAACTTACAAACTTCTCGACATAAAAAAGGCACACACCACAAGTTACCATCCACAATGCAACAGACAGAGTGAAAGAATGATGTCCACCATTCTCGCACACTCTCCAAGTATCTGGATGAGACTTACGAAACCTGGGACTGTTTTGTTCCCTTGTGCAGTTTGCATACAATACCAGCCCTTGTGTCGAAGCACAGAATACACCCCTTCTTCTTAGTCCATGGACGCCATCCAAGAACTCCATTGGACAGGGATCCTCACTGCTAGAAGTGCCCAAGTCAGCTTCTTCTATAATTATCCCTCTTCTGGAACAGCTGGAACTTGCACGATGAGTTGCAATTACAAGTTGGGCCAGAGAAAATCGGCAATGAAAAATGTCTGCAGCCAATGCGCATGAGCCTTCTTTATCTGTTGGGACATTGCTTATTTGTACCAACCTGTTCTTTTTCCGGCGCCACCAAGAAACTGCTTCGTCCCTGGACTGGTCCCTTCTACATCATAGAAAAGCTTCCTCCGGTCCATGTTCATCTGCAACGCAAGTCGGATGGCAAGCTGGTACACAACAAAGTCCATATAAACCGACTCAAAGCATGGGTACCTGAATAACAACCTTCCAGATGACCCCAGTCCTCCCAGAAATGAAGCTGCCCTTGAGTCTGCCATCCTCTCTGAAGCTGAGATCCTCCGACAACTTGTAACTAGTTCCTACAGCTCTTCCCACTCCTGACACTCTCCAGCTGGATTCTGTTTTACCAAATCATTTGCCTGGGACTTTCTCTTCTTCTCGACCTTCTTCTTCTTCTCTCAGGCCTCTTCTACACACCACAGTGTACCAGATCAAGAAGATCTTAAGAAAGAAGTTTGTCAATGGATCCTGGACTTACAGAGTAAAGTGGTATGGATTCGATAGTGGGCAGAACTCCTGGGTGGCTTTTAATTACCTGACCCCCTCCTGTCAGGAACTAGTGCAATCCATGCATGCCTCCATTCCCACTGACTGGAAAAGTCAATGGAGGTCTTGAACTTTGTTACTGGACTCAGTGAAATGTTTTGGGACTAATTCATTTTCTGATTTAACTGGTTGCAGTAAATATCTCGTTGTACCTGTCTCTTATGCACCTGTTGCCATTGTACTATTTATCTGCACTAATGCTTTTTCCCTTAGGAATGTCTTACCTGTACTGACACTTTTCCCCATTAGGAATGTCTTTACATGGATAGTCCACCTGTCGATTATACAACTGTTATTAAAGTGTGAGCCTGCATTCTGGGTATCCTCCTGCTGCTACCCTTCCATCTCTTCCCTTTTCCTTCCCCACACTTTAGCACTTGTGGTATGACCAAGTCTCAAGTACTATTGTGTCTCCCTCCTCTCTGGTGCTACTCTGACCTGTCTCCAGTGTAGTCAGGTTCTTTACCCCCACCCACCGCTGAGTACTGTTCTGTTTTGTGCAATCTAACGCCTGTAATGCAATTTAATATGTTTTTTTTGCCTTAAAATCTTTATTTAAACTATTTTTAGAAACTGTTATAGATTTATTGTTTATTCGAGTGGTGCTCACATTCATTGTTCCGGCAGTGATGTGAAGCAGCCAAGCATAGGCTTAATGTTGCTCGCAGCCCCTTTAAGAGCACTTAGAACCTGCATGTATCTAATTGTTGCACTGTTCGGCAGTGCCATGTTAGCCTGTCAGTCAGAGATTTGTCAGTTTGGGGCTTGTCCTCATGAAGAGAACATCTGCTGTACAGCAGATAAGCCTCTTTTATTCTTTATTTTATCGTCCGACTAGTTATTTGCACGGTCCAGATGGGGTCCTCACCAGCAGCACCTGAAGGTCTGGTGGATGACAGAGAAGGTAAGGGTCTTTTAGTGGTGGACCATACAAAAAGCCACAATACTAAACAGCCTGGTCACAATACATTACTTTGTATTAGGTAGTTATACATGAGATTAACAACATCATGTCAGAGAATACGTAAATGGTTAATCTATTTTACGTCATTGCCAGTCCATCAATGAACAGTGGTGACCGAGAAAGGTTATTGAACGATTTTACGTAGCATTCAAGGGCACTTACTTCCACTTTCAACCCATCATATGTTTGTACAATATACATTGGAATTCTCAAACACTAATGACCTTCATTCCAGCAAACCTCATGTCAAAATAAATGCATCTGTAATAGCTCTGGAAAATGCAGTTCAAATTTATAAGAAAAGTCACCAGTAAATACGAGACAGCTTAACATGCAGCAATTGTCACTTACTGTAATGTAAGTGTTCGATACTGTCTTACTTTTATTTTCACTTGAAATTATTTTATCCAAAATATTTTATTTTCATACATATTACAAAAATCACACAATCATACTCATTGATCAACATTCAATATTTAAATCAAGAGCAGACACGCATACTGCTTTTGTAATTCATCCATAGGGTAGAAATGGGACCATTAATATTAAGAATTGGATTAAGAGGGAGAAGTGATTTGATTTCTCTCCAAGTGATGCCATTTACCTCTTTAATATCATGCCATCATTTCTTGTAATGCTACAGTTTCTTTGACAGTGTACCATCACATTTTTGAATTGCGTAGAGTGTCTGAGTGTTCCAGTACTCTAGAATTAATCTCTTTGTTGCCATAGTGCTGAAGGAAAACATTTTTCTGATTTTACTTAACTCCAATGATTAAGCATCATTAAAAATGAAACAAGAGGGTAAAATGGGGGTTGAAGTTCCAATATCTGAGACTGTAGTTCAGAAGTATTCCTCCACCAGGCTGTATAAATCTACAACCCCATACATTACAGGAAAAGTCACCCACCAGCCCACATCCATGCTCATGCTTATTATTCACAGTTGGCTTTAGTTTTGTTAATATTGCCGAGGTTAAATATGCTCTATCAGTAATTTTCTTTTGCATAGATTTGTTCTTCACCAGCACATTTAGCAGTGTCAGTGGCTCGGTAGGTGCACACTCACCTCTGAGGCCGGAGATCAGAGGGCTGTGGGTTCAGTTCTACATCTGGCACTTTGGTTAATATCCCAGTACTGACACCATAGTGCAGCATGAGGGTACTGCATTTCTGAGGTGCCATCTTTTGATGAGACGTTAAACCGAGGTCCTATCTGCCTGGATTGGTGGTAATTCAGGTGGATGTTAAAGATCCCATGGCACTTCTCAAAAGAGTAGGGAAAGTTTTATTGAAACATAAATCATACAGTAATAAACAAAACATGATACACAAAGAGAAAACAGAATAACTAATATGCAACCAAACAAGTAACAGCAAAATCAGAGTCTGTGATCCAAGGAAGAGCCTTCCAAAGTTCCAAAAGAGCCGCTTCCAAAATAAGGTACGCTCATGCTCATAAATGTCCTTCAAATCCTGTACAATTTTTTTATCAAGCTCCAAGTAGGAGCAGTCTTTGCTGTAAAGTAAACAGGCAACGCATTATCCAGATATTCTGTTTTATGATGACAAAACAAGGTTCAAAGTATCCCTGTGCAAGCGACCACTGAGGGAAAAACTCCATATGCAATATTCAAACAAGAAACAGACTGAAATAAGGAGTAGCCCATGCCTGTGCCAAAAAGACCACCAAATTTTAATAAAAAACAGTCAAAAATAAATGAGTAATAGTTTCAAGTTCGTAATACATAATAATCGAGAGCACATTCAGTCTTGAGACTGTTAATGTTTATGATTTGCTTTCACATTAATCCTTTCATAGCATGCCAGCCAATGAAAATCCCACATATGGGCAGGAACCTCTTACATCTTAACATGGACAAGAGGGGAGAGATGTTGACTGGGGCACTTTTCAAAGGGCACTGGTACAGCACAAACAGTCGAGAGTAAATTCTTGTATAGTACTTTATGGGAATGGTTTAATGACATCTGGGCAGATACCTTCCGTTGTTTGAGACGTAAAACATATGCTTAACGTAAGTCGGTATACCAACAGTTTGTCTTAACACAGTTAATGAATTACTTTCCACTGATGAAACCAAATCCTACAAGAGTCATAGAACCAGGGTTCCCACCTCTCTGAGCATGAATCAACAAAAGCCTGAGGTTTGCATTAAAAAAATACATGAAAAAATAACAAAGGGTTAACCATCATAACGCCACCCTCAGGAATAGGTAAATAAGTGACATTCCGCTTTACGGATTTAACCTGCTCCCCAAAGAGCCTGAAAAACAGGCTAAAACAACAGTTTTTAACTGTTTAGGAATAGGGAATACATAGCTCGAGAAAAGGAAAGTCGATATCAGATAGCTTTTAATCAGAAATACACTTTTTTCCCCAATTTGCCCCGATCCCAAGAGGCCACCTTAAGTTTACCTTGTTGTAGTTTAACATTCCAGTTAAAAATCTGAGTCCTGAGTCCCCAAAAAACCCTAAAATACAAATAGGACCCTTAACTGTACGTAACGGGCCAATATAGTCCGAGGGGAGATTACAGAGCCTACCGAACAACCACACTTTTAGTAGAATTCAAAACAGCACCAGAAAAGTTTCAAAAATGGAGCGCTGTGGAGAGAATGAACCACTGACGCCATCAGCAACAAGAAACAAACGCTGCTCAGACACGTGATCGCCTTTAGAAGGAAGCGACGAAACAAACTAGAAATAGCCCGTATCTGAGAATGGGCATTCAACTGACAAAGCAAAACATCTAAAAAATTACATATAACAATGGGCTCAAAGGACAACCCTGACAAACCCCATTTTATGGGATCATGGTCCTATCCAACCATTCACTACAGGCACAACAGTAGCCGTTCTATAGAAAGCACAAATCCACCATATCATAACATCTGGTACATGCAGAAAACGGCGTTTCCATTAAAAATTGTGTCGAACCAAATCAAAAGCTGCTTTCTGATCTACTGAAACAACAAGTCCCAAAACCAAATCTGCATACCCATGAGAAAATAATTCTCAAGGAGGATCAAATGATCAGAAATTCTCCTTTGAGGCACAGAACAGGATTGAGCAGGATGCAAAACCACCTCCATAATCCCCACCAAACGCTTCACAATAATTTTCAACAATAGCTTAGAATCTGGTTTAACATGCATAAAGGCTGTCAGTTCTCAAGAGAATGGATATCACCTTTCTGCTAATAAATATAAAGCTAAGTACCCTTTGTAAATTCCAAAGGATAAATTTGCATGTCAACATGGAATTAAACACAGATGTAAGTTCTGAAGAGATGGTCACCCAGCACCTTATATAAGGCTGCAGGGAGACCATCTGGACCAGGAGTTCTCTGTACAGGCAAGGAAGAAAATGGCCAGTTTCAAATTCTGCTCCATTATAGGAGAACAAGCCTGGTCCAGACTTAGCTGTGAGGAGCTGGAATATCAAGGCCACTATACAAGGTCGCACTACTACTAGCTACTGCTGGGAGAGGAGAAAAAGGGCTGTAGTGTAATCTGTCACAATTTGACAAATATCAGTTTGTGGGAACATAAGGTTCCTGCAGAATTAATAAGACACATCATATTTTCTGGCCAGTCTGACAGGAATTCGATTCAAAAGGGCAATAACATCACATTTGTGTTGATGATAAAGTTGTTGTGATTGCTGAAATTGGAACTTCAACATATCGTTCTGTATTACTTTTATTGTTGAGAAAGGTCTTGCCCCATCAGTATACGCTATTGTCTACAATGACTGAAAATGTACCTCTTCTGCAAATAGTCCAAATACTCCCTCCTCACATTTCAAGCGACTATAACTTTTTCAAAATAAACCAGATGATGCTTCGTGGTCAGTCCACCACTGAACCGAATCTTCATAACAATATAAAAACAGATTTACGGGCTTGTATGAAGGACAAAAGGGACTGCATAAATGTTTGGACCTGTAACAAGGATGTGTTGAATTTCCAAATACCTGAACCTCTACAGGAAAGGACAACAGAGACAAGACCAAGAGAAAGCAGCTTATGGTCAGAAAACGTAACAGCCTGAGCTATAGAGGAAGTAATTGGCACCGTATGAGACAAAAAACATAATCAATACGTGGTGGCTAGTTTACCCTTTGAAAGTAGGAGTGTGCTGTATAGTAAAAGAGAGATAGGCATCAGTTAAGGGCAACTCGGACCAATTTACCTAATTCATGGGAGTAACAAAACAGTTTCTTTGTAGCGCAAAGGAGCTTTTATCATGAAGACTCAAGCCACAATTAAAATCACCAGCAAATAATACCTGAAAAGAGGTATGCAAATATGGGCAAAGTAAAGAAAATAAAGCTATACATGCAGTTTTGGTTTGAGGGGCATAAATGTTAATCACCCGATAGGGACAGGACCCAATGACAAAATCTATAATGAGCTCCTACCAGGGCTACATCAAATAATTTGAGCAAACAGAAATCTGGGATATTAATCAAAATTCCCAGTCCTGAACAGAAGTCCTGACCAATCAACCAAAAGAAGGACCCAGTAACCAGTCCTGTTGTACTTGTTGGATCTCGTGTATGTGAATCCTAGTATCCTGTAACAAAAAATCCCCAAAGGCAAGAGCCGCAAAAAGAAAAATCAACCTCCTTTTAGCTGTGCACGCCCATACTATTTACGTTATTAGTATGGCAAACAAAGTGAGACATAGCACAAAAACAGGTAAAGAAACTCTTTACAATTTCTTTTCCCAACCACCTTTTTCCTTTTGCTTTACTCTGGCCTTCCGCTTCTGAGAAAGGCCAGTACCAAGTTGTAACTCGGAGTCAGTGGTACCATCAGGGAGGAAGAAGCAATGGAGGAAGAGTCAGACTCACCTGCAGCGCATCAGAAAGGGGTTGGAGAAGCTCAAAGGAATTAGATAAGGGCACAGGAGGGGTTCTGGACCACAGAAAGGTGATGCGACAACCCGAGGGTTATTCCTCATTGACCTCTGATGCATAACACTTGTGGGCACTGGGGAGGCATAGTACTTGGACCTGGGACTGGGTCCTGACGGACAAATTAGACTGGGCCAGATCAGGAGCTGGAGAAATTACAATTGAGGGGTTATCAGAAAAGAAACCACCTGAGGTACAACAGGCACCGGGCCTGCAGTATGGGCTGTACTGCCTTTGGAGGAGGTACAACCAGGGAGGTCCAGAGATGAGCCTTCTGCGCCAGTAATAATAAAGCGCTGATCCACTCCACCATCATGAAATTCCTGATTATGTGCAGCCCATTTACACTCTGAAACATGTGCCCTGTTTCATCACACAGGTTACACTTACATTCATTCAAACAGTGTGCCCCTACATGGCCCAATTCCCCACAAATATTGCATTTCATCTTATCGCACACATTACTAAGATGTGCAGGCTCACCACACCGGTAACAAGCCTTAGACTGACCAAGGTAGAACAGGACCCCCTATTTCGACCTATAAAGAAAGAGTTAGGTAGATGCACAGCACCAGAGTCATTGGAGTGTAACAAGACCTTAACCTTACAACCCCCAGTCCAAATGTTCTCGGTATCCAAAATGGCTTCAGGCTGACCCTGGACATCACAACGCTGTTTCAGCCAGTAGACAACATCATCTACTTCAACCCCTCATTTCAAAACAGGATAGTAATATTCTTAAAAGCTGGTTTGGAAAGGGAATAGCCTGAAATGGGGTCCATAATGCAGTAGTCCTCAAAGCATTATACTTCAACCAAAAATGCCTCAAGCCCCTAGATGTTTGAAAACTGGTATCAAACATGGATTGCCGGATATATGAATCAACGATATTTCATGAGAAAAGAATTTAATGAATCTTTATAAGTGTGCATGCCACATACACGTGATCTGGTGGCTCAGGTAACCCCAGGTATGCCAAGCAAATAGCATTATGCCTCTTAGCAGCCTGGATCGGAAATTTAAAAAGTGGAATAAGAACAGATTGGTCCCAGTTTATTGGGGGGTGGCTGCAATGGTAAGGAGCCAGAGTCTGCATTGATGTTGTAGAAAGAGAAGCCCGAGGTGGAGAACCCTTTAAACAATCTAACACAGGGTTCTATGTCAGCTTCAGTTATTTAGGAGACACGGGTCAGAAGAGACCTTAGATCTGTGTTATACGCTGTAGCTCGGGAAATCTTCAGGGCGGGGACCGCATGGGAGACAGACCCGAACCAATGCCCCGTGACAGGACCCTGAACCCAGCCAGCACCTCGCAGCTACGAGTCAACTGTCCAGGTAGGCGCTGTACAGGGTTCCACAACAGGGGTTCAGTTACCAGGGGGATATCCGTACAGGTGGCAAAGCAATAGGCAAAGCTGAAACAGTACTCACTGTAGGCATCAGGAAAGCGGGCTGTAAGGCTGCATCTGTCACCTCGCATGAGGGGTCTAAGTCTGTCACAATAACAGTCAGTGGAGGTGTCACAGTATGCAGGTCCTGAGAAACATCCCACCCAGTTGAAGAAACAGCTAACCTGTCGGCTCTCAGTCGCTGTAGTTCTCGTGTCAGTTTCATTTTCGAGTAGCAACACGACACTCCACCGCTAGAAACGCCTCCTGGTTCTCCTTTCTTCCAAACAGGGAATATCTGGGTCTGAGGAGGAAAATCCTTCGATATTTCAGCTGCAGGCACAGAAGCCTCGCATGTCCTTTCCGGAATGAGTGAGTTTAGGTCCAGGCATAGCAGCCTGAATATTATCGTCAGAACTCAAAGCAGAAGCAGTAGCATTTACTGGCAAAACTTCAGTAGGTGTAGTTCAGGTCTCCATAAGATCAGAGGTAGGAGTTGAGACCAAGTCTCCCACTCCATAGCTCCCTCCTCAGAAGGCAAGGTGCATCCACCATCTTGGACAGAGGTTCCTCCTCTGCAGAGTAGGGAAAGTTTTATTGAAACAAGAAATCATGTAACACACTCTATAACAGAACAGAAAAATCATACAACAGGAAAAACAAAGGTAATACATTACATATCAAAATTCAAACTGTAAAGAAAGACAATACGATAGTACGATAAAAGGAGTATCCATCAAGTCACAGCTGAGTCTGAATCAGTTATCCAAGGAAGTGCAGTCCATAAGGCGAGCAGTCTAGACTCTGTGTACATTGTCTATTCACATTCATAGATGGCTTTTAAGCCCTTCACAATTTTCTGTTCAATTTCTAAATAAGTGCAGTCTTTTGTTGTAGGGTAAACTGACATCTCGCCATCCAAATATTCCACTTAATCACTACTAAAATAAGATTTAAAGTGTCTGTATGCCAAGAGGACCATCGAGGGAAAACACCATACATAATCGTCTGAAAGGATACAGACTGGAATATCGAGTAGCCCACCTTGTGCCAAAACCCACCATCACTGAATAAATGTACATTCAAAAATAGATGAGATATCGCTCCAGTGCAGCATTGCATAACGGTTCTAGAACATAATCTGTCTTGAAGCTGTTTGTGTTTGTGATTGGCTTTTAACATTAATCCTTTCATGGCAAGATAGCCAATGAAAGTCCCACATGGTGCAGGAATTCTTTACAACGCAACAAAGATAAAAGGGAAGAAAGATGTTGGACCGACATTTATCAAAAGGGGACTGTGTCATACAGACAGAGGAAAGAAGTGTCTTTATAAGAGTTTAATGCGAATGAGCAATAAGCATCTGAGGTGATACTTTCCATTGCTTTAAGCGCAGAAACATATGTTTCACATACAATGGCATGCCTTCAGAGTGTCACAACACATGTAAGGAGTTGTGTTCCACTGGTGGAACCAAACTCCACAGGAATCATGAAACCACATTTCCATCCCTCTGAGAGTTAATCAGTAGCCGCAAATTAGCTGTGAAAAATGCTAGAAAAACAACAAAGGATTAATCATACATCACCACCCTCCGTAATGGGTAGATAAGTAATAGTCCTCTTAATTGGGTTCAGCCTGCTCCCCAGGCTGAAAATCACTGTTTCCATTTGTTTCGTATAGGAAATACATAACTTAAATAAACAGTGGCATCAAAAAGTCTTTATCAAATATACCTCTTCTTTTTCCCAATTGATCCTCTATTCCAAGAGGTGACTTTTAGTCTACCCTGTCTCAGTTTAATATCCCAATTAAAAATCTGAGTCTCTCATTCAAGTAAACCCCTAGAATACGAATGGGGCCCTCCACCAGATGCAATGGCCAATATAGCTTGTTGGGGCTCAATGGATCCAACCTGATGCCCATACTCTTACTAAAGTTTAGACAGGCTCCCGAATAATTTCCAAATAAGAAATATTCTTGTAGAGAGGCCTTCACCGAGGATGTATCAGCCACTAGGAAACAAATATCATCTGTATGCAATAGCTTTATAAGGTGCAAGTATAGCAGAACATGAAATGGCATGGATCTGAGGGTGAACATATAAGACATCGGAGTAGTACATCTAAAAACAGGACATATAATAGAGGACTCACAGGACAACCTTGACAGATTCCCCTTTACAGGGATCATAGGTCCTACCCAACCATTTACAACAGGAACAACCATGGCCGTCCTGTAAAACTTTTTGCAGCCATCGGATCATGATGTCTGTATATGTAAAAATGTAATGCCTTCCACAAAAATCATGGTTAACAGAATCAAATGCTACCTTCTGATCTACTGAAACTATGATGCCAGAGGCCAAGCCCGTAAATCCATGGGCAAACAGTTCTCAAGGAGAATCAGGTGATCCGAGATTCGTCCTGGTAGGTATTGAGCAGGACTGGTGGATGCAAAACCATTGCTGCAATTTCCGTCAGACATTTTGCAATAATTTTCATTAATATTTTAAAGTCGGTATTTAACATGCAGAGAGGGCAATTCTCAAGAAGGTGAACATCACCATTCTGTTTGTAAACATATATTAAAGCACCTTTCGTGAAAGTCCAATGGTATAGTCTCACTACTTAGCAGGGTATTAAATACAGAGATCAGTTCAATGGCTATGTGGTAATTTAGCACTTTATACAAAGCAGTTGGGAGACTATCTGGACCAGGAGTTTTTCGTAAGGGCAATGAAGTAATTGTCAAGACAACTCCTGCTCGATATGGCGTGCACAAGCCACATCCACACTCTGTTCTCAAGGGAGGAACATCGAGATACATGTACAGGGCTGTAGGGTCATTCATTGCAGCTGGGAGGGGAAGAATAAAGCAGTCGTGTGTTCTGTCACAATCTGCTGAATATCAGAACGGTAGAACATAAGGTTCCCACAGAATTGGCAAGACACAGTATTGTTTTCTGGTAACTTGTCGTGAATTATACTCAAAAGGGCAAACTACTTTCGTGACCCAGACACATTGAATTTGTGTTGATGGTACAGTTGTTGTGATTGTCTGGACTGAAAACATAACATATCTTTCCGTGTCGATTGTATTTGAAGAGAAAGGTCTTGTCCCATCACATGTGCGATAGCAGCGACTGCAGGTGTGCTCTTTTTCTGTAAATAGTCCAAATAATCTCTTGCTTTTTGTTGACTGTAACTTTTCAGATAAATAATTAAAGCATGTTTTGTATCTAACCACCAACGATCGGGTCTTCATAACAAATAAACACAGATATACAAGCAGAAATAAAAGATAGGAGAAATCATTGAAACATCATATCTTGTAACAGGGATGTGTTGAATTTCCAAAATCCCAGCCCTTTGCAAAGGGCAACTGAACCTATACCAACTGACAGTATTTTGTGATCAG
Source organism: Neoceratodus forsteri (assembly GCA_016271365.2). Lineage (NCBI taxonomy): Eukaryota > Metazoa > Chordata > Ceratodontiformes > Ceratodontidae > Neoceratodus > Neoceratodus forsteri. The sequence continues at coordinate 602,948,348 of JADMNL010000023.1, forward strand.
AGAAGGCTACCGCCTGTACCTGAGCTGAACCAATTGGTAACGTACAAGACAAAAAAACAAAATCAATTTGTGTTGCCAATTTTCCTTTTTGAAATGTGGGAGTATGTTGATTCGTGAAATAATGATAATCATCGGTCAAGTGTGCAGTGCGAATTAGTTTACCCAATTCATGTGAGTCACAAAAAATTTTTGGGTGGTGGCAAATGAACTTTTATCTTGTAGGCTTAGGCCACAGTTAAAATCGCCAGAAAATACTACTTGGAAGGAAGTATGCAAATAAGGGCAATCAAAGAAAGCAAGGCTATGCGAGCTGCCTTAATTTGGGGGCATAAATGTTTATTACTCGCACGGGCAATTTATAACGAAATCCAAAACTAGGCTCTACCAGGAGCTAAATCAAAACAATTTCAAAAACGGAAGTCCGGAACACTTAGTAATATGCCTAGACCTGAACAGGGGTCCTGGCCTATAGACCAAAACGAAGGGCCTAAAAGCCAGTCTTGTTTGCTTGAATAATCTCCTGCACTGTGTAGAGCCTCAGATCCTGCAATAAAAGATACCAAATGGCAAAAGTCTCAAAAGGAGAACACCAACCTTCATTTCTCCATACGTTTCATGCTATTAACATTAATAGTGTGGCAAACAAGCAGCGCCATGTTACAAAAAACAAGGTGTTAAGAAACATCAAGACTTTCTCTTCCCAGCCACATTCTTCCCTTTGAGCCTAACTTTAGCTTTACATTTTTGAGAGACCACCCAGCTGGAGTTCGAATCAGTAGTGCCATCAGGGAGAGAGGATGCAACAGAGGAAGAGTCAGACTCACCTCCAGCGTCAGTCAGAAGTCGGCTGAAGTTACCTGAAGGTATTAGACAGGGCTATGGGTTGGGGTAACAATGGCGCCATAGGAGGCGGCGAGGATGGGACCATTCCTCATTGACCTTTGTCGCATGACAGTAATAAGTTCACTGGAAGGTGGCATAGTACTTGGGCCAGGGACTTGGTCTAAGTCTGACACAGCAGATAGGACATGCGTTAGTGTGGGGGTTCCACTACTAGCGGGGTTCAACATTCACGACTGTCTGATGAGTAATAACTTGGGGAGACACAGGCACGAGGGTCTTCAGAGCAGGGTTCGCTGTCTCTGCAGATGATGCGCTGCAGTGGTACGAGCCGAGCCTTTGTGCCTGTGTAATCACAAATCGCTGATCAACTCCACCATCATGATTCGCCTGAGCATGAGCAGACCATTGACAAGTTTGAAACGTATGACCTATCTCTTCACAAAGGTTACACCTACTAACATTCTGGCAATGAATCCCCACATGTCCCAACTCACCACAGTTATTACATCTCATTTTATCACATTACTCAGGTGCGAGGGGTCCCCACACCTGTAACAGGCCTTAGGCTGTCCCGGTAAAACAGGAATCCCTATCTCGACCTAAAAAAAGGAATTAGGTAAGTGGACTGGGCCAGAGTCATTTGTATGTAACATAACCTTAAACTTCCAACCCCTCATCCAGATATTTTCAGTGTCCAGGATAGCTTCAGGCTGACCCTGTACCTTACAACGTTGTTTCAACCAATAAACAATATCAGACACATCCACACCCTCATTCCGAAACATAACCGTAATGGTCTTAAAGGCAGGTTTTGAGAGGGGAAGGCCTGAAAAGAAGTCCATAAAGCAGTGTTTCTCAAAGCGTGGTATCTAGTCCAAAAACGATCCAGTCCACGAGACATCTGAAAACTCACATCAAATGTGGATTCACCTGATACATGAATAGGAGTGTAGATCTCATGGGCAAAAATTTCAATGAGTCTTTCAGCAGGGACCTGGCCATGTACACGCGGGTCAGGAGGGTCAGGTAGTCCACCTCTATAAACTAGCCTTACAGTGTTATGCCTTTTGCAGCCAGAACTGGATGTTGAAATAGAGAGGAAAAAGAACGAGTCTGTCCCACCTGTTTAGGAGGTGGCTTACCAGAATCGAGGACTGTCGCTGCCTTACAGTCAGGAGAGAGGAAAGGCTCTCAAGTAGACTTCTGCAAAAGAGCTAGAAATTCAATTCCATCGGTATGCTCAAGGGGTCAGGAGAACCCTGTGTATCTGGCATCCTCTGTTGTGCATCCAGGAAGTCCTCGGACGGGGACCGAATTGGGGACAGACTGGAGCCCCACTGTCCAAGTTTGGGTTCCTGAATCCACCCAGCACCACGTAACGCTGCTTCCACCGACCAGGTAGGCTCTGCAAGAGGGATTTCATTCTGTGGAAGCAATTGTGAGAAAGGCCATACATCAGGGGTGGCTCAGAGATCGTAGCATGTTCATCTGTGCAATGTTCTGTCGGCAACACTGGAATAGACTGAGCCTCAGTTTGTTGTGTTCAACAGTATCGAACTCTCCGTATAGGCGGTAGTGCAGAAGGCATCTCAGGTAGTCTCTTGGTTCTGACAGAAGAGCAGAGGAGCAACCTCCACCATTTGCAGCACTCACGCACCTTGTCAACTCCTTTTGTAATACCAGTTTAGTTAGCGCTAAATGATGCTTCTGCTCAGCTAAGCGCCTCCAGTGCTGCCCTGTATGTCAGTAGTGTCTAGATTCATAAACATTTCTTCTGCCAAGAAACAGCAAAGGTAGTAGAACGTCCATTTTAGTGAGGTCTGGGAGAGATGCAGTCTTAGCAGTAGGTGCAGCTGGGAAGGCACTGTCAAACAAAACAGAATCCTGCACAACCTTAATATTTTCTGTCATGGTCTCCAAACAGCCAGAGACAGGAGCTGAGACCAAGTCTCCTGTCTCTCCAGCCACCTCTGTAGCAGGCAAGGGAGGTTACGCCATCTTGGACAGAGTACTCCCTCTGTCGAGTAGGGAATTTCCCGGTGTCCTGGCCAAATGTCCCTCATTCACTAAAAATATCACCAACAGCTTAATCTGGTTCAAGGTCAGTTGGCATTCATCTGTATCCTCCCCGGTCGTGCCTGAAAATAAGCAGGATTTGTCTAGTATACTTACCCGGTCAACAAAACTAAATAAATAAAATAAAAATAAACATTATGTTTGTTTGTCTTTAGTTCTTAGATTCATCCAGTGAATCTCATTAGCCTTAGATCTTATTTGTTCTTACTTTTTATAATCATTTTAGGTCAAGGATCTTCAGAATGTGGTAATAAAATGTATACGTCCTGAACATCTTCTTCCAATATGTTCCCATTAATCTGCTCTCCTTTCTGATTCCTAATTGATAATTAGATCCTCTACATTTAGTAGCCCCAATTATGTGTTTGAGCACTTCCTGAAAACTTTTAAGAAAAAAATTTGATATGAACAGCATCAGAGAGGATATCCATAAGTTGTTTCTGTGTTAAAAATTTCCATCAATCAACGTATCTTTCCATTTCCCAAATTCTTTTTATTTAATCACATTCCTCTCTGTGAGTAAAAGCTGAAATGTTATTGCTGGCATCAGTGTTGGCATAGACCCAAGGTAGGCTTTCTTTTCCTATTTTTAGTAAGACTGTCTTGAGATAAGAACATCAGGGCCCGATATTTGAAAAAGTGCAAAGTGGAGTGCAAACATTTGTGCTACATACCAGTATCCAGGAGCCAAGGATGCTATATTCAGTCGAAAAGTGCCCCAGCACTGTTTGGTTAAATATAAAGCCATGTCAGCACAGCGCCAAGGCAAGGAGCACTGCCCTGCCCTGGATCCTGAAGTACACTGCCAGAATGGATAGCACCAGAGCAACATCTGCAGTACTCAGAGGGACCCATGCAAATGAGCCCATTGGGCATGCAAGGCACTAAGGGTCATTTGCATGCCTATTATAGGCTCATCTGCATAGGTAGCAAGGCAAAAGTTAGTGGATGCCACCAATTGTCTGGTTCAGAGCAGTGTAGATATCCTGGTGCCTAGTGGCCCTCTCTCCGATTGCCAGCCCATTATAAACATAAGGAATCTCTGGTGCTAGTGGTCCTCTTTTCTTCCAATCACCAGCCCATAATAAACATAAGGCATCCTTGGTGCTAGTGCCCCCTTCACAATCACCAGCTCATAATAAACTTAAGGCAACCCTGGTACTAATGGTCCCCATCCCTCCAATTGCCAGAACATACTAAAGAGACTCATCCCTGGTGTTAGTAGTCCCCCAATTGCCTGCCTGTAAAACATAAGGTATCCTTGGTGCTAGTGGTCCCTCTGTCCTCCAATCGCCAGTCCATAATAAACATATGGTATCCTTGGTGTTAGTGGTCCCCAATCACCAGCTCATAGTAAACTTAAGGCATCCCTGGTGCTTGTGGTCACCCCATCCCTCCAATCACCATTCCATACTAAAGTTGACTCATCCCTGGTGTTAGTAGTCCCCAATTGCCAGCCTGTAATAATCATAAGGCATCCTTGAACTGTGCGATCCCCGATCACCAGGCCATAGGACACCTGATAACCCTCTCTGTCATCTGGCGGCCCCCATGGCACTGAACACCCCAGTCACCTTACCAGTACCCTTGGTGCTGTGGGTGCAGATGGTGACTGGTGCAGACCTCCTCACACCTCCTTGACTGGCTGCCCATGTGTCTAGGCAGGAGAGTACCCCTTATTTATTGGAGAAAGCACGTCACCCTGCCCTATAAATGAGATGCCCACCCTGCCTGGACATATGGTGGCCAGCCAAGGAGAAGTGAGGAAGGCTGCGCCAGTCACCGTATGCACCTGTGAGTCCAAGGATACTGGTAAAGTGACTGGGGGTGGGGTGTTTGGTGCTACAGGGGCCAGCTGCCAGGGAGGGTTGTCAGATGTCCTATGGTCTAGTGATCAGAGAGAGAGGAGGAACCACTAGCACCAAGGATGCCTTATGTTTATTATGGGTTGGTAATCAGAGGGAAGGGGACCACTAGTACCAGGAATGCCTTATGTTTATTATAGCCTGGCAATTGGAGTGAAAGGTGGGGACCACTAGCACCAGGGATGCTTGTGTATTACGGCCCATACCAAAAAAAAGAGGGGACTGCTAGCTCCAGGATTCTCTTATGTTTATTATGCGCTGGCAACTGAATGGAAGGGCGATTACTAGCACCAGGAATGCCTTATGTTTAGAATGGGTTGGCCAGTCCACTGGCACAGGGGCAGGGCGCCTGCCTGTGATGCTGACTACCTGGGTTTGGGAACGGACTCAGGACATCAGAGGGACAGCTGAGGGAGAAGGATTGAGCATACCACGGACTACTCTCCTTCTTTGGGGGTAGAGTGTGCAGCACAATGTGGACCCCTGGTGGAGGCTTGGGGGTACTTCAAGCGCCAGCATCATTACTTGTGGGAGGCAGGGCGGATGTGGGATGTCATGGCACATCCTCATCCCCAGGGATAAACAACATGCAAAATAAAAATTGCAGCAGCCATAAATGTTGCCCTCCTGGCTCCAGTCACTTCCTCTGGCTCTCCCCACCGAGCAATTCTGACATCTGCAGCTCCAGCTGGCCTCGAATGCTGCCCTGGGGAGAAACAGGAAAGGCAATGTCAGTGAGAGCTCCACAACACCTTCTCCCATCATTGAGAGGTTTGCCGGTGCCATGGCCTCACCCTGGGGGTTAAGCCAGGGGTATCGACTAATGGACAGCAACCCCTGAGGAGTGAGGCGGGGTCAGGAGTTGGGCAGAAAAGGAGGGGTGGTGCAGCTCTAAACAAAAAGAATGGGTTGGTGAGCAAAGGGAGGGGACCACTAGCACCAGGGCTACTTTCTCTGTTTTACAGGTTGGCGATTGGGGGGCCAAAGACCACAGATGACAGATGTGCTCCCACAGTGGCCAACAAGTTAGGTGGCTACAGTACCACTGGCAGCTGTTAGGGTTGCCCAAAGTAAGTTGAAGTTTGGTTTGGCAGTGTTGTGCTGCACAAAAGTACCATGCTAAATCCTTTTGTACAGCGCAAGTTTATGAATGTGGGGTAGCAAGACTATTCATGGCCACACTCCTCCCTTTCCCACATGCATACATTATGTTTTGTGCAGGTGCTAACCCTCTTTGCCTGCACAACAATCCAGGGATTCAGTGCAAACCCTGGTTTGATGTGTAAAGACCTGTTTGCACCTGTGCAAACGCTGAATATCGGGGCCTCAGGGGTTTTAAAAAGGTATCAACATGGTATTAAATGTACTTGAGTTAAATAAAATGTTATTAATCTTGTGAAATTCAGATTAAATCAAAAATGGCAGAATGTTCATTTTCTTACTATGGTCTTGTACTGATAATACATATGAAATGGGAATGGACTTTGATCTTAAAGCCAGCATTTTCAAAAAGAAATTGCAGGAATTTTTCAAAACATTGCCAATCTGCTATTGTTTTAATGTTACCTAATGAAGATCCTGAGCATTAAAATGACTCTGTTATTACTCATGTAGTATTTTTATGAAATTATATACATTTTGTATAATATGATATTTACAAAGTCTTTTTATCTTATATGTGATGTGAGTCATTAATCATGTATTGTTTATAACTAGTGTGAACCCAACCTCCTCAGGCACGGTTGATAATGGATCCTTGATCCAGTCCACTTTCCTGGTAAAACAAATAAGTAAATAACATTGTCATTTTATTAGTTAATGATCAATTGTAAAATGTGATGACCATTATAATCAAAAAGACAATTCCCATAATAATTAAAAAAGTTGTCTTTAAACAAATAAAGGACTGGACACCCAAATCATCCCTTTTACACTATCATGGATTCCATGCAATACGGGTTCACCCTCTCACCAAAAAAGCTTACTGAAAATGTTTTCAATATCATTACCAGGGCCACCTCTCCTGGCTTGAACCACATAAAATCCAGAGAGGCATCGGAATCATTTTAAGCACCTTTACTCTTCCCCAGAGGGATATGGACACACTTGCCAGTTTTCTAATTTGTTCTTTATTTTCTCTTCACATTCCCAAAATTGATATTTACATTTAATATGGCCATTAGTCAAAATAACCCATAATATTGAATTTGTGGTTGTTTTCTTTAAATCAATATATAATTATAAGATTTGTTCATATCTCTCTGGATCATCCACATTTAGATGTGTTTTGCTGGTTCAATCTATAGCCAGCTCATTGGGAGAGACTTCTTATTCCTCTTTTAGGGCTGGACTAAAAGAGTTCAAATTCTTTAAAAATTAAAACATGTATCATCAGAATTTATACACTAAACTTGACTTCCTTTTGTCCGACTTCAACTTCTTGTATTCCTTGATTAGTTTGCAATGTGTGTAAAATGGTTCTATACATAAAATGAAGATAGCTGAGGAAAGGCCTCCTGCCTAACTCCATTATTTATTTATTATTGAATAGAATCGGAATTACAATCCTTGGAGTCATAGACTCATTTGCAAAAGCTCCACGTCCAGTCAAAGTAAGAGTACAGAGTAAAAATACACAAAAAAAAAGATATGTACAGGTATCACAGATATACAATTCTTGTTGTAATAATACAAGGTCCGTTTGTCCTGGATTTAGCTTATATTGTTGCTTGCATCAACTGTGAGCACACAGAAGGTCTAGAGTCAGTGCTAAGACAGGATATGTTTCATAAGATCTTGAAGATCCCAGAGTCGATAACTGACTGAGGAAACCTAGAAGTGGGGCTGGCATTTGGCTAACCATTTGCTACAGGACAATTTACAGAGGCTAGAGTAGGCTCCTGTGTAACAAATGTCTCTGAAAAGATGGTGGGGGTGGGAATAGTAAGTGTGTGGGATTAATTACAGTTACAGGATGCTGTGTCAAGGAGCAGGGTTTTGAGGCCTGATTTAAATAGGCTGAGACTATGGGTCAGGGAGATGGAGGACCGTAGACTGTTCAGAAATAGAGGGGCCCGATAGCAGAAGGATCTTTGTCCAAGCGAGGTTCTACGGCAGGGAACTAGAAGGGTAGAGTTAGCTGTGTGCCTTTGGGTCCGTCTGTGGGGGACTGTGTGGATAAGCAGGTGGAGGCCAACAGGTACTTGTTTTAAGGTGTAATTTTGCCGAGGAGGCAGGTAAAGTACTTAAGTCTGCCCTGGAAGTTTAGGCCAGCCAGTCTGATTATAAAGCTCACATGTGCGTGTTAACCTGTCACATCCCAAGACTAGTCAGCAAGCTTTGTTAAGAGTGAGGTTGATGCTGCATAGGGCAGTTTGATCCACTGATCCATATATGATTATACCGAGTCCTCAAGGGATAGGACAGATGAGGACACAGCAAGCTGCATGGCCTGGGGTAGGCAGTGCTTATGCTATAGGGGATCCCTAATCTAGTGTTAATAGAGGCGGTGACATGTTTTATGTGAGTGGTAGGAGAGGGAGGTGTCTAAGGTGACTCAAGATATTTGAAACATGAAACCTGCTCTAGAGTGGAGCCATGGGTGTTTTTACAACTAGTGGCATGTGACAACGGGGTTTGCGGTGTGCAAAGATCATGGTCTTTGTTTTCTTGTAGTTGATTATAAGATGGTGTACAGAGAATTAGGTTTCTATCTCCCTAAAGTGGCCCTGCAGAGCAGATTGAAGGAATTGGGATGAGGATGTTTCCCAAAACTACCGCATCGTTAGCGTGACAGGAGCATGTGACCGCTGCAAGATTTAGGGAGGAGTTTAGATAGAGAGAGAAGAGTAGGGCCAAGTATAGACACTTACAGGACACCAGTGCAAACTGGTTTGCATGTGGAGATAGTATTTATTTTGACTTGTGTCTGATTAGATAGGTAATCTTTGAACCAGGCAGTGACCTCCAGAGCAAAGTTAAGGGATGGGAGGGTATGGAGTAGGAGCTCGTGACTGATGGTATCGAATGCTTTGGCCAAATCAATGTAGATAGCCCCAGCCATGGAGCCTTGTTCAAGGGCCTCATGAATAAAAGCAGTGAGTTCAATGAGTGCTGTGTGGTGCCTCGAACCATGTTGGTCATGGCAGAGCAGGTCGTGTTTGGATAGGAAGTCAGTTAGCTGGTCCAATACTATTTTTCAAGGGCCTTAGAGAGGGTGGCAGGATTCAAATTGGCCTATAATTGCTTGCAGCTGTGGGATCCACCACTCCTCAGGATGGGCATGATTACTGCTCTCTTCCTCGACACGCCCCCCACATCCCCACCAGGGTGTCCATGCTCACGTATGGTCGAGAACTTTGAGGCAAGGATCGAAATGGAAAATAGGAGCTACCTGGCCGGCCGGATGATGAGTGCCGGCCCCACCGCCACAAAGCTCCCGGAGATAGCCCGGACTAGCCTGGAACACCCAGGATACGAGTGGATGGTAAGGTACTTCCTCTGAAGAGAGGGACCTTCCAATGAAGGGTTACGCCAGGTTACCCTGGGGGTTTACATAGGAGCTGGTAGCTGGCAGCAGTGGTTGGAGGGAGGTCAGGACCTTGGCGCCTGATGGAGTGGCTGGACGGGGAAGCTCCAACTGGGAGGAGCATAAAGAGAAAATACAAAAAAAATTACATGTCATAACTAAATGGCATGTCATAAAATACTGCATGACAAAGGGGCATAATTGTCATTGAATTACACTGTTTTCTGTAGCATAATGCAGCATTTTGTGATATACTGCAAGTTACTACACTGCATCCTGGCTGGTTCTGCTGTATGTCAATGATACTCTCTGTTTCCAGTACACAGAAGGGATACTAAACAGCAACACTGTCCCAAAAATGTTAGTTGAAGCAGCTGCATCTGCTGTCCCTCACTCTTTCTCCTGATCCTAGTGCCCATTCTGAACCTAGCAGCTACTCCCATCTGCAGTCTCCCTCTCTTGACTGATCATGTTACAGTATTCGTGTTGTTTGGAGAGCCATACAAAAAACAAATAGTTTGGATATCCCTTATTTCTCAGCACCATTTGATGGCTCCTATGCACTACTGTTCCTGCAGACTGCCTCTTCAGTATGCTACCTTTGTACTAAATGCCCACACCGCCTGCCTACATGCATTATTTTTGAGTGTCAGAGTTACAGCATCTGTTTTGTGGTGATCTGAGTAAGGCAACTTCAGTTTTCCTATTTCTTTGCCAGGAAGAATAGTCAGATCAGGGCATCCCCGACACCATCACAAATACTTGACCAACTAGTTTTAAGAACAAACATTGAGAATGCAGGCTAAAATGCTACAGCTGCTCTGTATAATGGTATTACAGTAAATAAACCATTCTCCTCCCCAATCACCCCTACTCCGGCTTTGCCCTGTTGTGCATCCCTGATTTTGTTCAATGCCAATCTAAGGAAAGCTCCTGCCATCCTTCTCATGTGTACCTGTCCGCAGCTGGTTCTACTTTAAACTGCCCACATCCAGTTGCTGCCCTTCCGTCTCCATCTCCTCCAACTGTTGTACTGCATTTTTCTGTCTTTTTTTTTTAAACTCAGCTTTATTCAGTGTTTAATCATCACAGCAATTACATACAGATTCTTTTAGGGTATAGTACTAAAATCAGTAGTTACATTTATTATCTGCGGCGAGTTACTGCCATTATAACAGCAGTTTCCTGAAAAATTTCATACTGTAAGTTACTTAAACACAGAAACAGTTAATATGGGGCAGGCAACATGCACAACAATGCCCCAAACATAATATTGGTGCATAAAAAGCACAAGGAAAGAAAACGATTTCCTTCCCCTCGGTTATTGCTTAGAATGATATTCTGATGGTGGCGTAGTAGCTAGACATAGACCACCTCCCTTAAATCAGGAGGCCATCTGTCACAGTCTCCTCAGTAGGCTATACAATGGCTGTTTCCCCTGGTTCCCCCACGTGCCAGGATTCCCAGGCTTGCCATCTGTGTGTATGTTTATCAAGTTGTAATCTAAGCTCGCTGTCAGAGCCTCCATTGATACAACCTCTCTGACTTTAATCACCCAGTCCCGTAATTTGGGCACCTCTGGTTGGAGCAACTTTGTCATTACACATTTTAAGCCAATTACAATTAGAGTGAGGACCACTTTATGGAGGTCTCCTAAGTGCATGGCCATAGGAAAACTCTAAGACCCATTCTGTGAAGTTCAGTGGAAGAAGGACCCTTGTGATCTTGTAAATCGCTGTCTGAAGTGTCTGCCAGAAGGGGCTAGTAGGGGCAACTCCAGAATACGTGCCAGTGGTTTCCTATCTCCCCACAGCTTCTCCAGCACAGAGCTGAGTGTGAGGTAGAGTAATATTTTGTTACGGTGGAGACTCGAAAATACCTAATTAGGACTTTCCAAAGAATTTCTCCAGGCCGGGCCGTCACCCTCCAGCCAAACTTAAGTCGATGGTTCCAATCTTCCTCACTAATACTGTGATATGATTCTCTCTCCCAAGCCTCTCTGCATGAGCATGAGGCCCCTCACCCTAACAGTATTTTGTACATACTAGAGATACGTTTGTCTTCTGCCTTTATTTGAAGTACTCCATACAGGAAATGTTCCACTCTGACCGGGGCCTGGTGAGGCCTCCAATACGCCTTCAGAGTTAATAAAGTGTTTGATTTGGATATATCTAAGAAATTCTGTGTTGTTTTATCAAAATTTCTCCTTAGCCTCTGAAAACAGATACATCTGTCATTCTCAACAAATTGAATAAATCTTGTTACCCTGGCCTCCCATCTGGCATAGCCTTGATCCAACTGTGGGGAAAAAGTCCGTTTCATACCTGATCAGAGACAGTGAGCCCACTCCCAGAGGGGTGCCCATTATCTTCTTGACTTTGGAAAGAATATGTACTGTAAGCCCTGTCTAATCCAGCCATTTTGCATTGATTTTACATATTCCTGGGATGGAGGGGCCAGTACCAAGTGTATAATGGATTACTCTCCACCACTAATTTTCCAGCTCATACCAGCCAGATGAAATCCTTTGTTTTGCCCAGGAGAGGACAGGGTCCATCTGGGCCATGAGGTAATATAAATACAGATTTGGTAGGGCCAAGTCTCCTTCCTCCTTAGGGAGGAATAGTATCTGTCTGGCTATTCTTGGTTTCTTATACTGCCAAATAAACTGCAGTATCCTCTATTTATTTTATTCCAGAACGGCAGTGGGAATCTCAAGGAGAGATTGAAATAAGAATAGTAAACAGGGAGGATGTTCATCTTCACCACAGCTTATTCGCCCCACCAAGCTTAGAGGGAGGAGTCTCCATCTCGCCAGGTCCTGTTCTATTGTTTCCATATCTTATTATAATTTATCAAGAATAGTTTGATGTGTCTACATTAATTTGTATCCTAAATATCTGATTTGATTTCTTGGGGCCCATCTGAAGGGAAAGTTATCTTTAAAATTCTGGTTTACTTTTCCACTGAGTACCAGCGCCTCCGACTTGGAGAAATTGATTTTGTACCCTGATATTTCAATAAAAGAATTTAGTACTTTAACTAGGGAGGAACTGAGTTCTCCGGAGAAGACAGGAAGGACGTGTCATCAGCATATAGGAGATTTTTTGTTCAGAGCTACCCACCATGACACCGCCTATCACTCGTGTCTATACAAACATAGAAAATAGAATTTGATGGCAGATAAGGACCGCTGGCCCACCCAGTCTGCCCATTTCCTACCTAATGGATAAGCTGCAGATCCTAGTTAACCAGCAGCCTACTTCTTCCTACCCCCACCCCTAGAATTGCCTTATGACTGTCCCATGCATGCTTGAATTCCACCACTGCTTTTGACTCCACAACCTCCTCCGGAAGGCTGCTCCATGCATCCACAACCCTCTGTGAAAAAATACTTCCTTAAATTACCTCTGAGCCACCCCTCTATCTTCAAATTGTGCCCCTTGTTCTTGCACACCTTTTTTGAAAGATGCTACCTCTTGGACTTTGTTGATTCCCTTGAGGTGCTTGAAAGTTTCTATCATGTCCCCTCTCCTCCTTTCCTCGAGGGCTATACATATTAAGCTCTTAAGTCTCTCTTCATATGTCTTCCGTGCAGACCCTGCACCATTTTAGTTGCCCTCCTCTGAACAGCTTCCATCCTGTCTATGTCTTTGGAGATTGGGTCCCAGAACTGCACGTAGTACTCAGATGGGGTCTGAACAGCTATCTGTACAGAGGGATAATAACTTCCTGTTTTCTACTGGTGATGCCTCTCCCTATGCATCCCAGTATCCCCCAGCCCTCCTTGCTGCCCTCTCACATTGCTTGCCCACCTTTAGGTCATCTGATATGACTAACCCCAGGTCCCTTTCTATTTTTGTTGTTGTTAGTATCTCGCCTCCATTGTGTACTCTTCCCTGGGTTTTGTTTCCCAGGTGCATTACCTTGCACTTCTTAGCATTGAATCTAAGCTGCCATACATTTGACCATTCCTCTAACCTTGCCAAGTCCCTTCTCATCCTTTCCACTCCACCTTGTGTATCAACTCTGTTGCAGATCTTTGTGTCATCTGCAAAGAGGAATACTTTTCCTTCCAGTCCCTCTGCAGTGTCGCTTATAAAGACATTGAAGAGGACTGGTCCTAACACTGAACCCTGGTACCCACTAGTAACCCCCTTTCTTCAGAGTGGACTCCATTTACTATTACTCTCTGTGTCCTATTCTCCAGCCAATTCTTTACCCAGGCTGTCATCTTGGGACCCTACCCAGGCTGGCTAACTTGTATATTAATCTTTTGTGTGGACTTGTCAAATGCCTTGCTAAAAGTCTAGGTAGGCCATGTCCACAGCCCTCCCTGATCTACTACTTTGGTCACCCAGTCAAAGAAATCTATCAGATTCGTCTGGCATGACCTTCCCGCTGTGAATCCATGCTGCCTTGGGTCTTGTGCCCTCTGGCCTCTAGATACTCAACAATTCTTTCCTTCAGAAGACTGATTTTGGCTGCCAAAGGTTCAAGGCACAGTGCAAAGAGTAGGGAGAGAGGGGCACCTTGTCTTCTTGTTCCTCAAGTTAGAGGAAAGAAGGAAGGACTTATCCCATTTACCCTCACCAGAGCTTGGGGTTCTTATAAAGTTGTGAAACCGACTGTAAGAATTTAGGGCCACATTGCATTTTCTCCATGGATGCTTTGAGAAACTGCCAATTTACTCTATCAAATGCTTTTTCTGAATCCATAGAGATGGCTATCTGGAGGTCATTTGTGAGCTGTGTGAGGAGATAATATTTAAAAACTCATGGCTATTATCTGACAGGAATCTACCTGTGATGAATCCTGTTTGGTCCCTGTGAATCAGGAGGAGACAGAAGATTGCAGCCTCCTAGCCAAAAGCCCCATGAACAATTTTAAATCAACATTTAACAGGGAGATAGGTCTATAGGACCCACACTCTAAGGGTCTTTTCCTTCTTTATGGATAACTGAAATATGAGCCAGCTGCCATGAGGCTGGGCGAGACCACCCCATCACCTCACTAGACTGGGAGTAGCAGGGTAGTAAAAGCAGTGCAAATCAGTTAAAAATTCAGAAGGAAATCCATCGGGACCTGGGGACTTGCCGCTTTAAGGGCTGCTACCTGTGTTTTGATCTCTGGCAGGGTGACTTCCTATCTAGATTCTCCAACTCCAATTGGGAGACTTTGAATGGCAAGATCCTCGAAAATGAAGAGATTTTTGCTTCTATGTCAGTGACTGGTTCTTGGAAATATAATGTTTCATAATAATTGAAAAAAGTTCAGTTAGTTTTCCGGGTGGCTGACCACTTATTTGACTCGCAGTTGAGTACCAACCTGTTTGCCTATTGTTGTCTCTTATTGTGGAAGCGAGCAACTTACTGTGCCCTGCTCCCATTTTCATAGTAATTTTGTTTAATCCATCTATAATTTGCCTTTATCTGGGAAGAGAGGAGAGTTTCAAGGGCCCTCTTTTCTCCATCAAATGAGTTCGCATTGATTCATTTAGGGAGATTTATGTTGAAATTCAAGGTCTTTTATTTCAGTTTCTAACTTCTTTCTTATGTGTCTGTCTTTTCTTCCATTTTTGAGGCATACGCAATTGTTGCACTGCGAAGGACTGCCTTCAGGGCGTCCCAGCGGATTGCATAGGTGGTTACCTCTGGAGGTATTATTCAGAGTATAGGACTTAATGGTGGATTCTATCATTTCAGTGTGTAGTCTGGGTCATTTAGTAGCCCATTTAAATCTCAGTGGGGTTCCTGGTGAAGGAACCCAGTGTCAATTCATTTTAAGCGGGGCATGATCAGATAAAGTACGCTGTAAAATATCCAGATTGTCTACTGTGTATAACCATTTTCTTTGAGAGAAAGAAAAGTCTATTCTGGAGTAGCAATTATGCCTATCAGGTAGTATGTATAATCCTGCTGGCCCTCAGTCCTCCCTCCCACATCAGTGAGCCCCTGGTTCACACAGAGCCTGGAGAGGGTGATGCCTGCCACCCCAGTGTAGACTAAGGATACTCCTCTTATCTCTCAGACAGAGAATGGTATTAAAATCCCCTCTATGATGCAGAGGTGTCCTGAGGCCATTAAAAATCTTGAAAAGGTTTTTCTAAAAATTGAGCAGCCTCCTGTCCACATTTGGAGCGTAGATGCTTGCTAAGAGGCAGGGAGTATCAACCAAAGTGCCAAAAATTATTACAAATCACCCTTCTGGGTCTATTTCTGCCCTTTTCTACCTTAAGGGGCATGACTTATGTATGAGGATTGCAGTTCCTCCGATGGGGATGGAGCGAATATGAAGAGGCAAATACTGAGCCCACCCATTGTCTGCAGAACTTTTGATGTTTGGAGCCTGTAGGTGAGTTTCTTTCAGCAGGAGTATTTGTGCCTTGGTTCTTGCATTTCTGCATAAGCTTTGCTCTTTAATTGGGCTATTTAGGCCCTTATATTATATGTTACTACTGTCAACTCACCCATCTTTACTGTCCAGGTGCCTCTGCATCTTTAAAGATTCTTCCCAGGGCCTCCCACATAGCAATGCCACTCAGGGAGCTCCAGGATTAACCAAGGGGACAATTATGCAGCCAAACAATTAACAATTGCAGTTGAAAATTAACAAAACTTTACCAAATATCAACCATTTTAAACTAGATTTACAGGTTTGCTTCAAAGGTGCCACTTGAGCCCATCACACGATGATGATTCATGGTGGTGGGGTGTGGGGATTACATCTCACACTGTACCGCCAGAGCACCAGGGGCTGCTCTTCAAGTGATCATTGTGGTGTCACGTGCTATAAAACCTAGTCCCCACCCCCCTGCACCCATTCCTTTTGTGATTATCTTAGGGTGGCCTAGCAGTCCCAGAGACATCTAGGATTCTGCCCAGCCCTTTGGTTTTAGTACCTCCCTGGGCTCTACCCCCAGTACAAAAAAAAAAAAAAAAAGGAAAGGCAAACCCACATATCCACAAGTGTTTTCGTTGACAAATTAGGTATTTAAAGAGACACCAGTAGATGGTGCTAGAATTGTCCTCCTGCTGTCGTAACATTAAACTGAAAAATGCCATCTAATCAGCATCTTCCCTGGAAAGTCTGATTGTTACCAGTCAGTTTGGAAAGTTCATTGTGTGGGGGCTCATCTCTGTCTTCGTGGGTGTGGGTGTCTCCATCCCTCCGGGTAAGGGTTATAATAGGCAAGCAAAGAGTGTCTCATCTTCCACTTTTGACTGACCCTTCCAGGTGTTTTACGACATGAGTCCTCGGAGCATAGTGTCCTGGTTCAAGTCAACAGCACCGCAAGGAACATCTGTGGTGGTGCAGGTGTTTTTAACCTCAGCTTGTTTGGCTGATAATTCTTGCAGTTTGGACCAGGGATTCGAGGTCTGCATGGTTTTAAGACCCGGAGGGTGTGTTTATAGCTGTAAGGAGGCCCTGCAGATTGCCACTGATGTTTCTCGAGTTCTTTGATGAGGAAGGTTGATCAAGTTATCGACTAAAATGTCTAGTGAAGCCAAATATTTTTTAGCGTCAGGGACTGAGTCGAGAAGATTTTAACCCACTGTCTGAGGTAACTCTAAATTCGGACGGGAAATCAACTCTTGCCTTCAGTCCCTTACTCCAAAGCATCAGTACTGGGAACCAGAGCCTGCGTCTAGCCATCATAGAGGGTGCATAGTCTGGTTCAACAAAGAGCTTTGTGTCTCCAAACACAATTTCTCCCATAGACCAAGCTTTTCTTAGCACTATCTCCTGGTCCTGTAGTCTAAAATGCTATGATCAGAGAGGCGAGGTTTTGCTTTAGGGGTCTCTTGGGGGTGCCATGAGTGTGCGGTGGGCCCTGATGATGTTAAGTTGAATGTCTTATTTATATTAAACACCTCCTTTAACAAACTTTCAACAAACTCAGGGATATTACCAGTTTTGGTGCGTTCTGGAAGACCGTGCAGTCGGAGATTTGTTCTGCATGAGCAGTTCTCTAAATCCTCGATCTTGCTGAGGAGAAGCTGTGAGCGGTCATGCAACTGCAGAATAGCCCAGTTGTGGAGGTCTGAGGTTTCAGAGAATTGTGTGAGGTGATCTCCTAGGGTTTGTAGTTGCGTGATATGTTCTCTAATCTTCAACTTATTGTCTGCTACACCGCTTTTATAGAATCCAATGTTTGGGTGAGGTGTCTGAGCTCCTGACATAGTTGCCTTGAGGTGATCATGAATTCCTCCTTACTATCCTCCAAATCACTTGGTAGGTCTTTCTCGGCTGTTTCCTGAGACCTATGTGATGGCGCCTCTCATTTTGCCCCAAAGTGCTAGTTCGAGTTTTTGTTGTTTAAACCTCCACTGGCCCCCAATCGTGGTTTAGTTTTGCTCGCCATCATTTGGGAAATATTCCAGTGGTAATAGGGTGAGGGCCTGCAGGAACACTGCTAGAAATTCAACTTTTGGGTCACAGGACAGATGGAGTCTGGGTGCTGTTACCGCATGGCTCGGTGACATCACCAGAAGTCACCCATTTTCTTTCTTGATCCTAATATTAATGTAACATAGATATTGATCTGGAACTGTAACAGAGACATAAATTTGTACCATGAGTACTGAGCCTAGTTGTGGAATATAGACATGCTCCAGGTGGTCAGAAATGGTTAACAGGTCTCAAGAAAAATATAACTTGTCTGAGTTCATGAAAGTTCACAGGAAGGTGCCTGCTTTCAAGAAGTACAAGGAGAGGTTAAGGGCACTGACCATGTACTCCCTGGAGGAAAGGAGAGACAGAGAGAGAGAGCGAGAGAGGACATGATTGGGACCTTCAAGTACTTGAAAGGGATAAATAACATGGATAAGGAGGATCCATTTAAGCTGAGTGGCAACCATAACATGGTGGGCACAGTCTTAACTGAAGGCAGGGGGTTAGGAGGAGGTCAAGAAGCATTTTCTTCACAGAGAGGGTGGTGGACACTTGGAATGCACTACCAGAAGAGATGGTCTTGTTGAACACAGTAGGCTGCTTCAAGAGAGGCTGGGATAGGTGTGGGGAGGTAAGGATCATGGGTAAGAAGGATGGGAGGAGTGGGGGAGGGCAGGGACATTAGCTCAAGCTGTGGACCCTGCAATACGAGCAAGGCAAGATAGACCAAATGGCCTTCTTCTGCTGGCTTCTTTATATGTTCATATGTAAGTAAGCTTCAGTGAGTGTAGAAACCTTATCAAATAATTGAAGCAGCTGGAATGGTTGAAAGGTATGGTGAGGGATAGTTGTGCTGTGTATAGCAAAAGCCTGCTTCCAAGGATGCTACCCCTATGGTTGTAGAAATATTAATCAAATAATTGGTGCAGCTGGGTTTGTTGTAGGTAAAATGCTCAGTAAGTAACATCATCTGGGAGGTAGAGGAGACTGTGTACAGGTTTGGGCCAGCTTCTAGGATCAAAGGGACAAGGGAGGCTGACCCTTGTGACTGACAGGATGATGCAATGAGAGGCAGACTCCTGAGGTGATTAAACTAGCATCACAGCCAGACACTGGCAGATTCAGCTGGGAACAGAGCATAGTAGATATCTTTGCCTACAAAAGGGAACTCTGTGTCTACTTAACCTTACACCTTAGTGGCAACTGGATTTCTAAGCAGGAAGCAACCTAGAGCAGTTCTTCTTTCAGTAATATTTCAGTTTAAGTTTTTAATTTGCATTTCCCTGCTGTGTTTTATCCATTTTGTATTTCACTGTATATCCTGTAATTTAGTAGTGTAAACACTGTATTAAATATTTATATACTTAATATTATCTGTGACTGTGCAGTATTTTATGGGACAAGTAACAATCCTGTGCTATTTCGCAAATTGATGTTCTGCTACCAAAGAGCATGACTACCAAGTATGAAGCAACCTGTGACTGATACAGAGTAGGTGAGTGGTCCTGGGAGTAAATGGGGGCTGATCCTGCTTTAGAAGTATGGCATTGCACTGTTTGAGCAATGGCCAATGGTAGGACTAGAACCAGACCAAGATACCCAAACAGTCAGCCAAGTGGTGGCAGCATTGAAATACAAAGAACTGTCTGTGCATCTGATTGTTCTTGTGTGTGCATGAGTGACAGACTGGTGACAGCAGGGTCAGAAGTTTGTCACTGAATAAAATATTCACCCTCACAGTGGATCTAGTTATTTCCCTTTCAATTGCTTTCACCCCTATCTGATGTATCACCCTCCATCCTGATCCTTATATTGCACCTATCATCTCTCTTTACCTCCATTAACCGTACTAGGTTTGTCCTGAAATAATAGCTACCTCTCATCTGAACCTGTTAGGACTCTTTCTGACTACACCTATTTTGTTGTTATGTGTTTACTACACTCTATATGCCTTTCTTTGCCTCTCTGTCTGCCCTTTACTGTGGTTACAAATCCAGGCCCCAGAACCAGGCCTTCTGAAATTAACCTCCATATACCATATTTACCATCAGTGTAAAGAAAGAGAAGGAAGAAAGGAGGAAGGGTGGCTATGTAAAAGATAGAGAAGGAAGAAAGGGAAGATGGGTGGCTGTGTATGTGAGGGAAGAACTCAAAGCAACAGAGGCTCAGGGGTACAGTAGGTTATGGAGGCACTGTGGATCACCCTAGAGACTGGACATGGAACCACCATATGCACAGAGTGATCTACAGGCCTCCAGCACAGTGTGAGGAGGCAGATGAAATACTGGTGGAAGCCATCCACAAAATGGCAGCCAAAGGTGAACTACTGCTGCTAGGAGACTTCAGTCTGCTAGATATAGATTGGAGCACCTAGATTACAAGTACAGAGAAAAGCAAGAACATCCTGACTGCCCTACAGGGGGTATGACTCAGACAGCTTTTGGCTGAGCCCACCCGAGAGGGGGGGCTATATTGGACCTGGTACTACAAATGGAGGCAGGGTAAATGATGTGAAGGTGGCAGCCACATAGGATCCAACCCATCATAAAACAGTCTGCTTAATGTGACCACAGTAGAAGACGAATCCACATAAAAATAAAGGTCCTAAATTTCAGACAGGCAGACTTTCTCAAAATGAGGGAATTTCTAAGGAGCCCTGGCAAAAGGGGACAAAGGAAGGGCCATGAAGGAGCAGTGGGCTATTCTCAAGGGGCCATAACAAAAGCAACAAACATATGCATCCACCTACAAAGAAAGAGCAAGAAAAGAAGAGACCTGTGGTTCTTGAGGGAAGTGGCTGGTAGAGATAAAGCTAAACAAAGGGCCTTCAGGAGATACAAGGAACTGCAAAGGGAGGACAGGCGACAGTACCTAGAGAAGCAAAAGGAGGCAGGGAGGGCAGTCAGGTGCATGAAAGCGCAAACTAAGGAAAAATAGCCCAGGATATATAGAGACAAGACCTTCTTCAGGTACATTAGGGGAGAGAAAAGACCAGAAACAGATTGTCAGAATAGAAAAGGAAGGAGGGAGAGTGTGCAGAGGAAGATGCAGAAAACAGAAATACTGAATGAATACTTTGCTCAGTATTCACCAAAGAAGGGAAGGTGAGGTTCCACAACTCAGCAATAAAGGCATCAATGGAAAGGAAGAGGACACCAGTCCTTTCACGGTGGACAGAGACCAGGAAGCTGAAAACGGACAAAGCAATGGGGCCAGATGGCATTCACCCCAGAATATTAAAGGAGCTTAAAGAAGTACTGGCAGAACCACTAACCACCCTATTCAATAGCTCATTGGAGACAGGGAGGTCCCAGAAGACTGGAGGAGGGTACATGTGGTCCCTCTATACAGAAGTGGAGGCAGGGAAGAGGCAGGCAACTACAGGCAGTCAGCCTGACCTCAGAGGTCAGAAAATTAATGGAGACACTTCTAAAAGAAAGGATTATGTTATTCCTTGAATCTAGCGGAGGACAGGATCCAAGGCAGCATGGGTTCGCAATGTAGGTCTTGTCAAACAAATCTAATCGATTTCTTTGACTGGGTCACCAGGAAGGTTGATCAGGGTGGAGCGGTGGATGTGGCCTACCTGAATTCAGCAATGCCTTCGCACCATCTCACATAGAAGGTTGTTATATGAACTTGACAGTCTGGGGTGGGACAAAAGTGGTAAACTGGATCAGAAATTTGTTGAGTGGCAGGACACAGAAATTGATCATAAATGGTTCTCAATCTGGGTAGAAGGAAGTGACCAGTGGGGTGCCCAGGGTCAGTGGCAGGACCAGTTCTCTTTAATGTCTTCATAAGTGACATTGCAGATGGGCTGGAGGAAGGAAGGAAGGTATGCCCTGACTGGATGACACTAAGATCTGCAACAGGGCAGACATCGGAGGGGTGGATAAATGAGAAAGGACATTAACATGTTGGAGGAGTGGTCAAGAGTGTGAGAGCTTGATTCAACTAAAAGTGTAAAATCATGCACTTAGGGCACGCATAATTCAAGAAAGGAGTACAGGATGGGGGGGGGTACTAGCAGCCACAAAGCAAGTGAGGGACTTGGGAGTAATCATATCGGATGACCTAAAACTGACCAAGCAATGTGAAAAGGCTGTGGGGAAAGCCAGCAGGATGCTGGGGTGCATAGGAGAGGCATCACCAGCAGAAAAAGGAGGTGGTTATGCCGCCATACAGATCACTGGTGAGACCTCAGCTGGAGTACTGTGTCCAGTTCTGGAGACCACATCTCCAGAAAGACATAGACAGGATGGAGGCAGTCCAGAGGAGGGCTACAAAGATGGTGCAGGGTCTCCATGAAAATCCCTATCAGGAGAGGTTGAGGGAACTAAATATGTACTCCTGGAGGAGAGAAGAAGAGAGAGAGATACGATTGAGATGTTCAAGCACCTCAAGGGTATAAACAAGATAAAAGAGGTAGCATCTTTGGAAAATAAGATGTACAAAAACAAGGGAGTATGAGATAAGCAGGGTGGAGTAGGCTTAGGGCATATGAGAAAGTACTTTTCATGGAAAAAGTTGTGGATGCTTGAACTGCTCTCAGTGGAGGTTGTGGGAGCAAAATCGGGAATTCAAGAACGATGGGATATACATAGAGGTACCCTGACAAAAGGGAGGAAAGGATAAACCACGAATCATTTAGGATCCTTGGTTTGGCAACAGACAGGTAAATGAGCAGACTGGATGGGCCGGATGGTCTTTATCTGCCATCAACTTCTATGTTTCTATGTTATTGCTCTTTCATAAAGGAAAAGAAATGTATAGATAGCAGAATGTTTTGGCTCAGTGACACTCTCTATCCCTTTTTCAGCATTTCATTTAAAGTACTGTATCTGCCTTTTGTCTCTATATCTCCTCTGTCCCTCCTCTCTTCCATAGTAACATTGTAATAGGTACCCTGTGATTCCCTTGATAAATAGAAATGTGCCCAGGTGTACCTTGAAGGCCTTCCAATAATTATCTTTTCCTCTACTCATTTTCTTCCTCATTTCTCCCAAAACTTTCACATGCAACATCCAGTGCTGGGTAAGTTACTTTTTCTATTACTTTCTATTACTTTTGAAAACTTGTTCCAAAAGCTCTGTGCAGTCACTAGCAAGGATGGAGACATACTGAATATGTACTACACCATACAGTAACATTTACTTAATGTCTTTTATACAAAAGAAATATGTAACTGTAACTATACATTTATTTGAAAGTAACTAGTAAATAACCTATTCCTTTCAAAACATTTAATCTGTTATTTATTACTTTTGTATTGTTTTTGCATTAAAAGAAACAAGTAACTGTAATTGTAGATTGTATCACTTTCTCTAGTACTTCTCTATCCTGCTGGTAACTGCACAGAGCTCCTGAAACAAGTTTCCAAACATAATAGAAAGTAATAGAAAAGTAACTTCCAACACTGGCAGCATCTCCAATCCTATGTCACTGTTTGACTGTACAACACGGTGGACATATAGGTTTGAATAATAACATAACTACAAAACCAGAACAAGCACCACCCTGGACTGGATAATCTCAAATTGCCCAGTCTGATCTCTAATATAACAGTTCACCCACCCCTTAGTAATCGCCTCCTGTCACCTGCAGCTAGTCAAACAAATTCCTTACTCCACCTCCACAAACTATCTACAACAGAGTACTAAAACATGGTCACCTGGACCTTTAAAACAACAACTACATTATCACGACTGGGCTATGTTGGACACCACCACCAACATTAACACAGCACTTGAGCACTTCATCAAGGTTTTCAATACAGCCTGTGATACATGCCCTTTTAAAAGGAAACTCAGATTGAGTCCTCTGTGCAGCAGTGGCTGCAGAAACTCCCGCTTAGGGCTTTCAACATAAAGACATTTTTTGGTACCTGGTGCCTGGAATTTTAATAGAAAATATCTGCTCGCTCCATTATGGCGACAGACCGCATGAGCAGACATCTGCGCACCTCGGGTGACTTCCGCTGCAAAGGTTATGCTAATGAGGGCTACCAACATCTGCCATTTGTTGGTAGCCTTCATTAGCATAATCTTCAGGCGGAAGTCACTCGAGGTGCGAAAAGATGTCCGGCCTGCAGGTCTGTCACCATGATGGAGCGAGCAGATCTTTTTCTATTAAAATCTAGGCACCAGGTGCTAAAAAATTTATTTTATGTTGAAAGCCCTAATCAGGTGTTTATGCAGCCATCTAGCTACTGAGGGACTGAATCAGAGTTTTTCTTTAAAAGATGAAGGTTCAAGGCACAGTGAACTCATGGATAACCCCTGACTTCATAACCAGTATGAAAGAATGGGACAATCTATGGCACTGTGCCAAAGCCTCTGGTAAACCCCAGGATCTGCAAGCTTATAAAGCCGCAAGAAATGCCTGTACATGAGCTATTCGGCAAGCAAAATGAAACACCACAGGGAGATGCTGACCAACACCTGGGAGACAGCAGAAAATTCTGGTCAAACATTAAAGATATCACTGGCATAGATTCCAGGGTATCTTCTTCAATGCTAAACTTTGAAGGCATGCCCACACTGGACCCGCTCAAATTGCAAACACTTTTAATGATGCCTTCACCAACTTGAACAGTGTACTCCTCAAGATTTCTTTGAGGATAATTTGGACTCTGAAGCTACAAGTCACAGTGAGCAAAGAGCCCTGAGCACGCCCCTTCTACCTTAAGAAAGTCTCAATAACCCAGGTCAGAAATCTCTAACTAGCGTGTTGGGGAAGTCGAGACATAGTGGAGACTCTCTGGACCTCAAACTAATTGCACTCATACTAGAGAAAGTGCTCTTACCCATAACTAAGATACTAAACCTCTCACTAACTCTGTCACAGTTCCCACAAGTGTGGAAAACTGCACTGGTTACCCCAGTTCATAAGTCTGGTGATCGATCCCTGCATAGTAACTATAGGCCTATATCAATTCTTCCTCCCTATCCGCTGCTGGAACAAATTGTTGCCAACCAGCTAATGGATTACCTGGAAACTCCTCCCTCCGATGCCCGCAACAGCATGGTTTTAGAAAAGGACATAGCACCACCACAGCTTTGCTAGAATTCACCAGCTACATTCAACAATCCATTGACCAAGGCAGTCTTGTAGGAGCGCCTTTATTGACTTATCTAAGACTTTTGATACTGTGAATCACCCACTCCTACTCGGTCACCTCACAAATATTGGTGTCTCACCACACGCTGAAATGGTTCAGAAGCTATCTAGGAGATCACAAAGGTAAAGATATCTAATGTCATTTCAGAACAGAAGGTTGTCCGTCTGAGTACCGCAAGGATCAATCTTGGGTCCTCTCAAATTCAGTATCTTCCTGAACAGCTTGCCATCTGCTTGTCAGCAATGGACCCTCCTTTATGCAGATGATGCTGTCATCTTTGCAAGCCACCCAGACCCATACACACTTCAAAGCAACCTACAACTAGGGTTCATGGAAGTCGAGAACTGGTTTAATACCTACAAATTGGTGCTAAACTACAAAAAGACAAAAGTGCTGCTGTTTCATCTGCTCACCATAAGTACAAAGTATATGCTCTCTGTCCTAAACAATCAAGGGCCCCTCTAGAAAAACGACAGCATTTTAAGTACCTTGGTGTAACCTTGACGGTCACCTCACCTATGTATCTCACATACAGAATGATGCTAGAAACGTTAATAATAGGATTGGGCTCCTCTATAGATATAGACAGTGTCTGACTCTATAAGCTCTGAAGCTTGCAATCCACAGTTTGAGTCTATCGGTCATTGACTATGGCTTAGTAATATATGGAGCTGCCACAGTCACATCACTCAAACAGCTAACTGTTGCTCTTAACAAAGCATGTAAATTAATCACGGGTGCTGCGATCTCACCCACACCTGTGATTTATATGCCAAAACTGGGGCTTCAACTAACTGGTAGAATCAAGTACCAAACGTGCCTCCTGACAAAAAAAGTGCTTCTTGGGCTCTTGCCTCCTGGCGTTGGATACCCGTTGAATAAATCCATTAAGACACAGCAAACTTGTACACTGGAATCTGAACACCTCCTCGTACCACAGTATTGGACTGCACAGTACCAAAGATCCTTCTTGTACAGAGCCCCACTTTGCTTCCATGGCCTGTGTATTGAACTGACTAATCGAACCAAGCTTGCACAGTTTAAACACTTGCTCCAGCAGCATCTCATAACTGAAAGCACCTGTGATTGTACCACCCAGTCCTAGTTTCTTTCTGCCTACCTCCACATGTACTGTGGCACCCTGTCCACACCCATTGGCACTTACATTTTGGCACTTACATGGACTGGTCACCTACATCACCCTTCCACATACCTCCTCTATCCCCTACCCCTGCCCACCCCCCACAACACTGACAAAGACACTGGCTGCTACCTCCCACTCTGATCAATATCTCAATGCTACCACTTTCATCTATCTCTCCATCTTAACTCCCTACTGCCTCCTTTGCTTAATCTCTCACTGTATGCTTTGATGTATTCAGTTGACTGTTTGTTGCAGCATAACTGCCAGTTCACCCTGCTGGCTGCCTCCTTACTGTTTATGTCTATTTATTATTTGCTGTAGCAATTGTCTCGTTGTTAAACTGGAGCATCTATACTGTACTACATTACTTAACATCATCTTGTTGTACTCCTGTCTAACTGTAACCCCTTCCGCACTGACATGGAAGTTTTGTAAATGAGCTGCCTTGCACTCAAAGGTACTTGTAATCTGAGATTGAATAAATAAATAAACAAATATCCAGAAGCAAATGGGTTGATACATTTTATTAGACCAACATAGATGTTGCAAGAAAATAACAAAGTGCTGTAGCTTTCGGACCAATCAAATATTTCTTCAGAAGCTTTATAACAGTTATTTAGAAAATCCCATACTATTAACATCCAGATAATGCATAAAAACAGAAATAATTCTCATTGGTTTAACATATTAATTTGAAACATAACAGACGATTGCATCAGAGAAGCTAATTAACACCTGTATGCTTTTAGCTGAAAAGCCATTGAAGGTCAAAGGTTATCAGAAGATAGCAATAAGCAGAGAGTTCTCACATACACTTTAAAATGTCTCACTCTGTTTCAAGAAAACAGTCTAATGAAAACAAACTTAGGATACTATTCTCCCTAATTACATGTAAGATGAGGAGCTTACAACTTTAATGCAAGTGTCCTGTGTGTAAAAAACACAGTCAAGGAAGTAACAAGTCCCACAAATAAAATAAACAGAAATTATATATCTATATCTATATATATATATATATATATATACAGTATATGTATTTAAAGTAAAGTTTACTCAAAGTGAGCTCAGATGTAAGCTATGTAAACTCATTCCCACTTCAGATTACATAGATACATAGACAGTGTCGGCAGATAAGCCTGTGGCCCACCCAGTCTGCCCATTTGAGCTTGTAAGTTCAGTTTATGTTTTCCTATAAGTCTGTTGCCCCTTACCCCTGACCTCCAGAATTCCTTTATGTCTATCCCATGCATTCCTAAATCCGTGATTGTTTCCAGCCCCCACCACTTCCTCTGGCAGGGTGTTCCACTTGTCCACCACCTGCTCTGTGAAGAAATTCTTCCTCACGCTTCCTCTGAATCGCCCTCCTCCAACTTCATCCCATGCCCCTAGTCCTGGAACATCTTTTTCGCTTAAAAATAGTGTATTCCTGCACCCTGTTCCTCCCTGTAAGATACTTGTATGTCTCTATCACATCCCCCTCTCCTCCTCTCCTCTAGGGAGTACATATTCAGTTCCTGCAACCTGTCCTCATAGGACTTGTGATGCAATCCATGTACCATCTTTGTTGACCTCCTCTGAACCTTCTACCCTGTCTATGTCCTTATATAGGTAAGGTCTCCAGAACTGTACACTGTACTCCAGGTGGGGCCTCACTAGTGTCTTGTGTGGTTACATCTCAAAACAGACAATTCAGGATACAGGGAATTATACATGTACATCAAGTAATGTTGTTTATTTCATTCAATGCAAGAAATGTCTCGCTCAGGTTTTGTGGGGGAGACAAAGCAACAACTCCACACTGGAATGAATTCACACAAGCATTCTATTAATATGAAGATGACTGACAAACTAGGGGTGCAACACTTCTCCCAGGATGGCTACTCAATCTCAGATATGTCTGTGATGGTCTTAAAAGGACATTTCAACAGTACACAACAGAGAATGGCTTCTGAAATTAGACTTATTTTACGTCTCAATATGGTGGAAGATGGTATGAACATTGATGTGGGTATATGACACATTATTCCACTTAAACTTACACAGACCTTTACTTCAAAGGATGGATGGACATAAATACTTCAGTTCTTCAGCTAGCTTTTTTTTTTTTTTTACACTTATAGAGTCCCCTTTATCTGGTTATCTACGTGTTGGCTTCTCACCTTAGAAGTGTGCGAGTGTGTGTGTGTTTGCATGTATGTGGGGGAGGGTGGATGGGGTGCTTTTATGTGGGTGTTGGGGGGTTTTGTGGACAGTGGGTGTGGTTATTGTGGTGATATTGAGGTAGGTTTTGTTCAGGAACATGACATAATGGTGTTACAGTGGCTAGGACTCAGTTCACATATACAGTGAATTTACTTCCTTCTACTAGTTGTCTGCAGTTGGATTACATACTGTCACATTTCTAAATTCTGTACATGTTAAGATGCATATCTCATTTACTTGGGGGTTCAATGAAAGGTTTAATTTCTTTGGGTAAATATTGCAATGATTGTGTGAATGATGGTGCATTAGGATTCTTGTACATATACCTCCTTCTAACTAGTTATCTTTCCCAGAAAATGGAGGGGGGGCGGGGAGATTTAATTCTTATGAGTTTTTATTCAGATTCTTAGACTGTTTCTGTACATGTTTGTTATACACTGAGGCCCGATATTCAGAGTTGCGCCTGGCAGTGGCACAAGTGGTTGCGCGGCGCAACACTTGCGCTGACAAAACACAGGATATATTCAAAGGAGATGAGCAAGGCACATCTCCTCTGAATATATCAGTATATCGCGACTGCGCAAATATGATGTGCTGGTGTATCCCTCAGACAGGGCTGAATACAGGAATGGGAACTGCACCAGCGCAACAGAGTTACACCGCGCACAGATTCCCAATATTCAGCTGGCAGTATGCAAATTACTAATGTAATAAAAGATCTCTGGTTGCTACCTGACGTGGTACACATGTACCTATATTATGACTACTGTGATCTACCTATTACCAAGCTTGTAGCGCCTGTAATACTGGTTGCTTTTTAATCTAAGCATTATGTACTGTACTGTACTGTTTTGTTTGCTGTGATGTATTGCTGTCTTGATGAGGTGCCTTTGTAAATGAGTCTTTGACTCAAAGGTCTGTAAACCGATGATCAAATAAATAAATTAAATAAATAAATAAATGGGGCCATAATGTATGCAAGGCACAACTGGGGCCATTTGCATGTCATTATGGCCCCATTTGCATGCGTTGTGCAGGGCAGGCCAGTGACTTGCACCCAGTGCCCTGCACATCATGCGGTGCCCCAGAGGATGGCTAGAGATAACCCCCACCCTCCCTGTAGCAGTGATCGCTAGGATACACATGTAATTATGATGATGTGGGTGCTTCTGCACAGTGCTAGGCAGGTGGTTAATACCACGGGCTGGCAGCTGCCGTTGCGCCTGCAGCACAGCAGCTTGCCTGTGGGTGGCCACCATTGAGTCTTTGTTTCTGGCCAAGTATGCCCAGCGGTATGCAGCGATCTCAGGGTTGTGCCAGCATATGTGCCACACATTCCAGGTTGAATATCGGGATGTGCCATATATGCATGGGCACGCCCCTGAGTTGTGCTGCAACATTATCTATGCGCTCGCACATTGGGACTTGTGCTGCAGAAGTCCTCCTTTGACTATTGCCCAGGGCATTTCTGGGGTTGCACTGGTGCAACTCTGGTGCACCAGGTGCAGCCCCTTTGAATATCTGGGCCTGACACTGTATTGAAATCTGTACATATCAGGCTCATGGTCTCAATTTCTTGGTGGTCCTTGACAAGTAGTTTTTTATTTGGCACTTATACTTACAATTGATATTATCATGTATAAAATCCTGTTACAACACTGAAGGCCTTAGAGTTTATGGAATATATTAACTGGCTGAGAGTACTCTTGGGAATATGTCTCAAGCCAAGTTAAGTTCTACCAACATTATGTGTGAAACATTTGCTCACTTGAGTAAACTTTACTTTAAATCCTCTGTATGCCTATATACATATATATATATATGTATATACATACAGTATATATACATATAATTTCTGTTTATTTTATTTTTGGGCTTGTTTTAACTTGCAATTATGTTTCATTTTAGCATGTATTATTATCCACAGGTTTGCCCTTCCTTGACTGTGTGCTTTAAAACACAAGGACACTTGCAATCAGAGTTGTAAGCTCCTCATCTTACATGTAATTAGGGAGAATAGTATCCTAAGGTTTTGTTTTCCTTAGACTGTTTCCTTGAAACAGACTGAGACATTTTAAAGTTTATGTGAGAACTCTCTGCTCGTTGCTATCTTCTGATAATCTTTGACCTTCAATGGCTTTTCAGCTAAAAGCATACTGGTGTTAATTAGCTTCTCTGATGTAATATTCTGTAATGTTTCAATGAGTATGTTAAACCAATGAGAATTATTTCTGTTTTTATGCATTATCTGGGTGTTAATAGTATGGATTTTCTAAATAACTGTCATAAAGCTTCTGAAGAAGGACTTGGTTGGCCTGACAGCTACAGCACTTTGGTGTTTTGTTGTAACATCTATGTTGGTCCAATAAAAGGTATCAAACCATTTGTTTCTGGATCTGTTCTTACTAGGACCAATATGGCAACTACACTGTTTGTTTAAATAATAACATTTATTTTTACTTATTGGGAACTTGAATTACAAACCTTGAGCTAAGAGCTCATTTACAAAGGATCCCTGTCAACGCTTAAGGAGATACATTTTGTTGCAACAGCATAATTACAGCAGACAAACTGACACTGGGGTTGTACTACTAACGAGTTTACAGGAAGGTAGCAAATACATTTACGGTTTACACAAGTCAAGACATGAATGAAGCACCTGGTAGCACTGTCAATTTCCCAGTGGTGGTATGCAATGTTAGAAGTTAAGTGCACAGAGACAGGTTGAGGTTTGGCAAGTGCAGGTAGGTTGGGGGTGTGGGGGAGGAAGAGGTCAGGAAAATGGGCTAGAGATAGTGTGGGTGTACTGGACAGAGGGCAGGTGGAGGGAAAAGTAGGGGCAGAGGAAGTGGACAGGTGACTGGGCAGGAGGTAGTGTGGGTGAACTGGATAGAGGGAAGGTGGGAGGTAATGAGGGGTACTGGACAAAGGACAAGTGGGGGAGAGTTGGTAGGAGGAGGGAAGGGTGGGGGAGGGAGCTGGTGCAACCAGTCAGAGCAAGTGGGCAGTTGAGTGGAGGGATGGATGCTGGGATTACATTTGGCACATACAGCAGACTGGCGGAGAGATGGATTTACAGAGTTCGGATTTGAAGTGCCCTAGGCATTGAAGGCTGATTGCATTTGGAATCTATTTAGCCATGTGGGAGCCCTTACCACTGAAGGCACATCTCCCTGGGCTGATTTCCTGAAGGGAACAGCTAAGACATGCTGGAGACACTTCTTGTGGCATGCTCACCTGGGGCAGGTCTGAATAACACCTGAAGGGAGACAGGTGCCAGTCCCAGTAGGGCTTTATTTCCTAGTAAGCAGGTCTGGAGCTTTATTTTATCCCGGAGGGGAGCCACTTTGTCCTTATGTACTGTAGAGCCTGCAGGTGTATGTAATGTGATCCTCATCCAGGACAAATCTGCATGCTTTATTGAGGGCAAGGTGGACTTTGTGTAGGCTAGTATCCATGGCAACACCATAAACCATGTTTCCATATTCCAGGATTGGCAGGATTGTGCCATTGATCGCCTGAGCCTGGCTTCAGGGGTGAGGCAGAAGCGGAGTCTGTAGAGTGTCCCCAACTTCCTGTTTGCAGCCTTAGTGATATTACTTAAGTGTTCATCGAAAGAGAGGGACTCATCGATCAGAACCCCAGGTACTGGAAACAGTGAATCTGTTCGAGAGTGGAGTCTGTATTGAGTGCTATTTTAAACGGTGTGGTTGATTTCTTCTGGCGACTGGTAAAGAGCATTGTTTAAGTCTTTTACTACTGAGTACTAGGAGGCTGGTGTTAAACCATTCCTGTAGCAGGTCGAGGTTGTACTGTAGGTTCTGGTCAGCATGTCTTGGCAGGAGCCTCTGAGGAATAGCACCGTGTCATCTACATAGAGCAGGACTTTGGCAGAGGGGCATGCAGCTGGGAGGTCATTTATGAAGCTGCTAAACAGGAGGAGGCTAGTATGGACCTCATGGACCCTGACCATGACTTTCCTGGCCTCTGAGATAGTACCATTAATCTTACCTTCTGTGAGCACTCAGACAAGTAGCCAGAGAACCACCTAACTGTGTCCAAGGACAACCCAGTGTAGGTTAACCTGTGGAGCAGCAGCTAGTGATCCACAAGATCAAATGCCTTGAATAGGTCAATATAGATTGCTCCAGCTAGTTGTCCCTGGTCTAGTGCCTCGTGGACATAGCCTGTGAATTCAGTGAGGGCCGTGTTAGTCTGTAAGACATGTAAGTCTGTGTGGAGCTTTGAACAGTGTCTGTTTTTTCGGACTCAACATTCCTTCATTATAAGTTACTATATTAGAAAATGAGCTTTTATTTGGTGGCACCTGACTGGCTGGTACCCATTTGACAGTGGTACATTGACTTTCAATAAATGTCCACCAAATAAAAGTCCCAGCCCAAATCTGCCTTATGCCCAGCCGAGTATCCTTGTGCCCAGCCTGCATCATCATTGGCTGAAACACTGGGCACACAATTTAAAATGCTGCCAGTTCTGTTTTATTGCTTAGCTAGAGAGCAAGTGACAAGAGTCCGAGTGAGCCCCACCACATACACAGGGACACACCCAGTTGCATTTTTTAACTTTACCACCATTGTAGCTTATGTCAGCTAGGCGCTTGACTGCTCCCTTCTGTTGCTCTGTCATAGCTGTCCCCAGTGCCCTGAAAGCCCCATCCGTCCACTCACACCAGGAGAAGTCATCACCCCACAACCACGCATAGCTAAACTATCAATTTAAAATGTTCTTAAAATAAATGTTTTCAGTGTCAACAAAGATTCACATACAGACACAGTTATTGCATTTCACAGTTTCACACTCCTCTGAGCTGGCTGTAGCAGTATTCGGAGCAAGCCACCAATGACTCTGCAAGTTGGAGCAGCCAACCTTAATAAACTGGCTCTTCCTCACATAAGTCCGTGGTCCTGTCATGACCACTAGCGATAGCAACCTTTTTGTAACACTTCTCTGCCCACACAGACCACCCCAACAACATTTTTATAGATATCTGCAGACAAGACCAAAGTACCTCCTTTCTAGCTGCACCGGAACAACGTCAATCTCTCCTGTATCCCAGCCCAGACAACCGTCACTCTCCCACCGCACACAACACTTCAGACTGTGCTTTCTTCTCCAGGCAGCAACCTCCTCACCCTGATGAAATAAACGTCAACAAATAAAAAAATTTACTCTGTAAAGTATTGTCTGAACACTATTCTCTGCTGCCGACAACACTCATAATTTCTCTCGCTCATTCTTCTTCCCGACAGTTATGGCAACAGCTGGCAGTTAAAGACAAAATAATAGCACAACTAGGTGCTACATGATGGGGCGAAACAACAAACATAAGCAGACAACTGTGGGAACTGCATACAAGTAGCTTTGTTAAAGTGAAGAACTGCTGTCCTGACCGCTACTACTCCCAAATCGGACTTTCTTCCCAGATCACAACAACTCTCTCAGCCCAGAATGAAAAAAAAAACCAGAAACAACAAAAGGAAGTGTTACAATGAAAACAGAGGAAAAATAAAATACAGGGAGAAACAAAACTGTAACATGATAATGACGGAGGGGGTCTGAGCTGTGCTGTGGAGGGGGCACCAACAGCATTTAAATGGCTTTTTTTAACTACATCATCTCCATTAGGACAAAAGTCCTCTTTCCAATACAGGTGGAGGAACTATTTAATCACAAAAGTAATCTAAATTAATTTTTTATTTACAATTTTTCCCAAACCTTTTCTTTTACAGTGCCCATTTTCTAGTGCAATAATACCCTCCAGGGTGGCGGTATTGGGAAATACCGACCTTCCAGCGACTATAAGGCCTTCCTCCTGCGCGCGCCGGGCCTCATTACACCCCGGCAGTCTGGTATTTCCAATACCGCCCACCCTATCAGGTATTATTGCTTCATAGGGCATCCGAGGGAATGGCTGTTATGGTATAAGACTTCGATCATCATGTCTGGGTGAGAGGACTGCAAAGCAAACTGAACAATTTTTCTGCCCCAAACCTCATGAGAGGAATTTTTGTACCATGACAGACATCTCTCAGAGGTCCTATTATCTTATAAATCACTCAGGTTTAGCTGTTGTGATTTATAATAAATTTAGAGGTTTTTTTATTTTATTTTGCCATCCTTCCTGCTGGTGCTGAACTGGAGCACTCCCTCCTACCGCTCCTGCATGAGAAACACTGTACACAGGATAAGAGGTGCACTGGCTCTGCATGCTGATTGGCTGAAATCACCTTAGTGATTTATAATATACCAAAATCAGTAATAAACTACACAACGCATGTATAATAGAGATGGCCCATATGGAACATATGGTGAGGTTTAGCCACTTGGGGGTGCAAGTTGGCTTTGTTCTCATGTCATGGCCAACACATGACCCCACCATTGATAGGGAAGTGCTCTGGATTATGAAGTTAAGGGGACACTTGACATTAAGAGACCCACACCCAAACGTAGGTCTGGTCCCAATTTGCACTTCAGATGTTTGCGGTCCCACTGTTCTCCTGGAGATACATACAGTCTTCTGAGACTATACTTGCTCTAAGGAGGCCAGCGAGGCCTGCATATAAAGATCAGAGCTTATATAAAACTCATGTGCATGCCGCAGGCTGCTGAATCTCCCACTGCTGCAGCCCTCTCTGATGTCAGCTGTATTCTGGGATTTGTAGTTACAGAAAAGGTCAGCTTGCAAGTCAGCAGAATCACTTCACAATCTACTATACTGCAGCAAACAGTGTTAAAATGCTTTTGCACACAACGGCATATTGAAGCCAGCCCCACACTTGGGTGTTGGGGTCATGTTGCAGTCTGTTCCTTTAAACTGAGTTCCAGAATGAAAGACACCCAACTCTATCACTTTGTCAGGTGCCAAAAGAGCTATGGTGTCTGCCCAGTTGAGAACTACATTCTTACGCCATTACAAACAAAACTCTGTCTGCAGCCTGTCGGAGCATATTACTGTAGTATTATAAATGTGCAATCATATGCTTATATGGTTAAAGGATTTATTATTTTATTTTTGCTTTTCTTTTTAATTTATGTTTATTGCTTTTAAACTAACAACAAGTATCTATGTAGACAATCGCGGCAACATGAGGTGTGGCTGAAAAGGATACCAAACACCAGATTAGGCTGTTCTACATGAGATTAGAAACATCAGATGAGGAATTAGTAGATGGTTAACAGCATGTTTTACATCACTGCTAGACCATCAATGAACAATGGCTACCCAGATTAAAGTTGTGCAGCAATTTTATGTAGTATTTTAGACTACTTACTTCCACTTTGAACCCATCACAGATTTTACAACATACATAAGAGTACACCAAACATTAACTCCATCCCCATCAAACCCCCAACCTCATATCAAAATAAATGCATCTGTAATCGCTCTGGAAAAATACAGTTCCAATTTATAAGAAAAATCTCCAGTAAAAAGAAACGGCTTAAAGGGAAGCTGTCCAGTCATCAAAATTTTAACACCTCATTATCCTAGCCGCCGATTTGCATAAAGTTGAACTTTTTTAGTCGGACTAACCTTTCAGTTGTTTTTCTCCATAGGTCTCAGTCGCGATGTCCGTTTGAGTCCAGGACTGTGATGCGCCATTTCTCAGCAGCGGCTGCATGAAAGATCTGCACTGCTCGTGCACCACATAACTTCCTGCCGTCGCACAGTGTGTGGGCGTGCCCGCTGATGTTTGTGCACCTGCCCTTGTATTGGGCGGTATTCAGTGCAGCAGCTGTCAAATCTCCCACCTTCTGTGCACAGCACCGGTCATATTGACAATTCATAGCCCAGTTCTAGTCTTCGTGTCAGTGATCGTTTGTCCATCTTTATTTTATGTGTAAACTGGTCTTTTATGTTACCTATTGGTGAGTGTTGACTTTTTCACAGCAATGCCCACATGTATGGTTACAGTGTGTGTCAACACATCTGGTAAGACAAAGGCTGGCCACCCTTTAAACTTTCACTGTGTTCCCATTGAGCCATATTTAAAAGGCAATGGCTACTGGCCTTACAGCGTAAAGATTTAGACTTGGACAATTTTGAGCCTAAGAAACATAATGTTGTTTGTTCGAGCACTTCACTACTTGTGATTACTTCTATGAAGGTAATTGTCATAATGTACTGCTCTCATCAAAAGTCAGTGTTAGCAGGGTCATATCTTTGCTAGCTATCAGCCAGTGTTTGTACTGCTTTTTCTCAGCAATGCCGACATGTATGAACGGTACAGGTTTGATCCCCAAACACATAGTGAAATATGTCCAATGCTGGAGTAATCAGGTGGAGGGGTGGGAGTGAGGATGAAGGGGTGTAGGTAGCATGGAGCAGTACATATTGACCTGCACAAGTTTGACCACCAAACACATAATGCAGCATATCTGAGGCTGGAGGAATCTTGGTGGGGGGTTGGTAGGGGATGAGTGCGGTGGGAACACTAGATATTGACCTGTACAAGTTTGAGCACCAAACACATAATCTTCTTTGTTCCTCTCACCTATATTGAGCATACTGGCCACTATTCACAGTTACCTCACTATTCACATTATTCTCACTGGCAGATGTCCCTTTCTCTTATTCACGGTTCCCATAATAAAAGCTCCATTCAGTGGTCGTTTGTCATTATGTCCTGCTCTCAAGACACATCTGCGCTACTATGAGCTCATCTGATTGTTTTGACACTGACTGCACACTGGAGGCTGGAGGAATCAGGTGGGGATGGGAGATGAGAGGTGCACGGTTCACTAGGGCACAAGGGTTCCATAGTGAAGAACATAAGGGGAGGGAGGGAAGAAGTGAAGCAGTCAAAGGTGGCCATGGTCGAGGGGCTGATTGCACCACTTCAACTGAGAACATCAGGGAACATTTAAGGGTGGCAACTTGTGATACCCAGGCCGTGAGGGGTGTGAGGAGCAAACTGTGAGAGGTAGAATAGGGAATCACATACAGACTAGTAACACCCAAAATATGCGAGACCAGTCTGGGAGAAGTAGACAGGAGAAGGAGTCTGGAAGGGCACACACAGACTTTGACACATGGGTTGCATTGGGTGAGAGGATCAAGCTGGGGGCCATACACAGAACAATGAGCCTGGAAGGGCACACACAGATTTGTGACAGCAAGGCTCTGGGTGGTGTGAGGAGCAAGCAGGTGGTTGTAAACAGAAGAAGGAGCATGGAAGGGCCAAAAGGGCTATTAATTTAGGTGGTAACATGAAGGTGGTCCTGCTGGTTGACTCCATGATTACGAGTAT
Organism: Neoceratodus forsteri; assembly: GCA_016271365.2. NCBI lineage: Eukaryota > Metazoa > Chordata > Ceratodontiformes > Ceratodontidae > Neoceratodus > Neoceratodus forsteri. The sequence goes on from JADMNL010000023.1 coordinate 602,985,792, forward strand.
CATACCAGACAATGACCATGTAAGGGCCTGAGGTGAACAGCTCCTGGCAGGTATTGGCCATGCCACGGTCTGGTTTCAAATGTACCTGGGGACAGGATAATTGCAGTACCGCAGTAGTACTAGATTTCAGGGGGCAGACTTTCATGACATGGGAAGGATTGTTAGTGGGTGGTTGGAGGAGATAAGGCCACACATGGATTCTGGTAGCTTGTCGGAGAACATTAAGAAAGGGGTTCAGGAGGCTACTAGGTCCCACAAGGTAAGGCAGAAACAATGTAGGGCCAGTAAGCTTGTTCTGGTGGCCCCGGGAGGTGCAGGAGGCAGTGAGTGAAAGAAATGCCCTACGTGGCTTAAAGTGATCGGGGGAAGGAAGGGATAGTATGATCTACTGGCTATGAGGGTAATGTGTTTGGTAAGGGTGGCCAAGGCGGGATGGATCAAAACCTGGCCATGTATTTCCAGAGGGGAGGGGAAGGGGTTCTATTGATACATAGGGGAGTAAAGAAAAGAGGGGCACAGATCAGCAGGATTAGGACTGGGGAGGGATGGTGTCAGGAAGCAGGGGACAAGAACAGGTGCTAAATCAGTACTTTGCATCGGTCTTACCGAGGAAGGCGCTGGTTCCTACCATTCCGGGTGAGGAAGGGTAGCCCACAGAATGGAGAGATGAGTTACAGCCTGAAGGACTGTAAGAGGCTAGGGCAGGGATGGGACAAATGTACAGGGTGAGGGATGGTAACATGAGGAGGTGACCTTAGGAAACACATAGCACTGCTGGATAGTGTCCACAGTAGGGAGACAAGGATGATTCAGGTCATGGAGGGTATGCCCTGCCTAGGAGCAGACACTGGAGGATCTGAAGCTGTACCATTTGAAGACAGAGGGGACATGATAGAGGTGTTTAAGTATGCAAAGGGATAAAAAGGGTGTAGCAAAGGATGTCTTCATGCTTAACAATGGAGGTAGCCACAAGGTGGACGAGTGGAAGTGAGAGGGGTGGAGTGCAGGGGAGTGCAGAAGACAGTACTTCACAGAGAGGTGGTGGAACCATTGAACGACTGCCCAGGAGTGTGTTGTAGGTGAACACAGTGGAGGGATTCAAGAAGGGTTGGGACAGGCACAGAGGAATAGTGAAGCCGGGAATCCCACCTCTGTGTTTGGGGATGTTTGAGGAGCCGAGCCCAGTAGGGTTTGGCTACCGAGCAGACACGATACACCATGAGGCATCTTGTGCTTGGTTTTAATTTGTTACTATACTGAACTGAAGGACATTATTATTCAGCCTTCCATGCATCATCAGAACCATGCTGTCTTTTTCCTGCCAGTCACTGACTGTTGAAGAATTTGTGCTGCTGAGTGCTGCTTTACATGACTGATTGTGTTACTGCAAAGAAACACCAGTTCTTGTGATGTTTCATCACCGCCTAAAGTACAGTGCTACTAATAGCAAGCTGCCAGTGCATTCTTATTAACATATAAATGTATACTGTTATGACACATAAGTACCGCTTGCCACACCTAGTCTTCCCAATTGCATGTGGCCTAATCTGCTGTCTTCATACTATGTTACTATGTCCCCAACTGCCATCTTTCTGACCACTTGTTGTGGTTAACTATGTTTCCATTGTCATCTTCCACCCTGCTATGTTGACCCACACCGTCTCCATGTTTGTATCTTCAGCAAATATACCAATCTTGCTCAGTCTGTCATGTACGTATGTGTATACAAAGCATAACCTGGCTTGCAGCGTTCGGCGCAAAAGTCTGAGGCGCTGGTGCCTTACCCGGAACCATGGTGACGGAATGGACTTTGGTTGCAGGGGTGGTAGAGGAAGGAGACAATTTAGTGTCCGAGGACTGATGTCCTATCATGGGGTGTGCAATGTGATGGCATCGCCTGCAGTGGCCTCTGGTGGACACCGTAGCACCGCAGAAGCATTGCTATGAGAGAATAACACCATAAAACCTGAAAACACTCCACATAAAGCCGGATGGTGTCTGCATGGGTCTCTGATGCCATCATTGACACTGGAGCCAGACCTGTTTCAGCATTACCCCGTGGCCATTGGTTGCACTGTAGACTTCCCAGTTAGAGGAGAGGAACCATCCAGCTAAGTGTAAATCCAGCTTACCCTGGGGGTGGCTGCCATATACGAACTGATGGTTGGGTGACAGGTGGGTCTGAGGGGCTTTAGTAGACTGAAGTACTGGCTGATGTGGTCCCACGTAGGTGCAAAACAAATACTACCCCGAAAAAATCATATCCTGCAACTGTGATAGAACGAATCAAGTTTGAACCAAAACATGAATTCACAATTACTCAGTACAACATTGACATGTCATATGCATTACATACTTCTCCATGTCTCCATTCCTATTGCTGTATATGTGAATACTGTGTGTGGGTAACAGACGCAGTTCATATCATGCATGTGATTGGAAGGCATCTGAATGTATCACCTCTTCACGCAATTTGATGTCATGTCGCATACAGTTTCACTGTTCACGACGCTCTTCTTCACGTCAATACATAAGGCAATGTAAAGTCACGGATGAACGCCTTTTAGCGTGTGACAGCACAGTATGGCGAGCTTGTTGACTACTACCACCAGTAGGTGATGGCACTTTGTCTCAGGAGAAACATGGTGTCCAATGATGAAAACGCAGGACACTTCATCCATGGGAAAGAACAAAGCCATGGAATATTATCCAGATACATAGTGCAGGTACAGACCAATTACTACACATTACACTGGGTCAAGATAGTGTGTGCATTGCATGCATTTCTTTGTATATTACCTGTACATCATTAATCTGCATTACCAGTAGGAGAAGCCCTGTGGGGTCCATGTTCACTTTATGATCATTCTCTGTGTATGTGAATGAAATACAGACTTTGGTTTTAACAGTACTGTTATTGCTTCCAGTGTGTCTGTATTTACCTGGTGCCCGCCACCAGAAAAACAAACACAGCATAATTGTGAGCAAACGTGTTGTCACAGCGACCTGGGTCCATGGAATGGTAAATGTTCTCACCAGGTGTGTGCCAGTTGGTTGTCACACTTCTTTGCCTGTCTGTGTATGGCAGGTGCAGAAGTTGATGTACTAGTATACTGAACTGTAGTGACAACCCCATCCCTCACTTTGGCACCATGGTGGAGAGGAGCAGCCCTGCTACTTAGACAAGGTTGGCTGGTGGTATGGTTACATATCTTTGTATGTGTGTATGTGTATGTATATATATATATATATATATATATATATATATATGTGTGTATTTTTTCATGTCTCTGTAGATATGCAGATGTCCATCCATTCAGGTCCGACAGATGTGCACATGAATATATATTTGAGATATCAACTTACCATGGTTAACATCATGCATGGTTATGAACAGTATTTTGTCTGAAAAGTTTTGGAGCACAACATTATACACCCTTATCTGCATGTACCAATAGATGTACATGTTGAACAGGGTTTTATTTAACTCCAAAAATTGATTAGCTTTTATCATAAAAGTGCTAAACATTGTAAAAATGCATAGCACTTGCCTCATTGTGTTTAACAAACATAACACTTCTAGAACACCTATATAAATAATTTCTGTACAGTTAGTATTGTCCCAAGAAAAAACTGCTAATCAATTATTTAAAACCCTGTTGAACATTCTGCTTTGAAAGATTTGACCATAACATTACCATAATTTGCTTTCTCAGGTCACAGCAAGGGGTCCAGAAAACTGAAACCAGAGGCATCCCTCTGTTTTCCATCAACATGACATGCAAAGTCCTGTGACAGTGCCCTACAAACATAGAAAGGTTAAGTTCTGTGCAAGGTATATTGTCCTGATATGCATGTCTGTCTTTGCACCAGGTTTCGCTCTGTTCTGTGTACCTCAAGTAACACAACTGATGTTGTTGCTGTGCAGTAAAGACCAATATGTGCTTCAGCTTTGCAGGATCAGCACTCTCCACTGTGCTACTTTCCTTCATCTCCAAAAGTAATGATCACTTTTCTGTAGACTGAGTTCCACTCACCTCTAGGTTGTTGCATAGGCGGTCTTGATACCCTACCTGTGAACGATTACTACCATCTGACCACTTTGCATCGCCCCCTTACCTATTGTAAAGGTACCCTTGTCACTATGTAACCTTCTTCATCGACAGACTGTTCTGTCCCATTCCAATCCACAGCCATGTAACAGGCAATGACATGTATTTCATGATATTGTATGTAACACCTTCATTTTCCCCAGTGCTTATGTTTTCGCTTTTGTTTCAGGTTTCATCAGATGATGGAAGCAGTGTGTGTGTGACTACTTAGAAGAAGTGCAGGAAGAAAACACATCATCCAAGGTTGTAAACAGCGGCACACAAACTGTGGTGAACTGTTCAGTCATGTCATCAGGCTCCGCTCGCTGTGACACACACCACTCCCAATACATCCATCATTGCGGGAAGCCCAGCATCGCATACAATGCGAGGTAGAGAAATCTGACTTTGCTTGTCAATGGCCGGAAACCACGGAGAGCATTGTCAAAGACCACAGGTATGTAAGACCACAAACGTCCACTACAGTCACCACAAGTCTCACGCTCAGCACTACACAGCAACTGTTATGAACACAGCATAATGGAAAACACCTCAACATACCTCGACAGCCTATACTGACATCGACTCCATTGAAATGTAATACTGACATGCCTGTAGAGGATAGTCAGCAAGTGTCCTTCTTCACTTTGACAACAGTGACATCAAACCAGATGACAAGTCATTGTTCACAGTACCAAGTGAAGTTAGTAGTGACTGTAATCAAGTGATGTAGGTGAACCAGAGAGCATCACTCAAATGGTGACGCTTCCTCCGAGGTTAAATACCTGGTTTTAGAACACAACTGTTCATTCTATTCTAGCTCCTTATCTGCAATGTTTGTAAGATGTCTTTGATGATAACAAAGTCCCGCGTCCGTGGTACAATGTTGGTGATTGACTTTGTTGTCCCAAGTCCCATGTTTTCATTTGAGGTCTCAACCAGTGATTGGTCACATGTCTGCAGGAAATCTGTTGTGCAGTGCTGCAATACTGTTCACTGGCAATACGTACACGGCATTTCTGAGTATCTTTGCAGTCTTCATGTGCCATTTCTGTCACAGAGCCAGTATCATCGAGTTCAGAGACAGTACTTATTTCCCATTGTAAATAGAAATTGCATGGAGCAGAAGAAAGAAAATGTTCAAGCTGTTATGGGAAAGCAGGTAACTCTAATAGGTGATGGACATTGTGACTCTCCTGGTCATAGTGCTAAGTATTGCACCTATACCTTGATGGAGATGCAGACCAATCACATCTTGGAATCAGAGCTGGTTCAGGTGAATGAAGTGGCCAATTCAAATGCCATGGAGAAGGAGGGCTTTATTAGAGCTGTGCAAAAGATTTCAGACTTCGACTAAATATTGCTACCATCGCCACAGACTGTCACCCACAAATTGCGCGCTGATGTCAAGGGGAGCAGTGTTTCCTGGAGTGAATCAGCAGTTCGATGTATGGCATGTTACCAAGTCAATCATTAAGAAATTGTTGCAGAAAGGAAAGGCGCCAATGCCAAGATCTCCTGCCTTGACTCACTCCGCATCAACCACTTTTGGTGGTCAGCTTCAACCTGTAATGGTAATGCAGCCCTTCTCCGAGAGAAGTGGGTGTCAGTGTTGAGCACACCACCAACAGACACATGGGGGCAGTTGGATTGGTGTTCCGTCCTGTGAGCATGAACACCTTGATGATGATGCAGACAGAGAACATGCTGGCTTGAACGAGGATCGCCTGCACATGATCCTTAAAATCGATTGTCATGGACACACGATTGCTGAATGATATGGCTAAAGTAACAGAATTCTGTCACACGGTCAACTAGAGGTGTTTCACTCTACTTAACAAGTATTGTCCAAAGAGACAGCACTTCTCCTACTCCCGCCTGGTTATGCCAGACACAACTAGCGATTCTTGATTTTTCCAAGAACTGCAACCGCCCACAAGCAAAGAATATCATGGACTCCAGAACAGGTGCCGTGAGACACCTATTTTCTGTTTTCAAAGTTGAGCAAGCAGAGGATCTGCAGGCCTCTATACAAGAAAAACGTATAATTTTCTTTCAGAGCTGATGAAGGATGTGGTAAGAATGAAGAATGGGGAACTGGACAATGTTCCAATACTCATAACACCACAAATTCCACATAACATTGCTCCAGTGCCACGGCCTGACAAGGATGAATTGTTACAGAAGCATTACTCACGGTTCGTCAAGTAATGTAATGTCTTCACTCAGCTGTGTACAATGAAATGTGACCTCACACACACAACTGCCATTTTCAATTGCATATGCAGACAGTGATGTGCATCATAGAACAAAGGAAAGTGTAACCTAACATGATGAACGCTTGTCCCGCTTACTGTACCCACTTTATTACATAATGGTAATCTGCACATCCTGGTTAAGCAAGAGCGTATTTCCTCCTACCCACAAGTAGAATTTTCTTATTTGTGTCCCATGCATTCTTCAATTCCAACGAAGTTTTGTACTCCACTCTACTCAGGAAGGCCGTTTCCTTCTTCAACAAGGGTTAAAGGCTCCTGAAACAGTTCAGACATGCAATTGCAAAAACACAATGTGGTCAACCATTTCTGTGGCGCACGGAGTCACGATATCGACGGTGTGGCAGATTTATTTCTGCCAACCATACTATACCACTTCACCTTTTGCACCCTTTGTAGTTGCACATCTGTTTTTCGGACAGATGCCACCCTCTTGGACTTTGTTCATTCCCTTGAGGTAGATGGGGTTTATATCATGTCCCCCTCCCTCCTTTCCTCGAGGGCATACATATTAAGCTCCTTTAGTCTCTCCTCCTATGGCTTGTGGTGCAGACCCTGCACCATTTTTGTTGCCATCCTCTGGCTAGCATACATACCGGTATGTCCTTGCAGTCCTTCAGAGGTGATTCCATCATTTTACATACCACTGAGGTCAAAGAAAGTGGTCTGTACTTTCCTGACTATTCATTTCTCCCAGTTTTGTGCAGTGGAATCACATCCGCCATACGCCAGTACTCAGCATTGACCACAAGCATATCCTATCACAACATTGGCTACTGTCATGTTTATTTCCAGTGCATTGTTGTTACCAACAGAATATTCTCACATCATTTTTAGGCATTGTTTAACCATTGTTCTTGACACTGGTCAGTTTCTCGACACATGTGAAGAGATGAAGATAATGCAATTTACTGCATTAATTATGCCAATGGTTCTATGTAGTATGATGGAGTGTGCAGTTAACCTATCACAGAACCTCAGTCTGTTATCACAGTGAATTATTGTTGTATATATCACATATTAATGACAAACACACTGATACTGAAATGTAAATAACTGTTTTATTCTGTTACGTAGTCTTTCAGAAACCCGTTACCAACAGCTGAGTGTTGAATGTGTAAATTATATTGTTCACACCTCTAACATTAAATGTGAAATCGGTTCTCCAAATCTACTGTAGTATGTAATAGGCATTCATTTTGTGAAATAATGATTAACAACAGACGAAAATTACATGTGTTGAAAAAACAACTTGTTTTCACTGTGTGTCACTATGTCCTTCATGTTCAGCTGCATCACATAAAGCATAGTACAATACATCCACAAAGTACTTCATCACCTTGGTGATGTAATGTCAAAGTATGGTCCATGTTTAATCAAAGTGACAATACAAGGACTCTGAGTCTATGAAAGTATGACACAATGACAGGAATAGAAGGATAACTGTAGTTCATTACAAAACCCACGGCACCTGAAGCTTCACACACCACATTATGCTTTTCCTGAACAGTACAAATGTCTCTCCTGTGGGGATGTACTTCATTTAATGTTGCATAACTCTGACATCTGGAAACATGGTGGGCGATGCACTGGTCCACTACATATGAAACTGTGGCTTACGCCCAAACTGGATCAATAAAATATATAGTGATCAGAGTGGTGCAGCAGAACTGTAATAGGAAATGCACACATGCCTCTACCGCCATATTTGCAGATAGCGGACTTCTGATACCAATGTTATTGTCAGGAGAAGCCTAAGGGGAGCCAAAGCTTGGGGGGTTTCCGATACTGATAGTTTCCCTCCATCGTGCCACAAAACAAAGCTGATCAATCAGCAGTGAGCCAAACATTGCTCTTGCATCAGTACATTTTGTCTCTGGAGCACATAACAGCAGGGAGATATTTCTGAGGATCAACTACAGTTTTACATGCATGTGGGTAATCATTTCCTGAAACACATGGGCGGGATATTCAAAGGGGTTGTGCACCCATGTGCCCTGCATGATCTTCAATGGGGCAGGTTGCGGCGTAGCAACCAGAAACGCACTGTACAACATTGGTAATGTATGCAGCGCAGATGCAGGGTGCATGCCCACACATATGGCACATCCCAGTATTCAGCCCTGGATGTGCGTCGCACATGCTGGCGCAACTGCATGTGCCGCACACTGGTGCTCAAAGTTGAGCCAAAAAGACAGGCTCAAATGATGGTCACCCATAGGGTCGGATGTGTTGCAAGTAGCAACACAGCAGCCAACAGCCGTGGGTGGTCAGCAGCCAAGAAGGTTCTCCATCCACAAGCAGCCGGACCCTCCCAGTTAGTGTAGTGACACCCTCCCCATATGCCAGATCGCAGGCATCTGTAAAAGTAATACAAGTACCTGGTGGTCTATTGTCCCCCTCCGTTATACCAGATCGTGGGCATCTGTACATGTAATAACATTACCTGGTGGTCTACTGTCCCCTCCATGCACGATCACTTGCATCTGTACATGTAATACTATTACCTGGTGGTGTAGCGTCCCCCACCCTGTACACCCGATCACGGGCTGTTGTATCGACAGCTGTACCTGGTGGTATGATGGTACCCCCTCCCACCCACCCGCTTGGGAGCCCACGGCCCAGCCCCACCCGGTCATCTGCGGGTGGCGGTACCACCCGCATACACGCCCAGACAACCTCCCAATGACAGCATACAGTATGATCTCGACCTATTGATCCACAGTGTGGACCATGGGCTGCAGACCATACTGTACTACCTGAGACCAGATATGTAAATGAACGCTGCTCATTCACATATCTGGCCCTATGTAGTACAGTATGGTTCAAGTAGCCCATTGGTCCACACTGTGGATCAATGCATGCCAGATTAGTGCTGTACCCTGTCATTCAACGGGCGGTCGGGTGGTATGCAGGCAGGGTGCCGCCAACTGCCGGCGATGAATGAGGGGTTGCGGTGGCGGGGTCCTCTGGGGTGGGTGGGGATGGGGTACCACTAGACCAGCAGGTACAGCTGTCGATACAACAGCCTGCAATCAGGCGTATGGGGATGGGGGACGCTACACCACCAGGTAATATTATTACATGTACAGATGCAAGCAATCATGGGAGGGGAGGAGGGTTTACAAACACCCACCATGGACCCACCCATGATGACAGCAGCTAGATAGGGCATCGGGCGTTTCACGAGCTGCCCTGCGCAACAGCATGCAAATGGGGCCATAATGATGTACAAATGGCTCCATTTTCGCCTTGCATATATTACTGACTGATTTGCATGCCTCCGGCCAAATATCGGTGTGTGCCGACCTTGCCATATTCAACGGTGCTGAGCCATGGCGCCTCACCGTTGAATATTACCTAGTTCTGGCCCTGGCGTAGCCCTGTTGTGCTGCACCAGGCTTGCACCACTGCCGGCGCAGTCTGAATATCTGACCCATGATGGGCAACATGAGGATGAGTACGGTGTTGTGCTGCAAAGACAATGAACAGCACATAAGTCATGTAAACACCATGGCCCAGATATTCAAATTGCCAGGCTGTGGCGCAAGCCTGGGTGCAGCTCAACTTGGTTGCGCGGGGAGTGGCCTGGGCGATATTCAACAGAGCTGCACTATGGCTCAGCAGCTTTGAATATTGCACCTGGCCACCCCACTGTGCATGGCGCAGTAGCACTGCGCCAGTGCAAGATGGCCAGAGTGGAGCATGGAGATGCGCTAAGCGCAAGTGCCATGCGCCATGCACAGCACCTGCGATATTCAAAGGGACATGCAAATGGGGCCATAATTTATGCAAAGCGCACATGGGGCCATTTGCATGTCATTATGGCCCCACCTGCATCCCATTAGCATGCAGGTGCCAATCGTGACTTGCACCTGGCGCCTTGCCAGGCAGCAGCCGTCGAGGACGGCCGCCCTCTGCAGCCTGATCGTGGGCATTTGTCTAAAAGAAATCCTTGTCTAATATCTCTGGTGGTCCAGTGGACCGAGTGCTGCCGATCGTGGGCATCTGGTTAAATACTTCCCCGTCCTATATCCCTGGTGGTCCAGTGAGACCTCTATGTGCCCGATCGCGGGCATTGGTATAATAACCCCCGTCCAATATCCTGGTGGTCAGTGGACGATCGCTGCCGATCGCGAGCATCTGTTAAATCACCCCCGCCAATATCCCTGGTGGTCCAGTGGACTGCACTCTGCCGATCGCGGGCATCTGTAAAACATAATAAATGACCTATTACCCTGGTGGTCTAGTGTACCCCTCACCGCCCACTGGCCCCCACGCCCCTCCTCGGTCAGCTGGCGGGCGGCAGCACCATCTGCCTGCCTCCACTGCCTGCCGACTGACAGCTCGGTAGGGCTGCAGCCCGTTGGTTCACAGGCGTGAGCCAATGGGCATGCAGCCATACCGTCTACACAGTCCAGATATGTGGAATGACTGGAATGTAGTACAGTATGAGCTGCACGCCCATTGGCTCACTCTGTGAACCAATGGGCGTGCAGCCCTACCGAGCTGTCAGTTGGCCGGCAGCGGGGCAGCAGGCAGGTGGGGTGCTGCCGCCCACTGGCTGACCTGGGGGAGCAGGGCGGTGGGCCCTGTGGACGGGTGGGAGGAGGCACACTAGACCACCAGGGTAATAGGTTGTTTTTATGTTTTACAGATGCCCGCGATCTGGCAGAGTGTGGTCCACTGACCACCAGGGATATTGGTGAGGCGGGTGAATTACAGATGCCCGCGATCGGGCAGCGATCGTCCACTGGACCACCAGGAATATTGGAAGGGGGTTTATTATACCGATGCCCGCGATCAGGCACATAGCAGTCCACTGACCACCAGGGATATTAGTCAAGGCTTTTTGTAGACAAATGCCCGCGATCAGGAACATAGCAGTCCACTGGACCACCAGGGATATAGGATGGGGGTTTATTTAACCAGATGCCCGTGATCGGGCAGCACTCAGTCCACTGAACCACCAGGGATATTGGAGGGGTTTATTTACACAGATGCCGGCGATGGGGCATGGGGGGCGCCGCCAGGTGCGGCAGGAACTCGGTGGCCACCCACAGGTGGTAGCTGCTGTGTTGCACGCGCAATGTGGCAGCTCACCTGTGGGTGGCCATCACTTGTTTCTTCTTTTGTGACGTAACTTTGTGCAGGCGCGGTAGGGAGTTGCACATGTGGACTCTGCACATCCCGGGCTGAATATCGGGCTGTGCAGGTTGTCTGGGCACCTCCTACCTGTGCCTGCATACATTACTGATCTTGCTCAAGCGCGTGGGTTGTCTTGATGCACTTTTCCCTTTTGAATATCGGCGGGCGCGATCAGTGGGTTCTGGCGATGCAACACTGCTGGCACATGCGCAACCCTTTGAATATCTGGGGCCCATGTTGTTAGTTGTTGAACCAAAAATATGGTTAAAAAAACAGCCCATGGATGGCAATGTACCTCTAGGAACAGATTCTGTGGTATTACTATAGTACTTTTGTGTCCTGGTGAACAGCTATGGGCACAGTGGCAGTAAACATCACATAACCTATAAACCACCATGAGACGTGGTATAGTGGGCATTAATGCATGGCTACGGTGTGAGGATAGACAGTGTTGCAGACACTTCAACCTACAACCACGCCAGCCATGCATTAATGCCTACTATACCCACTGATGGTCGCGGTGGTATTGCACTTATAAAACGCGGCTCGATAAAGACTGAAACAACACTTCTACAATTGAATAACAACATTTTGGGAGTATATGTACTCAGTCACTCAGAGCAGGCAAGTACTTCCTATATAGGTAACTGTTCCTAAATATGGATGTGGAACAGTCAACATGTGGTCGATACCGCACTTCCATCAGGTTAACACTTTCATTACAGAATTCAGTACAAGTGGTAGTGACAGAATTTGCACATTACAAGCATTAATAAGGCAAAGGAATGGTTCAACGAGGCATAGCAGCTAACCATTGACTTGCTGGTATGTAATAGGACAATGATGAGCAAAGTCAAACCGAAACCATGGTATCGTGCTCACTTTTGGGAAGATTAGCAGCATGAGGAGGGTTTGATGTGGGGATGCCTTCTGAGTCTTCTGTGTACATTGGTGTCACTGGTAGGTAAAATAATGGAGGCGCTTGGAAATCAAACATCATCCTAAAACAGTTGTAAGTGTAGCACCAACACAGCTTTTCAGTGAAGGAATGAGCAACCATACGTGAAACATGTTTCACATGTTCGTGTACAGCACGAGCAGGAGACCAGCAGCGTATGGCGGGACAGAGTAAACACATTGGGGAGGGAGGGTTACAACCTGTCATGGGTTACATCAGCAATTTGTCATTGTCAAGTTGAAATAAATTGGACAACGGTGCGACGATTGGTACCTCATGACCTGCGCACTACCTGTCCATGTGCCCAGTACTTAAAGTATTACCGATTAATAAATGCATAAAATTTTTAAAGAACAAACAAACACTACATCAATGTGTGCACAGCACATTGCAAACATTATTACAGTGAACAAGAACTGTGATACTACATGAAGTGAACAGTACGCGACGTGAAACACAAATTTCCCAGTGTTGTTCCTGCCTGCGATGCTGAGGTCAACTTGTTCAGAAAGGATTGGGTCCAGACATCTTCATTAGTCTCATCGGCTTCATGGAAACCTGTGTATTGACCATTCTCCTCTGTCCACTGAGCATGAATGCTGCACGGCACATGCTGGAATGACCCTCCGGATTTTCCTGCCCAAGATATCATGGATCCAGTGGGTGTACTGGATATATGCAGCAAGACACATGGACCTGAAAGAAGACAGAACTTTTCAGAAAGCACTCAGAAATTGTTGTCAAGTACCTCAAATGCACCTTACAACATTTCAATGATCAACACCATGATCCAGTGGCCACAGTAGCTAAATCGGGAGTTCAATACACCTGCCCCACTACCGCTGCGGCAACATGATGAGACTTGAACCCACACCTCCACGTAACAGGTCCATAATCCAGCTGTCCACCTTAACGCTTCCTGATGTGTGCTCAACCATCCCAGCCACAGTGGCAGGATACAAATGCCCACACTGCCTCTCTCCCTGCTTGATGAACCTTCACACCTCCCATCTGCAATGATGCATCCCCCACCAAACACTTGCAGGATACACCATCCCACCACCATCACCGCCACGGTCACAGGACACACCGCCCCCCATCACAAGCACAATGGCAGGATACACCTGCCACCACTGCCTGTCGCAGCAGCATGATTAAACTTCAACAACTCCCGCCAGTGGCCAATGATGCCCCCATCCAAACACTTGCAGGATCCACTGTCCGAACCCCATCACCACCACAGTGGCAGGAGCCACCGGCTCCACCATCCCACCCACAGTGGCAGGATACACCTGACCGCAGTGCCGCTCTCAGCCGCATGATTAAAGTTCCACCTCTCACTGCTAGTGGACAATGATGCCCCCACCCCACAAAAGACTATTAGGATAAACTGCCCCACCCCCATCACTACCACAGTACTGGGATAGACCTGCACCACCAGCCCCGACATAGTGGAAGTATAGAACATAATAAACATAGTGCAGAAACACCCACATGCAACAGAAAGCATGGCAAAGATTATAATTTAAATATGTGAACTGCACAATGTGTTTTATTACTTTAAAGTGTATGACAAATTGTGATCATTTAGTTTTCAGATTGGAATTCCAATGTGAGGAAGCCAAACCACCACGTCACGGTGTGACCCACGATTTGGTCCCTACACTACCTTTTGTCTCGATATGCCTGCAGTGGCTACTATAAATATAGAGTGCTTTGCATAATGGGATCCTTGTATGTAATAAAGTGCTTCAACACAAGGAATGTCACACGTGGCAGAATACACCTGCCCCACTACCTGTCTCATCCACATGATCAAAGTTCTACCCTCCCTCCAGTGTATAATGATCAGGGCCCCTACTTTTCATGCGCATAGTGGGATCAAGTTCATGGCAAGACTACCATTTCAAGAACTTGTGGTGGTGGTTTGTAACCTCGGGCACTAACAACTACTACATCACAGTGTCAGCTGGTCATCCTGACTTTTATTTATTTAGCTTTTGTTGACCGGGTAAGTGCACTAGACAAATCCTGCCTATTTTCAGGCACCACCCGGGAGGGGGATACAGATGAATGCCAACTGACCTGAACCAGATTAAGCTGTTGGTGGTATTTTTAGTGAATGAGGGAAATTTGGCCAGGACACCGGGAAATTCCTCTCTTTTCGATAAGTGCCATGGGATCTTTAACATCCACCTGAACTACCACCAATACAGGCAGATGGGACCTCGGTTTAACGTCTCATCCAAAAGCGGCACCTCAGAAATGCAGCACCCTCTCATGCTGCATTACAGTGTCAGTACTGGGATATTAACAAGCCGCAAATGTGGAACTGAACCCACAGCCTCTGATCTCCCAGCCTCAGAGGTGAGTGTGCTACCTACTGAGCCACTGACACTGACTTCATTTTCATGGCAGTGGTTATAGCAATCAGGATGGTGGAAAGCAGTAACACTAGTTCAAAAATAACAGACTTATAAAAATAAGTTTATGCCTAAAAAGCAAAACAAATGTCTCTCCCTTAAGCTCCTAGCCTGTTGCATAAATGACATATGTAGAGGAGCTTACGTGATAAATAAGGTATTTCTATATGCATGCTATCTATCCCACTAATGAGGTTTCCACTGTCTATCATTTATATATCTGTATGTGCTTTCTACACCACTCATGAGGTTCCCACTGTGTATCAAGTATATATTTATATGCAATCTGTAGCATACATACGTGTGTGTGTGTGTGTGTGTGTGTGTGTGCATATATTTTTAATTTCCATGAACTTACGTCCTCATTCATACAGGTCCCATTGGAAATAGAATAGAGGAGTTATGCAAAACTCATTTTTCATGTCAACCTGCTTACCCTGACACACTGCATAACACCATCAGGCCATGACATGCATGTGAACCGATTGTGAGATAGAGCTCTCCAGCCCATCACAATGTGTCCACCATGTGATAGAACACTGCACCATACCTTCCCAGGCTCCGAGCAGTGATGTGTCCACCAATCCTTGTGCTACCCAGCCAGCTCCCAGAGCTAATCTCTGAACCCGAGTTGCCGGCATGGAAACACAGCATGCTACCCTCTGGCCCAACAGCTGTCCCTGCACACAACATTTCTGCATAACTTTAGGTGATTCTATCAACCAATGATAATATGTAATCAATGACCCTGGCAAAAATGCTTACAGTGAAATTATTTATTTAACAGGTCTATTCTTTCAACAGGTCTACACATTATTATATTCCACTTTTCTGGGCATAATTACTTTATTTTTCTTAAAATGACAGTTAAATTCATTTTACCGTTATTCATTTCAAATGGCATCTCTATACCTTAAAGGCACAAATAGGTTTGTACAAAGTGAGGTATGGATTTAACAGGTCTGTGCTATTGACAAGGTTTTGTTTAAGTTGGCCCTAGTGCAATAATGTAAGACTCAAAATTGTATTAGGCTGTAGTGCAGGTTGAGCAAATATCACCATGCATGATGTGCTGTGCCACCGTCTCTGGCAGTGGGAGCTGTGGTAGATAGGTGACTGTTCATTTCTGTTGCAGAATGCAGTCATTTCATTAGCTAAAGTATGATGTTATAGCAATGATAACATCACATTCTAGTACATATAGAGGGGTTGGATATAAAAGAGGAAAGGAACCAGATTCTATGGATAAACAGAAATATTAATAAAAATCACCAAGAAGAGTGAATTCTACGGCACCATGAAGTTCTGTAATAGATTGCAAGTTCTGCGCCAGAAATTCCTGCGTCAGGAATTCTAGCGAGCCTTGATAATGATGCCCCACTCCCAAAGACTTGTAGGATAACCTGGCCCCACCACCAAACTGCACTGTAGCCGGATACACCAGGACCACGTCCACAGGCACAGTGGCACAGTGCAGTGGCTCAGCAGCATGAGGACTGTGACCAAGATCCACGTACACAACAGACATCAAGGACCCACCTGCACCACTCCCGGTCCGTGGGTGGGACACATCACACATCAGCGTAAGCCAGAGGAGCATGATATGAATGGGCACCACTACCCACCACTGGACCCTGATTAAACATGTCACAGTACACCATCAAACCAACACCGCAGAGGACCCTGATGAATGGCACCCCGCCACCACCACCAGCACCACCAACATCCCACAAAGATGACCATGATCCACCACTGTACAGTGAAACATTTTGCACCACGCATCCTTGATGAATTTTTCCAGTGGTAGATGTTTACCTATTAGGAGCAGGGTCTGGAGGATGAGGATGCCTGTAACAGGCACATATTGTTGTCGGTGCCAATCTGACAACAAAAGGATCAAGGCATCCAAGTATAAATTGATGGTCCTGAGGGATGCTTGCAATCCATCGAGCTTGTCGCCAAGTGACATGGGACCTCAACGCATAACTAACGACTCTCTCACTGTTGGCATTAGACAACATTGCCCACTGACACCATGATGTCAAGTCATCCAACCGGTGCAGCACTGAGTCATCCTCATGTATGGTGTGTTCGACAGCAGAAGAGCGTGCAGCATCACTGCTTTCACTACTGTTATTGGAAGGTGGCACTCACGTGGCTCAAACATGTATGGCTTTATCCCAGTAGTAACACTCATTGCTAACATTTCTTGAAGGACATCTGAAGTCTCACTGTCACTACTGCTGGCAGCTTCACTGTCATTACAATCAGGCACGGAGAGATGTTGCCATCATCATCAGTACTTCCTGCGGTTGCCATATTCAAGGATTGTTTCTGTGACACTGCAAATCCAAAAGTAAACAATGTGAACCTCACAAAACAGTTAAATAATCACTGAATAAACATCACAGAAAGAAAGACTGAATCAACCTGAACATCAGTCCCACGATACACAGGACACCACTGCCAGGCCGAGGAACATGATCCACAGGCCCAACCGACCATGACCATGATCCAGCTGACCAACAGCCCCAGTACAGGACAAGGACACACCTGCCCACCATCCACCAACTGAGGAGAAGAAGAATACACCTGCACCATGTACGACTCAGGACCCGGATACACTTGCATCACCCTCAGTGATCATTACTAGGATCCCCCAGCAGTAAACCAGGACCAAGCATGGGGACAGGATCAGAAGCGAAAGTCACACCCACGCTCCCTTGATCATGATCAGGATCCAACATTCACCATCACAGCAAATGAGTACTATCACGTGCACTACCCACACAGTTGTACACCAGACAACATCTGGTGCTTACTACTGTACACCTGCCACCACCAACCGACATGGATAAGAACCAGAACCAACTGGCACCACACTCTGTGCTCAGGAGTAGTATCAAACCCACGCCCACAGCCACCATGAGTACACCACGACCCACTATAGGTACAGGTGTCTACTTCACCTTCACCCAATACCCGCTCAGGAGATGGATCCACAGTTCACCATGGCCAGAGCACAAATGTGCAATATTGAACAGGAATGGAGCAGCAGACAAAACAGTAGTCATTGACAGGATGGGGTTAATGGCAGGAAGTACAGAAAGAACAGACTAAAACACAGGACAGAGCACAGAGTGTGCTGGTTGCTCCTGGTTCTTATCCATGTCAGTTGATGGTGGCAAGTGTATCACAGTAGTAAGCACCAGATGTTGAAAGATGAAAATGTGGTAGGGCCCAGAACAATGCTGATGGTCCAGGAAGGTTCAGGAGATGGTGAGGGAAAGAAGGCAGCCTATAGGCAATTCAAGTGCTCAAGGACTGAAAGGGATCGGGGAGTATGACTTGATGGCCAGAAGGGCCACTAGGGTGCTGAGGGCGCTAAGGCAAGGAAGGAGCTGAACCTGGCCAGGGAAATTAGAAGAGAGAACAAGGGTTCTTTACATACATGGAGGAAAATGAAGGGTGAAGGGACAGATTGGCAGGATTAAAACAGGGCAGGGATGGGCGTAAGACCCAGGGAGCAGGCTGAGGTACTAAATGAGTACTTCACCTCAGTTTTCACCAAGGAAAATAGGAGGGCTGCATCATACATGCATCATACATGGGAGGAGATGATGAAACTGAGATGGGGGAACCTTACCGATCGGCGGGTCTGGGGAGAGGGTGGCATCACTGGCAGGTGGGAGGAAAAGGAAAAGCAAGGGGATGAGGTAGCGGAGGTGGAAAGCATGGCAGAGAGAGTGAGGAAGCCCTCAGGTCCCTTAAGACGGAGAAAGCACTGGGGCTGGATTAATTACATCCCAGAGTGCTGAAGGAACTGGCAGATGTCCTGGCAAACCCCTGGCAGAGCTCTTCAGCATCTCTCTGAGGACAGGTGGGTGCCCCAGGACTGGAAGGTGTGCATATAGTGCCTATCCACAAGGGGGATCAAGGGAGGTGGCAGGGAACTACAGGCCCATCAGCCTGACATCAGTGGTGGGCAAGCTGATGGAGAGCATTGTCAAGGAGAGGCTAGGAGGGACCTGGAAAAGTTGGGGTGCCTGGATGATAGACAGCATGGATTCATCACAGGAAATCAGTCCGACAAACCTTGTGCAGTTCTATGACTGGGTGACAGTGCCTTGCACCTGGGTAGACCAGTGGACATCCTCTTTCTTGACTTCAGCAAGGCGTTTGACTCTGTTCCTCATGGGGCCTGTTGGATAAGCTGGGATAAATGGGGTGGGGAACCTGATGATCAGATGGATAGGCAATTGGCTCAGGACCCGGACCCAGAGGGTCATGGTTGGCGATACTCTCATCCCCAAGGAGGGTCATTACTGGGGACCCTCAGGGATCGGGTCCTTGGGGCTCTCCAGTTCAAGGAGGGAAGTGATACTGCCACTGTATAACTGCTTGGTGAGGCCACACCTTGAGTACTCGTGCAGTTTTGGAGGCCACATTGAAAGAGGGACATTGAACTCATGGAGAGGGTCCAGAGGAGGGCAACAAAATGATTTGGTGCTTGAGGCATAGGATCTATGGGGAGAGGCTTGAAGAGCTAAATATGTACACATTGGAAGAGAGAGAGAAGGGACCGGGGGTCATGATAGAGGTCTTCAGGTACATGAAGGGGTAAATAGGGAGGAGCAATCAGGGTGCTCCGAAGGAAGGAGGGGCAACTAGAGGGCATGGGTGGAAGCTGGAGGGAGATTTAGGGGAGAAAGGAGGAGGTGCTACTTCACTGAAAGGTGGTGGAGCCATGGAATGCACTGCCCAGGGGCTGTGGAGGCAGACACAGCGGAGGGTTCAAGAGGGGTGGGACAGGTACAGGGAAGGTTCTGGAAGCAAAATCCAATACAGTGAGAATATCTGGAACTGGGAAGGGAAGCCAGAGAAGGCGAGGGAGCAAGGTCAGCTCCCAGGGTGGGGCTGACCAAACGAGCAGACACGAAAGACTGTTAAGCATATCCTGCTGGCATTTTAATATGTTAGTATGTGCATGTACATGTTGCCAATAATACTATGTATGTATGTATACAGTGTCACAGTTAATGCTGCTAGTATGTGCTGGAGATTACAGAAATCAGCTGTAAATGAGCTTGGCACATCCAGCACACAGACCTGGGTTACATTCCAAAGCCTCCAAGTGTACAATGCGTGACTCTGACCTAGTCATCACCAGTGCTACTGAGGTCGACTCATGAAAGCAAACACATCTGTCTGGTGAGACTTACATGGTTAGCAAATAATAAAAGAAATATATGGCTCTGTATACAATGTACCTCCCTGGTTTGTGGGTTATTAAAACATTGTGGAGGGTGTAATGCAGGGAGGACAGAGGTAGACATGCCACCACATCACTTTTAGTACTATGTTTCACATTATTGTGGTGCACTGTTTCATTGAACTGCTGTACTGAGTGAACTGACATCACAGGGACACATCGCAGTACCTGCGCAGGAGATGTGCAGTGTGTACATCTTCCTTTCACTCAGCACTGTGTGGAAAGCTAGGAAAAGCAACCAAGGAGACAGTTTCATAGCAACACACAAAACGGTGAAAACAATGTGTCATTACACATGCAGACCCTGTGTCACTAATGAGTTTCTAACTTTTGACTGTGCCATACATAGTGCTACATCACACACGTCAGGGCACCCTCATACAAGTTCTCTGGGGATTCAGTGGTGGATAACTGCTATTGACATGTAACAGTAACGGAATGATGTACAGTCGGTTGTGAACCAGGGTGGAGTCAAACCTGTTGACTGTGACACATGTGGATAACATTCTATGAGAGGTTGAATAGTTTACACAAACAAAAGAACTTGTTAAATGCTGCCACAGCATAGTATTATGTGGAGAACGAGCTTATTCATCAGGGTACAGATTGGTGTGAATGCTCAGCAACATACACCAGTGAGTAGGGCAGGCACAAGCAGTGAGTTGAAAAAACATGGTCTGGCAATGCAGGAAACCAATAAACATTTCAAAAAAGCTGCAGCAACACCTCCTATAACCAATGTTTTACAACGATTGAGTAAGAATTGCACAAACCTCTGCAGTGAGCATAAATAATGGTATATAACGGCAGTAGTTCATGAAGCACGCACTGTACTCACACAGACACGAGATGACACAGGAAGTTTACAACGGAAGCACTTCTTGACTGCGCCGCAGTGAACAACACATAAGGTGTCAGCTGGCTTAATTGGTCACATCCGTCTCTGGTCCAGAAGGTCGTGGGTTCTCGTCCACACTGGGATTGACTTGCACCTAAAAATCGCTGGCATCCGAGTGAGTATTGGGGTGCTGTACTGTGGGTGTGCCGCCTCTCGGATGAGACGTTAAACCGAGGTCCCTTCTGCCCATCCTGGTGTTGTCCTGGTGGGTGTCCAGCTGGAAGTAAAGAACCCAGGGCATTCTTTCAAAGAGTAGGAACATTCCTGGAGTCTGGCCAGCATTCCCTTCCACAAACGGTTCATGCAATTATCCAGGCTGTGAGTGGGTGATGATGTGAGATGTGGCCGCCACTACACATTCAGTTACTTCACTACCAGTCTAGCGTTGCTTGTAAAGCACTTTGGATGTATGAAAGCATTATATAAATGCTGATTCTTCTTCTTCTAAGAAACTGATCACAACAGAGCTGTGCCAGTCAGACATCACGAACTGAAATGCTTATTTACATAAGTTCGCGTGATTGAGCGCTCAGACTGCTGACATGGCACCTCCACAGCAGGCGATATATAAAACAAATTAAAAAAAACACTGGGAGCCTTTCACCCAGACTGGGTAATTCATCTAATTAGAAGGTAAGGGATAATGGACAAAAACACAGGGTGATGACAGCTTCCCTTTAGCATGCAGCAATTGCCATAAAGAGCCTAATATAGCTATAAGGAGGCAGTATAGTGTAGTGGTTAGGGCACTGAGCTGCAAACCTGGAGACCTGGGTTTGAATCTCATCAGCCCCACTTGCATACTGTGTGACCATGAGCAAGTCACTTAACTTCCTCGTGCTCCCAGGTGCACTAGAAACGAAGATCGAGCTTAGTGTGCTTTCTGGTTGACTATTTCAGCTCCCCAACCAAGTTTTACTTTTATTTTCGTTTGGAATTTGCGTTTTGTGGTGTCAAAGAAAGAAGGTAGAACAACTAATGCAAATCTTGGACAAAGATAAAATGTTTCTCAAAGATCGATACTACTGAAGTTTAAAATAAATCAAATGCTGTTTTTGAAACAGCAAGATCTTACACTATAGCTCTGAAAGAAATGGATGATTGTTGACCTGGGGCTGAACTGTGATCTGATAAGGAGGGTCTGTTCTCACACATTCTGGTGCCTCTGAACAGACAAAAGCTATCTGTTTCTTGGTTGTGTACAGAAAGCTCCAGCATTGTTCTTACACAAATGATGTTATTTGGAAAGAAATTTTCAGGCTTTCTAATGAACCAGCTTTGTAAAACTGAGTGACACTGGAAGCTATAGTTATGGACAAAATTGGTAGCTCTCACACTCTAAGAGGTGCATCCACCAAGTTAACATAAAAATGATCCATTACGTTTAAAATGTCTGAAAATGTATGCGTTTAATGACAAATCGTTGTTACTGTATGGATTTACAGACATTTGAAAACAACATGTTGCTGTCTTTTAGGATCAAAGGCTTTTAACATAGTTGGTTTACCACAAGCCTGCTACATTTCAGGGACTACAGCTGCGCTTCGGAAATTCTGTCTTGCAAGCTGCCTAAATAAGACAGTAGAAAGGATATTGCCAGTTTTTAAAGAGTGCTTTACGACATGCTATTACAGTTAGAAATGATTAGGCTTATTTAAAAAAAATCAGAGTAACAATCTGATGTTTTTCAGTAATGTGAGACATTTAGAAAGGACATTATCAAAAGTTGTTTATTTCTCTGTAATGGTAAATCCTACAGTGATCAAAGACTCTCCAAACAGTCCCTGCAGTAATAGCTGTTATGGGACTGTGTTTGTTTTCCATGTGAGTCTATTTTATCAAAAATATGAAACTATATAGCACTTAGAACAAAATAAGAAATTTAGATACATGCCTGAAAAGAACCCACCTCTTTGGGGTGTGAGCTAAGTGGGGGTTGCTACTCCTTCTAAATCATAAAGTCCAATCAGTGCCACCAGATTTAATAATCATGATGTAACAAATAGGCTAGCCTGGTGGCACTGAGGGTTGAGGCCCTGGATGCCACACCGTACATATGTTGGTGACCCGGTTCGAAATGCCCCGGTTGTCAGGGTCAGCAGGAGGGATAAGATCGAGCATCCAGAGAACTGCTCTCCTATCCCGGGAGGGTTGAGGGTTTCCACTGCTCTGTAGCGGCCCTGGTGATGATTGAGGGCACTACTAGAACTGATGCAATCAGGGGTGGAGTGCTGGCGGATGTCGACACGTCATGCCTCGAACATCATTGCCGTCTGCACTCAGGGGTCTAAGGAGGAAATGGCTGGGCGCGGCTGTTCAGCTTGATGACGCACTCTGCCCTGCCGGAGGACCATCGTGGAATCGCTGGGTGAGGGCGGGCCGGCCCGGCTCAGAGTGGCATGGGGAGGCCCACTGGTGGGTCGGTGCGCTGCACTGGATCCCCATCATGCACGTGAGCCTGCTGTTCTCCAGGCAGGTAGAGCCAGCGGCTGGATGCCCCGCCGGTTACATCGCAGTGGGCATACAAATAGAAATAAGATTTAAAATGATGGAACTAATAGTGTTCCAAAGCTCGGATTTTGCCCATCCTAGCTGGAATAAAATCCAGACCACTTTTGATGTTTGAATTGAGAAAAACAATAAAACTTCTCTCTTTGAACACTGCCAAATGGACAAGGAAAGAAACTTACTGCTTTGCTCCTTTTGAAGTCCAAAACCTACAGAAATGTAACTCATAAAGAAGAATGCTGGTACCAGAGGGTGACTTCTCCATCTTTCTGAGGAAAAATATCCACAACGCCAGATCATCACTATCACACAATTCTAAGTACCCTTACTAACTGTATTTTAGTTATTTCTCTTTTCCTTTGTTTTATTTTATTTAGGACCATGTTGGACACTAGAAATAAGGGTGGTAATTAGGAGGATCTTTTGCCTCTTAGAAATGTAGGTATACAAACCAATGTTTACATTTTGTAATGGGTTCAGTATTTTAAATTGATTGATTGCTTGTTTGTAATAGGAGTTAATTGGTATGTGTTGCTCTTTCTTTTCACTATTTTGTACATACAGTATTTGTTCTCCCTCAGAACTATATCAAAGTACTCTACAGTGCACAATCATTGCAGTAATTTTCACTGTTTTATTAAATTTAAAATATCTATTTTATCTTGTCTTGTCACCACATGCAATATCCATTTATAAAATGATGTGTAACTTCTTTAAACAATTAACTGTGTAAGAAGACCCTGAGCCATTTTTCTAAAGAAATTTAAAGTGTAATCCTTGATATAAAACTGTAATCAAAGCAGTAATTGGGGCTGGACCTTTGGGATAATTGTGACTAAAACAATAGTAGCCATCAGTATTGATACTTACTGATATGAATTTTTGTTTTATTTTAGGAACAATGCATATGGTTTGAATGTGGATAAAAATAAATGTCTTTCCAGTTTTGTTTTCAAAAAGTTGAAGTTGACTGACAAAAGTTTTCTTGCTAAGTCTAACTGTAGATTGTAACAACACTTTTGTGATGTTATTTTGTGTGATTTTTTCTCTTTATAATTAACTCTGTCTCCTGTGGGGACAGAGATGTGCTGGAAAATGAGATTGAAATTGTTGCCAGACACAAAGCAGCTGCCCTGAGAAGTATTTACAACCCTTTGTCCTGTAATGATGACACCACCTGCTCAGTTAATAAGGGATCTTCAAAGAGGTCAAGGCTTTCATGTCTGAAACTGTACTGGCCATGCAACCACCCCTGCTGGGGTATTTATTTATTTATTTTATTAGGAAAGTCAAGTACAACCTTTGAGCTAAAAGCTCCTTTATG
The DNA here is from genome assembly GCA_016271365.2 of Neoceratodus forsteri. Lineage (NCBI taxonomy): Eukaryota > Metazoa > Chordata > Ceratodontiformes > Ceratodontidae > Neoceratodus > Neoceratodus forsteri. The sequence goes on from JADMNL010000023.1 coordinate 603,010,690, forward strand.
AAGAATCCTCGTCATACAATTAAAAGAAAAAAAGGAGGAGGACAAGACAGGTGGGAACATATGCAACTGTGAGGCATTGTCAAAATAAACAGTATTAAATACATATATACAGTATCACAGTAATGTCAACAATAGGCAGAGCAAGGGCAATTTATTTCTAAGGCACTCAATCCTGGAGGCTCTGTCAACAATAATACGGAGTTCACAAACATTTGGAACACCAGATTATAAGGGATCTCACCCATGATGAGGAGGAAAAGCGCAAAGTCAGAAAAGTACAGGAACTGAATAATAGTGAGTAGGTAGTGGCAGCAGCACTAGGAATGAGCCTAGGTCTAACTAGGGTGTGCTGCAGAAGAAAGGTGGGAGAGAGAGTGACAAGATCCAGCAGGGTAGCTAGTTGTGGACTTGGTGTTAGAGGGTTAAGGAGGTAAATAGTGTGGGGGGTTAAGGGGGATAGGGAGACAGAAGAGACAATGGGGGAGGTAGTAGGGGAGGGGCATAGGCAGCGGAGATTGAGCATGCAATCTGGGCTGGGCCAGACTGGGAACTAGTGCTCATGGGTGGCTAGAGGTGGCAGAAGCACTGCTCAGGGGTGTGATGAATTTTCTTAGTTCGGTTTTGAAGTGGCTAAGGTTTGTGTAGCTGTTGGCAGAAAGAGAGTGCATTGAGCCAGGAGAGGAGCCCTTACGCAAAAGGCTCGCTTTCCCAAACTGTTTTTTTTCTAAAAGGCACAGCTAGTGCATGATTAGCGATGCTTCTAGTGGCATGTTCAACGGGGCTGGTTGGAATAAGGTCTGTAGAAGGAGGTGCAAGACCAAGGAGGGCCTTCTTCCTAGGATGCAGGAATGCAGCTTGAGCCAGTTTTGGAGAGGGAGCCATTGCGTCCTAATATAAAGACTGCATGTATGTGTAAAGTGATCAGCACCGATGACAAATCTGCAGGCTTTATTGAGGAGGTCTGTATTATGCAAAGGCTGGTGTCTGTGGCAGTAGCACATACCACTTTTCCATAGTCAAATGTTGGTAAAACTGTACCTCTAACCGCCTGGAGCCTAGCCTCAGTTGTAAGGCAGAACAGACCTATAGAGGCACCTAATTTCCTCTTAGCAACAGTGGTGAGACTGAATATGTGATCAATCGATGGAAAGGGATTCATCAATGGTGACTCCCAAATACCACAATGAGGACACCTGCTCAAGGATGGAGAGAGAGTTATGGGTAATTGAGAGAGGCTTTGTTAGCCTCCTCTTTTAGCACCCCAAAGAGCAAACTTTTAGTTTTTGCTGTTGAGCACCAGCAGACTATCAGTGAGCCAGTTTTGAATCAGGTTAAAGTTGTGCTGGAGGTTTCTGGTGAGTGTTTCTTGGCAGGGACTACGAGAAAATTACTGTGTCGTCTGCATATAGCAGTATCTCAGAGGTTGGGTTGGCAGCCAGAAGATTATTCACGAAGAGGCTGAATAGAAGAGGGCCCAGGATACACACTTGGGGGTCCCAACTGGACTTTGCAATTCTCAGATATGACTCAATAATTTTACTTGCTGGGAGGCCCAGCCAGGTAGCTGGAGAACCATCTGACTGTATTTGGGGATAGTCCTGGGGCACTTAGCCTAAGGAGCAGTAATTGGTGATTGACAAGGTTGAGGCCTTAGTCAGGTTAGTGAAAATTGCTCCAAACAAGCTGCCTGGTCAAGTGCCTCATGCACATAGCCAGTGAAATCAGTTAGAGCTGTGCTTGTGCTGTGCAAGCAGTGGAACCCGTGCTGCCAGGAGCAGAGGAGATTGTATTTATGCAGGTGGTCTCTTAGCTGGTCCAGCTACAATCCTCTCAAGTGCTTTGGACAGCGGGGTCAGGATTGATATTGGTCTGTAGTTGGCTACTAGTGCACTGTCTCCCCTTTTAACACTGAGGTGACCAGAGTGGACTTCAGATAGAAGGAAGGAGGACATGCAGAGTGACAGGTTGAACAGCTTGTGATGAGAATAACCATCTCAGGTAGTGCGATGTTGATCAGTTTCATATCAAGGCCATCACCTCCCATGCATGTTTTCCCTAGGACTCTGGTAATGTACTTTCTGGCTTCAGCCACCATCACTTGTCTTAAGTAGAAATTAGGGCAGCAATTGGGGGGGCAGTAGATTGGTGGGTGGAATACTGCCATGGCGCATGGTGGGCCGGGGAGGACCACGCTATAGTCAGAGAAGGCTTTGTTGAATACATTGGCCATGGCAGCATCATCAATAATGATCTCCCATTATGCTGGAGCATGGAGGGGTGATCTATCGCCGACCCCAAGGAGGTTCTTTATTGAGGCCCAGAACTTCTTCACATCACCAAACTCTGGGATTGCCATGTCTTGTAAAACACAGCTTTGGCCTGTCGATTGCCCATATACATTTGTTTTGGCAGCTCTGTAATTTTCCATGTCCATGGTACAGGCGAGTCCTGTGGCCTCCTCCAGCCCACTGCCACCTCCTCCCAGTTACACCCTGGCCCTGTCCAGGGGGTCATTGTCAAAAGGCCCCAGCATGGGGCTCCACCGATGGCCACCAAATTGGCCAGCTCAACCTGGCTCCACAGCAGCTCTCCATCTTGCCATCTCTGCATCTGTTTTAAGTCAAAATGGCACTCTGTGGCGCATGTCACCACGTGCAGATGCTCGCAGCGCTGCCATTCCCGTCACGCTGTCACCAAACAGGGCGATGGGGTGCACCCATGCGGGACGCGTGGTACCTAGAGAGCAAAGGTCAGGCACAGGGTCAAGGGTCTCTCGCGCATGGACCGCTGAGTGCGATTGGTACTCCCTCGTGTGGCGTGGTTGAGTGCCTGTGTGAGACACCCTGCAGTGGCTCCACGCTGTGGCACCACAGCATCCACAGTGCTCAGGGCAAGAGCACCATACCTGTGAACAGCACACTAGTGCCACTGGCACAGTGGTGGCCGTGCCCTGCATTGTCTCCCATGCTCAGCATGTCAGCAGTGTGGCAGGCATCAGCATCAGCACCCTGGACATGCACCGTGCGGTGCCTACTGCTGCGTCACGAGGCTCGCCTGTGCCTGAGCACGCTCAACACAATTGCTGAGGCGCAACAGCGTGATATTCAGCCGGCATATGCAAATCAGCTCATCAGCAATTCCATGGTGCAGCTACTGCATTAGCATCATAAATTTGAGCCTTACCTCATTTGCATGCCTGCGTTATATAAATGCGACATGGGGCTGCAGAGGTCATAGTCTGGTATTGTAATCTATTGTGGTGGGTTGCATGCTGTTTGGAAGTGTGGACTGTGGTATGTGGGAGATGCATGGGGCTGCACAGTGAAGGTAACACCTGTCATTCCATAGGCTCTATAATGACGAGCGTGAGGAAGAGGAGGAACAGGGATGTTGGAGGAAGAGGCCCAACTTCACACAGTGAAACAGATGCCCTGTTGGGGCATACTCGACAGGGAACCGCTGCTCAGCGGACAGAAGGGAACACTACAGGCTCATGCTGTGACATGGGGTGAGGTTGCACATGCCGTGAACCAGCATGGCAGCCACCAGCGGTCCGTGCAGGAATGTAAAGAAGGTCGATGCGGACAGGAGGAGAATTAGGGCGAGGTGGCTGCCATCAGGGCAGACGTGCTGCAACGGTGGTGGGCAGCGGATGTGCCACAGGAGGTGGATGGCGGCATCATGCACGTTGTGCCATAGAGCATTCAGGTGGTGGCTTCCAGGCGGGTGGAGTCCGTCGCTGCATGGTAGGTCCTGTGCTGTCACTGTGTGGGAGGGGTGGAAATGCCCTAGGGTAGGGCAGAGACATTAACTCACTGTGTTCCCTTACAGCTCCTGGCGTCTACATGGGTCAGCAGTGGTGGGTGTGTCCACCGTGGGCGAGGCCCTGGACACGGAGGAGCACCCATCCACCAATATTTAAAGCTGCAGAGAAAAAGACATGACAAGAATGATGAAAAGATCCTTCATTTCTTTCTTTTTTTCCTTCTTTTCTCCCTCCCACTTCATCAGGTTCTTGTGACAAAGTGTGTGAGGAAGAGGCATTTGAGTCAGGTCCCCAAGTTAGATCCACCACTGCTAGTTTTAGATAATACATCAAATGCATTTATTATTTCAATCTCCAGAGTTAGTTTTCTGTCATAAACTTCTTCTTTTGGGTAAGGGAGCTTTCTATGGGGAAATTAGGGAGTTTCCTTCCTCTATTCCTGAAGTGGTGGCGGCACTTCTTGAGCAAAGCAGAGGTGTCTGGTACTGAGGCGTCTACTGGAGTTTCCTGCTCTGTCTTCATCTGTGCTGGGGCTCAGGTACATCTGGTGCTCTGCAACTGGGTGAGGAGAGGTGGGGTGGGCTGGTGGCTTTGTGGTGGTGCCATTTATTTGGCTGGGGTAGGTGCAGGATGGGGTTCAGGGGCTGGCTTACAAAATTTGGCTTCAAGGGTTTTCCTTCATTTGAGCATGTTTAATCAGCTCATCTGGGTTTACAGGTTGGTCTTGTGAGATGCCGGGGCATCCCTGAAAAATGTGCCCAAATTCATCACACAGGTTGCATTTTGCCATGTTGGTGCACTAGTGACTGATGTGACCTATCTTGTTACAGATACACATTGTAACTTATCATAAACATTTGCCAAATGAGTCTTTGCCCCACACTTTTGGCATGCCTGCAGCTGCCCAGCATAGTAGCATATCCTTCTGTCCCGACCCAGAAAAACTATTGGGTAAGTGGGTAGCCCCATCACTGGACTGCCATAGTTTTACTTTAAAAGTCAAAGCCCGGTCCAAGTGTTCTCTGTCCAGCACTGCCTCTGGTGACCTCAGTACCTCACAGTGATGCTGTAACCAATACACTATGTTACTAACATGGACCCCTCATTTCAAAACATGATCGTAATCTGTTTAATAGTAGGCTTTAGAGAGAATGCATACAAAGGGGACCACAAATGGAACATTTCAACTGCCCATATTTTATCCATAATCACTCCAAAGAAGAGGGTGAAAACTAATATCAAAGTGTCTTCTCCAACACGTGGATAAAGTGTACACTTCTGATGCTATAGCGCATACAGTCTTTTATTAAAGTATGTCACGTAATATCTGTAAGTTTTACCTCAGACCCCTCAGTACCTGAGTCGAACAGCATTCCTTCATTGTGCTGGCTCAGTTTTAGTAAAAAAATCTGAGTATCTTGAGCGTGAAGCCTTTGGGGAGGGGTGTCCTGCTGATTGTGTCTTAGGGCGGGCCCTGGCTCCTGACCAGGCTCTCCTGTAGTCTTAGTTCCTGGCATACTTTTATCAAAGTTATCCTGCCATAACTCCCCAGGAAACCTCTTTGCTGAGCCTGAGACTCCCTTGTTACCCCCTCTGTTCGTGTCTTACCTCTATGTACATTGCCCGGCTCTATTAGATTCTCTTCAACCCCTCTACAGTCATTCCTTCCCCTCTGCATTCATTTCTTCCCCATCCTGAACCATATTTTATCCCTTGTCCCAGGTACCTGTGGAGCAATGGCCCCCATCCAGTGTCCTCGCTATTCTGCCTGTTGTTCCTCTTATTTATTTATTTATTTATTTATTTATTTATTTATTTAATAGATTAACCAGGCAGGCATTCTGAGCGGGGCCACTCGTTTCAGATGCAACCTGGGGAGATCGTGGGTGGGCATTACAGTACAGGTTTACAAGATAATAACATAAGTACAGATAATAATTACTGACATGGATTACATTGAGGAGCTCACAGCAACAGAGAAGGCATACAATAAGAACAACAGAAGGCTAGACACAAATCTTGGGTGGCCCATTTCGAACTTAGGGTGTAGCAGAGGACATTGTGGGGCATTACATGCCCACATCACAGGAGCATGTGGCATAGAAATTCATGACTGGCTGGAAGCAGGTGCATGTGTCAGAGAAGTGTGTGTGTGTAGGAGTGGGTTTAGGGTCTTGGGTTTGTAGTAAGCCTGATGTCTGCAGGTAGATCATTCCATAGTTTGGGCAGGCAATATTTGAGCTGATTGGCCCTTGGAGGTATGCATGAATGGGACTTGGAGAAGCCTGGAGTTAGTGCTTCTGGTGGTAGGCCAGAGAAGGCAGGACCGACAAAGCGGAGCTGAGATGGGGAGAGACTGGGACCAGAATTTTGCTATGAATCTGGAGCAGTGGATCAGCCTGCGGGGACGTGGTGAGTGTAGGGCTAAGGGAGCTGTATAAGTCACAGTGATGGGTCATTGGGGGTAGTCCAGGATGAAGCGACAGAAGGAGTGAAAAAGTGTGTCTGAGACTGGCCAGGTTGGATGAGGTGCAGAGCCATGAGCACATCGCCATAGTCAAGTATTGGGAGAATCATTTTTATTGCAATTTCCCTCTGGACCAGGGTGGGCATGCCCTTTGTTCTGATATAGTGCACCAGTTTGGTGTATAGCTTGTGTAATGATTCAATGTGTGTGGAGAAATCTAGGTGTTGGTCAAGCCAGACACCCAGGTATCTGAATGAGGTGCAAGACTCCAGGGGAGCTATCTAGGTATGGCAGGTGGGGCTAACAGCTAGGCGGAAAGCTGAGGTTCGCGTGCGAGCGTTAGGGAGATGGTTTTGCATTAGGAATAGTTGGTTGGACCTGAACCATTGCTGAATGGCATTGAAGTCCTGCTGTATTGGTCACAGCTCCATTGGAGGGGCGGGCGTACAGTATGATGTCGTGACACATTTGTATGGCTGAGTGTGTACAGGCCAATGGGAGATCGTTTAGAAAAATAGAAAAAATGTGAGCCAGGACGCTGAGCCTTGGGACCCCATGGAGACTGGGAGGGGAATAGTTGGAGCCAATTTTCACCGATTGGTATCTGCCTGACAGGTAGGCCTGAAACCAGCTAGTGGCAAGGCTGGAGAGGCAGCACCATTAAGTTTGGCTAGTAACATGGGTGAGAGATGGTATCGAAAGCCTTGGCCAGATCTATGAAAATCACCGGGTGATATGCCCTTGTCCATTCCGGAGATGATGTCATTGGTGAGTCTTAAGAGGCGGTGATGGTGGAGTGGGACTTGCAGCTTCGATTGGTAGGGGTGAAGAAGGAGGTGAGTCAAGAAAGTGGGAGAGTTGGGCAAGGGCAAGGTGTTCCTGAAGTTTGGCCAGTATTGGGAGTAAGGAGATGGGGTGGTAAACATTCCACGCGGAGGGGTCACCTCCCTTTGGGAGGGGATGACAACCGCCTGCTTCCATGCTGCTGGGATTTTAGCCAGGAGAAGGAGAAGTTGAGGAGGGCAGTTAGAGGGGCGTATGGCAGGGGCGGATAAGTGTAGTAATTTTGCATCTGGGCCTGAGGGACATTTACCTTTGTTGGGGTCTAGAGCACACAGGGCTTGAAGGACTTGGCCGGGGTTACTGGATGGTAGGAGAAGAGAGGCAGAGGAGTTCAGCGATTTGGTGTTGAGCTTGGTATGGGTGGGAGTGCTGGGGGTTGGTAGGAGAGACACTGCGCTGCTGGTGAAGAAGGTATTGAAGGCAGAGCAACTTCTCCAGGGTCAGTTATGGTCTTGCCTTGGATGGAAAGAGCAGGGTTGGAGGTTGGACTGGTGGGAGAGGAGGTTTGATAGTCTCCCAGAAGTCCGTAGGGTGGTTAGGTTGGAGTATAGGGCAGAACAGAAGTATTTTTTTGGCCTGTCTTATAGATTTGGTGCGGAGTTGCGGAAGGTGTGGTATCTTTGTAGTGATTCTTGGGAGTAGATAGCTTGTATTTTTTCAGGCCAGGTCCTTGACATCTACTAATGATGTCAGCTGAGCCCAGGGAAGATGAGGCCCTTTACCCTTGAGCTCTTAGCGGGCATGGAGGTCCCATACAGCAAGAAACCTATTCTTAAACATGTCGAAAGCATAGTCGATGGAGGTGCCTTCTGAATGAAGGACCAATCAACATGGGCCAGGCCATTTGGGCGGGAAGGTAAGCATAGGGATTTATAGGATCTCATGAGGTGTCCTGGGGGTTTTGTGGGTGTGTGCACTTTCCTAACCATGTAAACCATGTGGTGATCACTCAGAGAGTCAGGGAGAGACCAGCTTAATAATCCTGTGTGGGTGGGATGTGAGGCCCAGTCGAGGAGGGAGTGGTTAAGTGTTTTGTGGTTCAGCCGGGTGGGGTGGTCGATTAGTTGGGAGGTTTAGAGTGTATATTTTGGTCCTCAGTTTAGAGCAGTCAGTGGCTAGCCAATTGAAATTGAAATCACTGAGGATATGTAGCTCACCAGCTGTGACAGCAGTCTTTAGGTGGTCAGGTGGTCTATGGCCGCTTGGGCAAGGTGGTAGTAGGGTGCAGTAAAATCCTCGACATACACTGGGGAGAATGCAGGAGAGTGAAGCTTGACGGTAAGTTCAATTAGTGGGGTGGAGGTAGGATTTGGTCAGGGGTGAACTGAAGCCTGGAGGAGATAAACATGGAAATTCCCCACCTTTTTCTTGCCCGTGCGGATCTGCTGATCACCGAATAGCCAGGAATGCTATAGCAGAATCGCATGGTGTGGCTTTAGCCATGTCTCGGATATAATGAAGATGTCTGGATGTAGAGATAGGGCGGTGAGTTGTAGCGGGAATTTTATTCAGAATGCTGCAGATGTTGAGATGCAGTAGCGGAGGCCCTTGGGGAGAGTTAGTGGTGGGGAGGGATTGGGGGTGGGACCTGGGTTGATTTCAACATCCCTGCCAAGAGTAGAAGCAGTGTGAGATAGTGCAAGGTTTTGAGCCATCCGGGTCTGGGCCTATGACAGGAGAGGTTACTTGGGGAGGCGGTGGCAGCAGTTCCCAGGTTACACAGGACAGGTAGCCCTGGGAAGAAGGAGGAGGGAGGGAGGATGGCAGCTGGCGCAGTTATGGTGGAAAATGTGACTGTTGGTGTGGGAAGGTGGTCGATGGGGGACGGGGAGTGGGAGGGTGTAATAGAGGTGTGGTCCGGATGATGCAGTGGATGAGTAGCGGGGAGAGAAACAAGGGAATCCCCAGGGAGAAAAGCGGGAGAAGAAATAGTTGACATTTGCCCAGTACCTGCAGCAGCACAAGCTGGGCTGGGTGTGTGACCGCTAGTGCTGACAGCGTATAAACTGATTATGGGAGAATGGACTGATTGGTTCTGTATGTCACGTGAAGAAGACGATAAAAGCGACAGCTGACCAAGAGTGGTGGTGGGAAGCCACGACAGTGCCGGCGGGTCAAAACCACACTTTCTGGTCGCCAGTCTCCTTGCAGCTTCAGTACCGACTCTGAATTAAACTCTGTCTCCTCTGATTGAGAATCAAGAAATCCCAGATCTGTATCAGGCAGCCAGCCTCCTGTGGTTGTATGCTTCCAGCCTGCCTCTCTCAACACTTTGTCCGGGCAGCTAGCCCCTTCCTGGGAGTCACTTCCGTGCAGAATGCCACCTGGATTAGTTCCTGTGCCATCTGTGGTCTGACACTGTCCACTCCATAATGCGGCCGGGTTGCACCTGCTCCTGGTGTGTGGGTTCCTAGATTGAGCCGAGCTAGGCCCAGGCTGCTCAGAATCTCTGACTGTCTGTCCTTGGTTTAAGGTGGGCCAAGATGCCTTTCTCCACCTTGCGTACCTCTCTTCATCTTTGGCTAGCAAGGTAAAAGAGCGGTCCTCCGTTCATCCAATTCTTTTGCAGTTGTGTTCTGCAAAGCAATATCATCCTCTGTGGTGCAGGAGATGCCTCAGGGGTCACTTCCATACCTCCAACTTGTTTTCTTGTACCAAATCCTCCTTGTCTCCTTTTGAGTTTTCTGTGTCCACGTCTGACACAGCAGACACCATAGCTTCTTCTTCATCCTCCTTAGGTTCCCTGGCTGAGTTGGGGACTGACATCCAGTCTGATGCTCTTCCACTTGCTCCTCAGAGTCTGGATCCTCAATCAGGCTGGCTGACAGCACCCCCACCTGACAGAGTAGGGGAATTTCCCGGTACCCTTGTCAAATTCCCCTGTCACTAAAAATACCACTAACAGCTTAATCTGGTTCAATGTCAGTTGGCATCCATCTGTATCCTCCTCGGGACAAGGCTGAAAACAGGCAAATTGTCTAGTCCTCCTTTTCTGGTCAACAAAAACTAAATAAATAAATAAATTTCACCGGCCAGCCTGAAACCAGCTGGTGGGTGAACTAACTTTCCCACTCCCAAACAGCAGTCAAGTGGAATGAGGACTTCAGCCTGCTCTCTTAAGAGATATGTATTGCAAGCTGCTCTTCTGTGCTGTGGCCTTCTGCATAAAGGACAGAGCACAAAGGACATCACGTAGCCTGCCCAGAGTCAGCCAAGAAGTAATCCTGTGGCGGTCATGCTGCCCAACTCCACACCTGCAACCTTCCTGGACACCTCGTTTGCTTCACCTTACAGGTCAATTGATCAGGTACTTTGTAAAAGCATCTTACCTGGCTCTGTAATGTTAATTTTGTTCTTAACAGATTCCCTTTCATTGTGCCCCCATATTTTGACCTGGTGTCTAGCAGCATTGGTGAAAACTGCACTGGTATTGTAGTATACATAGTACTAGTGTTATTGAGCATTTGTGTTACATGGAGGCCCCAATAATCTGACTCTGATATTGTGCAGCAGTGTAATATGGTTTCCTTATGCATTTGTAAGCTGCTTACTGACTATCGTTAAGTTGTAGTTTATCTTGTGAATTTAATCTTGTTAGTTGGCTGGTGACTCCTATCTGGTAATCCAACATTCATCAACAGAATGGGGTATCCAGTGATGATAGCAACTGTAAATGAGTGACTGTCAAAGAGCAACTCATTTACAGCGCTATTTGAGCTTCCCGTAAGGGTAGTGACAGAATACAAGGTGAGGATGAGCGAGAGGTTCGAGGGTGACCAGAAGGGCAGGTATAGGGAGGAGGGTTTGTGCGGGTAATGTGGCCTGCTGCTGCTGAGCTAGCCATGTGGTGTGGTGGTAAGGTGGCTAGCTTTGGTGTGGCAGGTGCTGGGTTTGGGGCTGGGGACGGGAAGTATTTGTTACTTGTGCTGTGATTTTTTCTAACTGTCTCGCCCTCCTGACAAGCACTCCCCTGGAGTTGGTTATATTAAATCAGGGGAGAGGCGGCCCCCATACATCCTATTTTCAGTTGCGGATGTGGTGTCGCCCCAGAAATGTACATTGCCATTGTGCTTTTTGGCGTGTACACTCACTCTAATGGCGATCGCTCTTTGTGATCGCCATTATGACTATGGAACCAAAATGGGTAATGTTCTAGAACTTGTTCTATTAATAGGACTCTTTACAGTGCTTGCAGATTCAGTACCAATAACTCCTCCACCCCAGGTAGAATCCTAGCTCTCGGACCCTAGCTGCAGTCATTGTTTCTCAACTCCAGTACTATTCCAATATTGCTATTATCCCTCCTACTAGAGCTACTCAAGGAAAATTCTCTTTCCTCAGTTCGGCCTGGTGGCGCTGAGGGTTGAGGTGCTGGACGCCATACCTTGCACTATGCTGGCAACCTGGGTTCGGGAGCAAGCTTGGGCACCAGGGGTCAGCAGGGAGGGTTGAGGATCGAGTACCCTTGTGGTGCTTTCCTCCCTGGGATGGTGGGGAATAGCCTGGCATGCCAGCAGCCCCGGTGGAGACTGGGGGCACTTCATCATGCTAGGCAGCATGTGAGTAATGTGGCCGATGCAGGCAGGGTTGCCCGTGTGCCAGTGCATCAGGGCATGCACCACGCATGGGGGAGACTGCAGAACAAAGGAAAAACCCAGTCCTTAGGGTAGGCAATGGCACCACCCCCTTGCCCACAGCCGGGTCCATCCTGTGTGACCTCTCATGTTCCTCCACCTGGAGCCCGCCCCACAGCTGGAGTCTGTGTATGTAAGTGCGCCCAGAGAGGGAGGCACCACCCTGGAGGGTCAAGCCGGGATGCCAGTTGCGAGTGAGGGAGGAGAGAGGAGGTTCAGACAGGCAGACTTTGGGCTGGGCAGGATCAACTGGATGCCGAGACAGACTTCTCAGACCATGAACTGGAGTGAAAAGAGTTGTAAAAAAATTCTCTTTCCTCCTAGGTCAGTTTTGAGGTCATGTTAACCTCCTCTCCCTTTCAGAACTTTCATGTAGAGCCCCCATGCTTAGCCTTCAAATTCTCCTCCTCTGTGCCAGTCCAGTGGCACTGAGGGTTGAGGCACTGAACACCACCGCCTCCACGCTAGTGACCCATGTTTGGGAGCCGAACGCTGGTTGCTGGGGTCAGCCAGGGCTGATGAATTGAGCATTCAAAGGACTGCTCTCCTCACCTGGGTGGGAGGATTACTACTCCCAACAAACAACTGCCCCAGGTGGTGGCCTGTGGGATGGGAGTACACGAAGGGTGGGTGCTGAGGCGGCAGTGTGCTGTGCCTCCCAAAGTGAGGAGGGAGAAAAAATGTGGAAATTGGAGCTGGCAGGCTCCATGATGACCAACGCACTCCGCACCAGCCTCCTGGATTCTGGATTTGTGCTCGGGAGGGAGTCGCTGCTCCTCACTCAGGTCCCACCATCGGAGGCAATCCGTGGGAGAACTACTGGGGCAGGACTGGTGCGGGTGGCCGGGCTCAGAGGACGAGCTCTCCTAGGGAGGGCCAGAGCTGCCTGCCAGCTCCGTGGAAGGTAAAGATTCAAATACAATAATTAAACAAAAAATTATCCTCTTAGCAGGGATATTGAACCCATTCCTAGATCCTTCTTCTCTTCCCTTCTTCACTCCACTGGGTGGGATATAAGTGAACCAAAATCACCCACCTTAATTTATGAAGCCTACTAGCTAATAAGCCACACCTCGACCCCTGGATGGCCCTCTACTCCCCAAACATTCTGGGAGTCTCAGAAACATGGTTAAGTTAAAGATCCCCACTCTGCCTGTGCTAATTACAATCTTATTCGGTGCACAGGCCTCCTCTAAATAAGTTGGTGGTCTCCTGTACTATAGGAATCACCTCAGTGTTATTGCACAGCCATACCTACCCTTGGGTCCCCATATGAAGTACTTCACTGCCTTCTTTTGTTGGGAAGGCCCAAACGCCATTTTATTTGGCTCTCTATAACCCCTTCAAAATGGGACCACCAGCCTCACTGCCCTCTCAGGTCATTTTATTTATTTACTTATGTATTTATTTACTTATTTGATAATCAGGTAAGTACACTGATCCCAGGGACTGTTTTCAGGTACAACCAGGCATCGAGATGGCACACACAGCACAGGGATGAGAACTGAATGGAGCAAGACCAAATGGACTAAAATGCAGGAAAACACCTACTTGCTTTTAAACTGTCCCTAAAAAATTCCTGCACTCTAAATGTAGTTGTTTTAGAGAATTTAATGTGGAATGTACTGTGTCTTAATTGTTGTTTATGGATTTTATGCCTGGGTAGTATATTGTAGTGAACAAATGTTTTTACGCATGTAAGTATGAATGAGGACAGGACATTGTTGAAAATAAAGGTAAAACCTAACAATTTATCCTGTATCAAAATAAAATGATATCAATCAATCAATCAATTGAGAGCATTTACACTGTACAAACACATAAGGTTTAGAGGAAGCATACAATGAAATTACTGAAATAAACAAATTAAGACATACAATAGTATACCTCATCTGGTGATAGTTATAGGTGACTTCAATCTTGATTGGCTAGGCCCCAAAATAAATCTCATGACACCTTTAACAATAAGCTTTATCTAACTCAGGTGATTGTGGAACCAACCTGCCTCTCACCCAGTAATGGGTGGCACACTCTCTTGGACTGGATGCTGTCTAATAAACCTGATGGAATTCTTTCTGCAGGTGTAATGCCTAGTGCACTGAATGATCACTCCCTACCTTCTGCATATGGAAAGTCAGAGCCCCAAAGCACCACTAAGAATACTCTCCTATATGATTCTATTCACCTTGAAACCCACTCCCTCCTCCATGAACTGTCACTCATCAACTGGCATCCTATACTATTCTCCAATGAGGTGATCTGCCTACTGACACTTACATAACCTATGTAAATGGTCCACACGCCTTGTCAAGAGCCAATACTACTGGGAACAGCTCTGCTGGGAACCTGCAGAGTTTCTGGGGCCATATCAAAGACCTCTTGGGTTGTTCATCAATGAGCCAAGCAAATCATTTGTTAATTGATGGAGTACATTGTAATAACCCCAGAACCAATGCTAACACCTATAACTCCCACTTCATAGCTCTCACCTCAGTGATGTCAACCTCCCAGCCCCTCCTCCATGCCTCAGAACCCATCTTTTTCTTTAAAACTGGTGTCTCAGGGGAAGTCTTCAAGTTATATAGGTTCCTTCCCAATGAGGAGCAGCATGGGACTGTGACGAGGTTACATACATACATAGATACATAGAACAGTGTCGGCAGATAAGGGCCCATGTGGCCCACCCAGTCTGCCCATTTAAGTTTCTAAGTTCAGTTTATGTTTTCAGGAAGTCTGTTGCCCCTTACCCCTGACCTCCAGAATTCCTTTATGTCTATCCCATGCATTCTTAAATCCGTGATTGTTTCAGCCCCCACCACTTCCTCTGGCAGGGTTGTTCCACTTGTCCACCCCGTTCTTGAAGAAATTCTTCCTCACGTTTCCTCTGAATCGTCCTCCTCCAACTTCATCCCATGCCCTCTAGTCCTGGAACATCTTTTTCGCTTAAAATAGTGCATTCCTGCACCCTGTTCCTCCCTGTAAGATACTTGTATGTCTCTATCATATCCCTCTCCCTCCTCTCTCCAGGAGTACATGTTCAGTGCCTTCAACCTGTCCTCATAGGACTTGTGATGCAATCCATGCACCATCTTTGTTGCCCTCCTCTGAACCTTCTCTACCCTGTCTATGTCCTTACGTAGGTAAGGTCTCCAGAACTGCACAGTGTACTCCAGGTGCGGCCTCACTAGTGTCTTGTATGGTGGAATTATGACCTCCCTTTTCCTGCTGGTGATGCCCCTGCCTATACATCCCAGCATCCTATTTGCTTTTACCTGCTGCCTTGTCACACTGTTTCCCTGCCTTGAGGTCATCAGAGATGATAACTCCAAGATCCCTTTCCTGCTTGGTGCATGCTATATCCTCACCCAACTGATATATTGTGCCAGGGTTTTGTGCCCCATATGCATTATCTTGCACTTCCTTGCATTGAATTTCAACTGCCAAACCCCTGACCATTCTTCAAGTTTCTGCAGGTCCTTCTCATTCTGTCTACACCCTCTGGTGTGTCTACTCTGTTACAGAGCTTTGTGTCATCAGCGAACATTGAAATTCTGCCTTCTGGGTCCTGTGCAATGTCACTGATGAAGATATTGAATAGTACCGGTCCCAGCACTGATCCCTGTGGTACCCCACTGGTCACTCTTTCCCTCTGTGGAGTGACAGCCATTTCACCACCACCCTCTGTGTCCTGCTGCCCAGCCAGTTACCTACCCACTGCACTACTGTCCTGCCCACACCATATTCCCCAGTTTGTGCAATAGTCTTCTATGTGGCACAGTGTCAAGGCCTTGCTGAAGTCCAGATAGGCCATGTCCACTGCCCTCCCTGATCCACCTCCTAGTCACCCAGTCAAAATTCAATGAGGTTGGTCTGACATGACCTTCCCCTGGTGAAACCATGCTGCCTTGGGTCTTGTAGTCCATTGACAACCAGATTGAATAGATTGAATAGACCCTGTCCCAGTTGTTATGGAGAATTTGAATGCAGGGATCTGTTCTGTTATTTCCTGTCCTGTCTCTCGTCTGTCTGGTTGTGCAACAAATTTTCTCGTGAGACCTAGGATTTGATCACCCTAACAGTCTTGCAATTCTTTGCCTCTCACTGTCTCTCAGTCTTCCCTTGCTGTTTTCTCCCTTGCATGTCTGCTGGTATAAAAATACAGTGGAACACACTTATAACGGACACAGTCATACTGGACATTTGCTTATAATGGACAGATCTGCCTTGTCAAAAGCTATGCCAGTAATGTTAAAAATATCATTTATACCATATTATGCAACCCTGTACAGCGGACACTGTGAGCTTCTCTGTGCCAGTGTTACATGTTGCAAACTGCCTTCTGATTGGCACCTGATTATTCAGCTGGTTTGTCTGGCACTATGAAGACATCACTCATCTCATTTGATGCCTGTTACCTGGCATCTTACTCCAGGGATTACTCCTGTGCCCTCCTGATCCCCAAATGAACACAGGTTCTGTACAGCAAAATCTTTCCAGTCTTGTTTACTGCTCAGTTCCCAATTAACTGCAAATAGCAGTTCCCTTACATTTGGTTGGCAGAGGAGGGCAAGTTCTTATTTTAATTCCTATGTATCAGCTGTGGTGAAGGAAAGTCTTATTTTAAGACTTAAGGATATATAGACACCCTTTATAATGGACAAAACCTGTGTGCAAAAATGTGTCAGTTATAAGAGGTTCCACTGTATATACAAATCATTATGTGGAAATGGAACTGATATTGGGATCCCTTTGTTTAAAAATTATATAGCGTTACTGTTGAAATGTATATAACTGTAGTTTGAGATGATTGCAAAGAGCTATTGGGAACTCAAGGAGTTAACCTGAGAGCAGTTTTAAGCCCTAGTTCAGAAGCTATGGAGATGGGGCCTGAGTTCTGGGACATTGTGTTATTGCTGCACCTGCCTGAAACATACAAGAACATTTAGAAAAAAACAGGATGCTTGTTAAGGGGGGTTGCAAAGACTTATAGAGAGAGAGAGAGAGAGAGATGCAATGTTTGAGAGACACAGAGATTGAAGGAAACTCTGATGGATCTTCTCTGTTTTATTCTGCCTTTGTAAATAGTTATTTTGAACAATCTTATTGTTTTATTTACTGCTAGTACTAATAAACACTTTTTGTAGATTCTACAACTGCTCCTGGTTTTTCATATGCTTCCTGATCTGTGCCTCATTGACAGGGACCTGATGGGATTGATAAGATTCATAGGATTATACAGGGCAAAGTAGACTACTGTCCACAGAGCCTGCCATTAACCTAGTTGTTATACCCTGTGAAATGCACGGATCTACAAAAAGCATCCAATTTTGTTTTGAACTCCCTCATAGTTCTACTACCTATGATATCTTCAGGGAGCAAATTCCAAATAAAGACCACTCTCTGACTGAATCAGTACTTTCTCTTGTTGGTCCTACATTTTCTCCAGACAACTGCAACAAATGTGATCTAGTGTTATATACATGACTATTCATCTCCAGCCCTAGAATAGAATGTCCCACAAATCTGCATTCGTCATCGCCTTAAACAGTAAACACATGTCCCTCCTTGGTCTATGATATTCCAACATAAACATTTTAAATGTTCTAATCTGTCCTCATAATTAAGATTCCGTAAATCGTACATTGTTCTTGTTGCTCTTCTCTGTACTTTTCCAGTGATTTTATCTCAGTCTTGCTGCTAGGTGCCCAAAACTACGCACAGTAGTCAAATGAGGTCTAACCAGGGCTGTATACAACAGAATTATCACTTCTCTCCTCCTACTGCTAATGTGCCTACTAATACAATTTAGAATGTTATTTGTTTTTAAATAATATGGCTACTATGTCTTTTAAAGGTTAGTTAAGTCTACCAACACTCCCAAATCCCTCTCCTCAGAAACTTCAATTAAGTATGTGTCATTTAATGTACAGTATATCTAATATTATTATTGTGCCTTCCAAGATGCATGATTGCACATTTAGTTAAGTTCTAACCCATGTTCTATAACCCATTTTCTTATTTTCTCCAAAGCTTCTTGTATCCTGTGTGTGTCTTCACTAGTGTCTGCTATTGTCCCCATTCTCATGTCATCTGCAAATTTGCTGCCCATAAATCACACCCATTTCTCATACTGGATAGATAGATATTAAAAGACATGGTCCCAGAATGGATCCCTGAGGCACTCCACTCGTCACTGTAGTCCATCCTGAGTAAGGGCCTGTAATGCAAACTCTCTGTTTTCTAGCCATTAGCCAAGCCTCTGTCCGTTTAATTATTTGTCCAGATATTCCTAATTTAATCAGTTCATCTACTATTTTTCCATGAGGTACTTTATTGAAAGCTTTCGATAAATCAAAGATCATTACATCTACTGAATAACCTTCATCCAGGCCTTGTTCATCTTACCAAGAACTCCAAGATATTTGTTTGGCAAAAGCAACCCTTAGTGAACCCATGTTGTGCTGTATCTGTCATGCTTGCCCTTTCTGTGGTGTCCATGATATGATCTTTAATAATACCCTCCACGATCTTTCCGACCAAGATGTAAGACTCACAGGTCTATAGTTTTGTGCATCCTCTATTACCTTCTTACACAGAGGCACAAACATTTGCTTGCCTCCGCCACCTCTCCTTCCTCCAAGGACTTTTGAAATATTGCTGTCAAGGGTGCAGCAACTACATCTGCTAAGTCTCTAGCTATTCGTGGGTGAATTCCGTCATATGCCTGTGATTTATTCTGATCAAGTTTAGCCAGTCTGTCCCTTACGTCATTCACAGTAAAATTAATATTATTTCCAGATGATGCATTTAGATGTTGCATAGATCTTACTGTGTTTTTATTAAAAATAGATGTAAATACCTCAGTTTTGAATATCTGTTATTCTACTTAAATCTGTAACAGCTCTCCTTTTGCATCCGCTAAATATCTGATCATCTGTGCATCTCCTTTCTTGACATTTATATAGTTAAATAATGTTTTCTTATTGTCTTTAGCCTTTGTAGTCAGGCCTAGCTCATATTTTTTCTACCTATACTAGGTGCTTTTGTAATCATTCAGTGTTTTTTATAGTGTTCCCAGTGTACTATATTCTTATTGACCTTAGTCTTGTAAGCCTTCTTTTCTTATTCATAAGTTTCTTAATTTTGGTGTAATCCATTTTGGTGCTTTGCCTAACTTATTATATTTGGCCAATAATGGGATCGTGGGGGACTTCAACATGCCGAGAGTGGATTGAGTACCACAACAACCAGGAATAGAAGAGAGAGGTGCTGCTGGATGCCTTCCAGGACAGCTTCCTGATGTAAATGGTCAGAGAACCAATGAGGTTAGGGAATATCCTTGACCTTGTGCTGGCAAATGGGGAGTTTGTGAGGAGCTGAGGTGGAAGAACCGCTGGTGGGAATGACCACCACTCAGCATAGTTCACATTTGATATGGGTAAGGAGTGGAATCCGCACAAGGGTTCTGGACTTCAGGAGAGCTGTCTTCAGGAGGATGGGGAAGTGGTAAAGAGTACCTGGCAGAATTCGACCTAGTATGGGCACTAACAGAGATGGGAGGTCATAAAGCTGGGGATAGTGGAGGCAACAGAACCTGCAGCAAGGCCCAGAGCAAGAAGGTTAGCAAAGAAACCAGCTGGGTGAGCAATGAGGTTCTGGAAAAGGTAAGGAAGAAAAGAGCTGCCTTTAAGAGGTACAAAAAAACTGGGAGGAGGAGGACAGGGAGAAGAACCTGAAGGAATCAAGAAGGTGACATGGGCAGTAAGGGCAGCCAAGGCATCTAAGGAGCTCAGGATGGTGCAGGGCATTAAGAAGGAGGAGAAGAACTTTCAGGTACATCAGGGAGAAAAGGAGCTGTAAGAACCATATAGTAAGGATTAGGAAGGAGGTGGAAGCAGGGTGATCAGGCAGAAGCACGAAATGATTACTTCTACTTGGTATTTACTAAGAAGAAGTGAGATGATACCCAAGGGGAGAGAGGCAGAAATGGAGGAGGGGTGATGGATAGTGAAATTATAGCAGGTAGGGTTCTGGAGGGTTTGAGGGCACTGAGGGTGGACAAGGCACCAGGCTTAGATGGCATCCACCTCAGTATACTGAAGGAGCTGGCAGAGGTCCTGGCAGGACCTTTAGCGGACCTATTCAGTGCTTCACTATACTCAAGATGTACCTCAGGATTGGAGGATAGCTCAAGTGGTGCTCCTCCAGAAAGCAGCCCCAAGGATGAACCGGGAACTACAGACTGGTGAGCCTCCATCCATCATGGGTAGCTGATGGAGACAATCCTGAAAGAGAGGCTGATGTCCTTCCTGAAGGCCAAAGGGCTACAGGACAGCAGACAGCATGGCTTTGTAAGAGGCAGATCCTGCCAAACCAACCTGGTGGAGTTCTATGACTGGTAACTAGGCAATTGGATGGGGGTCAAGCAGTGGATGTCCTGTACCAGGAATTCAGTAAGGCATTTGACTCGGTGCCAGATGGGAGGCTGGGAAGTAAGTTAGAAGGCACAGGGGTGGGTGCAAAGCTGGTGAGATGGATAGGGAACTGGCTTCAGAGAAGGCAACAGCAGGTGGTGGTGGGTGAGGATCTCTCATCCCAAGGGTAGTGACTAAGGGTGTTCCACAGAGCTTGGTGTTGGGACCAGTGTTGTTTGGGATATTCATAGCAGACATATCATTGGACATCAAAAGCAAGATCGGTCTGTTTGCTGATGACACCAAGATGGGAGTGGTGGTGAACAACCCAGGAGGATGGCAGGGGTTGCAGGATGCTATTGCAAAGCTGGAAACCTGATTGTACACCTGGCAACTGGGGTTCAATGCCAGAAAGTGCAAGGTGCTGCATTTTGGGCAAAAACCCAAGGAGGAGTTATCAGTTGGGGAAGTGCATCTAGCTGAGACAGAGGAGGAGGAGAAGGATCTGGGATGCTCATTACAGGGCCAGTGAACAACTTGGCACAATGTAGGAAGGCAGCTGCAAAGACCAACAAAATGCTGGGTTGCACTACAAAGTATATCCTCGAGGAGGGGAGGTGATTGTGCCACTGTATAGATCATTGGATAGACTGTACCTGGAGTACAGCATGCAGTACTAGCACCCATATCTGAAGAGGGACATTAAGTTACTAGAGGGTGCAGCACAGAGTGACAAGATTATCCAGGGGCTGCAGACTTACCATACAGGAGGAGGCTCAGAGAGCTGAACATGTACTAAACTGGAGGAGAGAGGGATAGGGAATATGATTGAAACCTTCAAGTACATGAAAGGAATAAACAAGACCAAGTACGGAGGGCTGTTCAAAGTAAGGGGACACCCAGGGCCATGATATGAGACTGGAGGAGGAAGGTTCAGGAGGAGATGAGGAGACACTTTTTACGGAGAGGGTGGTAGCTGGGTGGAATGCATTACGGCAGAAGTGGTATCCAGTAGAACAGTGGGATCTTCAAAGGGGCTGGGACAGAGCAAGATGGAGGGTCAAGGGAGGGGAGTGTGGGAGGGGCAGCTGCAGAATAAAGAGTGCTAGCGGCACATTAGAGCAGACTTGATAGACCACTAGGCCTTCATTTGTAGGCAAATTTTGTATGTTCGTATGAATTCATTTTTCCAATCCCAATTTATAAATTTCCTTCATACTATTAAAGTCAGCTTTTGAAAATAGTTTAATTATTGTCTCTCCTGTTAAAGTTTCTTTAGAACCAGATATTTTGAATTGTACTTTATTACGATTACTAGATCCTAGCGTGTTGTTACCCCACAATCGTGAATATTCTCACCCATATTACTTATAACTAGATCTAATATTTGGGACCCCTTCTTGGTTCTTTAACACACTGTTCCATACTGAGATAATTGATGGCATCTAGGAATTCCTTACCTGCTGCAGATTCTGATGAATACAGTATGTTCTCCAGTTAATTGTTGGATAATTCAGGTCCCCCATTAGCACTATTTTGTCAGCTGGTTTCAATGCTTTCAGATATTGAACTAATTTAATACCGTATTCTCTAGTATAAGAAGAAGGTCTATATATTACACCTAATATGATTTAGGTACAATTTTTGTAGCAACTTATCCCATATTTATTCTATGCCATCCTCCTCTCAATGTTCAGCTTTCTCCAGACATTTAACAGGCTCACACCCAAGCAGTATGGGTTTAAAAAGAGTACAGTCCTTTTCCTATCTGTCACTGACTCCTTAGGTGACTATCTCACTTGCTGGTTCCCTTACTTCCTGTTCCCTCATCCTAGAACTGGGATAGGTTGAGCAGCTGCATTATTTGGCTTACTTGTTTTCCCAGGTCAGTCAATGCCTCTCTACTGTCTTTTGCTGTTATTTACATAGTTTTTCTATATACTCATTTGGGCCCCCTCTCCTCCTGTGCTGCCTACTGGTTTTGTTTCTAGTTGCTTGTTTTGCTCTTGGCTGTAATGTGCTTTTGACAAATTCGGTTTGGTAGTTTTACATTATTATAATGCTTCTCTTTATGATGTTCCTTGCGTATGTACTTATACCACTTGTATTTTATGGTTTTCTGCATTGGAATGTAAAATCCTCTTATCAGTTTCATTATATTTATAATGTTGCCCTCGTTGATTGTACTTTTCAACAAATTTCAATAAAATGTGTAACAGTAAAAGAAAGAGTACAGCCCCACCACTGCCCTGACCCATCTTACTAATGACATTAGAGCGTGCCATAGATAGGAGTTCCCTTACCAAAGCCATTTTATTGACTTCTCCAAGGCCTCTGATACTGTTGATCACACATTGCTCCACTCCAAATTAATTTCTGTGGGCCTCTCACATCAAGCAGCCTCTTGGTTTGTGAGGTATGCACCAGGAGACAAGTATGTCCACTTTTATAATGCAGTTTCCAGCCGCATTCTAATAAATCTTGGTGTCCTTCAGGATTTTATTCTTGGTCCACTACTCTTTTCAATTTTTTATAAATGACCTTCCTTTAGTTCCTTCACACTGTGCATCGATCATGTATGTGGATGATATTGTTTTTATCTCAGCTCTCCCTCCATCACCACTATTAACTCACAGCTACAGGAGGATTTCTCCTTGGGTTCAAGACTGGCTCATCAAAAACAAATTGATCCTGAACACTTCTAAGACCGACTATGCTACTCAGGTCACAGGCCAGATTCCAGTCACGTACCATACCCCCTTCCATCCATTGTGAAGATGAGTCCCTATAACAGTGACTGACTTTAAATATCTCAGAATCTACCTGGACACTGCTCTGGATTTCTCCCATCATTTCTCCTATGCCTCTAAGGCAGTTAACACAAGACTTGGCCTAGCTAACTGATCTTGACTCTCCATCATACCCAAGGCCAGACTTGCAATCATGCAGGGTGTCCTCTTCCACATCTTCAGTAAGGTCAGATGATCTTCACCAATGCATCAAACACTGCTCTAAGCAAGTGGGAGATGGCCTACAACAACATGTGTCACTTCTCCTTAGCCTCACAATGACTCATGCATCACTGTGCCCCATACACCTCCCTGGGATGGCTCTTCCTCCACAGCCCAATCCTACAGCCTAGGGTGTTTTATTGATACATTGAGACCTTCTGCACCTCCTTTTCCTCTCCTGTGCACCATGCAAGGCCTATTCCTCACATCCAATGATGTTGCACTCCTCCAAGTTCCCTGGTGCTCATCTGAAACGAACAGGCATTGCAATCTTTGCGCAAAATTTTGAAACTTGCTTCCATCAGAGCTTCATAATCTTCCTTGCACGGATTCTTCAAAGGTGCTTTCTTTAGGCACCTATTATGATTGATCTCCTGCCGCAGTGCAGATCAATTCTCTCCACTCCCCATGCTGAGCTATCCATTTTGTGCACCTGCTTGGCATGGTGCCTCCCCTCCCAGCCACGATATGCTCATGTAAACTATCCAAAGCCTGCATATTTATAACTGAATGTATACTGCATAACTGATTATATTTATACTTGTAAACCAATGGGTAAACCTCTTGAACTCTTCATTGCTCCTGTGAATGCTGTTTACTATTAGGCTATTTCTCTTACTTTGACTCTTATATTTATTATTAAAACGTTGTATCTCATGAGTCGTACCTGAAAATAGACCTACTTGCCTAGTGTGTAAATAAGTGAATAAATAGGTGCTGCCACAAGGAGAACGATGTATCGTTTATCCACTATGAGGAATGTACAAAGATGGGGGATTAGCAGCCTCCATGGGGCAGCATGGCTGTCAATGCCTCAGGCTTATTGTCCAGAGCTGAGTCTGAGGAGTCTATGCTAGAAGCATGGGAGTGTCCAATTAGAAGTGCCCCAGCTGCAAGGGAGCAGGAGCAGTATTCCCAACGAGGGATGTGTATGATGTACAGGTGGAGGATGTGGGACAAGCCTGGTCATGAAAAGAAGTAGCCACAGGAAAGGAAGTATGTGAACCTGTAATAAAGAGCCTGGAGACAATGGAGAAATTTTGAGTCAACCCAGCAGAAGAGCAGTCCTGCCACACCAGCTAGTCTTAGGAGCATGCCTGAGGTGCACCCATCAAATAGCATTACCAGCCCCAGAAACATACCAAAGGAAGAAGTACTGCCAGATATTGCTCACCCCACTGGAGAATAGTAAAACCACCACTCCATGAAAATCTCCAGTGGCAAGCAACCAGTATGTGTGCAACCTTTGGAGTTAGACTATCCATTGAGGCCAGTCCAGAAGGGGTCAGTGCCACAGGCAGAGGAGTGCCAACAGGCACTGTGCCCAGGAACCATCCAGGAGAATGTGCTGACTTGGATCGGCCAGCAGAAGCAAAGAGGAAGAGGAAAGCCAGTGATGAGTGTGTAAATATCTGAAAATATGTAGGCCTACCATGAGGCTGTGTGGTTGCCACCAGGAAGCCCCAAGAACTGCAGTGAGAATACTGTCTGTGTGGAGCTAGGCTGAGCACATTGTCAAGCGTCATCAAGTTAGAGTATAACAGAACTACATCTATGTGATTGCCTCTGGGACATCATAGAATGTAATGGGGTGATTAGCTCCATCAGGCCATTATTGACAAATGATGTAGAAAGCGTGACATTACCGTAAAAGCAATGCTGCCACAAAGGAAGAAGCACAGTGTGTAGCCCAGTTCATTATGGGAGGTGTCTTTTTAGGGCTTGACATTGTTCAAGAACTACGCACTGGTATATTACTCAATGGTAATATTGTAAAGTACAAGGTGGAAGCAAAGGACATGGGGGCAGCCATGCACCAAACTTGACCCATGCACCAAACCTTACCTCAAGTACTACTTCTAGGGCACCACAGAAGAGTCACCCTTACAACTCTGGATGAGGACGATCAACCCAGCAGGGTTCCTTCTGATGCCATCATACCATCCTGCCCATCAGCCTGTTGCAGCCAAGTTAATTGTTCCTGTTGTGCAACTGTTGCTATGCTCTCAAGCCTTGCAAGGAAAGGGGTTCCCAAGCTCTAAGACTTTTATGAACTTTCATTGTAGACCAAACCCTCCCAGGATGAAGAACCAACTGGTCCACCTGCACCAGCCTGTGGGCAACCCAGCATCCTAGGGGAGAAGCCCTGATTGGGGTCTGCAAACTGGTGATGTACAATATTTTTATTTCTCATACAGGTGGGACACAGGGTTTTGAGGTTCCTTTTGGATACATGCACATTAACCTTTGGGATTACAATTACCCCAGTGACTTTACACTGAACACTGGTAAAATGACATTTGCCCACTGGGGCTGCGTAATTCATTAGTTGGACAACAGGGCACCTTCCATATGTTTTATAGCTTTGAACCAAATGTTTGGTACAGAAAGAAAATAATACATAGCTATGGTAATTGTGGCACTCTAGCATGTGGCATCAGTAAAGATCTGCATTTTGCTATGACTGTGGGATGTTCCATTTCCTTTCTCTCATTTGGCAGCTCCAGCGACCAGATGGCGCTCAAGAGCGTATCAGGTAAAAGGTCTTAGGGGAAAAATTTTGTGTCAAGTATGATGCCCTCTAAGGAGACAGATGCCACTTAGACTTGTGCAGTTCAGATAAGCTGCATGTGTACTTGTAGGCTTGGAATACCATGCATAGAGGTAAGTACAATATGTATCAGTTATAAAGTAGTAGTTCTACAAGATGTACACTAAAGGTTTTGTGTCAGTATGTACTAGTATGAAATCACTGGGTAATAGCTAGGATACTCGATTAGGAGATCTGAAGCATAGAGAGATGCACCACTGTCAATAGGCAAGGGCCCTAAAGTGAAGTCAGGGATATAGGATGTTTAGCGTAAAACAGCACATACACTATAGCATGTACACTGCATGTATTATTCTAGCTGTTAGTTTATCGTATGTTAGTGCAAGGTTCCACTGCATGAATTTTGTTCTTTTCCCTGCATGCTTTTGTAAACATCATTGCATGACATGGCGGGGCACATGTACATTTTGGTGAGGTACAGGCACTTTGCTGAGTTAGTTTCCCTAGGGTGGTCTGTCAGGGTTTGACTGTGTCACCCTGTGGTTTATTACTTGATGTGCAATTCTGGGTCACCTAGGCACAGTGCCCCAAAGATGTAGAGGCGGGGCTAGCAAAAGAGTTTTGAGGGTGAGGACCTCAACTAAAGGAGTTCCATTTCTTTTTCTATTTTATGTCCGATGCACTACCAGTGTAGTGACCAGCCATATTCCCCTTGGAGGGCTGGCTGATGGAGATTGGCCAACCCTCTACCAGATTAGCTTCTGGGTAGAAGGCTATATACTTGATGGCCCAGTGCTTGCAGGCGTTAGCCCTAGAAAGAATTGTGAATGTAGCTTCCCTCAGGAGCTATGTACCTTTAAGAGTGTTTGTGAACCTCTAGATTATGCCAGTTTGCTATGCCCTTGGAGTACTGGGCCATCTGGTCTGATTTGTCATTCAAGGGGTGAGTCACTGGTCTGAGCTGAAGGGCACAGACTGGTGAGTCAGAGTTGATGGGAGGCTTGTGCCTGGCACACAGTGCCAGCTCCCATTGTTCTGAAGTTTTCTCTGTAGAACCTGGCATTGAGAAAACACTCATTCACGCAGCTAAAATCAAATCAGAGCCTTGAGAGGGATACCCCTGTCCAGCAGGAGAACAGAAAGAAAATGAAGAGTCAGAGGTCTGTCTGAGAGAACATTTGTCCAGTAGAAAGATGTGGGCAAAGAGACTGAGGTGATGTTTCTTCTTTTTGACAAGTAAAGTGAATTGTTTTGGCATCCATCGGTGCCTTCCTCCCCAAGTGAAGCCCAGTGATGGAGTAACAAGAAAATTCCTGTCAGTATTTGGGAATTTACCTTAGAGTGCTTCTTGTGGGTGCACAGTGTCCAAAAGGTCTGGAAATTCCCTGCTGATAACAAACAAGTGCCCCTATGGGTGAAGTGTGAAAGTTTAAAAATCCTTAGTTTTGGGAAACTGTCAAGTAAATAGACTCTGTTGGAGGGCAGAGTTTATTCAGTCTTCGTGACAGAATGTCAAATAGTGCTCTCAGCTGGAAGCAGTGGAACTGCTTTATCTGCAGTTTAGAGTAAATGGGTTAATTGCATGCCCAGAGGTCCACGCCCATGCTGCCTGGGGTTATGGACTCTAAGAGTGTCTGTGTGCCTCCACTGGGGCCAGGAAAATGCCCATAAATGTACCCCACCAGGGCTGAATTCAATCCAGGAGTATGCAAGGTTCACCCCATGATGAAAAGGCGTAGAGACTGTGCCACCTCGAAGTGCAAAGTTGGGAGAAATTAATTTCACCACCTGGTATGTGAGCACGCACTTACGGAAAATAAAGGACCTTCTGTATTTTTAAATCCCTGTTTGGACAGGAACTTGTTCTCCAAGTTCTTCTAACCCCTTATTGCCACTCCGATCGTCCTGCTAAAAGCCAGTGGAGCCCTGGAGGTTGCGTCAAGGTCAAAAGGTCAAGTAAGTGTGGTTGAATATTTTGTGTAGGTCCCTTCCTGAAACTTATCACTGCCCTCTATTCATTTATTGATTTACTGAATTTTGTTGACCCAGTAGGCCACTGAGACTAAAGTCCCTTTTTCAGGGGTGGGGATACAAATGGTAATCAACTGAAATTGAGCCAGATTAAGTTGTTAGTGGAATTTTTTTTATTTAACACCTAGACCCAGGAAGGTGGGCTTATATTATATACAAAATCAATAAAAAAAAATAATGTATAAAGAAAGACATACTGGTGCTGGAAACAGCTCCAACCCCTATTGGAAAAAGATGTTCTGGTCAGTTTTTCAGTATGAAATGTTTCTCAACATGTTATAAGACACTTTATGGATGTACAGTTGGAACAATCTAACTTTACTCTCCTTTGTTTAAACTCACTTAAGTCCTATTATTCGCCCTTTTAACACTTCTAGCCATTTTACAGATCTTATAAGTGTAATAATCCATGTCATGTGTGCATCAGTGCAGTATTCCAACAAGTTGAGAAAAATGTACAAGAATCCGAGTAATCTGATTGGCTAAAAACACCAAAAAACATGCAATTATTAGCCCTTAATTACACTGCTGTATTAATTTCTCTGTGCCAACCTCATTACAGGCACCACATTAAAGGAACAGTCAGCACAAAGGGCCCCCACTCAAGTGTGGGGCTGGTCCCAATCAGCATTTGTGTGCCAAAGCATTTTGGTTTACATACTATTTACTATAGTATAGTAGATTGTATAAGACTCATTTTGATTAGTTTTAGGCTGGAAGCTTCTTTTCTACAAATCTCACAATCCCCTGCAGCAGACATCAGAATAGTAGGCAGCAGTGGAAGATTCAATAGCTGCAGTATATGTTGAAGTTTTATAAATTCAGATCAGATGTTTTCTGAATCTGCTTTTCCCCAGGGGTTTAGTTCAGTCCTCTGACTGTCCACAGCCGGGGAGGACAGTGGGACTAGAAACAGATTAGACCTCATATAAACTCTAACATGTACGCAAGCTATTGAATCTCACTTAGCTACTCTTCTGATGTCAGCTGCAGAGGATTCTGGGATTTATAGTAACAGAAGATGTCAGCCTAGAACTAAGCAAAATTAATTTGATACAATCTACTATACTACAGTCGAGGGTTGACCTTAACTTTTTGCTAGCCAACCAGGACAGGTTAGTCTAAAATTGTACTAGCCCATGATGATTTGCACTAGTCTGCAGTTAGAGTCACCATGTGCTTTCTACCCACAACACAATGAATAAATGTTGAAAGCAGCAGTTTAAAATTTATTTACATTTATACAATGATGAAGTAGCACACAAAATGACCAATTGTTTCAAAATATAAGCATTATGTGACTCATAAATATCAAGACAACTCCCCGATATGTTCTTTTCAAGGATTGCCATGACATGAGGTTCAGATTCCTGCATCTTCATCTTGGGAGTCGGATAGATCCTCAGTCACACTACTAATGTCACTCACATCACTGTCACAGTCAGTGTTACAGTCACTTTGTGAGTCTGCTGAATAGTTATCCTGCTGTCATGCCACAACTGTTCTAGTCTGTGGCTGCCTCCTCCTTTGTCCCCCACTGTTCCAAAGGCAGATTGCTTCTTGGGGATTGAACTTGTCAATGTCTGGGGAATTCATTTGTACCACCATGAGGGTCTGTGACTGTGTCCGACTGCAGCTTGGAATGCAAGCTGGACTTTGTCAGCTTCAGCTGGCTGAAACCTCCTCTGCCTCAGCTGAACTTGCAGGCAGTGTCAACAGAAGATCCACAAGAGCTAGGATGCTGGGGTACTTCTGTTGGTAAGCAGCATTCACCTTCTCCCAAGTCAGACTGTGAATCTGCCCAAATCTGGAAAACAAAAAAGAAAAGGCAAATGAGAAGCATTCAACACTCTGACAACTTACACATATTAACTTTCTTTCTCCATAAATAAGGCAACAAGTTCTTTAAACATACATTCAACTCAGAATTGACAAAGAAACTTTCACATACCTTGCATACAGTTCAGTTTCAACATAGTCCACTCTGTTTCGATCATGTCCCTTTTTCACAGTAGCACCTTCTAGGACTGGTTCGTAGTGTTCTACAATCAAGGCCACTTCCTGGTTTCAAATTCTGAAACACCCAAAAATAAAAGCGTTAGATTTTTTTTGTCCCTGCCACCATTCCATTCCAGCACAATTATCTAATTGCCCACAATAAATTCTGTTCTACCTTGCCGAGTGTCCTTGTCTGGCCATAGGGTAAAGCTGGCAACTGTTGCAACACGTAAAGCTGTGGGCTTGCATCAAAATGATCCTGCAGACTTTCCTCCAAACTTTTGAGTACCTTTTGCGGACAGCAGTGATGTCTGAATTCCGTACCAGTGTTTGTCCATACAGCTCTGTGACACCCTCCACTTGTCGTTCCTTTGGTCCAGGCCTAAAGGAGAAAAAAAGGAAATACATTGAAAAATACTACTAGGCTAGCTGCTAGCAGATCATGCTAGCAGATCATTACATCCTTCTTTAGCTCATACCAGAGTACTCACCTTGTATTATACTGTAGAACTAGATATAATCGCGTAAAGTTTATATTGCGCAGATGAGTCATGCCCCATGATCGCACACACATACATTCGCCGCTTTATCATTTCAAAAGCAGCTATTACCCGCAGCTGTTCGCTGCTTCTGTCTCCTACTGCCATACTTTGTCTGAACTGCTGCACTAACTGCTAAACTGTTAAACTGTACAGGTACAGTGATGTCCTTAATCAAGTGGTTAAACTCCCTAGTAGACCAGCAACAAAAGAGACTTTACTGCCTTGGAAACCGGCAACTTGGATTCAGATATTCTGTCTGTCACTGCTGGCATATCAAACCTGATGGCAGAATCTGTAGCACATGAACTTGCAGTATCTTCTCCTCCTGCAAAGCATGAGCACATTATGCCATCTACACCCCTGAAGTCCGATTTGAAATTGGCAAGTATTCTTGTGAACATGGGGTAATGAATGCTGCTCGATATTATGAGAGCAAGTATAAGCAGAAAATTAATGAAAACACAGTCCGCACCTTCAAAGCGTGACTACAAAGAGAAACTGGCACAAACTCTTGACCCAGAAAAACTTCCTAAAGTGCTGCCCATAAAGCCCGTGGTAGCCCACGTCTGCTTCTGGCAGGCGTTGAAAGCAGAGTTAAAAATATCGTTAGAACACTGAGATCTGAGGGTGCTGTTATTAATGGTAGACTGTTGCTGGCAATAGCGACTGGGAGTAGTCAAAGCTAAATGCCCTGAACTACTTGTTGAAAATGGTGGCAGCCTATCCTTTTCTAGACAATGGTCCTGGTTGTTTTAAACCGCATGGGTTTCCAGCAAAGAAAGGGAACCAAGGCTGCAAGAAAAACACCACAAGATTTTGAAGCACTAAAAGCAAGCTTCCTCAACAGAATAGCCACAGCGTCTAGCCAGGAGCTCATACCACCTGAGCTAGTCTTAAATCTAGACAAGACCGGGGTTAACTTGGTTCCATGCTCTGAATGGACGATGGACACTATTGGTAAAAAGCAGATTGAGGTTGCGGTTTGGGAGACAAATGCCAGATCACAGTTGTACTATGCTGTAGTCTTTCTGCCACTACCTGCCCCTCAGATAATCTATGCAGGCCGCACTGAACAGTGCCATCCTTCCTCAAAGTTTCCCCAGGTTGGCATGTTACACACACCGATAACCATTGGGCCAACACGAGACAACAATTGAGTACATTGGTGTGTTATTGTACCATATGTTCACTCAATAAAAAAAATGCAGCTGCCAAGTGTACAAAGGACACTGTTAATCCTGGATCTTTTAGAGGTCACACAGCGAAAGAAGTGCTTGACACTTTTGAAAAGCACAATATTGTGTCAGTCTATGTCCTGCTTCGTGCACAGACATGCTACAACCCCTGGACATTGCCGTAAATAAAATTTTTAAAGATGAGCTGAAGCAGATTTTACAGAATGGTATTCGCGAATGAGGTAGCTGCCAAAGTAGCAAACTCTGATACTGCTCCAAACATAAAGATGAACATCGAACTCAGGACAACTTCACTTAAAATCGCCACGCTCAGTGGTTGATAAATAACTTTGCTAAACTCTCTGCTCAACCAGAGGACTGCTATAGAGGATTTGAGGAAGCTGGCATCCTACAGGCGCATACAGACTGTCTAAATGGTAAGTTGCTCACCGCTTAGAATTGCCCTGGCGGTTGCCCTGACAGTTTGCCTAACTTTTTAAGCCTGTGACTGTGCCTTGCAGATGCTGATGGAGATGGAGATGGCGTGTAGCCGAAACTGGCGTTCTGAAGCTCTCGTATGCTTCATTACTGCTCGTACTAGCGTGGCAACACTTTGAAACCTTTTTTTTTGCACAATTTGAATTAAATAAATGATTTTCTCACCTGGCAAACATGTTAATGGTATTGTTTCATTCATACAGTACACACAACTCGGTATCCAAGAAAGCGACATTTCAGTAACCAGGAAGTAATTGTACCGACCACGTGGTCCCCATTGATGAGTCACAGCATGCTCGTAGTACAGCACGGTAGAGAGTAATATAGACTTAAAGAAGAGTCAGAGGCAAAGCGTGTGTCTAAGCAGTGCAGTAATCTACTGTATTGTACTGTATGTCGCTGTGTCCTCAGTGTCCTCTTAGTTTACTCTTAGTTTAACAAGTGCTGTCAATTAACATTAGCTGTAAAAATAATTACGGAACAGGACCATTAGCGATTATAGCGAAACTATTTTACAGTGAACCATTCTAGTTCTACAGTATGTTTTTAAAGTTTCCAGGGTTGACTGCGTAGTTGCAAACACATCAGCTACAGTTGCATCCCTCTCCTGGGCCACACAGGATAGAAATGAAAGAACACTGAAGACATCAAACATGAAGTGTGACAATTTCATGACTTCTGCCTGCCGAAGGATCTTCAATCCGCCTGCAGCTTTGTTCATCTGCTCCAAATTCACACCCTGCCTTTGCTGCATCTGTAACACAAAACAGAAACATTAAAATGCACAACAAAATGCACACATATTAAAACTACATGTCATATGTTTACAGAATCATGTACAATGTACCTGAGTCATGTGTAGAACTACAGCAGGACACCCTTCAGCAGAATCTGCAGAGCCGTTTGGAGGTGAGGAAGCCATCGTGTGCCACCAACTCTAGTCAAGTAAAAGGACACATCTGTAGCGCTTCATATGCTTCTTTTAGTTTGCTCCTATTTAGCGGTGAGTTGTGATAGAAGCAGAACACACGCAGCAACAGATTGCTTAATCTGTTATAAATGGGGATGGTTTTCAAAGCTCCCTTGTAGGCCAACTCAAGGCGATGGGCAGAGCAGTGTACTGATTGCATGCATGGCTGCATTTGTTTCAGGAGGGTAGCTACCCCATTGGTCTTGCCGACCATCACAGCTGCTCCATCACTGCCAAAACCCACCAGTTTTCTTGTCCACCCCTCAGTTGGTATATTGAGCTTTGTTTCCACAATGTTTGAATAGCCCTTTTATTGACTGGGCATCAGCTTTTGCCACAGTCTGCAGGCCACCAGCTGGTTACACACTTTGCCTGTGGTGGCAAACCGCTTATAGACAATTTCAGCCTCTGTAACAGAAGAGTCAGTGGTGCCATCACTGATGAGGGAGAAGAACTTTGTGCTGTTTATCTTCTCTCTCAGGAGATCTGTTCCACCTCTGCAATATAGTGTATGAAACAGCATGCATACTTGTCATTCGGTATGTTGAGCTGAGGTCCAATCCCTTCATATCGTCCAGACTGCACATCCATGCAAAGTCTCTGAAGGACGCCCTTTCTTTGCAATGGCGTGACATGTCTGGAATAGTTTTCCAGCTGATCTAGAGTTGCTGGTTCATAGTCTTCAGCATCCTCTGCAGTGCTCGTACCTGGGATAGGCGGAGCTGGCATACCCTTTTTTTTGGCCCTAATGTGACATTCACTAATTCCATGTGAAGTAACAGATTCCAGTCTAAGTTTTCAGTTCCATGGTAAAAATTATTTTTATTTCCCCTTGCCGATCTGCAGATCATCATGCTTCTGACACAAATTACAAAACATCACGGCCCAGAATATTAAAGGTTGCGCCATGCGCAACTCAAAAATCGCCATTCTGCGATATTCAGAAGGGGCCAGTTGCCACCAAAAACATGCTGAGCAACAGCACAATGGAAATGAAGGCATGCGCAACGAAGGGGCGGGTCCATGCATAAAGTGCGCAATGTGATATCGAACACTTGCGCAAGCGCAAGAGTGGCTCAGCCGAAGCCGTATTAATACGGAATTGAGCCAAAATAAAAGGCCTCAAGGAAGTGGTGCAAGAACCTAGCAGGCCGCAAACTGGGGGAGAGAGAGAGAGAGAGAGAGACAGAAGAGACAGGAGCTGGAAGGGCAGAGAGGGACAGTGGGTCCAGGAGGACAGAGAGGCCAGTGGGGGTGCCGGTGCAGTGGAAGCAGCAGTGGGGGCAGCGGGGTAACACAGGAACAGCAGCCGGGGGGCAGAAGCCAGGGAGATGGACAGTGCCAGCTTCCACATGGAAGCTGTAATGAGGGTGAGACACTATGCTGCAGGGGATGTGGCGCGGAGGGGCCGTCGGCAGTATGCCCCGGCAAGCGGTATCGATGCCCGCATCAGCTGAGCTGTACACAGGCGTCGAGATTGTGGGCGGTACCGCCTGAACAGGGCAATACTGAGGCGGCTCTGCGAGCTGTGCAGTGATGTGATGCAGGCACCCTCACGGCCAGTCACGCTCTGTCCGTGGAGACCAAGGTGACAGCCTGCATGTGCCTGCTCACCAGGGCACCTTCCAGAGGCCAACAGGGGACACCACAGGCATGACACAGTTGGCCACGTCATTGCATCCTCACCCAATTCCTCAGCACTGCTGCCTCATGCTCGGAGTACATCCATTTCCCCAGCACCGCAGCAGAGCACACAACAAACATGCAGGAGTTCCACAGGGTAGCACGTATGCCTGGCGTGCTAGGGGCCATAGACTGCACCCATGTGGCCATTCGCGACGCCACCTGGCCCCACGGCCAGGCATATCGAACCGAAGGGGTTTCCAGTGTCAACTGCCAGGTGGTGTGTGATGCCACTGGGCGCATTATCAATGTCTGTGCCACACCCTAGCGGAGCACATGATGCCTTCATATGGCACCAGTCTGCACTGTGCCATCAATTTGAGTGGGGACATCCCCACGGGTCATCTAGTGGGTGAGTACACATGTATGGAATGCAAACTCTGGGCAAGGGTGGAATGACACAGGTGCCATGGTAGTAGCACACAAGGATATAGGCAATATGGACCTGACGCACACTGATCTCCACTATCTCCACACAGGTGACTGCGGATACCCACTCCGTCCCTGGCTGCTCACACCGTACGGCACCACGACCCAAGCGCAGCTATGCTTCAATGAGGCACATGCCGCAACACGTAACATCATAAGCGGGTGTTTGGGATGCTCAAGGCACGCTTCCGATGCCTGGACACCTCCGGCGAGAGCCTACAGTACAGCCCCCAAAGGCCTGTGGGATATTCCTGGCCTGTTGCATCCTGCACAACATGGCCCAAAGACCATGGGATAGCCGTACAGGTCCAAGAGGGGACAGCGATGGGGATGCCAGTGGCGCGGTGATGTTGGTGATGAGCAGCCCCTAAAGACGGAGAGACCCCGACTGACCGGCAGGCCCAGCTGCATCGGGACACCATTGCGAAGAGCACCGCCCAACACAGGTAAGTCAAGGGGACATGTGCAGGCAACACTGTCCATCGCAAACCACAGGCACACAGGGAACACACGTGCATGAAGGTCAGGGAGTTGAAGGTTCCAGGCATACCAACACACCATCAGAGAGGGTGAGCACTCATATGGACACACACACACACAGGCAGCGTACATGGGCAGCAGCACAGCACTGCGAAGCGACATTGCCAACACACAGCACCACCAACCACCCACCACCTGGACTGTCCGCGTCGTGTGTCGGGACCTGGGCACCTGCACCTTGGTGTACAGTGCAATGCAGGCATCAGGCACCTGTGGACAGCAGTTGGGAGAGTGTGCAGGTGGTCCGTGTGTCAGCGTGGTGAGCAGAGCACCCAGCAGTGCACTGCCCACCATGACACGTGCACACAGGGCAGCACCAGACAGGGCCTGCACTGGGAGACAGCTCAGTCAGGTACACTGTCCCAGCCACCACGGATGCGTGGTGGCCCGCCATGGCCCAGCAGCACTGGCAGGCTGAGCAGGGGCCACATCGGGTGGCGCTGGTGCACTACCAGGGGTCCCACTGCGTGAATGTGACCTTGCCCGCACAGGGGTCTGCATCCTGCCAAACAAACTTGCACCAGGGGTGCTCGGGATGCCCACAGCAGAACCCGGCGTCGACAGGCCTGGTGTCGCCTGACGCCGGAAGCGGGGAGTGGAGGCGCCTGTGTGTAGGTGGAGTACAGGGGCACCTGACAGTGTGGTCAATGCATCGCGACAGAGACCACTGCCTGGGTCAGCCTGTCAATGGCAGCGGTCACATCCGTCCGCAAGGACCAGCTCAGCTCGGTCCCGAGCACACTCCCTGCTATGCTGCTCCACGGACACAGACAGTGCCTCCACGGACCTTGCAACCGCCCCTGCAGCTGTACCGAGTCCTGCAGCAGGTGGGTGTCTGCGTCAATGGGTACTGTGCCCCAATGGCATCGTGACCCCAGGGTGTGGATGGTCTGGTGCACAGCACCCCTTGAGGGTGGGCGCTGTTCGCCAGGACCAGGTATGGAGGTGGATCAAGGCGGTGGACATGTGCCACTCCTTGACACTGCCCCCAGACCTGGTGTGCAGCTGCTGCTGCCGCCCCTCCAACTGCTGAGCCCCAGGTCCACCTGTTCCACCTCCGTGCTGACAACAGTGCCAGACACCTGCACAGCCACGGTGCTGCCCAACCAGTGCTGACAGGCACAGCCTGAGACTGTGCCAGCATGCTGGTACACAGGTGTGAACCAGGAAGGCCCAGGGGCACGTGCTGGCCTGCCATGTGTCCGTCATGGGACACACACCTATCACTGCCCATTGCAGGCCTGCTATCATCAATGGTGCAGGTGCGTGCCACTGCCATAGGCACAGCATGCTGGCATACCTGCATTCCAGACTGCTGTGACACAGGCTGTACCCCTGCA
Organism: Neoceratodus forsteri; assembly: GCA_016271365.2. Taxonomy (NCBI): domain Eukaryota; kingdom Metazoa; phylum Chordata; order Ceratodontiformes; family Ceratodontidae; genus Neoceratodus; species Neoceratodus forsteri. The sequence continues at coordinate 603,047,582 of JADMNL010000023.1, forward strand.
CCGTATCACTGACACGGAGTTGTTGGCCCAGCGTGCATGCTGCTGCAGTGCCTGCAGGCTGGTGGCGGTGGATGGTCCCTCCTCCACATCCAGCAGGTCTGCATCACTGTCTGGACCCACCACCACCACCGTCTCCTGAAGATGAACAGGATCTGTAACAGAAAGAGAGTACATATGAGTGCATGTGAACAACAGCCCCCAACAACACCACCATGTCATACCGTGCAGTGATGGGTTTCCACCTGTCTGGAATCCTCCTAATGCGCCCACAATGGCACTTTCGGCTGCATGGCGCGACCAGTGTCTCCTCTGTGAGGTCAGCTGCAACACCACTGGTGGGCCCCACCAGTGCCAGCACGTCGCCGCCCTGAAGGCTACCACCTTCTCCTTCAGCCTCCTGCGGTCAGTCCCATCTTCTTCTTGCATTCCTGCACAGGCGCTGGTGGCTTCCGTGCAGGTTGGCGGCCGAGCTACCTCCCATGCAGCTGCGTTTCCTGAGGGTGCCCCTCCGTCCACTCACTAGTGGCTCATCCTCCAGGTAGGCCTGGAAGAGGCCTCCATCTCTGCAGCGGTGAAGTTCGGCCTCCTCCTACACCGCCATCCACACCTCAGCTTGGCTCTGGTCAGTCATGGTGATCTGTATGGGTGGCAGTGGACACCTGTCACTGTGCAGTCAACAGCATTTCCCCATGAGCATAGCTGCCAGCCGAGGCGGAAGCCCCACGTTTCCTCTCCGCATGGCAGATACTGATAGAAAGGGTGCCCTTTGTCCCTTTCTAAGTGCCCTTTTCATGCTCAGCCCCTCAGCCTTTATCATCCTCCGCCCCATGAGCATTGTCCTGAGCATCACACAGCATGTAACTCACCTCTCACCTGCAGTAACCAAATCTGGCCAGCACAACCCACTGTCGCATTTTATAGTGCAACACATGCAAATGAGGTGTGGCGCAACTTTAATGACATGCTAATCGGCGCCCTGCGCCTTTGAGATAGCTGATCGCATGATTTGCATATATCGGCTGAATATGCGTATTTGCGCGCTTGGCACCGGAAGTCAGCTGAGCCAATGGCGCGGGTTTGGCTGTGTGCCACACTGCATTGCGCATGCCAGACAGCTTACACATGCGTCTGTCGCGCTGCAGACCTGCTGAGCGGCGATAGGCGATTCAGGCCATAGCCACCATTGTGCCAGTGGCGCTACAGCACTGGGCACTATGCTGGCGCTGGCACTACTGCGCGATAGTCCACTGTGGCACTGGTGCGCAGCTTGGCGATCACGCCAGGATGCCTATCGTCCGATGGCAATGTGTGGCCTTGCGTCATTACCGTGACCTTATGTATGCCCTCTGACCCCTGGCGCTGTTGGCATGCCATTATACGTCCTATTGCGTGTCTGGTGACAGCACCATGTGAAGTAGGCGGGCTGTTCGAACAGCGCGATTGGAGCCTGTGGTGGTCTATTGCGCAACAACTCCACGTGGGGTTACGGCGCGGTGGGGCGCCATATTGCCTGCTGTAAAGTTGGTGCCATGGCTAGGGGAGGGCGGTGTCCTGGAGCCAGATTGAAGTGGCCAACCTGGTGGCCCTAGTTGAGCCACACTATGATGGCCTGTATGGTGAGGCGCCCCTCACCAGTGCCAGGACTCAGCTGTGGCAGCAAGTGGCTACTGACCTGGTGGAGATCACTGGATGGGGCGGTCTGCTGAGCAGTGCGGCACCCGGTACAGTGACCTCCGCTGGAGGAGCCAGAACATTTCATGGCGGCTGCGTCACGTGCCAGGCGGGGTGTAGTGCCTGAGCCCAGGTGAGTGTACCATCTATGCACCTATATTCTCTGTAGGGGTGTGTGTGTGCTTGGGTGGCTGTGCACAGGTGCCGGCTCGGACACGGTTGGCTGTGTCAGTGTGTGCAGCTGTGCGATGGATGGTTATGGCTGTGTGGGCAGGCACTCTCACTGGGGCAGGGGCACTCTGCTTTTGAGTCACACTGATGTTTGTCTCAACATATTCTCCCACAGGCGGAATCTGAGGACACAGGGTGGCGGTGACATGGGCCGTGCCAGGGCGGTGCGGGGGGTGTTGTGCCCCAGCAGCAGCAGCAGCAGCAGCGGCAGACCAGCTGCTGGAGGAGTGTAGTATCATTACTTCATGGATGCTATTGCATGCTGGGTGGGGGCAAGACCACCAGCCATGCACAACACAACCATGCAGAGAGGAGGTCATAATTCCACTATACAAGACACTGGTGAGGTCCCACCTGGAGTACAGTGTACAGTTCTGGAGACCATACCTACGTATGGACATGGACTGGGTAGAGAGGGTTCAGAGGAGGGCAACATGGATGGAGCATGGATTGCATCACAAGTCCTATGATGACAGGTTGAAGGAACTGAACATGTACTCCCTGGAGGAGAGGAGGAGAGAGGGATATGATAGAGACATACAAGTATCTTACAGGGAGGAACAGGGTGCAGGAATACACTATTTTAAGCGTAAAGATGTTCCAGGACTAGAGGGCATGGGATGAAGTTGGAGGGGACGATTCAGAGGAAACATGAGAAAGAATTTCTTCACAGAATGGGTGGTGGACAAGTGGAACACCCTGCCAGAGGAAGTGGTGGGGCTGACTTGGTCACGGGATTTAGAATGCGGGATAGACATAAAGGAATTCTGGAGGTCAGGGGTAGGGCAACAGACTTATAGGAAAACAGAGTGAACTTACAAGCTCAAATGGGCAGACTGGGTGGGCCATAGGCCCTTATCTGCCCGACACTGTGTATGTATCCATGTATGTAGGCCGACACAGGTGACACGCATCACTGTGCAGTATCACAGCACATCTGTGTATCGTCACTGGTGGTCAGGCATGCACTGGGCACATAGCTGTGTAACTGGCAGCGCACCACGTTGCCACGTCCTTGCCAGCCTAGTTTGTACTGTGATTGGCGTGGGCAGTGTGTGTGGGCGGTGATGCGCATAGCTGGTGCCGCCTGTTTGTGATAGCCATGTGCATGTTCACTGTGGGTGGGTGTATGCCATACAGGTGCGGGACATTGGGCTATATGGCTTGCAGGTTGGGTGGTGTTCAGGGTTGTGGTCAGTCACAGCCATTGACTGTGTTCCCATTTTCCTAGGCCTCGGGCTGCGGAGGATGGAGAGGATGTCAGGGCCATCCGCCAACTTGTGGGGCAGAACGCTGATATCCTGCACTTTATTCACCATCATGGTGTGCGAGGAGGTGGCACAGACCTGCAGGACACCAGCAGGGAGGCAGAGCAACCAGCTGGGCCATGATTTCTCTGCCCTTCCCACTTCTCCATCCCTACCACCTGCCTTCCCTCTCAAGTTTGTAATCCTACCCTTGACCAACCCAACCTTGTACCCATCCCCCCTTGTAAATAGTTGGACTTGTTTCTATACTGTTTGTTGTTGTTTAATACATTTTATATGTTTATACAAATAATGTGTTGGTCTGTGATTTGCAGCTGCCTATGGGTGCCCAGTTGCGAAGTTGTACATGCCATCTGGGCTGGTATGGTCCTGGGTATGTGTGTGTGTGTGTGCTTGTGTGTGCATGGGGAGGTATCTCCAGCATGGCAGTGACTTTCGGTTGGTCTTGCCATCTGCCACCCACTGCTGGGTGCACAGGGTGTGTCTGGCTTGTAGGCTTCTGTGTTGCACGGGGCTGGCGAGTGCTGGGGGACTGCATGGTTTCCTGCAGTGCCAGTCACTACACATGGGTGGTGTCCTGGGGTCACAGTGCAGGGTGTGCTGTGCGTGGGGGGGCTGATATGCACTGTGGTTGTCAACCCCTGTGTGGCACTCTCCGCCTGCCAGTGGTTGTGCTGGGGTGTCATGGCTCTGCTATGCTTTGTTGGCTTGTCCCCATGGGCACGTGGATCATCCATCCCACCCCAGTGATGCTGTGCTTGGGGTGTGCAGGTGTAGTGTGGGTTCTGCAGTGTGTTCCTGTGCCCATGTGTGGCATGGCTGGCGGTGGACCCCAGCCTGCCTCCTGGATGTGCAGTTCCATTGCTCTGGGGGGCTGTGCTTGCGCTATGGCAGCTCTGGAATGCTCAGCTGAGCTTCCCTGGTTGCTCCATAGCGCAACATTTTGCTCAGCTTCTCCTTCCTGGTTCAGCGATGGCGCGGTATGTGCGATATTCAGGCGTTGGTTGCTTGCGCAATTTGCTCTGCTCCATGTTTGAATATCGCACCTGTTGCTGTTCGCGCAACTGGTTTAATGCTTGTTCCTGCTGTTGCGCTACTTTTGGCGCCCAGTTTGAATATCTGGGCCCACATCTTTACTGGCACTGTATCTGAGCCAGTCATATTTTTCTAGCCAGGCTGTCTGAAGCGTGGCTTCTCTTACTTCGATCATGTTCCCGAACCCTATTTTTTCTCTTCTTCTGTTACTTCTTTTATTATCAGCTGGATTGCTCACTTCCTTGAAGTATTTCCACATTGTACTAACTCTTGTTGTTATGGATGGCGCAGGTCTGTGTATTAAGTGTCTGTGTCTTTTTGACTGACTTCCCAACCGCAGACCCCTGCCCACACCACTCCTTACACTGACTTTGGTGAAGATTCTATGATGTAAAATAAATAAATAAAAATAAAACAATTTATAAAATAAGTTCAGCTATCACCGCTAGCTCTATAAAATGATAGAACCTCACTACAAAACACACAGCCCCAAACCCTGCAAAACATACCAGGATACCACATTTTATAATTGTAGACAGAATGATTCAACTAAGCAGTACATTTTAGGTCTGAAATGAATTGCTCTGCAGTGGCACCCAAAGCAAACAGCCCCACAACCAGCCACAGACATGCCCAGCCACCCACTACCCTTTTGCAGGCAACATAACAGAAACTGAGGAAAAGACTGTAAAGCAGAACACAATGTAACTAGCCACTGTGACATGTACTGTTTTGCAAATTGCAAAATATATTTAATATCAGATGAGAACAATGGCAAACCCAGACCAGAAGACACTTTCAGAGAGTTCCCCACTGCCCCACACAACCTCAGAAAGCCCCAAACTGCTGTGATTTAAAGAAACACACTTACCTGAGCTTGTAATCAAGGTTTGGAAGCTGCAAAGAAAAAGACTGGCGCACAGTTTGCCCTCAGCCCCCACACAGAACTTCAGAACAAAACACCACCCACTCCCCGACCCCCACACTCAGACATGAATGAACTAAGCAGCACATTTTGTGTAGAAAAATAATTGTTCTTCTGGCCCCACAGTAAGCCACAGACATACTCACACCCACTCACTCAAGCCATGCCAAGCAGCCCCGACAAGCTACAGATGGACTTCAGCAGGAAATGGTAAAATTAAAACAGCAGTCACCCCACTACTACACACTTGCAGCAGGCACGAACTCATGTTTGTTGATCTTCCTCCCCTCCTCCAACACCACCAGCCCCACAGCAAGCAAGACAATCATGCCCATCCCACAAGCCACAGCCCCCTTATTTTCAGGCAGTGAACAGACCCCTCCCCATTTTCAGAAGAGAACATGTGGGAACATTACACACCAGTGACCCCCATCACAATTACTTGGACTTTCATGAAATTCATTCAGCAGAAAATGGTAAAATTAGAACAGCAACATGACCAGCCACAGTAAGCCACAGCAGTCCCCACCGCGTTTGCAGGCAGTAGACAGAAGAGAAAATATGGGAAAATTGAAATTACACCCAGCAACCCCCATTGCAGTTGCTGGGCTGGCCTAATGGCAAGAGTTAGCTGGATTAACTTAACAAGTAGCAGATTAGCAATCGGGGGATAGGCAGTAAAAAAAAAAATAATAATAATAATCACACAGTGAGCACAGCTATTCCTCTCCTGTAACCTGCCCACCACAACATTGTTGCTGCCCAAAACCTCTGAAAATACATGACTGTACCTGTCCGACCCTAATGTTCTGTGGCAGTCGATGATCCAGCTCCAGTCTGCCCCTGATTTTCAAATCCACAGCCCCGGAGAAGGAGAAGATCGATGCCAAACTTCACAAAACAGCAGTCCTGAAACTGATCGGACGATGCGCTGCCACAACCGCCAATCTCCCGTAGCTGAACTTCCATGGCGAGATCCTCCGATGCCAACGAGCACTTGCTGACTGTCTGACTGTCCTCAATCAATTCGCCACCAGCCTTCTTAAAATTTTCAAATCTTCCGTGGTTTAGCATTTCAAGCACACCTTTATTCCCCATTCCAGCACATTAAGCCCTCCTAGCCATGCTTGCTGCCAATGACAAGCTCACTGCACAAATTGCCCAATCCGTTATCAGCCTGTGTGTTGTGCCTGCCATCTACGTCACCACACTCTTCTCTTCTCCTGCTCCTGCTCCCCCTGCTGCTGCAGCTCAAAATACTATTGGTAGCCTCTGTTCTGTCATCGGCTCCCAGTGCTGTTCTGATTGCCAACACTTCGCCCTCCCTGCTGGCTTGTGAAACATTACAGCTAGGCTAGCCAATCGGAATATTAGGGCACAAACTTTGCTAGCCAATATGCTGCATTAACACAAGCCAGTTGGAGAACTTGCAAGGCCTTTTACCTGGACTAGTGGCCGATTAGAGCTCCATACCCTCGGTGTAATTTTGCTGCCATGCACCGTGGAAGCTGATGTCAGGCGCCAAACCGCACTAGCCCACACGGACAGGTAGGAGGCATCTGCACTAGTCGAGGCAATCTGCATTATGCCCCGGACTAGTAATTCTATGTTAAGGTTGAACCCTGTACAGTGAACATTAAGTAAACCAAAATGTTTTCACAAAAAAGGCATAATATTAGACCAGCCTCACACTTAAGTGTGATGCCCCTTGTATGTACTGTTCGCCTTTAAAGAATCAGTACACTACCTGCAAACTATGCTGGAAACAGCATACCCTGACCATTACAAAGCAACAAAACTCCACCCTCCTTACATTTGAACTCACTGGCAACAAAACTTACCTACCTAACAGTGTATAGGAGACCGCTGTTTAGTATAGAAATCAGCAGCATCCCAGTGTTGTTGTACCATCGTTGTAACATCAAGAGGTTGTTGTACCCTCTTGAGCAAATCATCACTATGATAGCACAACAATATCGAACGTGCTGCTGCCACTCCAATCATCGCCGATGCTCAAGCAGTGGTACCAGGACAGCCGTGTCTGTTTGAGCAGGGGACAGAGTGGGGCTCAATCAAAGTGCCAAGTTGAACTCAGACAGACAAACTTAGAGAGACTGGATCCCAGCTGGATATAAGAATAATCGCCAAGTAGGCTTGTTCTGATTTTTTTTAAAGCAACAATTGAGTCTGTGTGAGTGGGAGATGCAGTGGTGGTCGATCATAGACGATGGGGAAAACTTGTAACTGTGCAGTACCATTTAAAAAAAAATGTTCAAAGTAAGCTCTGCTGTTATTTAACTGTTGCCCATACACTATAAAAGACAATGGATGGGCAACAGTAAACAACAACTAATGCTGTGTACATTGATGTTGCATGATAACCTCTCGAAGTGAACACAGTGTTGTTGTTCACTGTTCCCATCAATTTATCCTCTATTATACAAATGGCAAGAAAGAATCCTTGGCTATGATTGGTCAGTCTGTTGGACCCGTGATGTTATCCCAGCACAACATCACGGATCTAGTCACAGCACACACATGACCGAATGACATGACAAAAGAGATCAATGCACATGCCATGTCCCAGGTGCCTACACTTGGAATGGCTCCTATGCACTCTACCAGGACTTTATAATTTTTAAACTAAATCCCACCCTCCCACTGCAACAAAAGAAAACCCCAAACCATCCTGCACCCACCTCGTGTCCAACATGACACAACATACCAATATTTTGGTACTTCTTTTCTTTCTTTTTAGCACGGAAAACCATAAGCTGATGCCACGATTGGCTTCTCTATTCTCCCTGCCAACACCGTTTCGCCTGGAAAACAACAGCTGGATCCAAGTAAGGGAGCATGTGTTGTGTGCTGTCAAAAACCATATTATGAGTTCACTTACCCATCTGCAGTCCATTCTTCTTTCTCCCGGCACAAACACCAACTGTACCGGAGAACCATTACAGCATGAACTACAGGATGGGAGCTCAGAGAGGAATTGAGCGAACCATAAGTCAGCAGGTCAGGAACTGGCCAAGACAGAGGGGGCTGGGAAAGGAGATACTTAGGAGAGTGACTGGTGTGGATTTCCAGTGCTGGAGCACTTCATTTGCTTTTATCATTTTCTCCTGATGCAGAAGTGTAAGCGTGCTGTCTGTACGCTATACCGGAAGACCAGAGCACTACACATGGGGGGCAAACAACTCCAAACAGCCAAATTCAAACATGGGCAGATAATCTCTACTCCTTAGTCATCTGCCTCTGCTGCCCCACACCTGATGGAAAACAAAGACAGCATACGAAAAAAAAAAAAGGAAAGCTACAGATAAGATGTGTGTGGGGGAGACAAAACAAGCTTACAACAAAGAAACATGACACAGATATAGATTCAATACAATTAGTGAGAGAGGAGGTTGGGGTCTTCAGGGGACACACAGTTATGCCACAGCAGCTCCACCTAGTGGCCAAAATAAACCAGCACTACTTTTTGTGTCAGTATACCTCCCTTTAAAAATTAGCAAAAGTGTATTTTTAAATTACACTTTAATCTTTCATTTTATTTTTTTTTTTACAAATGAGCCATTGTATAATTGGAATAAAAGCACCCCCAAGGTGTGAGTCATGCTGGGATAATGTCAAGCCTAAGGTATTGATGATACTCTGCCTGCAGCCTTGTGCCAGCAACCTGAGGCATGATTATCCCAGCACGACATGCGACACTGTTGTGCATTATTCCTTAATTTTATATACTAAAAACTGATAATCGAGAAAGACATACTAAACCAAGGCTCACTTCCAGGTGCACCCAAGGAGGGAAATACAGAGAGGGTAACATACAAAATCTAAGAACAGTATCCAGATAACATAACAATATCTGAGAATACAATAAAATAAATGGAGGTTGCAGTAGGCATCTTTGCACATGATGAAGCACATGGATACCACACGTAAAAGGAGCAGCAATGTACCACAGAATAAAATATGGACACTTATGAAAGAGTCAGGGAAAGAGCTCAGTGCCTGATGGGGTAGGTGACAGTGCAAGCAGTGTGTGCAGACAGAAGGGGAGTCACAAAGGCAATAGCATAGGATGGGACCAAGCAAGAGGGGGTGACAGAAGAGCGGGGAAGGGTCAAGAGGGGTTGGCAGGACCAGGGAGGTAAAGAAATATGCCTTAATTAGCATTTAAAAACAGGAAGTGAGGGGGTCAGGTGTAGGAAAGGAGAAATTGTTTAACCAGGAAAGGCACACTAAGCAGAAGCTTGTTTCCAGGTGTGACCTGGGAGCACAAGGAAGTTAAATGACTTGCTTAGGGTCACACAATATGAAAGTGGGGCTGTGGGATTCAAACCCAGGTCTCCAGGTTTGTAGCTCAGTGCTCTTAACAACTATGCTACAGATTCCAGAGGGAGGAGAAGCAGTAGGAGAAAGCTGGTTGACCTGCAGAGGGAGTGAGGGTGGGGGATAAAGAAGGTGCCTATAAGGAAGTGATGAATGAAATAAAAATATTGTGGAAAAATGTTTTTGATTCTTGATTAAAACATTCTCAACTCCGTGGCACCAAGTGATAGGGGATCGCTTGGCATACTGGTGACCCGAGTTTGCACCTGAGCCTGGGGTGTCAGGAAGCAAAGGCCGGCAGGGAGGGCTCAAGAACATCCCTTGGATGCTCTACTCCCAGGGCAGAGATTTGTGGATATACCACCCTTCAGCAGCACCTTGTGGCTGGATTCGACCTTGCACTTTGTGGCGTGGGTGACTAACACTCCACATGCGCAGCCAACAAAGGACAGTAGGGGTGGGAAAGAGAACAAAGGAAAGTGACCACCCATGCCAGCTGGATGACGGTGGCCCACCTCCCTGCCATGAAGCTGGGAAGCCACGAGCTGCACCTGCCACCCAACCAAGATGCGAGTGGCGAATGGTAGCTCAAGCTCCCCTCCCAGATGCTTCCCACAGTCAAAGGACATCCCATAACGAAGGAATACATCGGGACAGTCAAGGGCAGGGAAGTGGGTGGCAGAACAGGGAAGCGGAGGAGAGTGAGACTGGCCACCCAAAGAACTGGGCGGCCGGTTAGAAAGGGGAAAATGCAACAAAACCAAAAAAACATTCTCATCAGTGACTACTTTAGGTCCCAATTGCTAAAAGGAAAACTTATTTTATTTTGAAGCATAAAACTTGTGTGTTGGTCAGCCTCTGGTGCAGTGGTACTGCTAAAGCTCACGACGCTGATAACACAGGTTCAGGAACGAGCCTGGGTCATTGGGGGTCAGCCAGGAGCTGGAGGAATGAGCATGCCAGGAGATGCTCTTCTTCTCTGGGAGAGGGAGGTTGTCACGCCGCTCAGACACTGCCACCTGTGGATGTATGGGTGGCAGTGCAAGGATAGCAGTGTAGGGAGGAAGGACATTGTTAGGCATTTAGCACCAAGCTCCCTCCCCGTCATTGGTGGACAGCTGCACCCTGCCCACATACCGCCTGCGGCCTGCTGAATGACAGTTCATAGTATGATCTGTAAGCTTACAGATCGTTACGCAAGCTGTCATTTGCGGGCAGCTGGGCAGTATGCAGTATCTGTAAATGAAAACACCATTCATTTTGTAGATATTTTGTGCTGAACAACTGCTATGCTCACAGTACTATACTTTTATTTTTCATTTTAAAGTTATTTGCATTTGTTTGTCAAAAAGTTAACAAAACAATTTAATTTTCTGCTGTTTTTGCTAATTATGATTAAATCTATAAGGTATCTATAAATGAAATACCACTCATTTTGTAGATAATTTTATGCTGAATGACTTTCTTGTTCACAGTATCATGCTATCTTTTTTTTCATTTCAAAGGAATCTGTGTTTTTATACCCCAGTCATGATGGTGATTAGTACTCACCAGTATAAGTAGTCTCTCTCCTGGTGCCTTCATCTCCCAACAATGTAAAATTAATAAATTTTAATAAATAAAACCCTGCATTCCTCTGAACACACGCATTATTTTCAGTCGCTGATGACACTTGTGCCTCACCACCTCCACTGACCATATGCCTACACCACTAATCTGAAGCAAAGCTGACAATATTTACAGTAAGGTGGTAGTTCGAGCACTGTTCCTAATTGTAAGGCTTTTGTTTCAAATGTCCATCCAGCGCTTTTCATTCATGTTCTGCAATTCTTAAAATATTACCCTGTTCTGCTGACAAGTTGTGGACTGTGCAGCTATTTGTAAATGTGATCCACAAGCATGGCAGTCATGTGGTTGTAGCATTGGCAGCAAGGGAATGAGACGTCTGCCCCCAAAAATAATATACATACATGGATGGATGCATGGATGGATAGATGACGAGATAGCTAGATAGATAATCATTTTCACTGCATCAAAATTGTTGTCTTCCTGCCAGCTATAAACTTTGCCTTGTAAGACCAATGAACTGTGCTCACCAGATAGCAAAGAGGTCCCCAAACTGTCATTGGTTTTGCTACTAGATACAGTGAGAGGGCAGAACACACATTTTACCAACTGGTGCATGTATCCCTAAACAAAGTGAATCCCCACCCTACCACATCGTATTATATTAATTTCCCGCGTATTCTTAGTATTATTACTTTGCAAGGCATGTACCACAGTGCAGCACCAGCAGGTGTGTGTGGGTGTTGGCGGCAGTGGAGTTTCGTGGATCACCATAGCACTATCAAAATTGCAGCTTATGCTGATCTACTCATGGCTAAATGTGTACATGCTATATGTACTAAAAGTATGTGTATTTTCCATCCTGAGAAGCAGTGTCAGCTTTATCGTGTCCTGATGATGTGACTTTTTCACTGTTGCCTATCCCCTCCAGAAGGTTTGCTCAGTAATCATATTCACCGTAGTTGTGCATTGTCATGCCAGTATGACTGGATCGTGGATTAATTCAGTTTCAAAAATCATCTGTATGCACTCATGTGTACCTCCTAAAAATGGCTTTGCATACATGTCACTGTCCCAACTGAAATAGGCCACTGAAGGAAGCGTATGTGCAATATTTCCACGATGACATCATATAGATGCATAATCTGCCTGGAGGAAAGTGATTTGATGATCATGCCCAGTTCACACATAATGGGGGAGACACACCACGCAGCACCAGGTTGTTGTGTGTGTGTGTTTGTGATCGTTGTTTGTTTGCCGCATGTAAGAACCGTCCCAGGATCATCAGTCACTTTCCTCCGCCAGATTATGTGCATCTATATGATGTCATCATGAAAAATAATGGTACATATACTGTCAGTGAGCTATTTTGGTCGGGACACTGACATGTATGCAAAGACATTTCTCTGCTCCAGGTTGCCAAGGTATAAAAGCACTCCATGATCAGTAAATGAAGTACTCTATTTCCCCAGTTCAATACACATAATGTTATATTGCTGACCAATGCATGCCAACAAAGATATAGCATCTTAGGGTAGCATCTCTCAGAAAAAGAGATGTGCAAGAACAAGGGGACACAATTTGAAGATGGGGGGATGACTCGGGGCAATGTGAGGAAGTATTTTTTCAGAGGGGTGGTGGATGCATGGAACAGCCTTCCTGAGGAGGCTGGAGTCTACAACTGTGGAGAATTCAAGAATGCAGGGACAGACATAAGGCAATTCTTGTGGGGGTAGGAAGAAATAGGCTGTTGGTTAACTAGGATCTGCAGCTTATCCTGTAGCTAGGAAAATGGGCAGACTATCCCTGGCACAAAGAAATACAGGTGAGGGGGTATAGGCAAAGTGGAGCATTGAGGATGCAATACTTGAAGCAACATCCCATTGTGTTAGAGAGAAAAGGAAGTACAAAAGAAGAAGGAAACCACTTTGGTTCTCAAAACAGTAGCAGAAAAGGTCAGAGTCAAAAGGCTGGCCTTCAGGAAATGTAAGGGAACACAGCGGGATGAAGATAGGAGGCATACCAAACTTCCCTAAGGGAAGGCAGTAAGGCAGGCTAAGGCCCAAACCGAGAAACACTAGCTCAAACAGTAAAAGAAGGTGACAAGACTTTCTATAGATACATTAGTGAAAGGAGAAAGTCCAGAGGGGGTATTGCTAAGATCAAGGAGATAAGGGGCGTGGTGAGGAGGAGGACCACGTAAAAGCATCTATCCTAAATAGATACTTCTGCTCAGTGTTTGCTGAAGAGAAGGTAGGGCAGGGCCCACAGCTCAGCACCATGGACATGGGGAGGGAGGTGAGCACTAGTCCCTTCACAAAAGAAAGGGTCCTACAAGAGCTCGATAAGTTCAGGGTGGACAAGGCAATGGGACCTAATGGCATACATCCCAGGGTACTAAAGGAGCTAAGGTGGAACTAGCAGAGCCATTATCAGAACTGTTTAGTGAGGTCTCTGAACACAGGAGGCGGTCCCAGAAGACTGGAGAAGGGCTCATGTGATCCTGCTCCACAAGAGTGGTAGCAGGGAGGAGGCAGGAACTACAGACCAGTCAGTCTTACCTCAGTAGTGGGCAAGATTATGGTGGCACTCCTTAAGGAAAGGATAGTAGCAACACCTGGAATCCATAGGAGCACAGGATCCAAGACAGCATGGGTTTACAAAGGAAGGTCCTGTCAAACTAATCTCATAGATTTTTGACTGGGTAACCAGAGTGGTGGACCAAGGGGAGCAGTTGATGTCGCCTACCTTGACTTCAAGCAAAGCTTTCATACTGTTCCACACAGAAGATTTATTAATAAGCTGGGTAGGCTCGTGGGTCAGAAGTTCGCCATCTGGGTGGCAAACTGGTTGACGGGCAGAAAACAGAGAGCGTGGTAAACGGTATACAGTCAGAAGAGATGCAAGTCACAAATGGGGTCCTCTAGGGTTCAGTCCTGGGGCCAGTCCTCTTCAATATCTTCATCAGTGACATTGCAGATGGACTGGAGGGTAAGGTTTGTCTGTTTGCAGATGACAACCCAGATCTGCAACAGAGTAGATGATCCAGATGGGGTGGGCAGAATGAGAAGAGATCTGGATAAACTAGCAAAATGGTTGGAAGAGTGACAACTGGGGTTTAATGCAAAGAAGTGCAAGATCATACACATAGGGAAAGAAACCCTGAAGCCACCTATAGGCTGGGAGGGGTGTTGCTGGCAGTCATAAGGGAAGAAAGACTTGGGCATCATCATCACGATGACCTGAAATCATCAAGCAGACTGCCGTGATGAAGGTAAGGCTAGGGGGATGTTGGGGTGTGCTAGTAGAGGTATCACAAGTCGTAAGAGGGAGGTAATAATTCCTCTTTACAAGACACTGGTTGGGCCCCATCTGGAGTACTGCGTGCAGTACTGGAGGCCACACCTTCACAAGGACATTAACAAATTGAGGCAGTCCAGAAGGGCAACCAAAAATAGTGCAGGACTGCATCAGAAAACATGAGGACAGATTAGCAGACTCAATATGTATCACCCTAGAGTAAAGGAGGAGAGAGGTGGTATAGTCGAAACATTCAAACACCTTAAGGGCATTAACAAGGTGAAAGAGTCTTAACATGTCAATATAAGAAAAATAGCAGGGGACAAGAGGACACAGCATGAGATTAGAGGGAGGCCGATTAAGGGTAATGTGGAGGAAGTTCTTTTTCACAGAAAGGATGGTGGATACATGGAAGCAGCCTACCTCAGGAAGTGGTGGATATGAATACAGTGCAGGGCTTCAACCAGGCATGGGATAGGCATAAAGGGAGCAATACAGATAAGTATGAATAGATAGGCCATTGACAGAGCAAGGCCCGGGCACATTCATAAGGTAGAAAAGAAATGGGCAGACTGGATGGGCCTTGGGGTCCTTATCTGCCGTCAACTTCTATGTTTCTATGTTTCTAGACTAGATGGGCCAAGCAGTTCTTATCTGCCGTCCAAAGTCTATGTTTCTATGTTTCTATCCTTACACAATCATGTTGTTGTTGTTTGTGTTGACTACATATGTGTCAATGTCCGTGGATCAGCATGTCGCTGCACTACTGGGTGTTCATGCTAATCTACATAATGGCAAACTGGATCTACTGGAAGATGTGGTGTGTACTTCTGGAGAACCAATGTCTGCTTTGCATCTCCTGATCATGTCACCTGTTGAGTGTTTGAAACCACAGTAATGACAAGGAGCATATTGTTCCATATCCATAACATGGAATGTTGTAGTGCTTGTTTATGCATCTGCACTCGAACTTCACACCCTTACACCCCAGTGGTGTTGGGTTATTGATGATCAACAGGCGGTGACATGTTCATTGCATTCTATCATAGCTGCCTAGTTCAAGCCACATGGGAGTGTCAGTGGACAGCTGTGAGTCAGATGTGACCTGAACCATGTTGAGGCTGCACAGTGCAAGCCACATGTGAGTGTCAGGGGCTAGCTGGTGTTCAGATGTGACTTACAGTGTGCTGAGCTTGCCCTTTTATGCAACATCTGCCAGTCATTGTGTCCTGTTTGGGGTAGCATGTGACTTGAACCTGGCCATGTCTGCCCAGTTGAAGCCACATGTGTGTGTCTGGGGACAGCTGGGTGTCCGATGTGGCGTGAACCTGGTAGAGTGTGCACAGTGCAAGTCACATCGGAGTGTCAGGCCAGTTTTGTTTCACATGTGACTTGAACCTTTCAAAGGCTGTGCAGTTCAAGTCACATCATAGTGTCAGGTGCCAGTTGGGTTTCAGATGTGACTTAACCGTGCCAAGACTGCCCAGTTCAAGCCACATTGGAATGTCATGGGCCAGCTGGAGGTCAGACGTGACATGAACCTAGCCGAGTATGCATATCTCACTAAGTTACAGCTTATGAAACCAAAATCCATGTTTGTATAATTATCCCCTGCCTCTGGGTAATGTGCAGATAGTAAATTTTTAAAAAGTCAGTCTTGCACTCAGTAAAGCGTTCAATATATCTTACTACATCACTTTCCATTACATATTCAGTATATGAGTAGTACATTGACACACGTTCTTGATAGTCATTCATTGCAAAGAATGTTCAGCATCACATAACGTTTGTTATTATATTTATTGATTTTATTTATTTTGGTGATCGGTAAGGATGACTACAACATTTTTCCTATTTTCAGCCTTGTCCTGGGGGTGCGGGGTGGGGAGGAAGGAGGGGTTGGGGATACAGATGGATGAGATACTAACAACAAAATGGAAAGGGACCTGGGGGTAGTTATATCAGATGACCTAAGGTGGGCAAGCAGGTGAGAAGGCAGTAAGGAGGATGCATAGGGAGAGCCAGTTGGTGAGACCCCATCCGAATTACTGCGTGCAATTCTGGAGACCCCATCTCTGCAAGGACATAGACAGGATGGAGGCTGTCCAGAGGAGGGCAACTAAATGGTGCAGGGTCTGAACCAGATGCCATACTAAGAGAGATTAAAGGAGCTTAATATGTACCCTCAAGGAAAGGAGGGAGAGGTGGACATGATAGAAACTTTCAAGCACCTGAAGGAATCAACAAAGTCCAAGAGGGTAACATCTTTCAGAGAAAGAGATGTGCAAGAACAAGGGGCACCATTTGAAGATAGAGGGGGATGGCTCAGAGGTAATGTGAGGAAGTATTTTTCAAGACAGGGTCATGGATGCATGGATCGGACATCCTGAGGATGTTGTGGAGTCAAAAACATTAGTGAAATTCAAGAATGCATGGGGCAGACATAAGACAATTCTAGTGGGGATAAGAGGAAGTAGGCTGTTGGTTAACTAGGATCTGCAGCTTATCCTGTATGTAGGGAAATGGGCAGACTAGGTGGGCCAAGCAGTCCTTATCTGCTGTCAAATTCTATGTTTCTATCCTAAATTGAACCAAAATGTATCTGTTTGTGGTATTTTTGTCAATGTTTGAAATTTGGTCTTGACACTGTTGAAATTCCACTACTCTTTTCGATAAGTGACATGGGATCTTTAACATATACCTGAATTACAACCAGAACAAATAGATGGGACCTCACTTTTAACATTGCAACTGAAAGATGGCACCTCATGAGTGCGCACCCCCTCATGCTGCACTACAGCGTCAGTATTGTGCTTTTTAAGCCAAGTGCCTGGTGTGGTGTTAGAACCCACAGCCTTCTGATATTCCAGCCTCAAGGTGAGTGTTCAACCTGCCTAGCCACTGTTATTGTCCTTAAATGCATTTTCAGGACTGCAACAGAATGTACAGTACAACTGAGTGTTTAAATTACTGTTCATGTAATTGTTTTTCCAAGTGTTAATCCAACTGTTATCCAGAAATGTGTCTACCGTTTTGAATATGCATGTATATGTCAAACCAAACATGTAGTTATGTCTTAAAATAGTCACATTACAACTGTAATTAAAAGTACTTTGATGTTTCCTCATCCAACTCAATACATTTTATATATTTCAGGACAATGGCTTCTCAATCACAGGATTTGATCGATGAGTTAGATCAGGAGGTAGAAGCACTGGGTCTGGAGCCCTATCAGTTTGAGCCAGAGCATGGGCCAGATGAGCCTAGGAGAGGATCAGGCAGTGTTACACAGGGCTCACAAATAGATTCTGCAGTTGATGACAGTAGTCAACAACTGGTTAACACAGATTGGTGTCTTGCGCTAAATGTAGCATTATGCTATCTTCTAGATGTGTTTCTGCTGTCAGGAGTGGGAAATAATATCAGAGTACCTAGAAGTGGTCACTTGTGTGACCCTTCATTCCTGATTTCCCATTATTACTCATCGGCAGGTCTGGAGATGGCCTATGTAGCATTTCATCTGTACAAGTGAAGAACTGGTAGAGCACCTTCAGTGCTGCCCAATAGGTTAGTGAGGTTTAAGTTCAGTTCTGATGTGTTTTTCCCATTCGAGTTAGCCAAACCAGGGGTTGTGGTCAGTTTGTACACAAAATGCTGCCCATATAAGTATGACTCCAATTTCTTTAGGGCCCACACTCGGCAAGACACTCTTTTCCACAGTACAGTAAGCCTGCTCCCTGGGAAGTAACTTTTTACTTAGGTACACTACAGGGTGATCTTTCCTTGGTTGGATGTCTGACTCAGTACTGCCCCAATACCTACATCTGAGGTGTCAGTCTGGACTATAAAAGGTCTGCTATAGTCAAGACTTTTCAACACAGGAGCACTGCACAGTGCATCCTTCAGTCTAGTAAAGACTTTTTCACAGGCTGGTTTCCAGGTAATTTTCTAGGGCATCTTTTCTTTACTAGGTTGGATAGAGGAGCAGCCAGGCACTGTAATTGAGTACAGATTTACTATAGTACCCTGCTGTCCCTAGAAAACTCCTGACCTGCTTCTGCATTTCTGGCCTGGGCCATGCCTTGATCACCTCTATTTTCACTTGGTTAGGACAGAGCTGTCCCGGCCTACAACATGCCTGAGTGTGCCACTTCAGACATGGCAACCTAGCACTTCTCAGTTTTGACAGTGAGCCGGTCCTCTGTATCCTGCCCAGCACTTGCCTAAGGTGGGACAGGTGTTCCTCACAGTTGGCACTAAAGATGGCAATGTCATCCAGGTACTCCACGGTGTACTCCTCAGCACCATTTAACACCTGGTTCACCAACCTTTGGAAAGTGGCCAGGGTTTCTTCATTCGAAAGGCATTACTTTAAAATCTAATAAGCCTATTGGAGTGATGAAGGATGACCTCTCCCTAGCACTGTCAGTTTACTTTTCCTGCCAATACCCCTTGGTCAGGTCAACAGTCGAGGTATGTCACCCTCCCAACTTGTCCAGGAGTTCATCCATCCGGGGCATCGGGTGGGTGTCTGACTCGTGATTGCATTCAGTCCACAATAGTCCACACAGAAATGAGTAGAGCCATCCGGCTTGGGCACAAGAACTACAGGTGAGGCCCAGGGGTTGTGGGATCTCTGGATTACTCCTAAATCCAGCATTTCCTCCACCTCCTCCCTCTAATGTCCTTTTGGACAGCCTATGACACCGATATGCTGTCCACCGTATGGGTGCCTGTGTCCCTGTCTCCACACCGTGCGTCGCTAAAGGGGTTAGTCCAGGTTTGGCGTAAACAGGTGGGGCAAAGTCTGCTAAAATCTCCCTTACTTCCTGGATCTTGCCGGGGCCAGCTGGGGAGACAATTTAACTGCCCCACAGAGGACTCCTGCTTGCTTTCTTCCAGCAAGTCCAGAAGGGGTCTCCTTCATCCGTTCCTCCCAGGACTACTGTACATACTGCAAACACCATGTCAGCCCTATTAGCATATGGCTTCATTATTATTTTTGTGATGCTCTAGAAGATGATTTAGTTATGTGATGCTCTAAGAAGATGATGTTATGATGAGGCACCAAAGGTCTGAATTATATTCGGATAGGATAACTGCTATCCGGACAAGGAGAGGCAGGAGTCGACTTAGTATTTCGATGCCCATGAGGCGTTTTTTTGGTACCAAAGGGTAGACAGACACAGTCACAAGAAGGAGTAGGGGATGCCCGATTAACAATAGGCAATTATAACAGGGATATACTGAAATATTTTCGATCTACCACTTTTATGGTTACCACTACAAGCATAAACTTTAGGCTTACTGCCACTCTTATTCTAATACTAGTTTGTACTGTACTTCTATACTCTAAACAATAATCCAGTCTTATTCTGATACTAGTTTATACTGATTATATACTCTAAACAAGAATCCAGTCACATAGGCTACTCAGCACTACATTAGGGTGATCAGCATCACACATCTACAAAAGTCCAGATTTTACAAGAGTCCAGAGATCCGCATCTTCGTGTACACCGTCATTCTTCGTTGGTAGCTACAAGGAAATAAAACAGAACTGTAGAACCCTAATCTCAATTCCCAGCAAGGACCTAGATAAGGCCACTGGGGTGGTGAGAGGTTTAGTAAACAGACCATATATCTTCAGCAAAAGCCCACTCTCTCCAAGGCTGCGGAATGTAGAACCAAAGCAACTGGTTCTGAAATAACACACTGAAGCAAGAGGTTCCTCGGCCAAAACCCACTTCTAGGGTTGCCAAGGATGAAGAAAGACCAAGATCTGCGTGGCGATGAATCCAATGGAGGACTGCCATGATCCGACTGATGTGGCAGCATCCAAGGGCCAGCTGGACTCGGAAGGAACTCTGACAGGACCAGGAACCATAAGAATCTGAAGAGATGATGGTTGACTCTGCAATCCTGGATCAGGAACTAACACAAAACAAAGAAGCAGCGGCAGCGTCCCGGACTGGCTTCGACAGACTCGACTTCGGCGTGAGCGACCAGGTGGGGGCACAAGAACAGGTTCTCCAGATGAGCTCTCTCTCTTCTGTAGAGGCGACCAACCTTGAGGACATCTGGAACAGGAACCATGCAGACGACACTACTGGCACGGCTGTCGTGATGCGTTCAGCGGATGTACTTTAAAGCTGTGGAAAACAAGAAAACGGCGGGTACAATTGGTAAGACTGACGATGGACTTTGATCAAGCGGATGACACAAACGGACGGGATGAGTTGATGGATGATCCTCCTGAAGTGAAGAATGTTGGAAGACTTGATTTGCTGGCCAAGGCACCTAGCTTCACCTGAGCTCTTTCCTTCTAAGACTGCTTGAAAGGCAGAGTAGAGAAATTTACCAGAGCAAGGAGAAGGATTAAGACTTAGTTTGGCTAAGCAGATTTACTGTGTGGTGGGTTTTTATTTTTACTCACAGGGATTGCTACTGTTTGTTGCTAACATTTCATTGCTTTATTTTTCTCTGATTCAAATTGTTGTTGCTGGTATACCTTCTTCTGCATTATTACAAGGTGTGCCTACAGGTGTGTGCTAACAGATTACTGCTGTAATCTTCGGATTCAAATTGTCTTTTGCAAGGTATATCTTCTGTTACTGCTTTATTTTTCTCTGGAGCAAAGTGTTTCTTACAGGGTATATCTTCTCTGAAATTATTACAGGTGGTACTTTACAGGTTTTACAGTTTTATCTAACATTAGGATAAGCTTTCAGGGTTACTGCATTTGTTGTTGACTGATTGTTTCTGCTCTTACCTCCTTGTTCTTTCGTCCGTGGTTCTTCTTTTTAGGCAGGGAAGGGCCCACCACCACCCCATCCCCAACCACCCCACGCTACACTCCTTTTATAGGGTACCACAGTTGTGACATTTCCTGTGCAGAGCAGAACGGGCGGATCAGTGGGGCCTCCACAAGGTGATCTCATTTACAGGGCACTAGTAATTTAACTTGTTATAACAAGTTAAACAAAGCACAATTAAACCATTACTTGCATTTTTTTTTCTCTCTTCCTTCTAATTACTCTGACTAGGTTACAAACCCAGCAACTTATTTGGAATGGATTTCATTAACTGCAGGTACTGTGGAACAATTTTCAGAAGGACAGTCTTACAGGATTTAGGACACTGTCTACATGCCAGCCCTTTGGAGATCTTAGGTCTCAGCTCCGGGCAGCATGGGCAGAGATTACACGCCTCAAATTTCATATTGAAGAGGAAATACATTATAAGAACCACCCGCCATTTCCCAGCATCCAACAGAAAAACCTCGACCGCAGAGGGTAGTTGGTCCAGGAGGTTGGCAGGTGGTTAGGAGGAGCAAATCAGGTGCCCCATCACTCTCTGCTCTCCAACACATTACCTCCAAAACCATATAAACACTACAAACAGGTATCTGCCTCTATCTCTGAAATCAAATAAAGAGGCAGAAGACACTGCAGAGCAGGACACTGCTGCACAGGAGCTAACACAACAATACTCACCCAAATCAGGAACCAAAACTAAACAAGCACAAAGAAATCCAAAAACTTCTGATCATAGGAGACTCCATGATTCGGGGAGTTGATACCCATCTCCAGCCAGGGATGATGGTCAGATGTCTCCAGGTACATCAGCATGGAGAGACACTGGACCGCATTGATAAAATTGTTCACAAAGCAGGAGAAAACATTGATGTCCTAGTACACATAGGGACTAATGATCTAGCCAGCGGTCAGTTGTGGAGACCAAGGAACACCTGACTAGGCTGGGTGACAAACTATCATCTATTTCATCCGGCATCTCCTTCTCTGAGATCCTGCCAGTCTGGGAGAAGGGAGCAGATGGACGGAAGGTCAGAGAAGGGGAGATAGGGAGCTAAACACGTGGCTCAAGGACTGGTGCCAGGAAAAGGACATAGATTTGTAGGAACTGGCAACAGTTCTGGGAGCGAAAGTTCTTTAAATTTGATGGACTGCATCTGACTAAAGAGAGTCAGTGCATTAGGGCAGAAGTTTGACGTCTTTGCAGAATATTTAAACTAGCAAATGGGAGAGGTGCAGCACCCCATACGTGAATGGGAAGAACACCCCTCCCCTCAGCTAGTGGTCAAACAGGAATTCAGCATGTTTGCCGTTCATTTGCATCACCAGGTAAGAAAAAGGTTTGTCTCCCCACACGATGCACAGGGGTAATGCCAAACTTCACCCAACAACTAACACACCAAAATCTGGCCAATGGAAAATCATGTACACAAATGCTCACAGCCTGGGAAATAAGATCCCAGACCTGCAGGCAATAATGTCAGAGGCTAAACTGGACATAGTAGCAATTAGTGAGATGTGGTTTACCAGTAACCACACTTGGGAGACTTCAGTACCTGGCTATGTATTGTTCAGAAGAGACCGAGGTGCAAAAGGGGGAGGAGTGGCCCTGTATGTTAATGAAAATATCAAAGCTACAGAAATTCAGAATACACATAGAAGCCAGAAGAACTGTGGGTCACCCTGAAACAGGAAATGGGACAGCCATAAGAACTGGGGTTGTCTACAGGCCCCCAGACCAGAGGAGGACATAGACACATTACTGTTAGAAGATATACAAAACATGACAGCTAAAGGGAGGTTCTGATAATGGGAGACTTCAACATGCCAGATACAGATTGGTCAATACCAGCAGGAACATCTGCCAGAACTAGACTCATAGTGGATTCCCTGCAGGAGAGGGCCTCAAACAACTGGTACAGCAACCCACAAGAGACAGGGCTATCCTAGATCTAGTACTGACTAACAAAGAAGGGATCACAGATCTCCAGGTAGAAGGTCACCTGGGGCCAGTGACCATCACATGGTATGGTTCAATTTGGCTACTACATCTAAATCATCCCATTCCAAGGCAAAATATGGGACTTCAGAGGAGCTGACTTTGATAAGATGGCCAACAGAGTTAAGCTAGCCCTGGCAAAAGAAACACAGGTGAGGAGGTACAGGCAAATGGGCAAGCATTAAGGATACAATACTTGAAGCAACATCCCATTGTGTTAGACAGAAAAGGAAGTGCAAGAAGAAGGAAACCACTTTGGTTCTCAAATACAGTAGCAGAAAAGGTCAGAGCCAAAAGGCTGGCCTTTGAAAAATATATGGAACACAGCGGATGAAGATAGAGGAGCATACCAAACTGCCCTAAGGGAAGCAGGTAAGGCAGTAAGGCAGGCAAAGTCCCAAACTGAGGAAACACTAGCACGAACAGTAAAAGAAGGTGACAAGACTTTCTATAGATACATTAGTGAAAGGAGAAAGTCCAGAGGGGTGTGCTAAGCTTAATGGAGAAAAGGGAGCATGTGAGGAGGAGGACCCTGTAAGGCATCTATCCTAAATAGATACTTTTGCTCAGTATTTACTGAAGAAAGGTAGGGCAGGGCCCACAGCTCAGCATCATGGACACAGGGGAGGGAGGTGAGCACTACTCCCTTCACAAAGAAAGGTCCTACAAGAGCGCTAAGCTCAGGGTGGATAAGGCAATGGGACCTGATGGCATACATCCCAGGGTACTTAAGGAGCTAAAGGAGGAACTAGCAGAGCCATTAGCAGAATTGTTTAGTGAGTCTCTGAGCACAGGAGAGGTCCCAGAAGACTGGAGAAGGGCTCATGTGATCCCACTCCACAAGAGTGGTAGCAGGGAGGAGGCGGGGAACTACAGACCGGTCAGTCTTACCTCAGTAGTGGGCAAGATTATGGAGGCACTCCTTAAGGAAAGGATAGTGCAACACCTGGAATCCATAGGGCACAGGATCCAAGACAGCATGGGTTTACAAAGGAAGGTCCTGTCAAACTAATCTCATAGATTTCTTTGACTGGGTAACCAGAGTGGTGGACCAAGGGAGCAGTTGATGTCGCCTACCTTGACTTCAGCAAAGCTTTTGACACTGTTCCACATAGAAGATTGATAAATAAGCTAGGTAGGCTCGGGGTGGGTCAGAAGTTGGTCAACTGGGTGGCAAACTGGTTGACTGGCAGAAAACAGAGAGTGGTGGTAAATGGTATACAGTCAGAAGAGATGCAAGTCACAAGTGGGTACCTCAGGGATCAGTCCTGGGGCCAGTCCTATTCAACATCTTCATTAGTGACCCGCAGATGGACTAGAGGGTAAGGTTGTCTGTTTGCAGATGACACCAAGATCTGCAACAGAGTAGATGATCCAGATGGGGTGGGCAGAATGAGAAGAGATCTGGATAAACTGGCAGAGTGGTCAGAAGAGTGGCAACTGGGATTTAATGCAAAGAAGTGCAAAATCATGCACATAGGGAAGAGAAACCCTGAAGCCACTATAGGCTGGGAGGGAGTTGCTAGCAGTCACAAAGGAAGAAAGAGACTTGGGCATCATCATCACTGATGACCTAAAATCATCCAACAGACCTCTAAAGCAGTAGGTAAGGCTAGGGGGTGTTAGTAGGGGTATCACAAGTCGTAAGAGGAGGTAATAATCCTCTGTACAAGACACTAGTTAGGCCCCATCTGGAGTACTGCGTGCAGTATTGGAGCCACACCTTCACAAGGACATTAACCAAATTGAGGCAGTCCAGAGAAGGGCAACAAAATGGTGCAGGGACTGCATCAGAAGACATATGAGGACAGATTAACGGAGCTCAATATGTATACCCTTGAGCAAAGGAGGGAGAGAGTGATATGATCGAGGCATTCAAACACCTTAAGGGCATAAACAAGGTGAAAAGAGTCTAACATGTTTAAATATAAGAAAAATAGCAGGACAAGAGGACACAGCATGAGATTAGAGGAGGCCGATTAAGGGGAATGTGAGGAAATTCTTTTTCACAGAAAGGGTGGTAGATGCATGGAATGGCTTACCACAAGAAGTGGTGGCTATGAATACAGTGCAGGGCTTCAAACAGGCATGGATAGGCATAAGGGAGCAATACAAATGACTATGAATAGATAGGTCACTGACAGAGCAAAGGCCGATGGCACATTTATAAGGTAGAAAAGAAATGGGCAGACTGGATGGGCCTTACGGTCCTTATCTGCCATCAACTTCTATGTTTCTATGTTTCTATGGAAGGATGTCTTCTTCTGAGTAGAGACTGATTCTGAGCACGTGGTGTAACAGACCACACTAGGAGACTGCAGTGTGGTAGAAGATTGAGACTGTCTTCGTACAGTAGTAAACATATAACTGAAGAATGCCCAAAGAACTGTGGAATAGTACAATAATTTGCGGGAAGGCAAATTATAACTTCAAGGGCAATTGTTACTGATAAGGGCCAATGTCCAGGTGCTTAGAGCAATAGTTCAGGTACTTGGACCAATAGTTCAGGTACTTAGGGCAATAGTTCAGGTACTTAGGGCAATAGTTCAGGTACCTCGGACAATAGTTCAGGTACTTAGGCAATAGTTCAGGTACTTAGGGCAATAGTTCAGCATAAGCAGTACAGTAATCATAGTAAATTGCAGTATAGGCAAATCGAACACTCTCAAATGAACCCCTGTTTCTATGGTAGGGTATTTTGGGATAGGATCCCTTACTGTCACGTTGTGGCTAGGGCCTCCTTTAGTACCACTAGGCTGGCTTGTCTATTCTGCTAGGCGGGGCCTCCCTTTAGACCAGGCTTTACCTGGGCCTAATGCCCTACCATTACCTCGGCCTGAAGCCCTACGTTAGCTTGAGCCTGCCCTATTCCGCTAGGTTGGGGCCTCCCTTTAATACCACTAGGCTGGCTTGCCCCTATTCCGCTAGGCGGGGCCTCCCTTAGTACCACTAGGCTGGCTTGCCCTATTCCGCTAGGCAGGGCCTCCCTATAGTACCACTAGGCTGGCTTGCCCTATTCCGCTAGGCGGGGCCTCCCTTTAGTACCACTAGGCTGGCTTGCCCTATTCCGCCAGGGCCGGGCCTCCCTATAGTACCACTAGGCTGGCTTGCCCTATTCCGCTAGGCTGGGGCCTCCCTTTAGTACCACTAGGCTGGCTTGCCCTATGCGCCTAGGCCAGGGCCTCCCTGTAGTACCACCACTAGGCTGGCTTGCCCTATTCCACTAGGCCGGGGCCTCCCCTACAGACCAGGCTTCACTCGGGCCTAATGCCCTACCTTTACCTCGGGTCTGAAGCCCTATGTTAGCTTGAGCCTGGTGCCCCCACCTTAGATTGGGCCTGGTGCCCCACTTTACAATGGGCCTGGTGCCCTCGAAATACTGGGCCTGGTGCCCAACTTTGTACTGGGCCTGGTGCCCTCGTTACCTTGGGCCTGGTGCCCCACCTTAGATTGGGCCTGGTGCCCCAATTTACAATGGGCCTGATGCCCACTTTGGGCCTGATGCCCCACTTTACAATGGGCCTATTGCCTTACTTTATATTTTGGCCGGCATTGCCCTTTTAAATGGCGTTGCCCTTTAAATTCTCAGCTCACTGAGAGCTGCTGTCACTTATATGCAGCAAACCCCACCTCCGCTGCCCTCTCATCAATATTCACAGGCCGCTATGCTGGCCTTGCTTCGACCCCTCCTGTGGGCGCCGCTAGTCCGCCTCCTAATTACTATTAAATTCGTGGGTCCTAATGACCCGATGTCCCTGTGGCGCTCGGCCGCCTTCTTTAAGCGCCTAATGCACGTTTTCCCCACAAATGCAGTCCCCCTTTACAAACAGGCGGTCAGCACTGAATGCTGCTGCCAACTCACCGCTCTGCGGTCTTTGGGAATCAGGAGGCTACCGGGAGGTGGGAGGTACTGTAGCAGAGGGAGGGAACATACAGGCAGCTAGAGAGATGGCTCCAGGGCGCCTCCGGCCGGACTCGAAGATGCAGCTTGCTTGCTGCGACATGGGACCAAAAATTAAATTGAAAATACTCTCAGGGGCCAAAATAAATAAGCAGAAGGGCTTTTAAGCCTATAAAATGCGTCGAACGGATGGTTTCTTTTTCTTCTGGTGCGCCGATGGCACATGGGACAGCTGAACTAAACAGGAGTAGGAGTCTTCAGGCGGGAGGCAGCACAGGTCCACAGCAAGCCCAGAGGGACGGCTTCAACTCAAGGTAAGCCCTAAACTGTCCCCTGACTTCTGTGTCCTGCCTCCTCAACCACTGCCCAGGATCAACTGACCAACTGTGGAATTGTATTTGAAAGTTAAACCTGCCTAGGTTCTAGAATGGCTGGAATGGAATGCTGTGCATGAGCCACTCAGCACAGCGTTCCATCTAGCCATTATGACATGGAATGCTCACAAAATCTATCTTTTGACCAGCTGTAAGTGCACAGATGCACTTTTCTTGTGTTACAGTGTTTGTGTGAGGTAGGTTGACTTTTATGTCCTGAGGGCCCCTCCGTACAATACCCTGCAGCTTACCCCTACAGCAGGTACTCTAAGCACCTGTGTGTATTCTCGTTCATTTATTTATTTTATTTATTTTCTGGAATGACCATCTTTGGGGCATTACAGATAATTTTTTAGTTGTTTAACCAGGGTAGCACACTAAGCTTAAAGCTTTTTACAGGAGCTTCCTGGGAGCACAGGGAAGTTAAGTGACTTGCTCAGGGTCACACAGTATGTAAGTGGAAGCTATGGGATGTCATCAGATTTGCAGCTCAGAGCCTTAAACCACTGCGCTATACTGCCTCCCTCATGTTGACATGGTACATTCTTTCTGTATGTCTTTTGCCAGGTAACTCTATGATATAGTTCACATCATTTACCTTTCTAACTACTTTGTACAGTCCTGCCCACTCAGCCTGCAGCTTGTCTTTCTGGACGGAATAAGGACCATGACTTCCTGACCCACCGTGTGCAACGAGCTCTGGCTTTGTGGTCGTACCACACTTTTGTTTCTGTTGGGCAGCTGTCAGGTTGCTGTGGGCTGTCCCATAAGCTCCTTCAGCCTTTCCCTAAACCTAAGGATGTAATCCACTATGGGAGTGCCCTGGTTGGTGTGCTTTCCTTCCCAGTCCTCCCGGATCAAGTCTAGGGGCCCATGTACCTGGCGTCCATATAAGAGCTTGAAGGGGAAAATCCTGTCGACTCTTTGGGCACCTCCCTGTAAGTAAACAACAGGTGGGGAAGGTATTTCTCCAGTCCCTCCATGTGCTGTTCAGCAAGCGCTTGGAGCATTGACTTCGAGGTACCATTAAATCTTTCCACAAGCCCATTGACTTGGGTGATAAGGTGTGTGCCTCTGCACCACCCACACTTCTCCCACAAGCATTTCATCAGGTCCAACATGAAGGAACCCCTCGATCAGTGATAACCTCCTGCAGAAACCCAACACAGAGAAAATCCAGTAAGGCATCTGCCACTTGTCTGTTCTCAGTGAGGATAGATAGGGTGACTGCCTCTGGATACCGGTGGCATAATCCACCACAGTGAGGATGAACCTCTTCCCAGAGGAGCTGGGGGTATTTAAGGCCCCAATATCCATTCGCACCCTCTGGAATGGCTCCTCCATTTTGGGCAATAGAATTAGAGGCGGCTTGGGTTTTCTTACCTGCCTTCCCTATTTCTTGACACAGTGATAAGACCTGCAATACTCCTTCACCTGCTGGGTGAAGTTGGGCCAATAAATTCTGGGCCAATCGCTGCATAGTGTCTTGGATTCCCAGATGACCAGAAAAGGCAATATTGTGTGCAGTCTTGAGCAACTGCTCCACGGTACCCCTGGGAATGACAAGCTGTCTGCCTATCACCCCTTCCTCTGTCCACAGCCTGAGTGTACATAAGTCCATTTCCCAATAAACTTTATGTTTACCGTCACTTCCCTGTGTCCGTCAGAAGTATGCCCAAGCCTCAGCTTCTCTAGACTAGGGTCACTTTTCTGAGCAGCTCAAACTCCTTATACATTCCGAAGGCAGGACAGGTCCCTTCAGTCTCTAAACTAGGGTCCCTAGTACTAGCATCAGGGAACTCAGGATCACTGTCATCCCTAACCCTCTGGCAAGGGTCACCCTTCCTTCTTTGCAGTAACCCTCCATAGCTGTGTGGTTAACTGCTACTGGGGACTGTAAGGACTGTAATATTTTATTGATCGACTTATTCAAGTAATTACAATTAAAAGTACATATATTAAAATCAGTTGAAATACATTTAATTAAAAATTACCATATTAAACATCCATCATACAACATTTATAAACTTCAATTTTACATTCACCTATATGGTGTCCACATCATTAAAAATCAATACCAATTTATTGGATTATACACAACAAACTAACCAGCTCTAAAATGAGACGGTCCACAGATGCAATTTTTTCTGCTCAATTATTTTTAGAAAGGAGGGCTACAGCGTGTAATATTTCCAGGTTATGAGATTTCAACAAAAATTAACATAATTTCTGGTTCTAGCTCGATTTTACTCAAAATGTCCCTCACAATTCTTCTTCTATCTTTTTCATAAAGGGGCATAATAGTATTAAATAGCTAAGAGTATCTCTATCTATTCCACATTTGCATAATACTTTCCCTCTATTGTCTCTTTACTATATTTGTTTAATTTCCAATTAGCTGTTATACTCTCAAATCTTGCTCGAGTTACTAATTTCCTAAGCTCAGGATTGGTCACCACTTTCAAATAATATTCCAATTCATCGACCTCTTATTTTTTATCATCCATTCATTCACTTTATACTGTTCACATAATGTCGAATCCAGCTGGATATAATAATCTAAGCCAGCCGGTGGCACTGAGGGTTGAGGTGCTGGATGCCACACCGGCGACCGGGTTCGAGAATGGAATTAGGTCGCCAGGGGCTGGCAGGGGAAGGAAGGATTGGCGTCCTCGACAGCTCTCCTTCCTTTGGGGTGAGTTAAGGGACATGCGCTGCACTGCAGTGACACCCAGCGGAGGCTGGGTGTTCGGCAGGTGTGGCATTAACATGGGGAAGAGCCAGTGACATCTGCACGCCTACTTCACTGATGTCATTGCACGCTTCGGGCTCTAGAGAAAAGGAGGAAAACATCTCCCAATCCTCCTAGATGATGACCGCCGTTGCCTGCTTCGCCACCCGCCGACTAATAAGGGGCAGACTGTGCTGTGCACAGCTCGATCACTCAGGGATAAAGGAGGGTTAGGAGGGTTCCTCCTCGCCCACCTGAGGGGGTAATCCGGCCATCAAGGGACCCCAAGGATTTCGCAGTGTGTGGCACTCTAGGAGCAGACTCCAGGGCAGTTGGTAGGGTTGGGAAGCAGAGCACCTTGGTGGCCTGAAGGAGTGGAGGTTAGGAGATAGTAGGGGTGCAGAAAAATAGAAAGTAGAAAAAAAAAATAATCTCTAACCCTTTCTTTAATCCTTGATTTCATTATATCTTTCATTATATGGCCCTCTAAGTACCCTTAAAACAAGAGGTTCAGGAGGCCGGATGGACTCAAGCCAGGTTGCTAAAAGATGGGGCCATGGCTCTCGCGTGACCACTCACCTGGTTGATCAATAGGTCATTACTTGAAGGATCTGTCTCGAGTTGTGGAAGCAGGCGCATGTGGTCCCGATTCATAAGGGTGGGCCTAGAGACCCATTGAGGACTACAGGCCTATCTCTGCTGTGTGCCCTGGCAAAAATCCAGAGAAGCTCGTCTATGCCCAACTTAAGGAATACCTGGAGGCTGTGGAGAATTTCTTTTTATATATCTTTCTTTTATGCATACATATGAAGTGGATTCATGCATACATAAAAAGTAAAGTGTGTTACAATATATTATAATGTAGAAGCTGCTAGTGTAGTTGAATATAGCCAGGTCTGAGTAGAAGCTAAGGGTCATTATAAGTTTGTAAAATTTAAGGCAAGCAGAAGGCAATAGCTCATGCTGGCTGAAACCAGTGGGCAGGGTTGGGCAAGAAGCAGAGATAAGAACATGTAGTTGCATTAAAACCAAGCTGTACGGTACCATGGGTGAGTGAAGCTCATTGTTTCTATTAGGTCAGCTTGACCCAGGCATAAGTATCAAGCAGTGATGAAATAAGCCAGTGGAAAAATACCTAATGCTTCAATGTGTTTTCTTCTGTTACATTGCTGAGAACTTTGATTGGCTAATACTGAAATGTTGATGTTTTTCCAAAATGAGAGAGTGTTATAAAATACTGTGTAAACCTTTGTTCGAGGAGCTCTTGCCTTTAGCGAGCTCCACACATGTTACAGACAATAAACTGAGTTTATTGGAATAACCATTAGGTGTGGTTATTGAGTATATAAATTTAAGGTAAAGTATATACAGTAAAGAGAATCTGCGACCACAGTTTTTGGCGTGAGTCGGCAGGATGGCTTCACTTCTCCGTGTCACACTGTGATCGGACTGACAAGTCCAGCCTCAGGGAAGGTGGCCCCGGAGGTTTAAGTCCCACCATATGTGAGGCCTTGGGAGCGGTGACAGTCATCAGTTACTGTTTCTAGGTGCAGGGGTGGCACCAAAGAGTGCTGAGTGGGCACTTTCGGCGTCAGGGCAGCCAGTAAAAAGAAATAAGAGTGCTTTGGTGGGCGGCACTCGGCATCAGGGGATGCCGAAAAAAGTAAGGGTGCTAAGGGGCACTCGGCATCAGGGGACGCCCGAAGAAATATAGGAGGTTGGGCATCCGAGTCTATCAAGACGCCTTTTAGGGACTACAATGGGAAATATGGAGGACCTCTACCAAATGGATCTCAACCTAGTACTGTTAAAGATTTTTGTTTTGTTTTGTTTGTTTTAAACTGCAAACCAGAGCTCTGGAAAAGACTTGGTTTGGCAGGTTACTAAAATAGCCAAAACAAAACATTTGAAAGGGTTAATAGCTGCAGTGTTTGTAAATTATCATGAAGGTCCTGCAGTCAGTTTTCTTACTCAGACTTGTGTATCGGAAAAGAAGAAGAAAAATACCTTGGCACCAGGTAAGTCTGAATTTTTTTATTCAAAGTTGTTTATGTCTGTCTGTTTTATTTCTGTAATACGTATACTAAACAAGGTAATGCTCCGTATTTCTTGTGCATCTAGCTTATATCTGTGTTCTGTAATTATGTTCTGTTGTCAAGGTTGCGAGATAGGATTGACTGCCTTCAGTGCACAACATGTTACAGGGAAAAAAAAAAAAAAAAAGCTTCTTTGCCTCATAGCTGACTGTTTTAATTGGCTTTATTTTTAATGGAACATTTGTGCTGCCTAGATAGGGTCAGTGAAGAACTTTTGTATGTAGTTGTTGGGTGAAGCAGGTAGTGTTGAAGGTGAAGAGATATGATGTCATAGATTGCAATGTGCAGAAAGATTTGTAGTTTGCAAGCAATGTGCCAAGCCACTGCTAGGTGAAAATGTAATGTGTTAACAGCTATAAATGGCTTTATCATACTTCTAGTTAAAACCAGAAACTTTTTGCAAAATGACAAAGTGCCATATTTTGGCTATCGCCAAAGTGTAACCATGTTATACAAGATGTGTTCACTTACAGATGGTACGTTGTGTTGTGTTTAAAGGTGTTGAAAGGAGTTATTAGAATGTGTTTAAAAAGTGTTTTGTTCTGAAATATTTGGCATGGCGATATGTATAAATGTGTTGGTTTAAAAATTGTCAGTGTTACAAGACAGGCAGGAGGCAGCACATATATCTAAAACACTTACAGTTTTCTAATGAAACTATGGGCATTACCTCAGCAAATTGGTGTGAAACAATGTCAGTCTTATTTTGTGTTAAGTATTTCTTTTTGTGTATGTGTATGTGTGTACTGTCTTGGCCAGCAGTTTTATTGTAAAGATATTTAATATCAGTAGTGTTCAAGGACACTAGAAAAAAAAATAAATAACTGGGTTTGAACGACCCTTGCATGCACACTGTGACCTTTTTGCACGTTATTTGACCTTCTTGTGTTTCAACATTTTATGTTACTACCAGTTCAAACTTGATGTGTATTCCATACCTAAAGCACAACTTTTCACATAAAATGTATGTTTTCATGAAAGCACACCAAGAGTGAACCATGTAATTTGACTTTTTATTGCAAAACTAGTATTCTAAGTGAAGAGGAACAAACTTTTCTTCTTATCTCACTGCTTCTGACTTGCAGCCAACACAGGCAATACTCCAGCTGGAAGGGAGGATTATTCATCATCTCCCATATTTTTATTATATATATATATATATATATATATATATATATATACGATTTTGAAAAAGGACTATTACAGCTGTTTTTGAGAGTCTACCATCTACAGTTAAAAACAATGGTTTTTGTTTTATGTGTGACCATGGTGTAATCATTTTTTTTTTTTTGTTCTTTTAAATGCATTCTAAGAGATACATACGTGCGGTATTACCATCAATCTGGATTTTTATAAACTCAGCTGACATTTTGTCATGCTTAGGATAAGGAACCCAGGACCTTGGCTTCTTTTATCCTATGGAAATAATCTTGTTTATTTTTAAACTGGTGTGTGTTTGTTTTTGTTGTTTGTCTGTGTTTCTTCTCTTTCTTCTAGAAAAAAGTTCCCCATCTTTATAGTAAGGTATGAAACTTACTAAACTAATTGTAATATTATCTTGTTATAATTTAAAGTGTAGTAGGTGGGGATCATGTCACCATCCACAGCTAACCTTTTTATTGCTACAGTATTGAGCTGTCTCTTTCACTTGAGCTGTCTCTTCCACCAGTAGGAGCTTGGGGGAGGGTAGCTACCTTCCTCTATCCTTCCAGTGTAATACCCACAAAGGTTGCAAGGTACATCACTGTTCCCCTAAAGGGGTAAATAAAGAAAATGTATATTTGCCAATAATTGTTTCTTATTTACAGGTTTTAAAAGACCCAAGGTATTTTAACAGCATAACCCAGCCCAAGCCTTTCTGTTTTTCTAGTGCAAACAGTTAAATCTCACACCTATTATTGGTACAAGGGTTTCTGCCCTCAGCAAGTAATCAGTTACGCTGGAGGGTAAAGTTGTGTATGTATGTCCACACATATTCATTCTTTTGATTGTCTTTTCAGCTTTCTTATCCTGTTAAAACAAATGAAAAACAACTTTTGTCATTGCCTTACAGCAATGAATGCATTTTCAACCAGTAAATTCACAGTACTCTTAACATTTCTGGATTCTAAGCTAAGTTTACAGTCTATATGTTTTGTTTAAAATGTATTTTATGCATTATGCATTATGCTCAATACTGAAATTGTTCTATTACAAACATGCTAATGTTTCCACGTTTATATTAATGTTTTGATATACATCTTGCTACACTGTATCATGTGTGTATTCAGAAAAGTTCTCCATGTATAACTTTTAAATGCTCTTAACCAAACCTAAATACTGAGGGCCAGCATTGCTGACCCACCCTACAATATGTTCCAAAGCAAAACCAAAAGTAAAATTAATGCTCCGTTTGTCTTATTACTCACAGGTACCCCTAAAATAAGTGCACTCTATGCAAGTTTTGTCATTTTCAATTTTAACAATTATAATATGCACAATTTAGATTGTACCCCAAACCTATGCTTCAAGCCTTATCTCACTCAGTACTTTAAAGTATGTCACTATACAGGGTAAAAAGGTAGACCTTTTCACGTGTCACAGGTGCAATAGGCACTGTTATTAAATTAGCATGGCCAACAACATATGTATTTGTCCCACTAATTGCATTGTAAAAGGCATATTGTTATGAACAATATGTTTGAAGCGTGTAACTGCATTAAGCAGGTTAGCAAGAGAAAAAGGAAGAGGAGACCATTATGGTTTTATGCATACATATGAAGTGGATTCATGCATACATAAAAAGTAAAAGTGTGTTACAATATATTATAATGTAGAAGCTGCTAGTGTAGTTGAATATAGCCAGGTCTGAGTAGAAGCTAAGGGTCATTATAAGTTTGTAGAATTTAAGGCAAGCAGAAGGCAATAGCTCATGCTGGCTGAAACCAGTGGGCAGGGTTGGGCAAGAAGCAGAGATAAGAACATGTAGTTGCATTAAAACCAAGCTGTACGGTACCATGGGTGAGTGAAGCTCATTGTTTCTAATAGGTCAGCTTGACCCAGGCATAAGTATCAAGCAGTGATGAAATAAGCCAGTGGAAAAATACCTAATGCTTCAATGTGTTTTCTTCTGTTACATTGCTGAGAACTTTGATTGGCTAATACTGAAATGTTGATGTTTTCCAAAATGAGAGAGTGTTATAAAATACTGTGTAAACCTTTGTTGAGGAGCTCTTGCCTTTAGCCAAGGCTCCCACATGTGTGTACAGACAATAAACTGAGTTTATTGGAATAACCATTAGGTGTGGTTATTGAGTATATAGAATTTAAGGTAAAGTATATACAGTAAAGAGAATCTCGACCACAAGGCACACTTGCTGTTGTCCCCATCCCAACATGACTTTAGAGGCCAAACACAGGACAGACACTGCCCTAACCAAATTCTCTACTGATGTACTCAGAAACCTAGACTCGGGATCCTATACAGGGCAGTTTTTCTAGACCTCTCTAAGGCCTTTGACCGGGTGGATCATGGATTACTACTCCAAAACTCTGCGACATAGGCCTCGATGCCCACGCCCTCAAATGGGTGGAAAGCTACCTCTCTGGTTGCTCACAGAGGTCAGGTGGCAGGAGAAACTCTCAAGCCACAGTCCCTAAGGATGGTGTACCCCAAGGGTCTATACTTGGGCCACTAATGTTCTCGCTGTTAAGTAAATGAACTGCATAAACACTCTAAGAAATGTAATGCTATCTCAATATGCTGATGATGCTGTCATCTACAAAACCTCAGTCAACCGGGATGACCTTAGCACCTCTCCAAAGGATATTCACATCATGGAGAAGTGGCTTATCAAGAATAAAATGGTCCTTAACACCAGCAAAACCAAAGCCATGCTGTTCAGACCAAGAGCCCTTGGACTAGATAGAACACATCTACTCCAACTCTCGTCCCTGGAGGGCAACAAGCTAGAAGTGGTTTCTTCAACAAAGTACCTTGGCCTTACCATTGACCAAGGTCTCACTGCAAACAACATGTGGACCAAGTCACGAGTAATCCATACAAAACTCGGATTACTGTATCGGCTCAAGGAACTGCTGACCCAGAAGCTAGGACTGCTATTGCAACTAGTGTCCTACTTCCAACTCTAACATATGCTGCCCGGTCATTCAGGGTATTGCAAAGCTGGAGTTGGTAAACTCACGGACCCTATACAACAAGGTGGCCCCTTTGCCACCTTATCCCACAGGAGCCACCACTGTGAGGCGTGGGCAAAGCTAACTGGCCATCTTCGAATCTGCCTCAGTTACCCTGTACTCTGCTTGGCGAAGAAGATAATTAGCCCTCGCCTCCCCTGAGTCTTGGGGACTCCTCACAGTAAAAATAAACCAGTGCAGCCTTAGATCCTCGGGCCACATGCTACTAGATGTCCCAAGGTCAGGACTAAGGCAGGCCAAAAATCTTTCTCTCATGCTGCCCCTTCCTTGTGGAATAACCTCCCTTTGGAATCCGAGACACCTCATCATTACCGTGTTTCGCACAAGACTCAAGACCCATCTTCTATCAACAAGCATATGCCAATGCCTCCGCCCTTGACACTACAGCAGTGACCTCAATAGCCTGCTCACCTAACTATAATCTTTAGCCCCTAACAATGCTGCATTCTTTCCTCCCCAATCTGAACCTACTAATGCTCTTGAACTATGTCACCTAATGAATCCACAGTACTGTCTCACTAATATGTCTCTGTCAATGGATGATGTAATGAATAACACTGACCAATCAGATATATTAAACCTAGATAACAACTGCTATGTGTAAACAGCGAATACTGTATACCCATGATAACCTGCACTTCCATACGTTTTCAACTGTCTATAATTTCTTGTACTGTTAATCCCGGTCGCCCCTGAAAAGGGGACCTTGGGCCCAGTGGACCTACCTGGTCATCAAAATTCAATAAATAAATAAATAATATCTGTTGGACAAATAATACTTTCCGATATTGTTCCCAGCAACCCAAATGGTTTCATTGTTTTTTCACTATTACTATACTAGAAATAACCTGTAATATTTATTGTACTCCATAGCCTCTTCCAAACATAGTCTAGGTAACTTTTGATTGCTCATATTGTATACCTTCAACCAGTGATTTAATTGTCTTATTTTATTTCACATCCAGTTGATATTGTCCCAATTCTGCCTAACCATTGCTGATGGCGTTCCATTAGGAAGTCCAGGATTTTTATAGAAGTTATTCAAATGCTTTCTAGCTTGGAAAATCATAGAGTCTCCAAATGTCTGCTCCATAGAGTATTTGAGCTTTAACCTTTGCTGTTAAAAACCCTCAAAATTCCTTTTACCGACTGTCCTCCATGTTTATACACAAATCTATTCAGTACTGGCATAAATCTGTTAACTTTGTACATATTTCTTTTATGTGTTTATTCCATGTTCCATCCTGAGTAAAACTATTCATAAATAACAAAATTCTTTAACCACCTCCAATGGATGCCCATCTATTTTGTATTAATATTCTTTTTATTCCTCAAAAGCCAAAACTTTTGTTTTCATAATTTAAGAATAAATCTGCCTTCTTGCATTCTCTAATAAATTTCGTTAACATCCTATTTATGCCTATAAAGCATGTAGATAATAAGGCTACATAGCCGCAAAGGCCAAGTAAGCAATGCTTCTCTCTCTATTCTAGGTAAATGAAAATCTAGATCATATAATTTACTTAATATTGTTTGAAAATGTAAGTTGAACAACAATGGTGAGAGAGTACATCCTGCTTTACCCCAATATTGGATTGAAACCATTGTGTCAATTGTCCCTTTGTTGAGTATCTTACACTTGTATCATTATCTTGATATAATCGTTCAAGTCATTGTCACCAAGTCCCTATCTACTCCTAATCCTTTTAATCTTTCCTACAACATACCCCAATTCACTCAGTCTAATGCAGTTTTAAGTCAACAAATATACAGTGTAATTTCTGTTTTTAATCTTGGTATACTTATAGACTAATTGGACTAGTGTCCAACATTGATCTACTGTAGATTGACCATTTTAAATCCAGCTTGTGCTGTGTCAATAATATTATTTCTTTCAACCCATGTTGTTAATCTATTATTTAATATCTTAGTAAATATCTTCTTACTACATCTATTAAACTAATTGGTTGATAACATTCTGTCTTTTCTCTTTTCAAATATATGGACAATTATATTTAGTTTCCAACTAGCTGGTATTATTCCTTTTTCCCAAATCTTATTAAATAGTATTGTCAAATAAGAGCCCAAGATCGAGCTGTATGAAAAAATAACATCAAAGGGTATCCATGAGACCTGGGGCTTTATGTTTTTAAAAGTATCAAAACCTTCCATACTTCCTCTACCGTTATCAAATTCCTATTGTCCTGTTCTTGTTTTTACTATCCAATCCATTCTTGTCTATTGTTTATTTATAGTTTGATTACTCCTAATTGCTGTATAAAATATACCTTTATAATATTGTACCCATGCATCCGGCTCAATTGATGTAACTATTTTATTATCATGGTTCAATGTACCATTATTAACTATACTCCAAAACTTCTTAGAGTCATTTAATAATACAGCTTTCTCTAATTCTGTCCATAATTTAAATTGATGTCTTTCTTTATTTATTTTCAAAATCCTTTTATATTCTTTTCTTAGTTTGTTCATTTCTTTGTTTTTATTTACTACTAAGCACCCTTTTAGGGCTCTCAACAGCTCATTAAATTTCCTCGTTGCATCCCTACATTCTTTATTATACCATGCCTGTCATTTCCTTTCTATTATAATTTGTTGTCTAGTGATAATATGCCTTATAGCTGCCATATTATATTCCAATATTATTTTATATCATTTTTATCATTAGTACAATTATTAATTTTTTCCAAAATGTCTCTATCATACATTAACTGAATAAATTCCCCACTTTCTATGATATTCCATCCTATGGTATTCTTTCTTAACAATTTTAGCGAGTCAGGTCCCACTTGATCAGCAACAAAATGGGCCTGATCCATTTCTAACACTAATTCTATACAAGCATATTGACTTTCTAGACTTGTCCTTATTCTCATATTAACACATTTTGGTAACAAATTTAGATTAACCCAAACATAATCTATTGTAGATGACCCCGACCTCCTTGATATGTGTAATTACCGATTGTATCACCTTTAATTCTCCCATTCAATAAAAGAAAATTTTTGTCACATAATGTCTCATGGACTTACATTCCTTTATTATTTGTAGCAGTGTCCATCACTTCCCTATTTAGCATCAAATTGTTCTCCTCTAAGAGATAAGCAATAAGTGATATCTTCTGTTATTCCTTGTAGAGTGCCCAATCTTACATTGAAATCACCGACTATTAATATTTTGCTATTAGGGTATTCAAATTCCAATCTATCTAGTTCCCTAATACAATTTCTGCAATCAATCTTTGTCGCCAAATGTGCTATTAGATGTTGGTGCATATATATTTATCAATATCAAGTCATCTTCTTCCTCCTTATGTATATGTGCTATTAATATACTCTTACTATCAGTCTGGATCTCCTTTGTTTTCACGTTGTTATTTAATGTACAGAAGATTTGTAGACCCCTGCATTCCTTCCAAACTTTTCAACTTCTCAGCTTTTTCCCATATACCATATAACCATCTAAGTAAACATCATCCATGTTTCTGAACACATATATACTCAAAAGTTTCTAGATATTTTACTAAATCTGGATCTCCTAATCTTTCTTGTAATCCCAAGGAGTTCCAAGTAAGAATTTTATCTTATTCTTTATTTCTATCTTGTTCTCACTTGGTTCTCTCTTTGTGTATTCTCTTTAGCCCTTATATCTGTAGTCTCCTTTCATTTCTCTTTACAGACAGTCACTGATCTAAATCTGTTAATAATGTGTATCTATTTGATGTCTCTATTATAGCTTCCATGTCCTTGATTCCTTGGGTTTTGAACACCTCATTCTACCCCTTCTATTTCCATACAGACATATACACCAAGATCATGCAAACAGTGACTGTCTCTGTATTAATAATTCTTAAATGTTGCCCAGCTTTATCTTTACCAATATTTGGCCATCCTTTTCACATCAAATGGCCTGAGTTACTTCAGATGCAGCCCTCAGTGCCCAGTAGTATATTTAGTAAGTCGGCCACTTTACTCTTAACATTTTTCTTGTTCTCCATATGAAATTGCTTTATACCATATATAATATCTCTTATCTCCCTCTCTCTCTTTTGACCTCATAATATTCTGAGAATAATTCTCCCAAAGTTATCAAATCTCAACTTGGATTCCCACTTTTCCTAGCTCTTTTGCTTGATTATCAATGGCTTTCAAAATATAATATTGGTCTGTGACCACCAAAACTAATTCTAATTCCGTAATTGGCCTTACAATACTAATACCATTCAGTATTTGTCTGCATCCACTCAGTACAATATCTAATAAGTTCTCAATCATTTTGATAAGCTTTCTTCCATTTCATTGGGCAAACATACCATTTTATACAAGGGTAGAACAAAATCCCTTTTTGTTGTCTTGTT
The DNA here is from genome assembly GCA_016271365.2 of Neoceratodus forsteri. Lineage (NCBI taxonomy): Eukaryota > Metazoa > Chordata > Ceratodontiformes > Ceratodontidae > Neoceratodus > Neoceratodus forsteri. The sequence continues at coordinate 603,088,407 of JADMNL010000023.1, forward strand.
TAAAATTGTTAAAATTTTTCCTCATATTTTTATCTGTCTCCTCCCGTCTCTAATCAATCTCTTTAAGTCATTTCTTCCTAAGCTTCCTTTCTCCTTCATCTCCTCATTATTTTCCACTTTTCCCATACCATCTACTAATTTTACCGTCCTAATTGTCCTTTTCAATCTCTGCTCCTTGATCACTTTCCTTCCATCTTGTAATTTCTTCTCATAACCTTATTGTTCCATCCAACACTCTCTTTTCACTTACTTTTTATTCTTCTTCTGTGTTTTCTTTTGTAACCTTTTTACCCTTTCCATTACAACTTTCTGATTTTACCCCAGATATTACCTTCTCGAACTGTCTTCTTTTGATATTTTTCCTTTGTCCCTTTTTTTAACTCTCTGTTGTATTTTTAAACCTTCCACAACCTGCTCTTCCTCTCTTTTATCGTTTTTTTCCTTTTGTTATCTTTACTAACTCCTTGATCCTCATTCTCACTTACTTCACCTCCCTTTTCCTGTCCTTCTCCTTTTCCCATATATCAGAAATCTATTTTTAAATCTAAACATATGTTTTCTTCCCTAAATATTTTATCTGGGAGCATCACATATTCTAATAGATCTTCCTTCACTTGCCTCTTTTTCATCATATTTCCTAGTTTCTTCCACATTCTCATCTAATTTAGATATCCTATCTTGTTGTATTCCAAAATTGTTATTAATTTGGGTTTTAACCAGATAATCTAGTCTTATCTTGTTGTCAATCATTATTCCTTTTAGAAATGCCAACTCCTTTTTTATTTCAGTTAACTGTTGATAAATCAAAATATTAGATTGTATTGGGTCTCTAAGTACCTTCCCACTTTTGTTATTCCATCTAGATCTAAATACATCATAGAAAAATGTACTGAGTTATGAGACCACAGTGTTCTTCCTCTACCCAGGTCTTTTGAATGTCTGGTGTACTCAGTAACTCATCTGTTACCATTGATTTCTTAGTTTTTTATCTTCTTGTACTACCATTACATTCTTTAAATGTTCTATTTCCTCCATTCTGTTCAATCTCATTTCTCCTTCCCTAGGTTAATGTTGAAATTATTTCTTGAATCAGCATTAACACTAGCTATTATATTATGATACTCTTCTGTTCTTGGTCCAACTTCCATGTCTTTGCCTCTATTTTTATCCATTTTAGTTACCTTCAAAATTTTGTAATATCTCCATTTGGAGTAGAAGTATAAACTATTTCCTTATTATTCATTTTTACAACTACTTCTTTTTTGTTTCAATTTTCCTAGAATTTTTTTATTCCTTTGTTTACTTGGCATTTCCCTAACCAACAGCCCTATTGGACAGCTATCACCCTTTTGATTTCTTTTATCCTTAGGTTTAACCTCTGTTGAATTGACCCTCGTTTACTTCTGGTCATAACAGGCATTTATTCAAAAAATGGGAGAGAAGAAAAAAATACCTTTTCAATCTACCTTAACACAAAATTACTAAAACTATTCAATATCTATATTTCCAATCCTAAAACTTTCTTGTTAGAAAACTTTTTAGCATTCATTAAAAAAAACATTCAATCCATTACCTCTTGTCTAGCTCAAGAATCTTAATAATTGGTAAAACTGAGCAAGATAATAGTAGTAGTAAACAATAAATATTGGTCACCTTCTAGGAATAGTGGTGGTCAGTTATTCAGATATTGCACAATTGTGGGTCAGCATAAAAATACAAATTCAATTTGTATTCAGTAAAAGTCCTAAGCCAGAGTTCCAAGTTTAAAAGTCCCAGAAGCATTAATCCATTTTCCTCCTCTGAGTGCCTCCTTTCAATCCATCCAATATGCTCATGGAAACTTTATTCCTGTGTTGTGGGTTCACTATATAAGAGAAAAGTCATAAAAATTTCTAGAAAATCTAGTCTTATTATAGTCTATTTTCTATACACTATACTCTATAAAAATATTTAAAACCTTGAATCAGAATTACCTTTCTTAAAATAATTAATAACAATGATAATGATCACTACTATTGCTGCACTAACAGTAGCTTACAATTAATTACAAAAGTCATTACTTGTCTAATTTTAAGATATTAGACCACTAAACAAAACACAACAATATTTACACTTGTTTCTCTTGAGTAAATCTTAACCAAAATTCAGTAATTTAATATTTCATGGCAGTTTTGTTTTACCATTAACTTACTTTTCTAGATAAGTTGTCAGCCCACTATCCCAGCGTAAATCTATCTAAGTCCACAGTCTCAGTCAGGTGGTGGCTGTCCAACCTGGAGTTAACCAGCAGCTTCAACCTGGTACTGAATAGCCACACAAGCCCCAGTAGTACCCCTCAGATACCATAAAATAAGTTTAAGAATAATTTTCTGGCTCAAGAATTCAACTGCGCTTCCCAACTTTTGTTTTGGCAGCAGCTAGTTTAGCGTTAATTTGGCATCTATGTGTAGATACAGTTAAGTGTGAGTATAATTTGACTGCTTTCACAAACTTCTCTGCAAATACAATCTTTTGCAACAAGCCAGCATCACAGTTTTACAGTTCAAAACAGGCTACTTGAGTTGCAGTATCTCTAATATACTCAGCACATGCTCGACATGTCGCTGCTTCCTCGCTCTTCCAGCTCACATCTAAATAAAATCACAGATCCCTCTATTAAATAGAACATTGGTTAATCTATAAAATTAATTGACACTGAAAAAATGTGGGCAATTGAGAGCATCTACAATTATCTTTAAGCTGAAGTACTCACTTGCCTTCACTAATTAGGTAATAGAATATCTAAATTGTTTTACACAAGAAGAACATGAGCAACTGTGATGGATAATTTTGCCGATCACTGCCATTAGCTTCAAACTATCAGCTTATTTAAGAACATGTTTTTCTCATTAATTAACTAGTTACCTAATTTAAACTTGCCCTTGTCTCCAGTTAATCAACAACCCCATCTATCTAAAAGTTACAAATGATAATTATCTATTGCTTTTTACTTATACTCCGCTATCATTTTATTTGTTTTAAAGTACTATTTCCTCCATTTTATATCCACAAGACTGTCACAACAACTCTATATCATAAGTTAAATAAATCCCATAAAACTTATACATTTGTATACTTATAGCAATCATGTTAAAAAGGTTTAGGTTCATATCAGGTCTATATCTTAAAAACAAGGCACACTTCAATCGATAGTTCTCCGCTACTTATAATATATCAATCCAGTGTTTAAAAAAGAGTTAAAGACAATAAAGTGGAATACAGCTCTATCTTGATAATTTCCTTTGAGCCTGCTTTGTTTTGTCTCTCAAGTGGCTGTATCTCTCAACAACTGTGGCAGCGCCAACAGTAACTCCACTTGCAGAACCCTTCACTGCACCTCTGTTAGACCTTACCCGCTCAATTTCTGATCTATTCTCCACTCTCTGATGTCTATAAGTCACAACTATCTTTCTGTCTCTCTATCTGCATATCTGACTCTCCTTATCATTGGGGAGAAACCCCACTCTTCTTGCAATCCTACTTTTCGCTTTTTGCCTTCACCTTCATCTTCAAACCCTAGTAGGAACAAACAGCACATCCTCTGAAGAAACTTGATGTGGCTCATAAAAGATGAAAAGAGAGCAAAGAAGCTAAGGCAACAATGGTTTACCTTTTCAAAATAAAACAAGCGTTGCTCTCTCTCCTCTCTCTCCTTCAGCTCCTGGTGAGCGCTCCTATGCATGCAGTAGTATATCACTTTCTAGCTGCTACTGGGAAATTTCTACCCCTTTCATTAGAATCCATATCAGAAGACACAGGCTGGGGAACCAGCCTCCCAGTGGTTTCCACAGCGGCTTCAGTGGGGTTCAGGGAACTACACTTTTCCTTGCAGCCAGCTCACGGTAACTGCACACACTATCCCTGTTTGAGATTGTTGCCAAGGATGACGTCAACTGCTAAGTTTTGGCTACAGCCACCTGTTGCACAGTTCTCCCAGTTTCACCCCAGTCTAGGAGAACACTAGCAAGTGGCAACATTGTCTCCTTCCAGTGAACCCTTGTACAGTTACAGATCTATTGGGTATAAGCTGACTAGGCTCTACCAGATCCCCTTTTACCAGTGTCAGGGATGCCCTGTGTCCCTTAACCCTTGTGTCAGTACACCATTCACCATGACTGGGTGCATGTGTTCTCTCATGTTCACAGGCATGCTTCCAGGGACACACAAACAACCCACTTCTTTCTTAGTCCCATTCTGCATATTGCTTGTCCTTTTGGGACACTGTCTGGAAATATGCCCAGTTTCTTTATTAACCCAACATTCGTTTCTTTTCTCAGAGAAATCTTTCTTTGAAACCTGGGGCTAACTGGTTTCAGTAGAGGCAGTGAGGGTCTTAGCTGACCTGAAGGTGCACTTTTCCATTTCTGCATTGCCATGCCCACCTCACTCTCAGAGCAGGTCTGCTCTTGGCATAGCGGTCCAAGAGTTCAGCAGCCTCTTGCACTGTTTGGGATCTCGGTCCTCCCATCCAGGTTTTCAGCTCTGCTGGGCATGCCCCAAAAACTGCTCTAACAAAATAGCATTTTCAATTTTATCTACAGAGTTTGCTTCAATTCCTTCCATTTTAAACAGTGACATTGTTCGTGGTAGCTCCTCGTAGCTCATGTCAGGGCTTCTCCTGAGCTTCACGGAATTTAGCTCTGTATGCTTCCACAGTTAAATCAAACTTTTTTAAAGTGCAGCTTTAAGTTTGCTGTAATCATTACTGTCCTCATTGTCCATTTGACCCAATGCATCCGAGCTTTCCCAATAAGTAGCAGGGATAGCTGGAAGCTCCAAGACCCTCTAGGAATGTTTGCCTGAATACAAACTTTTTCAAAGGAATTTAAAAGGCATCCATATCCCTCTTTTAATTCAGCTATCAATTTGGAATTTAATTTGTAACCCAGTCCTGTAGTTCCAGTTACACCCAAGCCACTTACCTGCTCTGGTGTTGGTGGTTGAGTCATAGCCTCTTCAGTTCATGTCACCTCTGGCACTCATACTCTTCACGGTCAGCCTCCCACTGTTCCTGGTCAGCCTCTCTCGTTCTAGCTCCCTCTTCTCCTCTGAAGCTCACTGGCGCCCACGCTCTTCATGGTCAACTTCTCGCTGTTCTCACTCCCGCTTCTCCTCTGCAGTTCATTCTCTCGCTCAGTGTCTCTCTGGAACTCCAGTTCCATTTTGCATAACTCAATCTGCAGCCTGATTGCTTCTAGCTCTAGCATGCTGGTGACCTTCCCCTGCTGCTGTGGCCTTTCGCTGGACTGGCCAGCTGCCCCTCCTCCCGGATCTGGACACTGCACTGACCGCTAGCCCCTCCACGCCCAAGGTTTGGTCCTTTACAGTCACAGTCTATGACCCAATGCTCTGGGCATCTGCTGCCATCAGGGCATCCACGAGGTTCTGCTTGATGGTTCTCACCTCGTGCAGGACTCCTCTCTCCTGGCACAACTGCCTCAAGTAGTCTGCAATGTACCGCTGTAGTTGGAAGCCATCTTCTTCCCTAACTATGGCTACTCTAACCTGTACTTTGGAAAAAAATAAAACAGGTAGGAACTTGACTATAAGCAAAATGATATAGTTCTGTTTCCTTTTTAAAATAAATCACTGCCTTATTTTGCAAGTGAGCTGTATAGTATTGCTGACACACTGAACAGTTAAAGCTTGTGTTGCCAAATTTTTCACACCGCTGCAAACCAAATCTGTCACAACGCACTCAGCAGGTCAGGCCTCTGCTCCCACAGTGCCAACCTCCGAACACAGTAATGTGAACAGGTAACAGACAGGGTAACCCTCCTGTCTGCTTATTGGTCTGAATCACCTTTAGTCTCAAGTTCTGGGGATTCAAACTGTGAACCTTATGCTAGCATACCCAAATGTACAGGCTCGGATAATCTTCTCTTCAGGGGATGCAATATATCTTTCGCCTAAGGGCACCTAACCAGGTATCCAAACTGAACCCTTTAGAACTCTATAAAAGACATTGGGTATATTCTTACCTTTTCCCAGTTTAGTAACACCATCAAGCCCTTGAACAGTTGTCAAATTGAACCATCTATATGTCACATGCAAAAGGACTGGTAGACACCCAGGCAGTCTTTCAAATAATATATTTACTAAAATGGATAAAATATGACAAAATGTAAACACAGAACAATATCTCAAAGAGCATACAATTACTTAAAAGAACAAGGGAAGATTACAAAACAAAACTCCTACCACAATACAGTTAGACTTTTCCATCTAATGTATTACCTCTTTAAGTGCAGTTGGAGAACTATGTTTCTTGAGTCCCAAAATATGTCTCTAAACAGTTTAGACACAGTATAGTTTAAATAGACTCTCTCCACACCCCTTCTGTGAGTCATCTAGCTCCTCCTTTAGAATATAAAAAATACAAACATGATGTCCTATCAGGAGGTATATTAAATAAGGTGACATCAGCAAAAAATTCACTTCCTAAATATGACTCCTTAATTAAACATTTCTCTTTGATCTTGATCAGTTCCTATTCCCAAGGCATATCAAAGGGTTTTACAACTTTTAGCACCATGTTGGTATAAAATGATCTTCCTATTAAGACATCATAACAGTTTATTAGACTCATCCTGGCAGACTCATAAAGTCACATTTCGCATCAACTTCAAAGAGCCTAGGCATATCATAAAAGGTAATAAAATGCCATTCTGAAGTAAGTCAGTTAATTAAATGGTTCCTGCTTCACTGAAACTTTGGGGGGTCACCCATGAGCACAGGCTGTCTTATGTGAGACAATCACCTACTATATTTTATATTTCAAATAACACAATAATCATAACCAGCTGGCCAAGCATCACAGTTTGCATCCCACAGTGTCCTATTTCAGTAACGCATTACAGTGTGGTGGCATTGTGTGACACAACAACATTGTCACCACTATCAAGTAATACATAATTCATGGTACAGTCTACTTTGCAAATCTTGACCTGTGGTGGATAACTAGTTCTGCCTTTGGTAAGGGTGCCTCCTGTGCTATGTTGGTCTTCACATCTATTGGTGTCGACACAAGGGCAACTGTTTGCATGTATGCCTGCTTTCAAGTACCTCCACTACTACATCTGTGAGGTACTCATAATTTTATGGTGGTAGAACATCACGCACCACCCACTGCCCTGATTTTTTGCTCCAAAGACACCTATGCTGCTTAAGGCCAACTTCACCGCTACCCTGATATTTTGTCCTGATTGTCACACTTTGCCTTGCAACGTTGTGGTTGTAATCTAATGCAGCAAGCTGTGTCCTTGCTTGCATCACTGGAAAATGGAACTCTAGCCTCTTTGGACAGTATTTTAAAATCAGCGAGTGATACACTTCCAGCTGCCCTGTATGTATGAACTTTGACAGTTGTCTTATGTATTTCAGAATTGTTTGTGGAGGACAATATTTCAGACTGCAATAAACGTGCCTGAGTCTTTCTCAATCCATTTTTCTTGCCAGCAACATCAACAGATAGTGGTGCATGTGAGCATTTCTTGAATAATTTCCCTTCATCCCATTCATGGATATTATAGATATGCTGCAGCACTGATGACCACTTCTCGAAAAAGCATGTCTGGGACTCTGTTGCAGGTCCTTGCAGACCACCACAGGTGGTTTACAATGGACTTGACCCATGGTTGCAGTTCATGCCACTTCAGCTTTGCCTTCTCCATTAGTTTTCTTCTAATGTTATTTGCCATGTGGTAAGGGTCAAACTGGTGATCTATGCTCATCTCTGCATACTTGTCTTTCATTACTTTATGCACACCTATGTGGTGATCGGTGGATACTGCATCAACATGTACCCGTGAGACAGTATTTCATCCAAGCATCAATGAAACCTTTGGTCTCCATTGTGTGTGATGTTCCTGTCTGTGTTACATGTTTTGGACAAAATTTAAAATTTTTCCAGAATCAACGTCCATCATTGTGCATGTGCAGTAGGTGGCACAAAACCAGGGAATCTCAGCATCCATCGCCTGCTAATTTGATGTGACGTCGATCCTTCAAACTACCTAGAAGCTGTTCTTTATGTTCTGACCAAGTCTTATTGATAAATGGGATGAGGTGTTCGGTTGAATGCTGTAATAAGTGGTTTCACCAATTATCTTAAGGTTCATAATGCTTGCAAAATTGTGCACTGCAGAGAAAGATGACCACTGCACAGGATTGAGGCCGCAATTATCAAATTACCAACAGACATTTTGCTTGACACAGTGAGTTGAGACTGCCAATTTATGATTAGATGGCCCATAACACAGCATGTACATAGCGAGATCATGGATCCAATTGAATTAGTTTTAATGGATTCCACTGCAGATCCACATTGCCTACATGTAATGTTGCTAATCAAACATTCCAACTGTGATGTGAAAACAATGTACTTCAGCTCTTGTACATACTGCGACACTTGTTGTTTTATGCCCCCAAGATGCTTCTCTGAGCATGTATGTACCTACGCAGTTTATTCCGCTGTTGGAGCATGTTGCTCTGGTTGGTAATGTTGACTATGTATTTATCTCATGTATACCTTGTAATTCTCCTGGTCGCACCTGAAAATAGGCACTAGCTGTCTAGTGTGCTTACCCGGTTACCAAAAGCAAATAAATAAATAAACAGCACCTCCTCCACATCAGATGTCACATTATCACTGTCACAGTCTGAAGCAGGTCTGTAATGGCATCACTTGTGTCTGCATTAGTTGTAGGTGTGCAGAATATGTCACTGTCAGAGAGCCGCGGTTACCACTGTGGCAAGCAAATTGTTTGTTGGCAGTTTCACAGGCGTGGAGCATGAAGGTATTTGTTTAGCTGTGCTATTCATTTTGGCTGATGACTCAACCACTGATGCATAATGGTGGTCATAAATAAGAGCCCTCAGATTCACCAACGATTAACAAATGTCACACACTAGTGTTGTCTCAATATTAACCTGAACTGCGATCAACCATAATTGGATGCTGCAACATATGTACATCAAGGTCATGTTATAAAATGGCATGAGAAAATCTATAAATCTCATTGGCCAAGAGACACCAGCTGACCATACATTAAGTCTCTATATATGCACAGTCATCATGGTCCTAAACCACATCACACAATAAGCAAATCAGTCCTCCTACAACCAGAACTATCTTCCATCAGTCTCCCTAGATCCAGAACTGATTTTCCATCGCAAATATGGCTGTTACCTTTACATTGTAAAACCTTCAACTGGGCCTAAAAATAAAACTACCTTAAATACAAAATAAAACAAATTAATTAAATGTTTTTTCCTTGGTAATCACACTCTCCTTGCAAACATAAACACATTAGAAACAATAAGTATTCTTTATAGTTTTCATTACAACTATTTCTTTGCTGACAGTGAAAATCCCCTTCTATTTTTACCTGTTCATTGGGAAACTCTCTCTGCTTTCCCTGACAGTGAGATAACTGAGTCTATGGCTTTAGAAATGGCCTTTGTCTGTGTGTGTATATACAGTATGTTAGAAGAGGAACATTCTGCCAGTGGAACTGAGCATAATTTTGAATCCCTGTATTCCATGGTAACCATTCCATGATAAACAGTCCATTTCTTGAATGTGGGAAACAGAGAAAAACACAGAATGAAGAAAGTAAGCAATAATACTATATAAACAAAGGGAAACGGTGGTAAATGACTCATCCTGCTGTTTAGCTTTTAGGACAGAGCAAGCAGTTCATGATGCTGTCAGTGAGTGTGGCAGTTCTGAACACACTCATGCTTGCAGCATTGGGGAACTGAGAAGCCTTCTGTTATGGCTTCCTTTAGTTTTGTCTACAGAGTGAGAGAATAAAATAAAGTAAGGAAGCTAAATGTCATATTTAGAATGAGGAAACAGCATTTGTGAAATGTGGTTGGCAAGGGAATATGAAGCTAATGGGCAGGAAGGCACACACTGTATAACGCTACTTTAATCTAGCACCAATAGGCAGAACGAATATTTTATGTTAAAAGCACAGATTCACTTCCATTTTACTTATTTAAACATGTTTCAAAATAAAAAATGCTTCTAAAACTAAGGACCATTTATAAGCGCAATAAGACACTCCAGGGTTGTGCATTATAGTGCGATAACCGCACTCCTATGGGCAACGGCACCTTCGCCTTGGCCTCATTCCTAACTACGCCCTAGGAGTGCGTTGTCACACCGTAATGCACACCCCATCGTGTCTTATTGCTTACTTGTACAATTTGATCGCTGACAGCTGAAGCGGAATCTGTGCCAACCACTGCACATGTACCATCACAGTTACATAGTGGTTCTTTATGAAAAACAACAGAGTTGCATTTGACGTCATCGGTACTGATATGTTGAACATCACTAATGTGAGTGTCCACATTTTCTTCCAGACATTCAGTGTTTGATGATGGATCAGTTGATGATTCCAGTGTTGTAGTGTTCTTTACATTGTGGAAGGACTTTGATTAGCCTTCGTGTAGCTGTGTAAAATGTAAAAACAATTACACGCTTATTTCTAATTGTAAGATGGAAATTCACATCGCTGTTTCATTAATACAATTTGTAGTAAAACATTTGTTTCAGTACAACCTTTTACAACAGGTAGACTGTGTGTTAAAGTATAGCCTTTTCCAGGATGCTTCACTGTAATTTCTTATACTAACCAATCTATCTGTTATCTGTCTATCTGTTAAGCTATCTGTTAACACTACAACAATATTAAAAGTTACTTTGAACAAAAACCTAATGCTGTACATGTCTTTTGTCTGAGTAACTGCAATTCATCAATATCTAGTACAACAGTACATGTGTAAATACTCATAGAAGGTTACAACTAATACAGATATATTGTCGCAGTCTCCTCAAACTGAAGGTGGACAAAGCAATGGGGCCTGATGGGATTCACCCCAGAATTCTAAAAGAACTAAGGGAGAACTAGTAACACCACTGACTACCCTTCTTAACAAATCATGGAGGATGGTGTGGTACCTGAGGACTGGAGGAAGGCGGATGTGATTCCCTTCACTAAAGTTGGAGCAAGACAGAGGGAGGAAACTACAGACCTGTCAGTTTGACCTCAGTGGTAGGGAAAGTGATGGAATCACTTTTGAAGAAACAGTTGTTGAGTACCTAAAGGCCAGTGTGGTACAGGACCCAAGGCAGCATGGATTCACAGTGGGAATGTCATGTCAGATGAATCTAATCGATTTCTTTGACTGGGTGACCAAAGTAGTAGGCTAAGGAGGGCTGTGGACATGGCCTACCTAGACTACCTAGACTTTAGCAAGGCATTTGACACAGTCCCACACAAATATTAATAAACAAATTAACCAGCCTGAAAGTGGGTCCCAGGGTGGTAGCCTAGGTAAAACATTGGCTGGACAACAGGACACAGAGGGTAATAGTAATGAGTCCACAGTGAAGAAAGCGGGGTTACTAGTGGGGTACCGCAGGGTTCAGTACTTAGTTTCGGTCCTTTTAATGTCTTTAGTGACACTGCAGAGGGACTGGAAAGAAAAGCATGTCTCTTTGCAGACGACACAAAAGATCTGCAACAGGGCTGCTACAAAAGTTAGAGGTGGAAAGGATGAGAAGAGACTTGGCAAGGTTGGAGGAATGATCAAATGTATGGCAACTTAGATTCAATGCAAAGAAGTGCAAGTAATGCCCCAGAAAACAAAAACCAGGGAAGATACAGGTTTTAAATCAGAGACATTTTTCACTGCACGTGTTGTAGATAAGTAAAACATTGTACTTGAGGATGTTGTTTCCTGTTGGAGAGTTAGCTGCTTCAAGAGGGTGAGACACAGTGAAGGGTGACCGTGAAGAGGGAAGTGGAGAGTGGATGAGCTGCAAGTTTCAGGGCTAGCTGCAGAACTGAGCAAACACGCTATATCGTGCTGCCTGTTTCTGCTGTCTTTTTCATATGTTGGTATGTTCATAAGTCTGCACAGGTCAAGCCACAGCTGAGTGTTATGGTCTAGTATAGGGTTCAGATGTGACTTGAACATGGATGAGTCTGCCCATTTCAAGCCACATATCAGTGTCACTTTACTATTCAGTGTCCCACATAGTATGGGCATGATACATGTGGTTAGACATTGTGTTAAGGAATTTTCTGATGGACTGAATGCACAGGTCGTGTTAAATGGGATACAATCCGTGTAGAGCGAGGTGACCAGTGGAGTACAACAGGGATCAGTACCGGAACAGTATTGTTGAATTACTTCATTGATGAAATTGCAGAGGGCTGGAAGGAAAGGACAGGCTATTTGCAGATGACAACAAGATCTGTAAGAAGTGCAACACTTGAGAAACATTAACAGGTGTAATTTACAGTAGTTTGTAATATGGAACTTGTGACCCACTCTAAGCACGTGTTTCAAGCAGTCATTAATACACAGCACCGTTTTTGAGTGTCAATGGTGCACAGAATGATTTTCTGCAAAGCAGCAATGTCACGAAAATTACTGTTCTGTCTACACATGTTCCTGGTATACACTACTGCACTGAGTTTATGGAGGGTGGTGGAAACAAACTGTGATGGACAAATTGAGCATGTTGCACTTACGGAACACTTCTTTTGTGTTTCACAGAGCAGCTAAAAAATGTGCTATAGGGCAGTAATCACAAACAGAACACCAAGCTGATGAGCTCATGGATCAATATGCCAGTATGATGCATGCTATCAAAGGAACTGTGGAACAGGTGTCACAGCACACCAGTGTAAAAGCCTGCCTACAGGGCACATAAAACACTCAATGTCTGTGCAAAAGGGAAGAACCACAAGTTACCAGGAAGGGAGTTTTTTTCGTGGTGCAGGGACTGCATCAGAAGACATATGAGGACAGATTAACGGAGCTCAATATGTATACCCTTGAGCAAAGGAGGGAGAGAGGTGATATGATCGAGACATTTAAACACCTTAGAGGCATAAACAAGGTGAAAGAGTCTAACATGTTTAAATATAAAGAAAAATAGCAGGACAAGAGGACACAGCATGAGATTAGGGGAGGCCGATTAAGGGGAATGTGAAATTCTTTTTCACAGAAAGAGTGGTAGATGCATGGAATGAGCTTACCACAAGAAGTGGTGGCTATGAATACAGTGCAGGGCTTCAAACAGGCATGGGATAGAGCATAAGGAGCAACACAAATGACTATGAATAGATAGGTCACTGACAGAGCAAAGGCCGATGGCACATTTATAAGGTAGAAAAGAAATGGGCAGACTGGATGGGCCTTAGGTCCTTATCTGCCGTCAACTTCTATGTTTCTATGTTTCTATGTATTATTTGTAATTGTCTTTTATAATGAAACTGATATTTTTTAGTACAGTAGGACCCCATTGTAAATAAGCTTTTGCTAAATTGGGTTATCCTGTTTCTGATATCAGAAATAAACTTTTACTACCTTTACTACTACTACTACTTTTATAAAGCTAGGGTGCATCCCATGCTTTGGGAAAATTAGCAGATTGGCAGCTGCTACTTTGGAGAGGCTATGCTTGTGTATAATATCACAGTACACAGGAGGTGACATTAGACACTGTGTATTTTGGGACAATGGACAGATATATGCACAGGACATGAGCACTGAGGGAGGGTGATGGGCATGATGCCGGTCGCTCCACCGTTATTGTGAGCATTTGCTCAAGGTTGCCAATGCTATAGCAATGTCTGCACACCTTGTAATGGTGAGCACCATGCAGTAATAAGCCCACATTCACCGGGCAGGTGAAGCAATATTGCAGGTCTTGTCACCGTGCAAGCAGAATCGGATTTTAAACACCGAGGTATTGTAACCAAAAAATGAACACAACAATGGTCACTAGTGCTGCATTTACAGGGCCAAGAAGACATACAGCTGCCCTGTTATTTGTACAAGTTCAGGTACACAAGGGACTTAATTAATGTTTACATTACCAAGTGTGACTAACATTGATGCAAGCAAGACATGTGACAACTCACCATCACAACATGCTGATGTTGCAAGTGCTCAGAACGTGCAGAAGCAGACATTGCTGGAACTTTCTTGTGCACAAATAAGGTTGGAACTGCGCCCATTTTCAGACGATGAAGCGGCTTTGAGTTCATGAGCTCATGATGGAGGTCCTTCCAAGCACTGTGGCTCAAAGTGTGCTGAGTACACCACTTTATGTCTGCTAAAGACAAAGTTTTTTACTGTAAAACCTGTTCCAATGTTATGGAGCCATTTGGCAGCATGATCAAATTCTGCCTTGTTCTTGTATGGGTCTGGAATAGAGTGTCAACTTATTCCAGGACACGTTCCAACCTTATTTGTGCATCCAAAAGCTTGACACTCAGGCATGGTCTGATGTAAGTTGAAAGGTGGCAACCTACAAGAAAAGAAATGCAAGTAATGTTCATCTAATAGCGGTCACTGCATCATGCATAACATTTAGGTAAACATCATGAAACAGTTGAATCTTTGTATAGAACTTACTGTACCTAATTGTTAAATATTAGATTTGCAGTTTAAACAATAGAATCTTTTTTTATTTTTGGAGTACTCATACACACATTTTAAAAGGAGTCTTTCAGCAGCAGTTATAAAGTACAACAGGGAGCCGGCCTGGTGGCGCTGAGGGTTGAGGCGCTGATGCAACACCGTGCTACATGGGCGAACCGGGTCCGGAATGCACCGGGCCGTTGGGGAAGGCAGGGTAGGGAAAGGACTGAGCATCCGACAGACTGCTCTCCTTTCCCTTTGAGGGTTGTGGCTTCCATCGCTCTGCAACGCCCCTGATGGAAGTCGGGGCACTGCAGGTGCGGTGCATCCAGGGTGAAGAACAGCGGACATCGGCACACAGTGTCTGGACATCACTGCACATCCGTATGTAACCCCTAGATGGCGCTATCCCAGGGGCTACTACCCCTGCCTGATTTGCCTACTAACAGGTTGAGGGGCCTGATCCAATGGCGGGTGCCTCCACCCAGAGGTCAGGGTTTGCAATAGTTAAACTTACTTGGTCACAGCCCTCTGGGACACTGCAACCCCCTTTCTTCCCATTAGTGGCCCACAAACATATCGGAATTACCTTCACAGTATACACTTACCCCCAGGGGTGGTTCATGCACTGGGACCTCCTGTACAATAAGATACAGTGCAACAATCACAGTACAATACTTTAACATAGACAAATACCTCAGGCAGTATAAATTTTGCTGAAACAAACAGCTCGGTTTATTTAGGGAATATAACAAGGACAAGGGAAATCAGGTTAATTAGCTTATCACTTTACTATCTACCTATGGCTCTGTGCCTGGCCTATCCCTACCAGTTACTGTCCCTAGGTACCCAAGCCCTAGTGGCTAGTCAAACCCGTGGCAGCTGGTAGGCCCTCTCACAGTGAAAAGAAAAATTAAACAGTCAGCAGTACAGTGATTCCAGTTGGATTTAATGGGCAATTCAACAGGGAGCGACCCTGAATTAGTACTCACGACCTCCAAACAAGATAGGGTCCTTCAACGTCAGCAGGGCTACTCTTGAGCTCCACGAGACTCTTCACACATTTATATGGTAAAAAGAAAGTACTATACCAGATAGGCTGCTTCTCTATCCCGATCGCAATTACTGCACAATACCTGGGAGAACACACAGCAGATTCAGTTCCTGACAGACAGAATGCAATTCAACAATTTCTCCAGTCTTCTACAGGGTGAGCCTGGTTTCTACTCTTCAGAGATCCTTTGATTCTTTTCACAGGACGGATTCAGTCCTAACAAGCAGTTACACGAACCCGGAACTCTGGGCCTTCACACGTTTTGACTGAAACTGTGCACTGAAGGAGCACAGGGTTTCTTTCCCTTCACTGCCAGATCTAAACTGAAACTCCCAACAGACAAACGGGCACTTCCTTTGAGTTCCTCCCAGTTCTTGACTGGATTGGCTGTCCTCACAATAGACTGCTGCTGTTGGTCCAAAAGGCGAAGTCTAAACTACATCTCCCAGAGTCACTGCCCATACAATCCTCTTGTGTCTGGCTCAGATTATGAGTCCAAGTTCTGATTCGTCCAAGGCACCATTTAGAGCTAGCTTACCCCACACTGATTGGTCCAGTTCAGCAGTTCAAAACCAGAATGGGGAACTAGGCAGACACTGTTCTGACTGCAAAGAAAGCAGGTTAGACAAACTGTAATTTCATTATTACTCTAAATGGTTTCTGGCAAACAGTTACATCTTTCAGATAGGTTCCCTTTGCACTCTAGTGACTGCAAAATGGAGTGAATTGACAGCAGCTTGAGTGGTACTCAATCAAAAGAAACACACAGTCCCCATACAAACTAATTATGTCTGCAAACAGACAGCTCTTAAAGACAGTACCAGAGGTTCTAAAACACTCACTGATAAATGGCTTAAGCGCCAAACACCATTCAGGCTTGGAGCATTCAAGCAAGCTCCTGGAAGTCTTTTGGGAACCCCATTTGCAGGGGGTTACACGACTTCAAGGGAGTAAAATCTTGGAGGATAGTGGTTGCTCATGGCAGCTTGATGGCTGTGCCTCTTCACCCAGGAGGTCCGACAGAAATCGCACTCGGTATCGGATCCCATCCCATCCTGGCAAGAGGAATAGGGGGACCGCTCTGCAGATACGTTACTGTGTTAGCCGGATGTGAGTGAGCCGTCTGGCTGAATGGGAGAATACGGCGCTGGATGACAGGCAGGCCTAGCTGTGGGGAGTAGAAATAAATTCAATATAAAGTACAACAGGAGTGAGACAGAAATGGGTGGGGTACAGGAATGCAATGCCTGTCACCTGGCAGTCTTCATGAACACTTTCCAGAGGTTGCTCTGCCACCCCATTTGCCAGCACCTATACGGTATGACAGAGGACTTATCACTTATCACATACTGAGTCTGCTCTACTCTGCAGCTAGCTCCCCTGCTAAGCAGCTGCCCTCCTCCATTCCCCTCCTTACCTCCCCTTTGCCAAGTCCACCCCTTCTTGAAGCATTCCACAGAGTTACATGCCACCACCTCTGGTGGTAGTGCATTCCATGCTGCCACCACCTTTTCAGTGAAGAAATGCCTCCTCATTTCCAGCCTGAATATACCCACCCTACAATCTCACGTCATGTCCTCTACTGCCTCCCCACCCTCCTCCTGATTAGACCCCTGTGTCTGTCTTGATTATCTCCTTCATATAGTAGAAGGTCTCAATCGTATCCTGTCCCTCCTTTCCTCCACTGAGAACATGTTCAAATCCCTCAGTCTGTCCTCATACAGCAACTACCCCAGACCCAGAATCATTTTTGTTTCCTATGCTGCACCCACTAAGCAGCCTAATGTCCTTTGCAGGTATAGTCGCCAATACTATACATAGTACTGTTGGTGGGGTCTAAACAATCGATCTGTATAAAGGCAGAATCACCTCCCTTCTTCTCAAGGTTATGCCCTTGCTATGCATCCCAGCATTTTGTTGGCCTTTGCTGTTGCCCTCATGCATTGTGCATAATTGTTCATAGATCATGTGATGAGCACCCCCAGATCCTTTGACTACTCTGTGACTTCCAGCATCACCCAAGATGGTAGCTTCTCCTAGGATTCTTTGAACTACTGGCCTCAGACTGTCCTGTAGGTTGCCCTTGATGAAGCCATGCTGCTTCATGTCCTGCACTCCACTGAACTCCAGTAGTGCCACTAGTCTCTCCTTTACGATGCTCTCCATTAGCTTCCCACTATGGATGTCAGGCTTACTGGGGTATAGTTCTCCGTTCATCCTTGGATCCACCTTGTGGAGGAAACACATGAGCCAGTCTCAAATCCTGTGGTACACACCCTTAGTCTAGAGATTTATTAAATAAGTCTGCCAAGGGCCAGCCAGGACCTCTGCAAGCTACTTCAGTACCCTTGGATGACACCATCCAGTCCTGGTGACTTGTCTACCTTTAATGCCCTTAACTAACCCCTCCCGCACCCTCTCCGCTGTGATTTCTCTGTCCGTCACCCCCACGTCTTTGTTTACCTTCCTCCTACTATGGATACCGTCCCTCTTCTTCTTCATAAAGACTGAACATAAGTAGTAATTAAGCACTTCTGCCTTTTCGCTGCCCTCTTATGCCCATCCCACTCCTTCTCAATTATCAAAATTTTGTCCTTGCAACTTCTTTTCTCTGTGATGTCCCTAAAAATGTCCTTCTCACGTTTTATAATACCTTGCACCAGCATGACTTCCCTTGATACCTTGGCTGCCATTACCTCCCTGGACACTACATTCACTTCTTTCAGATACACCTCCCTATCCTCCTCTCTCCATGATTTTCTGAATGTCCTATATGTCCTTTCCCTACTCACCCCATCTAACACCCCTTGCTTATGCAGCTTTGTTTCTTCCCCTAGCCCTTTTAGTGTGGACCAGCAGCAGTTATCTGTTGCCTCCACTAACCACCGCTGTATCATGTCCCACCTTTGCTGTGTGTCCATATTTGGCTGAATTCTGTCAAGAAACCCCTGCACCACCTTGCCCATCCTCCTAAAGTTAAGGTTCTTGAAGTCCAGCACCCTTGTGCCACATGCCCCTTTCTCTTTAGCAAACTATAACTGGAACCAGACTGTCCTGTGGTCATTCCCCTGAGTGGTTCTTCCTCTCACATCCTCAATCATTCACCATTCATCAGAACAATGTCAGGGTGTTCCCTTCCTAGTTGGCTGGCTGACCAACTGTACCAGAAAGTTATCTTATTTATTTTATTTTTATTTTATTTACTGAGGTTTTGGAAAAGTACCTTTGAGTCAGAGACTCCTTTACAAAGGTTCCACGTCACAGAAATCGGATACAAACAGACATTACATGGCAATTCACCTTCATCAGGGCACAAAGCAAGCAATAAACAGAGCAGAGAAAAGGCTAACAGTTAGATACTAGGAATAATAAGCACAGTTCTTAAACAATTTGTTAATACTACTCAGAAAACAAGCTGAACCTGACAGACTTAGTTTGGAGACTCAACGAGGTGGGAAATAAGCGGCCAGAGGCCTTAGTCAGGAGGGAAGGTAATCAGTGGCAATCACAGTAATTAGTGGACTGGAAGTGTTCCTTAAGCTGAGTTTTGAAAGTGCCAATTCAGTTTTGAGTTAGCAAAGAGGTGGGTAGGTCATTCATCAAGATGGGGCTCTGTAGCTAAAGGACCTTTGGAATTGGGAGGTACAGCAGTGGGGTACTGTGAGGAGCTGTTAACAGAGCTTGAGTGCACTTAAGTGCCAGGGCCAAGTAGATTAGAGGTGAGCCGGGGGGGGCAAGGCCAAGGGTAAACTTTTTGCCATGAGGCAGGCGTGGTACCTGATTCTGTGTTTGAGGTTGAGCCAGTTGGTGGTATTATAGCGAGCAAGTGTGGGTGGACGGTCACAACCAGGAGTAAGGTGACAGGCTTTATTAAGGGCAAGGCATAGTCTGGACAAGGCTGAGGTGCTCGCTGTGCTATAGATTAGTAAGCCGTAGTCAAGTAGGGAGAGGACGAAGGAGACAGTGAGTCTAAGGGCGTCTTGAGTAAGCCAGTGTTTGAAGCAATACAGTATCCCAAGGCAGATGTTGAGGGTGGTGGATAGGAGGTGTATATGCTGATGGAAGCTTAGTTCTGGGTCTAGGTAATACCCATGTATTTAAAGAGTCCACTAGTTCGAGAGGGAATGATTGACCATTAGTAGAGGGGGCCAGTGCTCCTCTGGGAGTTCTGCAGGTGGGAGAAGCTCATAACTTTCGTCTTCTTATAGTCCAGTATGAGGCACTGTGAGGAGAACCAGTTTTAGCACCACTAAAGGAGGTTTGAAGGGGTGATGGCGTTGAATGGGGTCAGAAATGGAGGAGTATAGGACAGCATCATCCGCGTAAAGTAGCAGGTTGTCTGTGCAGGACATGGGAAGGAGTTAAGGAAGAGGCTGAACAGCAGTGGCCTGAGAATGGACCCTTGGGGGATGCTGGAAGAATGGGCAGTCTACTGGACAAGGTGTTACCTATTTTGACCTCCTGGAATCAGTCTGAGAGGTAGTCAGTGAACCAGCAGAGGGCATCCAGGGAGAACCAAAGTTGGAAAGTGTGTTAGTTAGAGAGAGTGGTTGACAGTGTCAAGCATGTAGTGAGATCAATGAAGACAGCACCAGTGATATGGCCCTGTCTAAGGCAGAGTGAGTATGGGCCTTGGAGAGGGAGGGAGAATGGAGATGGGCCAATAGTTGTTGGTGCTGGTACAGTCCCTTTTAAATACGGTGTAATGGAGGCAGATTTCCACCGGAGGGAATTTTCCTGACACAAGGAGTGATTTAGGATATGTGTGAGGGAGTTGAGTACCTCCTGTAAGGTGAGTCGTGGGAGTTTCAGATCTAAGGAGTCACTGCTATGGCGGAAGTGGCTGAGAGCTTTTCTGAGGTATGGCTCTGCAGACTTTGGAATATCTGATTGTAGATGGAAGGGGGGCTTCTGTGGGGGAAAGAGGGCTAGTTGAGGGTGGGTCAAAAGAAATAGGAGGTAGGACCTGGCTGAGGGTTTGTGAAAGTGTCGTTGAAGGCTGTAGCTATACATGTAGGATCAGTGGTCAGACACCCATCAACTAAGATCTGGTTGGGCACAGTGTTGGGATTTTGCCACAGATATTCTTAATGTTGTTCCAGAAATTCTGCCCTGAGCCCCAGGTGGAGAGTAAGGAGGATTTAAAACACTTGGCTTTGGCTCTGTGCAAAGCCCATGTGCATTATTTCAGGCCTCCTGTAATTCTGTCTGTCGGTGCGACAGGCATGACACATGGAGAGGTGCCAGAGAGAGTCTCTAGTCCGCATCAGTGGCAGGAGGTTGTTCGAGATCCAATGCGCGGGCTCCTTTGACCATCTTTTAGTGAGTGGGGCAAACTTGTCACATATAGTATAAAGGAATGAATGAATGAAGCGGTCAAAGGCTCTGTCAGGGTCAGGGGTATTCATTACAAAGGACCAGTCCATATTACCAAGATGCGCTCGGAGGGCAAGCTTGCCAGGGCCAAGTTGGTGAAGATGTATTGTGTGGGAGAGTTTAGGTGCTTTGCTGGTCCAGGTGCAGAGCACTGGGAGTGTCACTAAGGACATTTTGGGAGGCGGAGTGCTAGTGACTTTGTGAGGTTGGTTGGTGAAAACCAGGTGCAGCAGCGAGGAAGACCGTGTGCTCTGGTTCAGTCAGGTGGGGATGTGACTACTTGCATTAGATCACTGGCAGTGGCCACATCAATGAGAGGTGCAGTGGTTTTACCTAGCCAATTAATATTGAAGTCCCAAGTATGATCTTTTCCATATGGGATGGGAGGTTGGCCAGGTAGGATAGTACTGAGTGGAAGGCCTTCTGTCCTGGGAGGTATGTATACAGCAGTGATGTGAAGGGGGTTTGTGGGCGTCCCAGGAGGTTTTAGTGTGAGGGCCTGGGGTCCTGGTTCCAATTGAGGGGTGGAAGTAGCTCTCCGTGTAGTGTGGCCTTGGTGTAAATGGTGTAGCCACCCCGCACTTACCCTTACAGTCAGCTCGGTGAATGTTGCAGTCGGGAGGGTTACTGGCGATTCTGGAATCATGGGAAGAACCAGTTTCACCCACAGCAATGACATCGGGCTGATGTTGCAGGACCCAGACCTGGAAAGAGTCACACTTTTTAATAGGCTGTACACATTAAGGAGGCAATGCAATCTGCTGGAAGGGAGTGTGTTGGAGTAGGGGTCGCAGTGGTTGGGGTGAGGTGTATGTTACCAGACATGAGAAGGAGGAGGAGGCACCTGAGGACAGGTGCCAAGTTAACTTTTAGTCAGTGGGATTTGCAGGCAAGATGCCCTTTTGGGGTTAAGAATGTAGGAATGGGGAGGTTAAGTATAAGGGGTGTAGCCAGGAGAAGGGTCTGAGGTATGTGTCGGGGGTGACTGTAGGTGTATTTGGTGGTGATGTTTATAGTGGTAGTAGTGTGCATGTAGGGTGGTGTGACTAGGGCGGTGGACATTACGAGTGATTGTAGGGAGGAAGGCTGGAGTCGCAATAGTGGGTAGCTGATAGGCAGCTAAGTGGTAGTCAGTGTCATAGGTAGGGTGCAGTACAGGAAGGAACAGAGAGGACAGAGAGAGGGTTAAGAGAAGCATGTTGAAATATGTATCAGATGCAGAGGACCAAAGGACAAAGAACTTGCTGAGGCAGGCTCAATGCCCTCTAGTGGCAAAAGGATATAGGCTGCCAATGGTGAAGTGGGCTGATTGGTTCAGCGCAGCGTCTCAACCCTATATAAGGGAGAGCACACCAAGGGTGGTGGTGGGGAGGTGGGAGTCGGCGCTTTAGCATCGGCTGGGCAACAACACAGACAGTCTAATGCGTATCAAGATGGAGCTTATCCACGTGGCGTCGGCTCCGTGTTGTACCTGATGGTTTCGGGGTGGGGGAGGCGACCAGTCCAGGCCCTCACGACCTCCTCTGCGAACCACTGCTAATGGTTTCGGGGTGGGGGTGGGGAGGCGACTCAGTCCAGGCCCACACGACCTCCTCTGCGAACCACTGATGGTTTGGGGCTGGGGAAGGCGACCAGTCAAGCCCTCACAACATCCTCTGCGAACCGCTGCTGATGGTTTAGGGGGGGGGAGGCAACCAGTCCAGGCCTCATGACTTCCTCTGAACTGCTTCTGAACATCTTGTAATGATTCCATCATTACCTGCTCCCTTCTGCATACTATAGTAGGCATTTCCCACTCGGCCCTGGCAGAGTGAAATCCCCATCACACTCCACCCCATTCCACAGTTCCTCCTGATCTGCTCTGCCAGTACTCTGTCCTCCCTTCAGATTGGGATGGTGGCCTGTACACCACCACCAAACTTAGTGACTTTTGTGGGATCTTGGAGTTGTACCCACAGAGCCTCAGCATCACCCTCCTCACCCTCTTCCTATACACACTTTATTCCTTCCTTGACGTACAGTGCTACCTTCACCACCACTCCCTTTCTTCCAATCCTTTCGGATAGCCAGTACTCTGGATCTATCATGTCCCACCACACCCTCCACCATGACAGCCTGTAGTTCAACCCCTTACTCCCCAGACTCCTTGCATTTGGTGTTACCACACTCCAACCCTTGTCCATGATCCCCCCTCACTCGTGCAACATTCCACAACAGATACTCCATTTGCTGACAATGTTTCCTGTATGGATGCACCGCACTCTCAAAGGAGACAGACACAGGAGGGAGGAACATGAGGCCCTACAGAAGACCAAATGCCAGTGCGCTAATCATGTGTGTGTAGTACTCATGTGAGTATGTGTGAAAAGCTGTAGCCAAGCTCTGAATTCTAGTGTCAGCTGGGACAGGGGTACCAGCAGGAGTGATGCAGGTCTTTACTAGTGTGATCATTGGTATCTGTGCAGGAAGTGAACATGGATCATAGGTGATATCTTGCAATACGTCATTAGCAAGCATGTAGAATAGCCAAGTGGTGATGCACTGAAGAGGAGGGTGAAATCACAGTAAACAGTGTAGCTAGCGATGTCGACAGTAGGACAGAGATGTTAATCTGTATTATAACATAGGCTGGTAGTGCTGTGTGATGTGACTGGCAGACAATGAGCAGCTGAACATTCATTAAAGGTGAGAAAAGAGAGAAGCAGTTCAACGGGCAAGATATGAAAATGCAGTTTTACTTCTTCAATAGCGGTCTCCTTCATTCCCATTATTGTGTTTTGTGTCCCAATTTCTGTGTGTTTTTCTGTGGGTGACACCAAGGGATGAGAGATAAAGATACCTTAGACAGACAGCCACTGCTGTGTTAGGTTCCCCACAGAATCTGTCTGACAGAATGAGAGAGAGAAGTGCCTAACAGTATACTTTTCACAGCATAATAAGAGGTTTGGTCACTACTTTATTGTGGTGTTGTGACCTGTTGTCCACATCTGGCCCATGTTATAAGCACAATTACCGATGACTGGCTATGCAGTTATTGTGGATTGAAACAACACCCGATGCTATAAGGACACTCGGCATAGTACGTACCTCTGCGCACCCTTGGTATGTTGATTAATCTACAATAACCACACACCCAGTCGTGGGTTAATGCTTACTCAAGTCATGGTACACTGAAAGGCAAAGGCAGTAAGGACAGGCATGGTGCAACAAGGAGAAGGCCATCACAAAACAGTGTTCAATGATTACAGAACAACAATACTATACCTCTACGCTCACATCAGGAGACACGATTGTCATTATTGAAATTACAACAGCAAAGCAATTCACTATTGAAAGGATGAATCACAGATGTGGCGTGCCTTTCATAACGACATTAATAGTGCTATATTGGTGTATTCACAAAATGAAGATTTTGACAACTGCATTTAAATATATGCCAATACATCAATCATATGTACAGCACTTTGCAATACATTAAACTTACCTCTACATCTACGTGGAAAGATAGCCAACTCAGTTAAGAAGGGGATAAAACCTTTCATAGGTACATTAGGGAGCATAGAAAGATTAGGGAGGGATAGTGAAGATTAATAAAGGAGAGGGAGGTAGGCAGGGGAGACAGTGAAAAGGCAGAGATACTGAATGAATACTTTTGCTCAGTATTCACAAAGAAGAAGAGGAGGAGCTACCTAAACCAAACAATAGAAGCATCGTGGGTAGTGGGGTTGACACCAGTCCATTTACAGAAGAAAGAGTCCTGAAAGAACTCCTAAAACTCAAGGTAGACAAAGCAATGGGGCCTGACGGATTCACCCTAGAATCCTAAAAGAACCAAAGGAGGACCTAGTGACACCACTGACCACACTTTTTAACACATCATGGGAGGATGGGGTGGTACCTGAGGACTGGAGGAGGGCAGATGTGATTCCCTTCACAAAAGTGGGAGCAAGGCAGAAGCAGGAAACTACAGACCTGTTAGTTTGACCTCAGTGGTGGGAAAATGATGGAATCACTTCTGAAAGAAAGAATTGTTGAGTACCTAGAGGCCAGCGGGCACAGGACCCAAAGCAGCATGAATTCACAGCAGGAAGGTCATGTCAGAGGAATCTAATCAATTTCTTTGACTGCGTGACCAAAGTAATTGACCAGGAGGGGCTGTGGATATGGCCTATCTAGACTTTAGCAAGGCATTTGACACAGTCCCGCACAAAAGATTAATAATCTAGTTAGCCAGCCTGGGAGTGGGTCCCAGGGTGGTAGCCTGGTAGCAAACTGGCTGCACAACAGGACACAGAAGTTAATAGTGAATGGAACACATTCCAAAGAAAGGGGTTACTAGTGGAGTACCTCAGGGCTCAGTACTGGGTCCAGTCCTCATCGTCTTTATAGATGACATTGCAGAGGGTCTGGAAGGAAAGGTATGCCACTTTGCAGATGACACAAAGATCTGTAACAGAGTTGATACACACAAGGGGGTAGAAAAGATGAGAAGGGACTTGGCAAGGATGGAGGAATGGTCAGACATATGGCAACTTAGATTCAATGCAAAGAAGTGCAAAGTAATGCACCTGGGAAATAAAAATCCAGGAGAAGAGTACACAATAGCAGGAGAGTACTAACAACAACAATAATGGAAAGGGACCTGGGGTAGTCTTATCAAATGACCTAAAGGTGGGTAAGCAATGTGAAAAGTCAGTAAGGAGAGCCAGGGGATAATGGGATGCATAGGGAGGGGCATCACAAGTAGAACAAGGGAAGTGGTTATCCTCTGTACAGACAGTTGGTGAGACATCATCTGAAGTACTGCATGCAGTTTTGGAGACCTCATCTACGCAAGGACATAGACAGGATGGAAGCAGTCCAGAGGAGGGCAACTAAAATGGTGCAGGGCCTACCTCAGAAACCACATGAAGAGAGATCATAGAGCTTAATATGTATACCCTTGATGAAAGAAGGGACGGGGGACATGATAGAAACTTTTAAGTACCTCAAGGAATCAACAAAGTCCAGGAGGGTAGCATCTTTCAGAAAAAGAGATGTGTAAGTACAAGGGGCACAATTTAAAGATAGAGAGGGACGGCTCAAGGGTAATGTGAGAAATTTTTTCATGGAGACAGTGGTGGATGCATGGAACGCCTTCCTGGAGAGGTTGTGGGGTCTGAAACAGTGGGAATTCAAACATGCATGGGACAGACATAAGGCAATTATAGTGGGGTTGCAGGAAGTAGGAAGTTGGTTAACTAGAATCTGCAGCTTATCCAATAGGTAGGAAATGGGCAGACTGGGTGGGCCAAGTGGTCCTTATCTGCCATCAAAGTCTATGTTTCTATGTTTCTTAGGGTTGCCACCTTTGAATGAGGCAAAGACGGATCCTAAGCTCCACCCCTAAGCCCACCCTTTTCATGACTCATCATGCATTGTTCCTCCTAGAAGGCCATTTGTTATATCAATGAAAGACTACACTTAAAGCAGCAGTTCAACAAAAATGTTAAGATACTGTACTGTACCTGTTAAAGTTACTTTTCTAGGTTCTTCCTAGTCATCCATTTACTTATGTATTTATTTATTGACATTGGTTTACCAAATAAACACACAGAGATAAAAGAAATATCATTTACAGATATGATCTGGGGAGACAAGGAAATACTGTAAATAGCATGCAACAGTATACATGGTATATAATAACACATTAGAAATTGTTTCCTGTAATGTGTACTTTATATCTTTTCTGGTTCCATTCCCTGTTCATGTCCACAGTACTATTTCAGAGCCAAAGAAGAGACCATACTTTTCTTGAGGAAAAAATAATTTAAAACATTTAAAATGCCTACATTCTGTTAGAGATGAAAATGTTTACCAGCAAATGAAAGTGGAAGACAACTGGCTCTGTTACTTTTATAAAGGTGGGGCAGCTGTGCTATGCCACTTAAGATGCAGTGGTAAAGATTAGGTTAAGTAAGTGCTAACAGTGTTCATGGCCATACTTTACACCTCTCAGTCCCAGGCTGACTGCTTTCACAAGCAAAAGGGCTATATTGACAATAGGTCTTGTTTGTAAGCTGAACATGCAGCTGAAACAATGAATAATATGACAACATTGTTTCAAAAAGTATGAGACACTCAAAATGTCTCAAAAACCTGACCAGCACAGAGCAAAACCAGATTACCTAGCAGGGACCCTGAAAACCTGATCACCAGCTAAAAAACTGACAGGTGGCAACCCTAATGTTTCTATCCTGATGTCAGCATTTACAAGAGCAAGACATGTCTTCCATGTGGAGCTAGGATAGCAAACATGGTACTGGCTGAGTTGACCAATGGAAGGTGAGGGTGTAACGTGGTGTGGCCTGGTTGAGTTGACCAGTGGAAGGTGTGGGTGTAATGTGGTGTGGCATGATGTTAGGTAACAGTGATTGAACTGGTGTGTGCGTTTGACTGATCTCGATGGACAATTTTACTGTAAAATGTCAAGTAAAATATTTCAGTTATAAAAATGTGGGGAATCTGTACACGATGTGTGGATTACAGTACATCAAAGTTACTGGGTCAGGTACAGGATGGTGGACTGTGCCAGTAGGCAACATGGTACTATAAAGTAAGTGGTAGAGACAGTGTTGTGTGTCTGAACACAGTCACACTATGTACGCCCATGCAAAGTTTCAAAAGTCCACTTGACACACACAACCATGCTCACCAGTCAACGTCCTCCTGTGAACTGTCACATGTCTGTAGTTACCTCAGCTCCACAAGTGTGCTCACATTGAACTTCACTCCCTACAGTGCTACATATGAAAACAGAACAGGGCCCCAAATGCCAAACCACCAACAACCACTTTCGGTAGTCAATGTCCTTCAGTCACCTGACATCTTTCCCAGAATACTCTAAACACTTTTATGCACTCAGCCCACAAAATTGTAGCAGAATCAAGTCCCACAACTTATGAATGATGATCGCTAACTTGACCCACGCCTGGCACTTAAGTTAATATCCTTATTGACACTGTAGTGCAGCATGAGAAGGGTGCTGCACTTGAGGTGCCATCTTCGATAAGACGTTAAACCGAGGTCCCATCTGCTTGGATTGGTGGTAGTTCAGGTGGATGTTAAAGATCCCATGGCGCTTCTCAAAAGAGTAGGGAAGTTTTTATTGAACAGCAACTGAACAGAAAAGAAAAACAAAAATGATACAGAGAAAATATAAAACACAAAATAATTATGTAACAGCAAAATCAGAATCAGTTATCCAAGGTAATAGTGTCCATAATTCCAACAAAGAGTCAGACGGCAAATGCTCTGCCTCTGAAAATATATAGCCTTCAAATCATGTTCGATCCTTCGAATAATGGTAGAAGAGGCAATCCTGATTCTGTAAATTAAACAGACAACGAAGCATTCCACACATGCCATTTGATTATTACAAAATCAAATTTAAAGTATTAATATTCCAATGAGACCAAGTGAGGGAAAAAACATACATCAAATTGTCATAATATGAGAGCAAACAAGGTTCACGCCATCCGGCAGCTAATAGAGTCCAAAAGAAACAATAAATGTACATGAAAAAAGGTGTGAAATAGTTTCTTCTTGTTGCTGACATTCAGGTCTGGAACAAAATCTGTCCTGTAGTGATTTGTGTTTATGGTTACATTTGGCGTTGATACGTTCATGGCAGCTAAGCCAATGCAAGTCCCACATCTTTTGGGGAACCCTAAATTATGAAGTAAAGTGAGCAAAGCAGGAGATGTTGCGTAGGACATTTGGGAAAACAACAATCTCCAAACATCACGGTCCACTAAATACTTATACAAAGATTTTCTGGAGACAGTTATTAGCATATGGCTAGTAATCTGCCAGTGTTTCAAACGAAAAAACTATCCCAACATAAGCAGAAATCTGGGGAATGTGTTAAAACCGTCAATTTGTTGAGTTCCCATTTATGAAACCAAGGACCACAGGATTCAAGAAACCAAGGTTCCCAACCTCGATCTTGGTTAACCAGCAGGGGTCTAATATTATGAAACAAGAAAAACTAGTATAAAAAAAAACAGGTTGGACCATAGCTAGGCCTCCATCCCGAATAGGGAGATAGGTGATCTGATGTTTAATGGGGTTCAGGCGGCTACCCATAGGGCTTGAAAAAAGAGACTAAGCAATCTGGTTTCAAATTGCCAGGGAGGGAAAATATAAGCCAGAAAGAGAAAAAGGGAAGCAGAAAGGTTTTAATCATATAAATCTTTTTTCTTACTCATCTGCCATGAATTCCAACATGCAACCAAAGTCTGAGCATAATCCAATTTGGGAGTCAATTAAGGAATCTAAAGGACCAGTACCGTATAAAATGCCCAAAATCTTAATAGGGTCATCACAAAGTCTAATGTCAACAGAAGACTCATCTACAAAGGGAACCTAATCTACGGCCTACACATTTATCAAGATTAAGGGCACGCAAACAGCCCAAACTTGGAACAATGCCATAATGCAGAATGCATGGAGGCAACATTAGCCACCATGAGACTCATATCATCTGCATAGGCCAACATGGAATATGGGGCTGAGGAAGTAGCATAATTGTTGGGCCGAATTAACAGAACAAGTAAGGGATCCAAAAAAAATATATAAAAGTGGACTAAGGGGACAGCCCTGTATAACCCTCTGTGTAGAGGAAGCATAGGGCCCTTCCATCCATTGACCAGTGGGACAACAGTTGCAGACCGATATAGCAACCGAGTCTAGTCAGAGTATAATCAGGTACTTTATAATATCAAGAGTAGACCATAAAAAATCATGAAGTACAGAATCAAAAGCCTGCCGTTGGTCCAGTCAGAATATGAAACCATGTAAAACATTAGAATTTCCGTTCAATCATTTCTCTAAGTAAAATTAGATGGTCCTGAATACATCTCCCAGGGACACTGCAAGATTGTGGGTAGAAATCACATATGGCCAATTTAGAAAGTATGAGGGCCAAAATTTTGGTCAATATTTTAAAATCAGTATTTAAGAGGCATAAGGTCTTCAATTGGAGAGCAATCTTCTATCCCCTTTTTATGTAAGTAAAATAAACAACCCATGTTAAAGTCTAAAGGAAGATGTTCGCACTGTACAATAGAATTATAAACTGTAGCCAATTCAGAACTCAGGTCAGCAGAAAACAATCTATACAGCTCACTGGAGAGACCATCCAGGCCCAGTGTCACTCTTGGGCGTAAAGACTTGATTACTGCTTCAATTTCATGTGCTTGTATCTCAGTATCTAACATATCTACAACAGAAAGAAGGTACATTAGGAAGTTGTAAAGGAAAAGTAGTCCATTATGGATGCAGATGGGGGCATGGGACCAAACAGTTTTTGTGTATAACAGGTAACACGGTGTCTGATAACCAAAATATCAGTGAGCTCGGTGAAACTGTCATCAAACAGCGTAGTAAAGGTTTCTCTCTACTGTTGCGAATAGAAGCATATGGACATACTGTGTCACGATACCAGAGGTCCCAAACGCTGTTGATGCCGAACAGAAGTAGCCTTCAGAAGGTGATAATCCATCATGCACTCCTTAAGAGTACTTATTTGGGTTGAAAAATCATGGCCAGTTTCATGAGATAAAGTAAGCAATTTTGAAGTTGTGCGTCTGTTAGTGTGATAAAGGAAATACAATGAATCATGATGATGTTTACTAACATTTTTAAATAAAGTTCGGTCCAGATTTCGTATCCGCCACCAATCCCAGGGGCATCATATAAAAAATACAGTCTTTCGATTATGAATATACTCAGTTAAGTGACTTAACAAACGTGAATCAGATAACAGGGAAGCATTCAGTTTCCAAATGCCAGGGCCAAAGCGAGATGTCAAGGAAGGGCCTAAAGAAATAGATAATAAATTATGATCCGAAAATCCGCAACTTGAATTACAGCATCAGAAAGTTGGAGTGGGAAGAAATAAAAATAAAATCACTACGGGTTGCAAGGGGCCTTTGTGAAAAGTAGGAATATACCGACCGTAAAGATAAATATGTATCCTGTAAACCTGTGGAATGGAGCAATTGTTTCATAAAATTGTGTGCTCAAAACAACTTAGTAGTCTTTGAAGTAGAAGACTTATCTTTAGTGGATAACCCACAATTGAAATCACCCCAAAATCACATACATTGATGTGTATAAATAGGGTTGAATCAGTTTCAGTAGTTCAATTCTGTGGGATTTCAATTGAGGCGTAAATATTAATAATCCGGAAGGGACAGAAGAAATCAAAACATCCAACAACGAAGCCGACCCAGGTAGACATCAACAGTTTAACAACAGTAACATCAGGTATACTAAATAAAATACCCAAACCAGAACAACAGTCCTGTCCAAAGGACCAAAAGAAACCCAGAGGTCCAGGCACGAGTGGCCTGGAAATTTCTGGAAGAGCATGGAAACGTACATCTTGCAAAAAGATGAGACCAGCTGTCAAGCCAGATAAAAGGAAAAACTGCATCTCTCTCTTAGCATGCTTCTTTACTGTTAACATTAACAGTATGCATTGAGAAACAGAAGACATGAAACAGGAAAGTGAAAACAAAAACATAAAAGTCACCTTAGCCTACCTTTCCTGAGGTACCTTCCTATGTTTCAGTTTTGCCTTAGCTTTCCTTTTTGAGAACCAATATTATCAATGGGTACTTCAGTGTCCGTAGTCACATCAGGGTGGGAGGAAAGAACAGAGGACGTATCAGAGTCCGTGTTGTCCTGAGTGGCGTAAAACCTCAAATTTATTCATATGAGTCACAGTAGAGGATTTCAGGGCCTTAGAAGAGGGGAAGTCCTTCTTAGATCCTCGTGTAACTCTAAAAAAGGTTGGGAGGTCCATGGAAGACCCAGAAATACTAGGCAAGACAGGAATAGGGACCTCTTCCGAGGTAGAAATAGCAAGATCAGAGGAAGGGAGGGAGAGCTGTAGTAAAGGTCTGTGGTTCCAAACAGGAGGAGACCGTTCGTGTAAAGTAGAAGAGGGGCAACAGCAGGTACAACAGGGTGAGGGAGGAGTACGCATTGAGGTCTAGAAAGAGTGTCAGATAAACGAGAACGTTGTACGACAGTAATAATCAAACGTTGTTCTTCCCATCAGCAAGAGTCGGGAGTTGTGAGCTGCCCAAGTACAAGTCTGGAAAGTGTGCCCCAATTCATCACAAAGGACTTAAAGAGGTTCATCCACCATGGAACCTGCATGGCCAATGTTACCACAAACAGAGCATTTAATCTTGTCACAGACACTACTGATATGATTCTGAGAGCCACATCTGTAGCAAGCTTTAGGCTGGCCGGGGTAAAGAACTCCCTGTCTTTCCCAAGCATAAAGCTGTTAGGGAGATGCTGTATTCCAACCTCCAAAGTCCGAAGCATAACCCTGCTCTCCACCCACCTGTCCAGATATTCTCAGAATCAAAGATAGCCTCTGGGTCAGAAAGGACAGTACATCTTTGCTTTAACCAGACAGTAATATCATTAAGACTGACACCTTCAGTTCTGAAACAATATAGTAACAGTTTTCTGAGTAGGTTTAGTTAAGGGAATGGCATTAAGCGGTGACCATAAAGAGGAAGTTTTAAGCTCCTGATATTTTCTCCAAAACTTTTCTAAACCAGTGATAGTTTTAAAACTAATATCAAAATGAGACTCTGAAGAAACATGAATTAAGGCATGAATCTCAAAAGCAGCAAACTGCATAGAATCCTTCAAAAGTGCGACCTACAAAAAATTGGTCAGGAAAGTCAGGTAAGCCCCCAAATAATGCAGCCGAACAGCGTTGTGTCTTTTATCTTGATGTACAGGGGTTGAAAGCATGTAGCATAAGTTTTAGGGGACGAAGCAGTAGAAGTAGCAGGAACTGGAGCGAGACACAGGGTCCTGAAAGTCCGTTGTTCTTGAAGTCGAGGCAGAGGACCAAATTGCAAAGTCGGGTTCTGAGTCAGAAGAAGTTCAGTTGGAAAGAAAGATCAAGAGAAGCAGCAGAGTCTTT
Source organism: Neoceratodus forsteri (assembly GCA_016271365.2). Taxonomy (NCBI): domain Eukaryota; kingdom Metazoa; phylum Chordata; order Ceratodontiformes; family Ceratodontidae; genus Neoceratodus; species Neoceratodus forsteri. The sequence goes on from JADMNL010000023.1 coordinate 603,121,331, forward strand.
CAAAACAGGAGATGCCAGCAGTTTGTCAGTGTCAGATGGCCTAGTACAAATTGGGGAAGAACCAGAGCGCCAAGTCCCAATGGTAGGATCCTTCTCCACCCAGCCGCTTCCAGGGCCGACTCAACAGACCAGTCCATCATGTGCAAGGCATCAGGAGAGCAGAAGCAGGCACCTGTACAGAAGAAATTTCTGAGAAAGCTGAGCAAGAGGTGCAGTCAGTACAGGCGGTAGGGAGTGAAGAGGGTCGTGAGCAACAGGCAAAGAATGCGGAAGTGTCAGAATCGGTGAAGAGACAGTAAAACAATCTTTCCCAGGCGGTGAGTCAGTAGCAGCAGGTACAAACCAGACTGAGGCTTAAGGGCTAACACACGCTGTCTAGCAGTGAAATAACGCTGTTCCTCGATTTTAAGTAACACATCTACATCCATAGAAACAGGAGGAGAAGACTCATGTATATCCATAGTAGCAGGGCTAGGAGACGTTGTAAGCACAGTTTGAGGAATAAATGAAGGATCCACAGGCAAACACTGCACACAAGTATCCACAACAGCAGCAGGGAAGTATCCAAAGGCACAGAAGAACCATATTCAGTAGATTGCAGCACAATAGGCATAGAAGATGGGGTCTCTCTCAGAACAGAGGCAGGGGAAGAGACCAGCCCCACTGCCTCCAACACCTCCATGTCCTCCACAGCATGTTCAGCGGCAGCCATCTTGGTCCCACATGAAAATGGGACCCCTCTGCTTACAGGAAGCAGAGTAGGGAATTTCGGTGTCCTGGCCAAATTTCCTTATTCACTAAAAAAAAAATACCACCAACAGCTTAATCTGCTTCAAGCTCAGTTGGCATTCATCTGTATCCCCTCCCGAGTCGTACCTGAAAATAGGCAGGATTTGTCTAGTGCACTTACCGGTCAACAAAACTAAAATAAAAAAATAAATAAAAACTTGAAAATACTTACACACTGACTGTTGGTCAATCAAAGTACTTTCAGTACTCTGCCTGTCTTGTCAAAGAAGTACAACCACAGATGATCACCTCCTGCCTCAATATATCTTGGATTGTTTACCCCTAAAGCGGCGTTAGGAATGCGTTCACGCTAAATTGCCTCCTGTATCTACCTGGCAGTGCAGGTCAAATCACGCTTTGGTAGGGCTTCCATAGGCCATATGTTACCTGTGTGCTGGAACACACTGCAAAAAAACCTTGAAAAATTGGCCCACAGCATCAGCATATCAGCATTTAAAACTCTCTATGCGTTAGTTTAAAGAAACTTGCAATTGTTTCTCCTGATCTCCCCTCCTGCCTCAGTGACTTGCTGGTCACCTGTCTGATGAAATATTACAGTACATTTACTACCCCGTCACTGACCCCTTTCCCTCCTTCTTTAACCTTTTCATAGCATTCCCTTTTGCTTTCCTTGTGTAGCCTGCTCCCTTGCGTAGGTTTCAGTTGTCTTAAAGTAGCATACCTCTTGTTCACATGCCCCCTACCTTCTGACCTGAGGTACTCACCTTACCTTCTGCCTCTCCTCACCCCCTTATCTGGAGTCTGTCCTCACCCATGGCCCTGGCGTCACTGTTTGCTGCTATGAGACTTAGGGTTCCCCTGCCTACCCTCCCTCCTTTTAACCTTCACAAATCCCTTTCTTTTCTTATCAGCTTCCTAACTTCCCTTGTTGCCCCTCTCATTTGTGTTTGTTCTTTTGCCTTCGCCACACCATAGTGTCCAGTCTTGACTATAACCTGTATTTAGCTGCTCATGCATGTATATAGTTCTCATGCACTGCCACTGTCATTACCCTGTGTATTATATTTAGCCCTGACTATGTTAGTTAATTATTTAAAGGTAGTACACCAGAAAGTAAAAAAACATATGTTATGTAGAGGTGTTTTGATATGTATATTAAATCCTAGTGTCCTTCCCTCTGTCTGCTATTTGAGTTTTCCTAAATTGCCTGCTAGCTGTATGGTAGTTTCTGACCCTGAGGATCTCCATAACAAATAGTTTTATTGGCTTTCTTTCTCCCAGGATGCCCCTGTCTCATGTGACAGTGATATAGCCATGCCCTTAGATTTAGCATGTATATTGCTTTAAAATTAGTTTAGCAACAGCAGAGCCTTGTAACTTCTTATCCAGGGAGCACAAATGGCAACAGTTAGTTTAGCAGATACCTGAGAGCCAGCTAACTGGGGTTTTCTGTAAGACAACAGCTACTAAATTGTTCTAATTCACTATTTTTGTTTTCTCTGTGCATCAGGTCTAGCTAACAGGAGTGTTGTAACATCAAAACACAAATAATGAATTAGAGCTATTTAGTAGCTGTTGTCTACAGAAACCCAGTAGTTTGTCTCATGTATCTAAACTAACTGTTGCCATTTGTGTTCACTGGATAAGAAATTACAAGGCTCTGCTGTTGCTAAACTAATTTAAAGCAATACACATGCTAAATCTAAGGACATGGCTACATCATCGTTACATGAGACGGGGCATCCTGGGAGAAAGAAAGCCAATAAAACTATCTGTTATGGAGATCCCAACGTCATAAAACTACCATACAGCTAGCAGGCAAATTAGAAAACCCAAATAGCAGACAGAGGGAAGAACATACTACTAGGATTTAACATACATATCAAAAACACTCTACATAACATATGTTTTTTTTTACTTGGTGTACTACCCTTTAAATATTGTGTGATTTTATTGTGTCTAATGTGCAGTGTATTTTTGTATCCTGTCCAGGTCCATCTCTCAAATAAGCTTTGCTCAATGATGTTCGCCTGGTTAAATAAAGATTTTTATTGATTGATTGATGTGATTACTGTTGACATATCTGTATTCACCGGCCCTAAGTGCACTGATCCTGCTCAAGAGGACAGGACCTACCTACCCTAACCATCTATAGAAAACTGACTGCAACAACAGCACGTGTTACAAGTACACAAAACCAAATCGATTGCAATACATCTGACATTTATCAATTCTTTGAAGTTGTACTCATGCGTAATTCCACAGCAAGCTTTATTGTAATGTACACTGCACTCCCTTGTGCTATGACTTCGATCTTGATACTAAATTACGGCACGAGGTCAACACACAAAGAATTGAAGAATGTAAGATCTATTGCAATCGATTGTGACGTAAAAGCAGAATACTTGTAAGACAGGTTTACAGGTTAGTATGTTAAAATGAGCCAATTTTTTTAGCAAATTCACTGTTTTAAGTGTCGTACTACTTTGTGTATGGGCGGATTATGGTACTTACACTGTGACAATAAAGATGTTTTTAATGAATTTATACATCTTCTCTTTTGTTTTCTTTTAAAAACATCCATTGTATTACTGTGATAACCCACTCCAGAGCCATTGATATGCCTGGCATTAATGCACTTCCCAGGTAGTTGGAGGCACTCATGCAAGCCCTTGTGCCTCACAACACACCTGGGCGATCATTAATGCATGCACACAATGCCCTGTCCTGGGTCACTGCTACATTAACCATTCACTTTCCACGCCCTCCATAATACAGGACCACATCTCACCATCCAGCATTCACCTGCAGAGGGTCAACAGGAAACTCCCTCCAAACATACCTATCTTGCAGAGGGTCAACACTATCACCTTATGAATAATGATGAATAACTTTAAAATACTTACTGTGACTTGTGTTTAAGTGGTGCACTTGAAGTACTCCACTTGTACTGTAAATCAGTACAACCGCAGATGGTTACCTGGGAAAGATAGAAATGTGATGAGTGTTCACATGAAAGTAGTCGCATTAACTACTTGCCATTAACAGTATCATCACTGAACTGCCATACGTACATATGTAAAAGGCTCACCAGTCAACTGACATCACTCCACAGCACAGAACAAGCATTCTCCGTACCTCTCTAACTCCTGCCATGGGCACACCATACACATGACCTTCCTCCACCACCAGCACAGGTTCAGTATTTAACTGCCATAACTATCATGAACCGGATGCAATGACCCAGAACTACCTCAACACCACAGGCCAGCATTCACATGCCATAGTCTACTGCCATACATCAACAGCACAAGCAGCCGCTTGTTAACATCACCAGCACAGGGTAAACAGTGAACTACTGTCACACAGCATGTCAAAGGCTCAACAATCAATTCCTCCCTCTAGCTATGTAAAGGATAACCATTAACCTGACATCACAACCACCACATCAGTGTCCCACCCTTGATCAGGCCGTTCATCCAATGACCAGCACATGATACACTTTAGCCTGCCAGGCATCTACAGCACAGCCTCAGCAATCATTTCACCTCACTCCATGGCACAAGCTTGCCATTAAGCTGCCCTACATCACCACAACCAGATCATCAATCAACACCGGCACTATGGCACAGTATCGCCATTAACCTTCTCTTCATGCATAACGCACCTATAGTGGCTCAGTAGTGTCCTGCCATCCATCCCCAGCAGGACTACGTGATTACATCCACAGCAGAGGTTCACCAGGCACTCCCTACCGTACTGACACAGGATCACCAGTGACATGCAGTCAACCAAAAGCACGAAAAAGGTGGGACAGTGACCTCCACTACATCACCGTCATGGAATAAACAGTCACTGGCCCACACTACATGACAGGATCATTAGTGACCGACAACTATATATATTTTTTTGTTATCTATTTTGCTCCTCCTACCCTGGCCCTGGTCAGCCCTCATCACCTTCGACTCCGTCCCTTCAGGCCTCACCCCTGAACTCCCATGGTTTCCCGTGGTGGGTGGCGGGGACCCGATCTATTCTCTCTTTTCTGTCCCTGCAAGAGCTGGCGTGCAATGACACCATGGTGGCTCATGCACACATCCGCGCACAGCCCTGCTAGCATCAGCCATGCTGTCACCCCTCAGTCTATACAGTGGCGTGGCGTCAATCTCCAGCCACTGCCAGGGGTCGAGCATGCACCGACCAAGGTGATCCCCCTCCCCGAAGATGGGAGCTGTCCATCAGGCAGCTCGATCCATCTCCTCCCTGCCGACCCAGAAGCCCGCACTCATTCACCAATGCGGGCTGCGGTGTGTACGAGGTGTGGAGTCCAGCACCTCAACCATCAGCACTACTGGGCGGCTACGACAACTATATTAATGGAGAACAACATTGAAATACTTACAATAAATCAAGTCAGCTCCACAAACTGTCACTAGTACTCCTGCACTCCCAGTAGAAACACGGATAACCTAAAAAAAAAAAAAAAAGGATAAGCGAACATGTGGCAGTATTCACCGCCCTACTTCCGCAGGACAATGCTCGACAGTTGCCTGCCTCCATTACCTTAATACAGTATGCATTGGAGTGCTGTTACTCACACAGTAATGACTAACTAGGTACCTGCCATCACCCATAACCATTGCTCACTAGTCACCTTTTCATCCATCAGTGTCAAACACTGACCTGTTACTCATAATACCTCCATGCCCAAGTCTCAACAGTCACATTCCCTGACTACCCGTACTTGTGTCGATATTCACCTGTCGTCACACCTCATCAAATGGTAACAAGTCAGCTGCTGTTCCTGTCATGCACCAGATCAACAGTAACACTAGTCACCCTAACATGCTCACCCTCAAAGTCGAATTGGTCAATACACATAATGCTAAATCATGAATTGTCTGTGCAAAACCACCGGTGAAAATTGAATGGTAGTGGTTGGGAGCTAGTGTGGTGGTTACATATGTACACAGAAAGATTGACAGTGGTGCAAGGCAGAGTGGACAATTGGATGCAGTGCGTCTTATGGGAATTGCATGAGCAGACCAGAACAGAAGAGGTGATGCAGTGACTGTACAGAGCAGTGTTGATGCATCATTTGGAAGACTGTAGTTCATGAGGTTGTTGCACCATGAAGCCATACACAGAATGCAGAACATGGGCAGAATGCCAAGAAAGAGCTGCATAACCTGCAGAAAATTAGTATTGTTAGCTAAAGGTTAACATCATCATGGGTACCATGAAGTACAGGACATAGAGAGGCCTAATATTTTAGATACATTCAGAAACATGAACAGAGTAAGGAAGGTGGAATACTGTTGCAGGCATCACAGAGCGTGCACAACTCAGTTGTTAAACTACAGTACATGAGTCATCAGTAAAAATCTCATATCAGTAATTACACAACTGTACTCAAAAGGAATACAAGCTAATGTTAAGTGACAGACATATGGTTCATTTTGTAAATCATGCAAAAAGCATACACAACAGTAACATACTGGTGCTGGGCACAATACTAGGTTGAAAACATCAGGCATGGCAGAAGGAAAGCCCAGCAATGTTTTATTGCACAGTAGTAATGAAAGGAATAAAAATGTGTGGTACACAGGATGGGAACTTCTATTTACATTTCAAATAATGGTGCACATTGTTTTCAAGGTCAACATAATATTTTTGACATTGGAAATAACGGCACACTACAGCTGCAATGTAATGTAAGTATATAGCAGTATTTTGTAGCTGTACCATAGCACATACTAACACTGTGCCCATCCACATCATAGAAAGCACTCCACTACAGCATATGTGCACATCTCAGCATAGCTGTCACATATTGATGCCTTTTAAATTTAATTATGCCTGTGTCAGCTATTGATATTTTGGGCAAAACAAATGCAATAGCATAGATACTACTGTGCTGTAATATGACAGTGCATTGATCTTGAGGACAGTATTTCCTATGCATTACTTGTATGAAACAATAGCATATACTATACTAGGACTGAGCCAATGCAGGTTATATGGAGCAATACAATACAATATATAAGCACATCAAATTATTTATAGTTGTCACTGACTTTCACTTTAAAACTGATTTTGACTGTGTGACCTACAGCTAATAAGGGCAGAAAGACGGCAATACCATCGATATTATTCTTACATAAACAGTGCATTCAGATCAGTCACAGCGTCCCACATGCAAACACATGAGTTTGTATTGCAAACACATTACTGCCTTGGTCGCACAAACTGATAACGATATTAGGATCCAGGACAGGACGAAACACAAATATTGGAAGCAGCATAAGAGCAGCATGGTCAGAGAAAGACAGGAGACATGTAAATGAAATGCTGAATGAAAACCACAGTATGGTTAGAACTGGCACGAAGTACAGTGCTACATAAACAGTGTGTACAGCAAATGTCCATATCTGAATTTTACATTTCAAACCATGATGCACAACTCACTAACACTGGGGAAAAATACATGAATGATGGTGAACCCTAGCAAGATAGGATCGAGAGGTGGACGACAGCAGTCAGACACTGCAGTACACAGCCGCAAGCAGCAACTCAAGTCAGTTTAGGCTACAAAAACCATAAAGCGAATGCTGAAAAAGTACCTCTACACTTACATATAGGACAAAATACTGATATTGTTACATAGATGGGTCAGCAATGTTTACGGACAGGAACCAATACATCGAGGGTAAGCGGCGCAGACGATGACTGTGCTATCCACCTACTCAGGATACAAAGAGGTGAGTGACTTGGTAAGGGCAGGCGTCAAAACACGCTGGCACAGCACAGACACGCCCCTGATTGCTGTAAAATGGAGACCAAGAATAAGCATGAAACAAACTTTTTTAATATTTAGCAACCATAGTGTCAAACAAGATTAAATTGCAGCAAACCGGAAACTGATTGAAGATTTAAAAATTGAAACAAGACTACAGTTCCCTTTAAAGCTATTTGCATTTGAATATGGTTAGTACTGGTACTGAGGCCGAACATTCTAAATGAGTTCTGAAGTGATTGTGACATAGCTACTATGGCCTGGATATTCAAGGGCTTATGCATGGGCGCAGCTACGTCACCCTTGATGGGATACTGAAAGGCTGCGGGCACAGTGCAAATCCTGATGCGCCAGGGCACAATGTAATTGTATGCAGTGCAGATGCAGGGGCATATCCATGCATGTCACGGCACACCTGATATTCAGCCAGGGATGTATGCGGGTCATCGCTTGCATAACCTGCATTGCACACGCATGGGGGCTCAAAGTTGAGCCTGCATATAGTAGAACAACTCTGGCCACCCACAGGCTGGCTACTGTATTGCAGGTGCAACACAGCAGCCGCCCATCCACAAGCACACATGTCTCCCGGTAGTCAGGTGGACCCCGATTCCCGATCGCGGCCAATGTGAATTAAATATTCCACGGTAGTCTAGTGGACCCCTCCGATTCCCCAATCGTGGTAAGGCACCTAAAGTAATTCCCTGGTGATCCAGTGGCACCCCCCATCCCTCCACTCTGGACCCCTCGCCCACCCCACCCCCCACCGTCCTTCGGTGAGGCAGCTGCAACCTGCCGCATACCCCTTATCCGCCACTGAATGACAGGTACTGTATGGGCTAAGCCCATTGGTCCACAGTGTGGACCAGTGGGCTTGCAGGGCAAACTGTGCTAGACAGTTCCAAATATGTGAATGACTTCATTCACATATTTGGATGATCTAGTACAGTATGCCCTACAAGCCCATACTGTACCTGTCAGTCAGCGGAGTAGGTAACGAGAAGCGATATGCGGGTGGGTTCGCCGCCCGCCAATGACGGGGGTGCGGGTGGGTAAGGTGTCCGTGGGTGGGAGGGATGGGGTGCCACTGAATCACCAGGTAATTAATGTAGAGCGCTTACCACAATCAGGAGGAGGGGTCCACTACACTACTGGGAATGTTTAATCTACATTTACCACGATCGGGAATCAGGAGGAAGGAAGTCCACTAGACTACCGGGAATGTTTAATCTACATTTACCGTCATCGGGGAATCGGAAGGGGTCTACTAGACTACCAGAGAATGATTTATTGGACATTTACCACGATCACGGCTATGGGCGAGGATGCCCGGGACCCCACTATGCACATGTTATGCTGTGCAGGGCGCCAAGCACAAGTCATCGGGCTGCCCTATGCAAGGCATGAAAATGGGGACATAATGACATGCAAATGGCCCCATTTGTGCCTTACATAGTATGGTCTCATTTGCATGCCCTCTGTTGAATATTGTGGGTGATGCACCTAGGCGCAACTGCATTTGCACTGGCGCATCCCATGCTCCCTTTGTGGCTTGCACGGCGCGGTGCCACTGCTGTCGCGGTCATGCCATATTCAATGGTGCTGCGCCATGGCACATCACCGCTGAATATCATCTGGTCCTGGCCCGTGCATCCAGTTGCGCTGCACCCAGGCTTGCGCACCACTGCCAGGCACAGTCCTGAATATCCGAGCCTCTGTATAAATCTGTGATGCTGTGTCTACTACGTCATTTATACATATAGTAGAAAACATCATCACAGATTTATTACATAGGATTTATGTCCACGCCTATTGCATAAATATATATATATACATATATTTTTTTATGGCAAAAATGCCGTCGACTACTCTCACCCATTCCATGTGTAAACAAGCTCAGGGTGGTGCAGTATAGGAAAATGGGGTGAGAGTTAGGAATAACGACATCGCCTTCACCCCAATGCCTGTTGGTGTGTGGGTGGGTGGAACCAACACCACATTTCCATGATTTTGTTGCTGTACTATGTGCCCTAACTAATGCATTAACGGAGTCTTTGCCGTGAATTCACTTCTTTTTGAGAAAGTGTAATGTAAACTGGCTAGTGGTATGTGTTTCTGGGGCGTGGGCCCTCAGGCCGTACACTCCCTTCATATTGCCATTTTTGCATAATGGTATGTGTCTGTGGGAGCAGAGGCCTCCAGGCCCTGTGCTCCCCACTTACACATAACCACGGAGACATACAGCAGCCCCTGCAGGTCAAGGAACCCTTTGTAACACTAATTTGCTAATCTCAGCAACCGTAGCAGCTAGGAAAAAATTCTAGTGCCATTGTAATTATGACAGCAAGTACTTCACACAAAATAAGTTAACTAGATCTGTATCTCACATTGTTTTTGAGATATGGGCACTGAAAGACACTGAAAAGGCACCCTTGGAACCCTTGTGACTAATGTGCCAGAATCTCCGTAACTGAAGCAAGTAGGAAAAAAATTCCACTGCTGGTGTAATCTATGATTTCCAAATTTGTTTCTGCAGGAGCAAAACTCCGTATCTCGCTTCATTTTGAGATCGGGCACCAAGACCATCATGGGCACCGTAATGTTATCTTATGGGAGCTTTCTCAACTTTGGAGCGCTGTAACTTTGGGCCAGTTGAATGTTTTGGCATCAAACTACCAAAGGCACATCTGTAGGTCCAGAGCTTGCCACTCTGCAAATTTCAGTCCACAAGACCCAACCATTTTGTTGCAGGAGGATGGCAAGATTTGCAGTTTTTGGCAAAGTTCTTTACGCAAAATCACGAAAGTTTCACAAAAAAACAGCACAAAACTTTCACATTTGCAAAAGTTTGGACATTTTCCCCATGATTTTGCGAAAGTACTGGGGCTCCAAGTTTGAAAATGGCATTTCTGGGGAGTTTGCCCCAAAAGATAGGGTTGACATCCTCATGAACCGACTACTATAAACCCAACAGTCGGTGTTTACCTAGAGGTTCCCAAATTTAAATGCCAGGTATTTTCTCTCTCACTAACTGAAAACAAGATGGTGGAAGCATGAAAGTAAAAGGGCCATTTGTAAAAGGAAAATTGTAGTTGTGACACTTTCGTGAGACACATTTTTTTTTGCCCATTGACTATAATGGGAAATTTGTTTTCTGAATAACTTTTGAACAGTTTAATATTTTTACTCCAAATCTTCAAAAGCTGTGTGACCAGATTGCATCTTCCTGAAGATTTCAGACTAAATGGACAAATCTTGCAGGCTGTGAGCCTGAAACGAAAGCACAAAAAAGTCTGTTTCTTTGCGTTTTAACATTCTACAACCGCGGCACTTGTCAGATATGCTGAACTTGCCAGATCAGAGATCTATGTTACCAGACCACACATGCAACCTTTCAGGCAAATCTGTCCTACAGTGGCAAAGTTATTAAGGTGCAAAATTTGAGGTTTAACATTAAAGTGCTTACTCAACCTTAACTATAGTGCCACTACCGTGGCACTATAATGTATATGAGGATACATGATGGGCAGAAGTGTGATATGGAAAATATTCTCACTCTTGCAGAGTGCCAAAGGCACAAGTGAGAGATCCAGAGCTCACTCTGCAGGAGTGAGAAGAGTTTCCATAGCACACCGATCTGCACATCATGTGTGCTATTTATACAATGGGTGTGGGAGCTTCAGAAATATTATGTTTTCCTGTATTCTTTTCCTTTTCTGTGTGCTTTCTGCTCTTTCTATGTGTGGTCTGCGTGTGTGTGTGTGTTTCTGAATGGGCAGGAGTCTCATAAACACTATGGGATACAGGTGAGTGTCATTTGCAATGCTAACTGAGTAACTTGCAGGTAGCAGTGAGAAACAAAAACTTTTATGAAGCAGTTTCACATAGAATGCAGGCTGTAGTGAGTGAGTGGTGACATCAGCAGAGTATTTATATCTGTTAGATATTTTAACTCTGCTGATGTCATCTTCAGATAACACACTCCAGTGGAAATAACTGAGGTATCACACTGATATTGCTCCACCCCGTTGTATGAATATATTTATACAATGGGGGTGAGCTATTCCAGTGTAATGAATGGAGATATTCTCACTGCAGTGAGATAAATGCTCACTGCAGCAAGATAAATGCTCGTGACATCAGTGGGTGAGATATATTCCATTTATTCATACTCTGCTGATGTCACCACTCACTCACTAAAGTTAGCATTCTAAATGAAAGTGCTGCAGAAATCAGTTTCTGTTTCTCACTGAAGCCTGCAATTTACTCAGTTAGCAGTTAGCAGAGGTTTTTCACGGGTGGATGGTGGATCCTTGGAGCAGCTGCCTGGCAAGCTGGTCCAGATTTCCAATGTGGAGGGCTTTGGGAGAGGGTGGGACAGATACAGAAAAGGGTATTGGAACACTTGGGGGAGGGCCCCAGTTCCCAACAGGGATCTGAGGTTCGAGCAGACTTGATAGACCATAAGGCCTAATCTGCTGGCATTTAGTATGTTAGTATGTTAGCACTGCAAAACACACTTACCTGTGTCTCATATTTTCTAACACTCCTAGCCCATTACTGTGTTAATTTCAGCTTCAAAACAACCTGAATTCTAAAGGAAACTCCTTTACAAAGCAGTTTCTCTTTCTCAGTGCAAGCTGCAAATAACTTAAGTAGCACTGCAAAACACAAGCACCCATTTCCATTGTGTTCTAAGAATCCCAGCCCTTTCAGAAACACTCCTGCACCTCAGATCACACAAAACAGTGCTGTCAGTATGGCCTAGAGATTAGAGTAATGAGCTCTGAACAAGCTTGTTACATTCAGCAGACCAGACCTGGGTTTGATTCTTACAACCTCCACTTGCATACTGTGTAACTCTGAACAAGTCACTTAACTGCCCAGTGTTCCCAGGTCACTTCTAAAACATCACTTAGTTACCAAAGAATAATAAAAAAAAAAAAGCACAGAAAAAAGCAAGCGTGACAACACTAAAGTTCCTACCACACTGTATAAATAGCACACATGATGTGCAGATTATATGCTATAGGAAATATTCTCATCCTACAGAGTAGGCTGTGCATTCTCACTCATGCCTTTGGCATTTGTGAGAATACAGAGCTCACTCTGCAGGAGTGAGAATATTTCCCATATCACACCCTGCCCATCATGTATCCTCTATATATGCTGGTCATTTTTCAGCTTAACAGTTTTTCTTGTTGTGTGTTAAGACATTTGAGGGAAGTGAAATTATGGGGCATAATTGCAGTTTGAGCTGGTAAACGCATTTTGTGCAAGCACCTGGTGCCCAGCGTTGCACAACTTCCAAAGCTCAGTTTTTCAGGGAGTATCACTGATTTTGTCATTTTAGAGATTCCCCAGTCATTTTCCCTGCTTTATATGGCACCAGTCCACGCCCTAAAAATCATCAAAATCAAACAGACTATTCCTGTCTGTAATTAACTTTGGCAATGCAGTTCTAGCACCTTAGATTCAGTTAGGCATATGCATTAGAACCTGTGAAAATCTCCTCATCCTAATGGTCAAAAATCAGATCTATCTCACTTGAGGAAAGCTGCCTTGGAAGCTGTGACACACTCAAGCCATGCAATTATTCCCGTTACACACCATGGGGTGTCTCATTGCCTACATACCTGCACACCCAGGCCTGTCTCATATAAGCAATAATACCCAACAAGGGTAGGCGGTTTGAGCAACACGGACCACCAAGGGGTGTAATGAGGCAGAGGGCCCTATAGCCCTGGAAGGTCCAGTATTGCCCACTACCGCCCACCCTGGAGGGTATTATTGCGTTTAGAAATGGGCTATGAGTAAATTTTTTATAATATTTAAGAATAAAATAATTAGAAAATATTACAAATGATTACTAAGTTGCTTTGTTATTAAAATAGTCCTCTACTAGTATCCTGACCAATGTATACCAGGAGTGCACAGTGCAGACTTTTACAGTTGTACTGTTCTCACAGACTGTTTCCTGCTGGTACAGCATGTACCTACCTTCTTGGTCTTGAATCCTTCTATTAACCCCATCAAGTTTACTTGCAGTCCGTCTTTTGTTGTTTGTTTTCTGTTATTCTGTGGCAGCAGTTTAATCCCTCATCAAGCGTGTAGTTTGGGACACTGGCGGTGGGATCGGGTGATGTGGAGACCATGCGCTAAGTATAGTGGCATATCTAAAATGTACAGAATTAGATTTTTGTGCAGCGTTAATAAATAATTACAAAAAACAGATCTGTTATGTTGAGGAGCAGGAATGGAGCCAGAGAGACACGGACTTAGGGAAGTTCCATCTATAGCTGAGCATCCAACGTGCTAGTAGTTTAAAAATAAACCTTTCTCTTTTTTAATTATTCAGTGAGATGTGATACACATCTCACAAAATAATACAAAAGGTTTCTTAAACTACTAGTGCAAGCATGTCATGTTACTCAAGTGGATGACTGTTGGGGAACAAAGCGGGACTGTAGCCTGGGCGGGCGGGTAAAGGCTGCTCTGCTAATGGTAGCACTGGGCTGCCAATTGGCATGAGGTACCAGGAGTCAGGCACTGGGGACACCTTCCAGGGTTGCTTCCTGATTCAGGATATGAATGAACAGACTAGGACAGGACCATACTCAGTCTAGCTTTGATCAACCATGGCAGTGCTCCCAGATCAGGCAAAGCATTTTCCTGTAGTGCACCCTAATTTTCCCTGTATTTTCCCTGTAAAACTGGGATGAAATTCCTGTAGATTTTCCTGTATGCACAAAGCAATGTAAATACGCAATTGGTGTCATTATGCCAGTCAATAAAATCACTCGGATAAATGTTCAGGCTGTTTATGTGTTCTTATTTATTTTAAATATAAAAATCACCTACAACGTATCACATACTGTAACTACTCTACAACTATAAGAACTTTATATGTAACAATATAATACCATCTTGAGGTTCTGGGGACATGTTGGAATGTATAAAGCTCAGTTCTCAAAGGTTCACATGTCTCCAGAACCTCCTGAAGGTATTATAACCTTGTAATAATACAGTCACTTATACAGTATTCTATTTACAGTATGAAGTGCCTTAACTCAAATTTACCCCTTAATCACAGACTGATAGATTTTGTGTTCTGCTCACAATGCATGAAAGGGGCATAGGGATGCACAAAATGTGCATACCCCCACCCTTGCCCCTGCACCCCGCGGACAGGTACACCCATACTGGCATTCAGCAATGCCGACCACCTATCCACGGCTCCTCCCCAATGCACAGGACTCTGCAGGGTGGCTGGGGAGCAGTTGTCCCAGGCAGACATCCAATGGGATGCCCCCTGGGACCCACAGTGGATCTCACACATAGGTGGCATGGGTCTGGGGCTGTATGCCGACAGCATGCACCCGGACCAGCGCAGCACCCTCCAGTCCCAGTGCTGCCTCACATAAACTTTCTGTGCACTCATCCATCCAGCTGCTCCTGCTGCCCAGCAGTCAGGAGCAGCACAGTGTGCACCTGTCCTGGTCCACCAGTGACTGAGTACCTGTGTTTATGGGGGCATGCTGTGGGTTATGGCAGGATCTCCCTAGTGTACCCTGCACCACCCTCTGCACCTAGCGCCAGCACTACACAGGTTAGTGAATACGCGTGAGTGCTGGCACATCCGGAACATCCCCATCGCAGAGCTGTCTGCGGACATGGTGGATTGGGTGCGGTGGGTCTGCATGTGCCCCTTTGTGCATGCCATGCGGGGGCACAGGGTGTGAAGTAGATACTCGCCCCAGATATGCATGCATAGCCACTGCACACCAGTCGTGCATTGGGCCCACAGCTCTGTGTACCTGTAGTGCTCCATTAATAAACATTGTTTCAGTGTATTGTGTTTTTTCATTGGCATGCTTAAGCACCCCCTACACACACACACACACACACACATGCTTGCGCACACACACACATGCGGCACACCACACAGCTTGTGAACTGAACTCTCAGAGGTAAAACAAATATTCCCTTTTTTTCATTTATTTTACTAACCTTAAGCCAGACCAGTGTCTATGGGTCCCTTCTGATCTCACACATATAATTCATAACTCCTGCTTATCTTGATGAAGACACCCCATACCTTTCCCAGGCTCACAATTAAATAGAAACACTAATTTTTTTCAAATAACCTCAACCTCTAGGCTGGTCAGAAAGTGCTGCCTTAGTGATCTTTTTAAAAGCTAACTCTGCTCTGTGCACCAAACAAGCCAAGTAGCACTAAGCACTCTTTGTGTCCCCATCACCTTAAAGCCCACCATCATCAAGTCTCTTGTTTGGCTCGCTTTTGCACTTCATGTATTTAAAATAGACACATTTTCAAAACAGAAGGTTTGTTTGCCTTAGTGGTTTGGGCGGTGCTTCCCTCAAGCAACATAAGCACTCTTTCTTACCCCAAAGCATATCATCATCAAGCGGTCAGTCTTTTGTCTAACTCATTTTGCACTTAAAATGAGTTTTAAAATAGACTAACCTGAGGCTGCCCACAAGAAGGCTACTTTACCTTCAGTGGCTTGGGCTCTCTGCCAGTCCAGAACAGTGGCATTTGAGATGCAGCTTGGCTGACTCAACGGTGTTGCAGTTTGAGTGGGGCCACATGGCAGGTGTTTGAATCATGCAGCAGCTCACTGGTTCTTGATCAGAAGATCTGAATTCATCGTCAGAAAGATGCACTGCAACACATTACCTTACTACCCCAGAGAAACACAGGCTGCAAATGGACCAACAGAATTGCTTAGTGTAGCAAAGTCAGCAAACTGAGCACCAATTGGAGGGCTCTGTCTGGATCTTGGCAGCCATGAGATTCATAGTGGGCATTTTCCCGTAGTGTTTGTCCATTTCCCTGATATTTTAAAATAAAAGATTTCCTTCCCGTATCCAGTTTTGTAGTAAAATCCCTTAAAATACAGGAATCCCTGTAGATCTGGGAGCACTGCCATGACAGAATCTGAGGATTAACAATGGAGAGGCCACTCTGATCTAGAAACTACAAGTAGCGCTGAGATAGCTAGTAACTGCTTGAGGGGCAAAAAGCGTCTGAGCAGTGTTGAGTAAGTTACTTTTTCTATTACTTTTGGAAACTTGTTCCAGGAAGCTGTGTGCAGTCACTAGCAAGGATGGAGAAGTACTAGAACAAGTAACACACCTTACAACTACAGTTACTTATGTCTTTTTATACAAAAGTAATCGTAACTGTAACTGATTACATTTATTTGAAAGTAACTAGTAACTAATCTATTACTCTCTAAAAATATAATCTATTATAATTATTACTTTTGTACTGTTTTGTATGGAGCAAATATGTAACTGTGAACTGTAAGGTGTGCTATTTTTTCTGTAACTTCTCCATCCTTGCTAGTGGCTGCACAGAGCTTCCTGAAACTAGTTTTCAAAAGTAATAGAAAAAGTAACTTACCCAACACTGATCACAGGCAACTTTTGGGAGGAGGGAGAGTCAAGGATGTGCCTGGAATAAGGTACAAGAGCAGTCAATTTAAAATAAAACTGCCATTGTGTCGGAGGCTGTATTGTCTGGTTTGGTCTCTCGGGCAGCTTTTGGGAGGAGGAGGGAGTCTCGATGTGCCTGGATGGATGTGGTAAATGTGTTTTTACACTAGGCCGCTAGCCTAGTGTAAAAAAAAAAAAAAAAAATATATACTCTGTTTGACAATGCTCACTGAGCTCCCCCCTTCCTTTCCCTACTAATTCCTCCTCCCTATCTCCTCCCTTCTCCCCACCAGCTCTCCCCGACCATAAGTTTTGCACCTTTTGTTATCGTTTGCTTCGTTGGAGATTGTATTCTATTGTAACAAAATTGTAATTGAACTGTAACTTTTTGTTTGTAAGTACTGTGTCCCTTGTACTACTGTTCTGATGTCCTCTTTGTGACGAGGTACCTTTGTAAATGAGCCTCTGGCTCAAAGGTTTCTAAACTGATGTTTAACTAAATAAATAAATAAATAAATAAATAAATAAATGTAGAAGAAAACTACTGTTGTGTCAGAGCTGTATTGCCCAGTGATGAAAGTGAACAGGAGTGCACAGGAACTCAGTTCCTGTATCTTTCTGCAGCAGAAACAGAGTTCCTGTACTTCTTCCCACTGACACCGGAACTGAAATGTTTAACCAGCAACATAATGACAGTTTCTGGACCTGTGACCTGAAATCAGGGTTCCCAGAACAACATATAGGATAGTGTATGGTTACCCACAGGCAGTGTATGGTTATACAAAGCTATTCTTCCACCAGTGGATACAATGTCGACCGATGACCTCGAGGCCCGAGCTTGAGAGGTCTCAATCAACATTGTATCTGAGGTGAAAAATAGCCTGTAGTGTATGGGTAACCTATACTGTTCTTTATTTATTTAGTTTTTGTTAACTGGTAGGTGCACTAGCCATAAAATGACTATTTTCAGGCATGACCGAGAGAGTACAACAAAAGGAGAACAGTTGAACAACAGCAACATGGGTACAATAGTACAAATAGAGGAACAGTACAGCAGTGCTACAAAAATACAATGGGTAGAAACAACAAAAATAATGGCAAGCATTATACAGATAATGGCAGTAAGATATATAATAAGTGCAGAAACCATGGACCCGACCTGTGGGTGAAAGGGTTAATAAGATAGTAAGTTATATAGAGAAATGTGAGGAATGTTCAAATATAACAAGAAAGACTGACAGAAGGAAGGTCAGGGGTGTAATTAGCAAAACAACAGTGGATGGTCAGCAACAAGGTTCAAGAAGGAGAGCGCTAGTAGTCAAGAAGTTATTTACAAAGAGAAGGAAAATATGGGGAGCGGAAGAGGAGACAGTCTTGGAGCTGGATTAGAGCAGGGGTGACATTACTGGTAAGTCTCAGGAGCTTCAGGTTGGGTCAAAGCATGTACAAGCATCAGCTAAGGATGAATAACGACGATATTCACTTCTAAATCAAAGTGAGACTGAGACAGCCGGAGGTTGAGTGGAAGAGCATTCCATAGCCTGGGGGCAGAGAATTGGAAGGCCCCTGTGCCTTTAGTTGTCCGACATCTCGGAACATAGAGCAAGGATTTGTCAGCTGATGCAGGCCATGGGAGGATGGTTGAGGGACCAACAACGCCGCCAGCTGGGACGGTTTTCCCGGATGATAGAGTCCATTAGTGATCCAAGGTAGTATTGTCTACTGGCAGAGGGTGAGAGCCAATTCAGATCCTTATAAAGAAGGCAGTGATGTTTGAGTCGAGGTGAGCGAAGAGGCAAATCGGCATATATTGTTATAAGTTGCGTCCCATTTTAGTGAGGGAGGTTTTCTGGGCAGCAGTAAGAATAGAGGCACCATAGGTAAGGGTTGGGAGCAGAATACCTCGGGCAGTTGCTAATTTGGCCGAGGTGTATGTAGCTCGTTTGTAGCTACTCCTAGTTTGAGTTTACAGCTTTGCACGAGGACTGAATGTGAAGATTAAAATCCAGGGACTGGTCCAGGAGGATCCCAAGGTACTTGAAGGAAGTAACATTTTCAAGTGGAAATCCTCCTGGGTGAAGAACCTCCAGCAAACTAGAACAGGTCTTAATCTTCAGTGCAGAAGTATGGTGCCATAAATAAGACAAAAGCGAGGACTCACTTTTCCATACTGTCACTCGATTCTGCGGGCCGTCGATTCACAACTGACACTGCCAGCACACTCGCGTGCCCTCTCACACAGCAAGGGACAAATCAGGACATCTGCTGTAGCTGCTTGTATTATGACTTCCTCACTAACGTGTTCTGCGTTAGTGAGGAAGTCATACTACAACAGAACAACTTTGTGGTGTATGGATTTCCATACACAACTGCATTCCACCATACACTATACTTGACTTGTACAACAGAGCTATTTTGCTAGAAATACTTCAATATCTCTAACTGAATCTACTGGTGTCTAACCAGATTGATGCGTCTTGACACAGCTATCCTTCAGATTGAGATCTTTTCATTCTTCATTTCATAGTTGCCAAACTTGCCAATGTCTGAGTTCCTGTACTTTTGTCTACCACTGGTATTGCCCAAAGGTTGTTTTGCTGTAAATGAAATGCTCACTTATATACCAACTCAATGGGTGTCAGCCTTTGCTCTGCAGTATAGCATTGTTGCGCGCCCATCCTCCTTATCACAACCATGAGAGATCATATGCTAGGCGCTGTTTGTGCTGTGCTATTGTTTGGCTGTGGATTTAGATCAATGGATTGGACTATAAAGGGGTGGGTGCGGTGTTGTAGCTGTTATTACGCTTAGTCTGTTGGCTGCAGTTCGATAAATACCTGATTTTTGGTTGTTGCAAGAAACGCCTTTGTGGGGGCGTATGGCGTCACCCAACAGCGCGTCTACATTGCCCGCCAGCTTATAGGAGGCAGCACCGTGCGAACAGTCCTTCACTCCGTGACCAACGTTCTTGCGTGCGCGCATGCGTTGTACATTTGCTCCGTAGAATTGCTGTGAGGGCCGCTGAGGAGATCAAAGGAAACGGGAGGTAAGTACTGACGAGAATTGGGGAGGGGCAGTCAGTCCGCTTCTGCTAGTTTGGCGGGCTACTGTGGTGTGTAGCTATACTGTACTTCTGCGTGTTGGTTCTGTGACAGGCTGAGGGCAATATGGAGGACGGCAGGTAAGAAACCTGCAGTTCTTCTGTGTCGTTTCCTGTTTTATGGCACTGACAGCCTCTGTACAGACGTCCCTTAGTGCTAGCACTACAGTTTGGACTTCACGATTGCTAGAGTTTCGATCTTGATACGTAGTAGCGCCGTGTTGCTGATACGACCTGACAAGGACATTGCTCACAGCACTGCTGACTTCTGGGATAATCATGTACGGCCGTAAAGTTAATTGAAACAGTAATCAGAGTGTGAAAAAAAAAATCATATCCAGCGTTGAAACGTTTTGAGCTCTGGGTGCTAGGGGACCTATAAGAGCGATGTCTTTAAATTGAGCCCCTTCTCCCACTTTCCTTTTTAAGTCCGTGGCAAGGATGCATGAGCTACTGGGGCTCACTAGAGAGCTGAGGCCAGGGGCCCGCCCACCAGCACTGATCATATCCTGTTTCAGAGCTGCACTTTGCAGAATGACTGCTTTGCTTATTGTATGTATTCTTGTAGTGCAGTCCCTGTCATAGTGTGACCTTCTGTGTGCTGTTATCAGACTTATGTTTATTGAAATTTGTAAGTTCCAGGCAGGGGTTCAGTTGGGCAAGAACTCGCAGCACTCTGTTCCACCTCCCTTGACACCTTTCTCCACTGAATATTATGTTGAGTTCCTCCTTCTGGATGACAGTTCCTCCTCCCACAAATGTAGACATTACAGTTTCAGTGTAACCACCAGTTCCAGCTGTCACTGTGTAACTCTGTGGAACTGATTGTTTCTCTCCAAGTCTAGAAATCTAGAGGCAGGGAAAAATCATAGCGGATAGGAAAGTGAGGAGAAAGAAGAGCTGTAGAGCGAGCACGGTCAGTGGTATTAGTGTAAGGTAGGGAGAACTGGGCAGACTGGATGGATGGGCGATCTGTGAATGTTAACTGATGAATCAGTGTTGAAGATCTGTTTGTACTCACACTAACGTGTACATTTTCCAAGTTGTAGCTGGATCCTCTGTCAACTGAACACCATTTTAAATGATTCCGTGACTCGATCATGTATCCATTTTATCACAAATCAAATTATCACTATGAAAATTATGCACCACGAAGAATCACTTTGCTGCAGGGATGTCATGCCAGTGTCTGGAGGACACATAATTAAGCAATATACCACTCGAGGGTATTGGTGATGCTAGGATTTACCGCCTGGGGTGGTGTTCGGTCATGAGGCGAGCCAAGTGACCAACAACACCCAGGGTGGGTAAATCCTGGCATCACCAACAATTTTGAGTGGGATATTGCTATTATATAATGTTTATATTTTGTGTTTAGTAACTTTTTTTTTTATTTTAGTAATTTATTTTTATTTTAAATAGATAGTGAAAGTGTTAATGCATGAAAAATGGTCCATTTTTGGTAAATGGAGGTTATTGAACAATAACATGGTAACAGTTAATAAGATTGCATAAATATGTAGAAACATATGAAGTAGCTGTTGAATGTTTAATGTAACTTTTAGTTATTTAATGAGGAACACAAGTGATTTTATTGAAGAAGTAGTAGTGAATAAATAACTGTTTTGTCCATTAGATAGTTGTTTCTGATGCTGTGGAGTCTTGGTGGTAGTATTGTCGTCTGGTGAATTAGCGTAACTTTTCTTCTGAGGAGATTTGATCTTTCTTGTAGAGAGAGAAGAGAATGGTTTTAAGTAAGGTTTATTGGAGGAAGGGAAGGCGATGGTTTTAAATTAATTTGGGTTTACCTGTTGCTGGAGGTAGTTGGGTATGTCGCAGATCATTTCCGTGCAGTAGGCGTGTAAGACTAATGGGGCTATAATTTATAAAATGACTCATGCTTGGTGCAGGATATTCATGGTCTGCAGGATGTTTTGTAGTCATTTCTGTAGTTTCCATAGATGGTGTTTCGGTGGCTTGAGTTTTATTCATTAGTTGTGTTGTTCCCAATATATCTGGAGAGCTTTGTAGCTGGGATATTGTTGTTGGAGTGTTGACAACTTCTAGCAGGATTTGTTCTTGTAGGAACTGGATTTGGCTTGATGGTAGCTCATGTATGTCTGGATGTAGAGTTTCTGATTGCGTGGATGGAGTTCCTTGCTGACAGGTGTAGGTTGTGTGTTTCAGTTTGGTAGGTCTTTTTTTTTTTTTTTTTTTTTTTGGGAGGTGGACTGCAGCTGTGCAATACTTGATTTTATGTACAGTAAGTATTGGGTTTCAGTTTGTTGGGTTGAAGTTTGTACTTGTTGATGCTTCTTGGTAGTCTTGAGATAGTTAAGTTTTTTTTTTTTTTTTTTTGAGTAGATGTGGCTGGGGTCTTCTGTTGTGCAAGAGCTGCTGATGTGGTGGGCTTGCAGCCTGCAATAATGTCTCCCCATGTCTGGTGGTGTTGTGGGTTAGGTCTCCAGTGGCTTCTTAATGATGATTCGTTTTATGTCCTGTGATAGACATTATTTGGCGTGCTTCTAATCCGCTTCTGATAATAATGTTACTGCCTTTGCTGGTAGAGAACGGTTAGTATAGATTTGTTGGAGGCCTGCCCGTTGTATATTTTTGGCAACATTTTTCCTAGTGTGTCAAGGCAGCATGGATTCACAGTGGGAAGGTCATATGAGACAAATCTGATAGATTTCTTTGACTGGGTGACCAAAGTAGTAGATCAGGGAGGGGCTGTGGACATGGCCTACCTAGACTTTAGCAAGGCATTTGACACAGTCCCACACAAAGATTAATGTACAAGTTAGGCAGCCTGGAAGTGGGTCCCAAGATGACAGCCTGGGTAAAGAATTGGCTGGGGAATAGGACACAGACAGTAATAGTAAATGGAGTCACTCTGAAGAAGGGGGTTACTAGTGGGGTACATGAGGTTCAATATAGGACCAGTCCTCTTCAATGTCTTTATAGCGACAGTGCAGAGGGACAGGAAGGAAAAGTATGTCTCTTTGCAGATGACACAAAGATCTGCAACAGAGTTGATGCACAAGGTGGGGTGGAAAGGATGAGAAGGGACTTGGCAGGGTTAGAGGAATGGTCAAATGTATGGCAGCTTAGATTCAATGCTAAGAAGTGCAAGGTAATGCACCTGGGAAACAAAACCCAGGGGAAGAGTACACAATGGGGTGAGATACTAACAATAACAAAAATGGAAAGGGACCTGGGGTAGTCATATCAGATGACCTAAAGGTGGGCAAGCAATGTGAGAGGGCAGCAAGGAGGGCTAGGGGGATACTGGGATGCATAGGGAGAGGCATCACCAGTAGAAAACAGGAAGTTATTATCCCTCTGTACAGACAGCTGGTCAGACCCCATCTGGAGTACTGTGTGCAGTTCTGGAGACCCAATCTTCATGAAGACATAGACAGGATGGAAGCTGTCCAGGAGGCAACTAAAATGGTGCAGGGTCTGCACGGAAGACATATGAGAGACTTAAGGAGTTTAATATGTATAGCCTCGAGGAAAGGAGGAGAGGGGACATGATAGAAACTTTCAAGTACCTCAGGGAATCAGCAAAGTCCAAGGGTAGCATCTTTCAAAAAAGGTGTGCAAGAAGATGGGCGGCTCAGAGGTAATATAACAAAGTATTTTTTCACAGAGAGGTTGTGGATGCATGGAATGGCCTTCGGAGGAGGTTGTGGAGTCAAAAACAGTGGTGGAATTCAGTATGCATGGGACAGTCATAAGGCAATTCTAGGGGTGGGGGTAGGAAGAAGTAGGCTGCTGGTTAACTAGGATCTGCAGCTTATCCATTAGGTGGGGAAATGGGCAGACTGGGTGGGCCAAGCGGTCCTTATCTGCCGTCAAATTCTATGTTTCTGTGTTACTCCTAGTGGCTCTCGTGTGTACCATGTTGAGAATTATCTAGGATATGTTGTGGTTGTTTTTGGGTGGCAGAAGAGCACTGGAGGATTTTCTGGAAGTTTTGATATATATTTCATGAAGCTTTGGACAGGACAGAGGGGTGTTAGGTTGCTCATACATGAAGCCTCGGGTGATTGTCTGGTTGGGTCATTGTATGTTTTATGATTTTTTTGTTTGTTAGTTATGCGCCTTTGTTACATATTTTTTGCCGTCAGTGTCTGTTTTATTTCAAATGCGATGGTGAAATGTCATACTCCTTCATTTCCTCTCCTTGCTAGGTACTGTAGCTGGAAGTCTAGCCAGACTTTATTCAGTAGTCCTTTTGCTGTGTTTGGAGACAAAGCTTCAGAATTTCTGAGAAAAATCAGTTCGTTGTGACTTAGTTGGGGTGGTGAGACTGTTGATCTTTTCCTTGTTTCCGATATGTTTTGACAACACCTTTAAATACATTGTTAGATGTTGTAAATTCAGTATCTGTGATAATGTTTGTATTGTGGCTTATGGGGGTCATTCAGAAATCTGTTGATACCTGCCCTGAGACCTACATAGCTACTAAGAACATATTGTTGTCCAGATGAATTTCTTACAGAGCTGTAAAACATTCTGAGTATAGAGTTTAATTCTGGCAGTGGTATAGTTTGAAAAATTATTTGTAAGTTGTTTTCTGAGAGCCAGTCATGGAATACATTTAGTGCCCACCTCGTTTGTTTTAAAGATGTTTCTTCATTGCGATTAATTTCTAGAGTTGTTAGGGTGGTTTCATTGACATTTAAATGTTTGTTCTTTTCTGTGACTGTAAATGTGGGTGGCCTGTTTGCTGTGACATGCCTAGGTGGAGTCTGTTGAAGGAGCGCCAGAAGAGGAATGCTTTCAGCACGGTTCCTTTGATCTGGAAGGAATGGTCGAGTTCTGAGTGACAAGTCTGAGATGCTGAAGAAGAGCTGGAGAGTATATTCCGGGTAGAAGTTTGTTGTGGTGGAGATTAGGAGTTTGTGTTTCCAAGATGGTGAGCATTTCTTATAGCTCCGTTTCGTCTATTAAGGCAGATGTAGTATCCATTGTATTTTTATTTTTTTCTTCTTCTAGTAGTGGCGCTTTTTGTGTTCCGAGGCACGTTTGTTAGCAAGAGGTGAATGTGTGGTGGTGGAGTGCAGATGGAGTCGCAGTGATTTTTGCATGTGATATTCTGAGAGCTGTTTGGCATCTGTTTATAATGGGGCAGCATGAAACAGTGAGATGTATTTTATTTAGATTTTTAGATGAGTGTCTAATAATAATTGATTTTTCAGTAGGTTTTAGCGATTTGTAGAGTCATTTTTATATTGGAAAACCGGAGTGGAGATATGAGTTTAGTGGCGATCGGAAGTAGTGTATGTATTTGTTTGAACACTCAGACTGATACCCGTAAAGCCATTTAGCGTTGAATAGGAAATGGGCAGTTTGTGATAAGATGCAGTGGGCATTGGTTGCAGGATCGCATTGTGGTGAAGGTCTGAGGACGGTGTGTGTGATGTGTGAGAGAAAACTGCGCAGGGGAGATCTGTGAGGAGTCTCCGATGTGTGAAAATTAATAGCAAGCATTACGGAATCAGAAAGTAAGAGGTAGTGTGTTATTTGGTGAGAGAGCATAGATGGTGATTAATAAGAGAAAGAAATGGAAGTGGAAGCGGCTAAGGAAAGTACTGAAGTATGAAGGGTCGGAGGGAAAAGGAAGGAGGTGCAGCTGATGAGCAAGAGAGAATTGGTGGCGGAGTTACAGAGGAGCGTAGCTGGCAGGTGAATGTAAATGAGAAAAAGGGTATGGAGACGCAGGAAGCAAGTAAAAGGAGGAGCGAGGATGGAGGGAGCAAGTTATTATTTTTTTTCTACATAGGCGAGTTTGCGAACATGAGGAATTTGAAGTTGTTTGCACGTTGAAATAAGAGTTGAGGTAGTGGAGTTTGGGACGGGTGTTTAGCGGGTATTCTTGTGTTTCAGAGTTAGGGCTGACGAAGCTCAGATTGATATTTAAATTAGTTACTGATGTGGCTGAAGGTGACTGGCACCTCTTCCCATGGGGTGCTTGTAGATTTTACAATGGGAGAGAGTGCGAGTCAGCCAATCACGAGAGAATTTACGTTCTGTTTTGTGGCCCATTGTATAATTAAGAATTGATCAAGGAGGCATACAACATAGAAACATAGACTTTGACGGCAGATAAGTGATTACTTGGCCCACTCCGCCTGCCCATTTCCTACCTGTTGGATAAGCTGCAGATCCTAGTTAACCAGCAGCCTACTTCTTTCTACTCCCCACCAGAATTGTCTTGTACAGTATCTGTCCTATGCATTATTGAATTCCCCACTGTTTTGACCCCACAACCTCAGGAAGGCTGTTCCATCGTTCACAACCTTCTCAGTAAACAAATACTTCCTCATTGCCCTTGAGCCACCCCTCTACAAATTGCGCCCTTGTTCATGCACATCTCTTTCTGAAAGATGCTACCCTCCTGGACTTTTTTTTTTTTGTCTTTTGGTAACTGGGTAAAGCCCACTAGGCACAAGTGTTTGTTTTCAGGGGCGACCTGGGAGCACTGGGTGGTTAAGTGACTTGCTCAGAGTCACACAGTATGCAAGTGGAGGTTGTGAGAGTCAAACTCTGGTCTGGTCTGCTGGATATATTAAGCTCATTCACACCTTGTTCCTCTAACCTCTAGGCTATACTGCCAGCCAACTTTGTTGATTCCCTTGAGGTACTTGAAGTTTATATAATGTCCCCCTTTACCTTCTTTCCTCGAGGGTATACATATTAAGCTCCTTTAGTTTCTGTCTTCAGTATGGCTTCTGGTACAGACCCTGCACCATTTAGTTGCCCTCATCTGGACTGCTTCCATCCTGTCACTGTCCTTGCGGAGATGGGGTCTCCTGAACTGCACGCAGTACTCCAGATGGGGTCCTCACCAACTATCTGTACAGAGGGATAACAACTTCTGTTTTCTACTGGTGATGCCTCTTCTATACATCCCAGTATCCCCCAGCCTCTTTATTGCCTTCTCACATTGCTGGTGTAACCCCCTATAAATGGAGGTTTCAGAAAATCTTCCTTGGTTGTGCCTAAATGCCCGCTGCCAGACTGGTGTCCTGTGTCTTAATTGTTTAAAAGCTATTGCCTGAGAGTGCCTAATAGCCTCTGTGTCCTGTCTCCTTAAGAGACACCTATATCTCAGTGTCCATTTAATCTGGGTCTGGGCTGTGTTCCTATGTTGAGTCCTGCCTGGACTGCCTGCTAATTGCTCCATTCTGCCATCGCTAATTGCACAGAGGGAGCTCTGTTAGAAACTGTACTTATTTGCTGATTATTTATTTTAATAATAATGATATTGAAGTTTGTCTAACCTGTCTTCTTTGCAGCATGGACATTTCTGTAAATCACCACTATCTTGGTTATGGACTGCCATTGTGGACCAGTCAGTACCTTTGGGGGCCCTAAACTGGAGCCTGCCTCCAGGGGTCTTATGAAGTGAATTTCTATAGATTGTAGTTTTCCATTTGGCGCCTAAATGCACCTGGAGGGAACCTTTGCTGTGACAGACAGATGACTCAACAAATTGAACCTTCTGGATCAGAGGAAATTCCCATGCTGCCTGCAGCAGAGTGTCAGAAGTGAGATGGAGCTGGAGGAGTGAACAGCTTGGGATATTCAAGCAGCTGCCCCGGGGTAGCGTGGGGATTCTGGGAAGGCTGAGTCTGGCCTGCCTGCCTTCAGCTCTCCGCATGGAGGATTAGAGTAACCACAATTCAGACTTTGTCTCGAGCAGTTTTGTTGTGCCTCGGTTAATGGGTACAACAATTGAGTCAATCTGAGTGAACAGCTTGAGATATTCGAGCAGCTGCTCCTCGCGTAGTCGCACGGGAAACTGGTGGAAAGGCTGTGTTTGGCCTGTCTGCTTTATCATCTCTTGTGAGGGAATCCTTCAGTTAATTGTAAACTGGACTGATTCGAACAAAAGTGTGACCTGAATTACCAAATTGAGACCACCTTGTTTGCCTGAAGAAGGCCGAAGATTTGCTCCATGGGTCGGCCTGTCAGGGCCGATCAAAGCCATGAATGTCACGAGTTTGCTCAGAGGCGTGTGTAACCGGACTGTCCTCTGAACTGTGGTACTGCTTTTTCTTTACTATAAGTGTGTTGGATGCTGTTAGCGGGTTGCAATTTGGTTCCCCAGTGCCTGATTTTTGTCATGCTTGCTGGAAGCTGTACCTAGCACTACTGGACTGCCATCCGAATTGCTCACCTGGCCTGGACCCTGCCACCTTGGCCCAGCCAACTGCTCGTGCCCCAGAGGAGACCATCGGCAAGAGACCTGCTTGTGGATCAGCCCCTGCTCAACATCATGAACAGGAAGCGACACCACGGTGAATCTTGTGGGCCCAGTTTCTCCTGGCAAACCAGCAAGTCATCCTGCAGTCTCCATTTCATCAATCCTGTGTCCTGTACTGAGCAGCATGAGTAAACACCAGTATAGCTCCCTGCAACAACAGCTCAATCAAAGTGTGTCATCTGATTTAATTGTTTTGTCTAATTGTCACAAACTGAGCCTCCTGGCTCCGGATTACTAATTGTGTGTTATTGTGCATGACTTGTCTTTGCATCATAGGGCCCCGACCAGCTGTAACGCCGGCCTACCCCGGAAACGTGTCAGGCTAGCCTTCCTGCCACTGGGTACCCAGCGTGTGTGAGACTGTGTTGAGGGACTCTAAAGTGCATGCCTTGTAGCCTGATGGAATCAGTACCTAAATCAATCAACCTGATTACACCCTTCCTTGTTCATTTCCCTGAATAAACTTGATCTGAATCTTTTGCCCTTAACCTGCCTCTGGTGCACTTCTGTACAAATAGCACTGTAGTACTATTGTTTGTGTTTATTAACTGTACAGGGGTCTCCAGGGACAAACAGGTGGAACCAGCCCTGGTGGTAAGTGCAATCATAGTGGAGATATATCTGCTGTTTGGGGGCTATTGTACCTGTGTATTCTGTTCATTGTTTAGGCCACTAGAAGGAAAGGGGGTCACAGTGTCCGAAGGGCTGTACCCAGGTCAGCTACGCTACCACTAACCCTGTCCTCGGGTGGAGGCACCAGTTTTCAGTACCCAGGCCCTTAACCTGCACCTAGTCACACAGGCAGGGGTAGTAGCCCTTGGGATAGTGCCACCTAGGGGTTACACTTACTTACCTTTAGGTTGTCTGATATGACTACCCCCAGGTCCCTTTCCATTTTTATTGTTAGTACCCCCCAAACTGTGTACTCTTCCCTGGGTTTTGTTTCCCAGGTGCATTACTAAATGGGAATTGGGGGAGGGGGCATGCCCTCCCCAGATACAATGTACCTGACAACCCTGCCTTACTGCCACTGTTTGCGGGACACCATTGCAAATGAGACTGTGACACATTTATTTCTTCTTGGACAAATAAATCCGGTGTAGAAAAATAAATGAATAAAGAAGTAAAGTATTGGGATGATGATGATGATGATGATGATGATGATGATGATGATGATGATGATGATGATGATTTGGTGACATCCTGAACAGGTAGCTGAATGTACAGTAGGATTTGTTTGAGCAGTGTATCAGTTTTGCAACAATCTTGAAAGGCCACTGGCATTTAGTAGAATAACCATATAAATATATTTTATTCTGTTTTATAACTAAGCTATGTTATAGATGGAAAGAGATAGCTGAAAGGGTACCTTGGGTATAAAACAAAGATTTGTGGGAGGTTGGACAGCAAGGAAGGAATAAAGGCAGGGAAACAGGATTTGGGGAGGTGAGAGAGGGTGATCCAGCTTATGGGCAGCTGTAGGGTATGGGCGGCCGAAATTCAGCGTAATGAATTGCAAGGTTATAGACCTGGAGCAAGGAACCTGTGTGCAGACTGTATAGTATTTGGGCGGGCATGATGGCAGAGAGGGATCTTGGGGTCGCCATGGTATCTTGACAACCCAAAACCAGTTGTACGGTGCAATTAGGCAGCTGGTAAGGCCAGAAGAAGGTTGCGATGCTTAGGCAGGGGTATCAACAGTAGGTACAAGGAGGTGATACTGCCCTGTACAGATCCTAGGCGAGACCACACTTGGAGTTTACCGTGAAAAGTTCTGAAATCCACATCTGAGAAGGGAGAGGTATAGGGTTGAGTCTGTTCAGAGGAGGACTACTAAGATGATTCTGGGGCAGCAGGTAAGGTCCTACAGAAAGCTGGGAGACCTTAAGATGTCCTTGCTGGAGACCAGAAGAGAGGGGCAGGACAGAAACATTCAGGTATCTACAGTGAATAAACAAACTTAACAGCAGTGAACTGCTCACCTTGAGTGCAAACATGAATAATGGGGGTAAGTCTAAGGCCCTGTCCACACTACGCCTCTGTAGCGTTACAGAGGGTGTAAAGCGTTACCGTAACAGGTCGGCGTTTACCTGTAACGTTACAGGAGGCGTTCCGTAACGTTCTGTTGAAACCACATATGAGGTGATTTCAACAATGGTTATGAAAACAGTCCGCCCTGGTAATGTTACCGGCGGTAGCATGAATGACCAGTAACCGTCCCCGCAGGGCATGAAAGCATAGCGCAAGCTGCATTGTGAATCGGGCACCGCCATAGCGGTTGCCCGGCTCGATATGTGGACCGCAGTGCCGTCCCTTAACAGAACACCACCGAGGTGTGGCCACACTGCACTGCTTCTGGCGTAACGGATTGCATCCGTTACAGGGTGCCAGGGTGTAGTATGGACAGGGCCTAAGAAGTTGGTGAGGGGTCAAGTTTAAATGGAACATCAGAATGTACTGTTTTACAGAGAGGTGGTGGATGAGTGAATACATTGCCCAATGAGGTGGTCTACACGTAGTCAGACACTGAAATATGAGTCTACTTAGGGCAGGTCAGTACTGTTTAAATGGTTAAGCTTATAAAGCAAGTAGTCAATCAATCTTTATTTACCAGGCCAAACACCATTGAGGTAAACTCCTTTACAAGGCGGATCTGGACAAGTGCACATATTCAAATACAACAAAGCAGTGACATACATAATAGAATGATAATGCAGCGTAAATGGCACTGGAATCACAAGGGGAAAGGAGGGTCAATCACTGTTACAGCATTCAAATCACATAATAAACACTAAATATATATGCAACATATACAAAGGTATTCTCCATAAAGAGTTTGACATGAAATATATATAACCTAGAAAGAAATAAAGAAGGGACAGCCAGGAGTCTATAGTAGCACATACATGCTTCTTTAATACGTTGATATTGTTTTAAAATCTTGCTTTTAAAATGGACATGCCACCACCATTTACAGAAAAGCAAAGTAGAGGTTGTATGAGTCAGCAGGTTACAGCACTCAAACTCCCTGCATACCAACTGTCGGTACACCAGAACCTTTAAGCTTGCGTGAACATCTGTTGACTAAAGCGGCACAGTTCTTTTGTGGTTGAAAGTTGACGTGTTCAGAGGGCTTGAACAAACTCCAGTAAAGCTCTCGCTCCAAGTTGCCTGCATGACTTCCAGCTGCTGTGGCCACGGTATGTCCATTATCTGTATGCCTGTACTATATACTATGCACCTGTACTATATATAATATGTATTGTATAATCTCATGTCATTTTATGTATGTATTCTCCTGGTCGTGCCTGAAAATAGTCAACTTTGGCTAGCGCACCTCGGTTAACAAAGCGAAATAAATAAAATAAATACATTTTTAAAAGCAATATCAAAATATTAAGTGTTTGGTACCACAAACTGCTTTATAGGTTTAATTATTTAAACAGTGCTCACTTGCCCAAAATGCGCTAGTATTTCATAGTGTCTGACTTTACAATAGCCCTGGATATGTACGCGTTTTAAATCTGAGGCTGCTAATTTCTGTGCTCTTGACATGTGGTCTATCGAGTATTATTGTTCAGGCATAGGTGAGATAAGATATGTGGGTCTAGTTGGGTGGGGTTAGATGTGGAGGGGCAAAAGAGATAAGGAATGAGTGACTGTGGGGACTTGGACTCTAGGGTTAGGTAGACGTAACAGCAGACTACATAGACCAGTAGGCCTTCTGCTGTCAGGTTTTATATTTCTATAAAATATTATGCAAAGGCTGTTTAGTTTCAACTGGCAGTTCAGGGTCCTTAAGGTAGCTGTTGAGTGACTGGGGAGGCATGTAGTCCTGTGCTGCGATTGCATACCATAATTGTGATAAACCAGAAGATGCCAGCCAAGCTGACATTCTAGCACAGCTGCCTATTGTGTGACTTTGGAGCCCCATAGTCGAAGCCAGCCATGTGTGCTGTGAGGTTTGTAGTGGTACATATGAGAGTCTGGTCGTTATGGTGCGCCATATTCAGACAAGCAGCATATTCTGACCAGTGTGGCGCCTGCCTTCTGAATATGGGTGCATGTTAGCGCCACTTGCAGTGACTGCACAGTGGTGTCTGACCCCATAATGGATACTAAGCTTGAGGAGCAAAGGAAAGCATGTCTCAAAGAGCTCCTTGCTTCCTGGGAGCCGTGTTGAGCGACCATTGTGCTAATGACCACAAATGGTACGCAAGGTGCCAAGTGTCCATTTGTTTGTCATTATGTGGCGGTTAAGACTCTTCCAGGAGGCATTGTGCAAAGCCTTCCACCCTTCCTCCACCTGCCCTATTCCAGATAGCTGCCTGACAGTCTAGTAGTCCTCCCGCTTCTCCACATCGATGCCCATCCGATGTCCACTAATTTACTTGGTAATGTACCTGGCTGTTCAGTGGGCCCCTGACCCTCCATGCTTGTCTGATTTCTGTTAGTTTATTAGGTAATATACCTGGCTTCTTAGTGGCTCCCTGTCCCTCCCTGATGCCCATCCACTTGTTTAGTAAATTAAGTAGGGTCCATGGTAATCTGTTAGTCCCTTGCCCCCCATGTCCATACGATGTGTTTTGACATAGTATGTATTGTCCTTAGTAGTCTAGCAGTCACCTTTGAGCACAGATACACCCCTTTGCCCTCTTCTCATCACACCTCTTAGTACCCACCCCTCATCTGCACTTGACTCACCCTCCAATTGTCAGTCCCTCTCCTGTCCCTGAAGCAGTGATGATAGCTGCACTGTCCCTCCATCCAACCACCTCTGCCACCTGCTGTCTGCATGACTTGGAGTGAACACACACTTACAGTAGAATAATTATGTTGGATGTACTCGGCACCTATATTATGCTACTATGCGCACGCACACACACACACTTGTTCCCTATCATGCAGATGGCAGCCAGCCAAGATAGTGAGTGGAGGAAACGCAAGGCAGCTGAGCCACACAGCTACAGATCGATCAGGCAATCTGCCCTGGGAGTAAGGGCAGGAAGATGCAGTAGCACTGCTAGATAAAATAGATACAAACAATAAAGCTTGGCAGCTGTAATGGCAAGTGAACAAAAGGGTGTGTGTGTGTGTGTTTTTTTTTTCATGAACTGGTAACAGATGCCTATACCCCAGGGCTTCACTTTGCGCTGGCGTTTCTCAGGGATGTGGCCAGTTGGCTGCCCTCTGAATTGAGGGCAGTGAAGGGATGGCATCTGGAGAGTGAGTTGGGTCAGGGACAGGGTGTGTGGTGGTGAATATTGAATGGGTGGGATGGGGGGTGCAGGAGGTGTATCTGTGATGGGATGAGGAAAGAGGTCACTAGACTACCAGGGACAGTACCTAATTTATTTAGCATCAGAAGGCAATGGGGGAGGGCAAGGGTCCACTAGAGTGCTTGTGGCATTACCAAATAATTTATTAAACATAGGATGGGTATGAGGGATTTTGGGTGGGACGATATGGTGAGGGATGAGGGAAGCAGATTAGGTGAGGGGAGGTGGGAAACAGATTAGGAATGGAATGGAGTATGCAGGCAGAGTGGGACAGTGAGAGGAGAGGGAAAATAACAGTTTGATGGGAGATTGTAAGTGCTGTAACAAACAGAAATAAGACAGGAGTTGGCTTGTGCAATTTAGATGTTACAGTCACACCCACTAAGTGTTGCTAGGTGGGTACGAAGTTTTTTTTTTTTTTTTTTTTTTGAAGGGGCCAAGTTTAGATTCTGCCAGCAGGTTGTTATGTAGCGAGTTGAGCCAAGCAGATGCCCAGTACTGGGAGGTGTGGGGACCCTGGGAGGTGTGGCAGAAAGGATTTTAGTGGCTGGCTATTGGTTCCTCTGGTAAGTCTAGCCTTGTTGGTGGGACAGAGGAAGCGGAACGTCAAGTGGTGTTTGACCTAGGGTGGACTTTTTAGCCAGCAGGCAGACCTGGTATTGAGCTCCACAGTGCAGATTTAACCACCCAGACTGGGAATAGAGATCACAGGTGTGTTTAAGGCATGGTGCATCTAGGACAAACCTACAGGCTTTGTTTAGGGCTAACTTTATTCTCTCTAGAGCTGTGTCAGTTTGCTGCACTATAGACTAGGAGCCCATAGTTAATCATAGAAAAGACCGGGCAGCACACATGAGTTTTAATGCTTCATTGGTTAAGCAATGTTTATGCCTAAGTAGTTGGCCAATTTTGACATTTGCAGCCATGTCTACAAGGTAAGTGTGCTGTGGAAATGTGAGGGAACAGTCTAGAGTGACCCCAAGATGTTTAAAACTTTAGACCATTTCTAGGGAGGCGTTTTGGTTGTTTACTATTTTTAATAGATGGAATATCTGCCAGTTGTGAAGAGAAACAAACAGCATTGTCTTGGTCTTCTTATAATTAAGCAAGAGCTTTGAATCAAGAAACCAGGCCTCCGCTAAAGAGATTCACCTGCATTCGCTTTTCCAGTGCGTCTGGGTCTGTGTGGCTGGTGTAGTGTACCGCATCATCAGCGTACAGTAGGACCTTATCCTGGCACGCTAGAGGAGGTGGTTTAGGAACAGGCTAAAGAGCAGGGGCCCATGATTGAACCTTGGGGAACCCCTGTGTTGACATTCAGACTTTCAGAGAGGGTATCAATGATTTTTACTTGTGTGCTCCTGGACAGGTAGCTCTGGAACCACCCACTGATTCAGGTGATAACCCTGTGCATGTTTGTTGGTTCGGCAGCAGTTCGTGATTGACCGTGTTGAAGGCCTTGGTGAGGTCTATGTAGGTTGCCCCACCATAAGCCCCTGATCAAGTGCAGCATGAATGTAGCCTTAGTACTACAACAGCGCTGGTGGAGTTCAATGTCGCTTCCTGAAACCATGCTGTTCTGGGCATTGCAACTGGTATTTGTCAAGGTAGTCGACAAGCTGATGATAGACAATAATGTCCCATCGCTTTTGAAAGTGGGGATGAGGAGTATGGAATTTGGATGGTAGATGTTGTGACTAGCCCTGTCACCACTTTTAAAACTGGTGACACCACGGCTTTCCATAGCTGTGGAATGTACACGTTATAAGTAAGAGATTCATAATTCTGGCAAGGGGTGATGGTAACTCGTCAAGTTTGAGAGCAATGAGCTTGAGGTCAAGTGTGTCACCACTCATTCTAATTTTCCTAAAACTTGTAAAAGGTGTCTCTTGGCTTTGGCTTGAGAGATCATTTTGAAGTAGAAAGGTGGGCAGTGCCAGTGTGGGTATTCTGCCTGTTCTTTAGATATGTGCCACTTGGGGATCTAGGAAATCCAAGGAAAGTATACCACTTAAGTCAGTAACTGCCTTATTAAAGGTGTTTGATATGATTTTGGGGTCCTTTTCATTTTCATATATTCTTTGGTAACCGGGTAAAGGCACTGGACCAAAGGTCTGCTTTCAGGCCCGACCAGACAAAAAAAAAAGAAATACAAAAATACACAAATACAATCAACAACAATACAAAACAAAAAGTACAAATTACGTTGCAGTTACAAACAGATTTATGTAATAAATAACTTTTTAACCATTTGTTTAAAACTTAAAACAGAAGGAGCAATCCTAACATCAAGTGGGAGTGAATTCCAATACAAGGGTGCTGCTATTGAAAAGCTGTAGAGCTTAATCTAAGCGGAGACCTGGGGACAACATATATATGGGCGTCAGCTGGGGCTGTGGTTTCTGCAAGATTTAGCATGTGTGTGTGTGTGTGTGTGTGTGTGTGTGTGTGTGTATATATGTGTATATATAATATATATATATATATATATATATTTTTTTAATATCATCTTTGTTTTACCAGGAGAGGCACACTAAGCTGAAACCTTGTTTATAGGTGCAACCTGAGAGTACAAGGAAGTTAAGTGACTTGCTCAGGGTCTCACAGTATGCAAGGGGCTGTGGGATTCAAACCGTGGTTTCCAGGTTTGCAGCTCCGAGCCTTAAACCAGTGTGCTAATGGAGGTTGGCGGTGTCTTGTTTGGTTTCCCTTGTTAGGGTCCTGATATTGTCCCAGAACTTGCGTCTGTCTCCCAGGAGTTAGCCAGCTTGTTTTTGAAGAAACGGCTTTTCGCTTGACGATAGCCCAGGTACATCTATTTCGAGCTGTTTTTATAGTTCTGATTATCTGTTTGAGAGCCAGTGCTGTAGCTTTATGCCAGAGGTTGTCTCTTTGCTTCATAAGTTCGATGAGGGTGGAGGATCAAGGACTTACAAGCCCCACAAACTTTCCACTTAGAGGAGGGGGTGTAGGTTGCATGCAGCATTGAGGTCTTGATGAACTGGTCAGATGCTTCATCAGCATCTTTTGCAGCGTATAGGTCTGTCCAGTCTTGCTGACTGAGGTGCGCTTTAAGTGAGGCAAGTTGCCCTTTCTTTAGCGCTCTAGATGTGAGTGTGTTAGTGGGGTTCTGGGGACTTACTCGACCACATTCAGAGCATCGGGAGTGATCGCTGATTGAGTCATGGAGGACAGCTGAGCGGGTTATTCTCCTGGCCGGTTGCCAGTCATCCAGTGTAGCAGCGTACTGGTTCCAGTCACGATAATTCATTTGTGTGGGAGAGTCCACTGATTGGGCCATGTATATTGAGGAGATTGCATCCTTGTAGGGTGCTGCCTCGGGATAGCCAGTTGACATTGAAATCCCTAACACTAGTACCTGCGAGTTGTGGCACAGGTCGGAGAGGTAGTCTATGAGTATCTTTAATCTGCTGGACTGCTCTTTTGGGGACTGTAGACAGAGCCGAATGTTAGTCCTTTACCCCGAGCACCTAGTAGTTTTATTACCAGTGCTTGTACATTTTGCTAGTGGCAAGGTGAGGTAGGACTCGACCCTGGATGGTGTCCTTGATATATACGACACATCCGCCACCTGCTACCAATTCTGTCCAGCCTAAAAGAGGTGTGCCCTCCAGCTGTTTATAAAGTGGTTGTCATGGTTCCCCACTCCCCACTGCTTTATCTGAAACTGCCTTATTGGGTGTTTTTATTATTTGTTTTCTTTAACATACTTTCTTTGATGTAGTGTGTTTTTTTTTTTTTTTTTGTTTTTTTTTTGGTACTGAATTTTTCATTTCGTGATTGTTTGTTTGGGAAATCTGCCTGATGAAGGGAGGTGGCAGTTGGGTGAGCTTGAAAGGAAAGACAGATTTTATGCAAAATGTTTTAAGTCTGGCCCTTATTCCTCTTTGGAGATCTGCCCGTGCCCTGTCTGCGTCCTCCCCATGTCCAGGCTTGCCCCCTGGGCAGGGCGCCAGGGGCTTCCCTCCCAATAGTAATTGTAGACTTAGCTCCAGCTTGCCTCCTCCGGTCAGGGCCACAGGAGAGGCCTCACCGTGGGCATGTAAGGCAGTTGAGGATGGCGGTAGGGCAGGGGCGCCATGTCTGGGGCCGGCAACTTGCTTTTTGCTGCCACCCTGGAGACGGAGACATGCAGTGACCACCGTCCACTGTGCCTCCCTCCCCACCCTTATGTGCTGGCACCGGCCGCGCCTTTCCTGCCTCCACCAGGGGTAACGAAGCACCGGACACGTTCTCTTAAATTGCGGGGCCAGTCACCAGTGGAGGCCCCAATCTGTTCCAAGAAAAGCCTACTTAAGAACTTCCATTGTCCCATAAGGTCAAGGAGCAGAGTGCGTTGCATGCTTGTCAGGTTTTAAATAATTGATTAGCAGTTTTTTTTCTTCGGACAATACTAACTGTACAGAAAACATTTATATAGGTTTTCTAGAAGTGTTATGTTTGTTAAACACAGTGAGGCAAGTGTTGTGCATTTTCATAATGTTTTAGCACTTTTATGAGTAAAACGCTAATCAGATTTTAGAGTTAAATAAACCCTGCTTGTTTACAATTGTCACAGTAAACAAATGATTAAATAACGGGTGTTCAAAACAGCGGAAATTGCAGTGAAAACTCGGGGGTAGTCATATTGAAGTAGCAATCATTTAATTATTATTTCAAATTTGAAGAAGTGCAAACGTAAATTCAGCATTCAACACAGAGCAGAGATAAGAAGAGCATCTTACAGAACAGGTGAAAAGAGTGATTTTTAAAATGGAATAAAAGGATTATGTTCACAGTTTTTCACCATAACATGCACTGCTGCTATAAAGTTTGATTTGTTTGATGTTTTTATATAA
The DNA here is from genome assembly GCA_016271365.2 of Neoceratodus forsteri. Lineage (NCBI taxonomy): Eukaryota > Metazoa > Chordata > Ceratodontiformes > Ceratodontidae > Neoceratodus > Neoceratodus forsteri. The sequence goes on from JADMNL010000023.1 coordinate 603,159,855, forward strand.
CTGCTGGAAAAGCAAGTCTCGGACATCTGGTGCTGACTGGCGTGGGGGGTTTGGGCATCTTGTTAGGATGCTGTCTGCCTCAGTGAGAGAGGCGCCTCCTGCTGCTGCACAGCTGCCTCTGATGGCACAGGGGAGGCGGTGGGATTGAACACACAGTCTCTGTGGAGTAGCCTTATGTCGGCAAGCACCTGATTGGTCTGGCAAGTGATCTGGAGCCATCTCATGGCCAGAGTGGGGCCTATAGGGGAGTTCCAAAGTATGAGTGGTACCCAAGACACTTTGCCAAGTTGCTTCTCTGGACCACACCCTGGGGAGGGATAAGGGAGGGCTGGGGGGGACTCAGCAGCACCTGGCAGATGAAGCAGCCCCACCACAGGAGGGTCCTTCTGTCTCTCCAGCGCCTTGCAGGCCCCTTCTCAGGGCCTTGACCGCAACTGAAGTATCCTTCTCTCAGCTTGGGAACAGAGGGGTACCTCCTGCAGGAACAGGCTGTGGGATAGGGCGTCAGAGAAGATTTCTAGCAGAGGCTAGTTGCAGGTTGGCATATTGGAGGACTCTTATGATGGGCAGATGGAAGTGGAGGAAAAACTGGCAGGGAGAAATGGGGCAAAATAGGAAGTTAAATGGAAAAAAAAAAAAAAAGATGGAAAAACTAAATGAAAATAAACTTTATTCAGATGCATTGCATATTATTTCCGTGTGCCAGGTGTTATATGGTATAGTTTATCTGGGAGGCATGGTGTTTTTCATAATGGAAGGCCTGCTATTTTTCCTTAGCTTTGGGAAGCTTACTGTTACATTTAATGGGCTGAACCATACTGAAGTTGCTTGTTGTATGGGAAGGTAAGTATGCAGAACTCTGTTTTTGTTATTTTATAATATAATATATGCCACCCACTTTCGATTTACTTAACCAGTGACAATTGTAAAGAAACATTTTCTAACAGCCTCCCATTTGTTCTCCCCACCCCCGCCCAACTATTACTTTTTTTTTTCTTCTTTTCTGCTTTTTAAGTTTCACTTCTTCACAGAGGCAGCCTGATTTACTTCACATCCTCTGGAGGCCAGCCTGGGAGAGTGAAACACGAATCATATTATCAGATTGTGCAAGAAGGGAATTTAGTATTAGCAACTGATGGAATATATAAAGACTTCTTTATTACACACTGTCACAAGGTCACGTGTGTGCCAGTAACTAAGCATCCTAGTCTTCACTGTTTGTATTAAATGTCCTCATTAGTCCACCACTGGTGCCTTACTGTATTTGAGTTCAGTTCTCAAAATGGAAAGTTATATCGATCAGACTTTTTCTGTTCCCTTTCTTTGTTGGCTGGCTACTTCCATGTGTTTGGACTGCCTTAGTGAGTCAAAAGCTGATTTTTTAGATCCGCTTAAGAGATGCACAAATTTTTCTTTTCTAACCTGAATGTATTCTACTTGGGCGGATAATTTATTCCACTGGATATGTTCCCTCATTAATTGCAGTAGTGGAACAGAGTACGGACTGCTATTCAAGAGGGTAACGTGGCACTAACCATGTTAGTGTTGGCGCTGAGAATAGCGTGATTCATTGAGGCTGGGCCATTGAAAGGCCCCTGGTGTGTGGCGCTGGTTTGACAGCACAGTCGCGGCAGAATATACCTGCAAATGTGGATCCCTTGCATACAGGGTGCAGCTGTATATTTAGTGGTTTTGGCAGCACTAAATGGCCATCCCTGTTTTCCACTGCTAAACTCTGCTTTAATCCTGTAACTCCCTCCTGCCAGCCACGCATCGGGTAGTGGACTGACAGCACGAGCTATCAGTACATCATCACCCCTCTCCTGGTAACCTGTATACAGTGCAGTGCCCTCTTGGTGGCTATAGTGGCCTCCCACCCTCAGTTGTTGCTCCAGATGAGCAGTAGAGTAATCACAAAGAAGCTGCCCAAGTACATAGTTGTGTCTCCCTTAAGTACAGTGAGCAAGTATGCATTGAGAAGTTCCTCATATATCGCTTATCTATACCCAAGGTCAGTTCAAGATTTGGTAGATCCTCCGTAAGTTTTTCGCCTACTCCAGCTCTGGAATAAATTGCAAAAACTCTGAAGGTGACCCACTCTATCTCCCTGGCCTCATTTAAGATGTTGTATGCACATTCTATCAAGGAGTCGTGTAAATGCTTCCTGATTGTGGCCATGTATTACCTGTCTGTAGATGCCTCCTTTGCTTTATGGCATCATCAATCGCTAAGTAACTTGGTGCCTCCCGACATTTTGATTATATCTCCTCCTCCTCCTCCTCCTCTTTGCATCCTTCTCTTCTCTTCCTCCTCCCTTCTACTGTGCAAATGTCCCTACTTCCTTTTCCTTCCCTCATGTGAGGCGCTCAATGTGAAACCTAGTTTTTATTTATATGTCTGTCTCAATGATATTCTCTCATAACTATCTGCAAACACTTGTAATTATCGTTAATTATGAGATCTTTGTATATAGTGTATATAGTCATTTGCCCTTTTCCGCTGCACTGTTCTCCACAATTCTTTATTGTATGTGTTTCATATGGAAATGTATTTGTCCTGTGTACCCATATTCTATATTCTGTATTCTGTTTACTTATTATAATTTGTTTATTTTAACTACCCAGGTCCACCTTGAAAATGAGTTTACTTAAAGGTGTTGTTCGCCTGGTAAAATAGATTGATTGACTGAATACCCGTTGGTGGATATAGTGATTAGAGATATGGAAGAGACAAGTTTTGAGGAGTGGCTGATGGCCCTTTACATGTTCATGCAATTTCTACAGTAGTCGCTTGACATCCCTAGTTATTCAGGCAGTGACCAGCCGGGCGGTAGGTGGAGAGGCTGTGGTGAGTTCTGTCCTGCTGCCATAGTGGCATCAGTGAGTGATTGGGAACAAGGGTATGTGGGGTGGAGGGTCCTGTGGGCAGGTTGAAAGGGAGTCTGTTTACATTTGGGGAGGGGCGATCAGAGGTTAGAGGCCACCGTATCCATGAGCTGGGTATTCTTCTGGATACTGCTTGCCAGGAGCGCCAACAAGATGGGGCTACTGTATTCACCAACAGGGCATAGTACTACATGTGACTCACCAGGAGAAGTGATCAGCGGGGGCAACTACATCCAGTCGGCAGGATATTCTTCTGGATACTGCTCGCCAGGAGGGCCATCAGGGAAGTGACTGCATCCACCAGCAGGGTATTCTGCTGGATACCACTTGCAAAGATAGTGATTGAGGAGGGGTGGCAGACCACTAGCTCCACCGGTGGGTAATACTACTGGATATGGCTCACCAAGAATGGAGACTGTGAAGGGCCACCATGTCCATCAACAGAGTATTCTACTGCTCGCCAGGATCAGCAGGGGTGTACACACAACTCGTCACAGTGCAGCACGGCGGCATTGTAGAGTGCTAATGAGCCATACTGGGTTTACGGGTTGTCCCTCGAGCTGCGTGCCTCTGCTGGCTCATTGGCATGCTAGGGCCGAATGTGGCTTGCAGGAGCACTGGCACTCAAAAGCATTTGGGATGCGCTTGTCTCCAGTGGCTCTTGAAGGCCCTGTTCGGTAGGATGCTGCGGCAGCGCATGTATTGTCACTATGTGCTGCCGGCGCACCGGATGGAGCATGCTGTCTGAATATTGCCCCGAGCCGGCCATGTGCCATCTCCTGCACTGTGTTTCTGTTTTTGTGCTCAGCACTTCCAGGAACGGGAAGGAATGGTCCGGGGGAGGATGCACTGTGTGTCAGGGAACGGGTGTGGAGGGAGGGTGGGACACGAGGATAGTCATCCAACATGTTCTGGCAGACTGTTTGCTGTGCTGTTCTTCCTCTCCCCTGAAAAGGGTGTGCGACATCACACTGTCCTGGGGTGGTTACCCCATGGTGACACGTGGCCACCCATAATGCCTAGTGCCCCACCACTGGACAACAGCCAGGAGCCACTCTAGGAGCAGGTGTAGTGGTGCTGGCGATGCTGCTCAGGTGGATGTCTGGATTCTTCACTCTGAGATGTAGATGTAACTGCTTTTTCTACCAGCCCCAGTGTCACTGCCCAGCAGGTGTTGTGGCGGGCAACTCTAAAGGTTCCCAAGTGGGTGGATGGAGGCACCCACAAGGAGAGGCAGAAGTCATACACAGAGATCTGATGTAACAAAATGTTTATTAGACAGGAGGGGAAGGAGTACACAATCATGAAGGAAAATACCAACGGTAAAATGACGGAGTATGGACAGCATTATGTTTATCTAAGCAGTAATCGATTAACTGTAATGCAAACTCTAAACGTATTGTAAGCTCTAAATACTATACAGATAGATCTACAGGCTGTATGAGCACTCTGCAAGCTCTCTTCCCCAACCCTGAGGTGCACCTCTGCCCTCTTGGGCTACCTTTGAAGTACTCCACACTATGGAACATTCAGTATACTATAGCAATACTCCAGACCTATTACTAGTGGCAGTTCATGCATGGTTGTACTTTCTGTGTCATCAGGAAGAGAACAGGGACAAAAACTGGCGTAACAAGGAATAATTGGACTGGCCGCTAGTGAGACTCTGGGGACTTCTTGAGAAACTAGGGGAATACAGAGAGGGTTTTAAACAGACCATGAGTTTCTTGTCCACACCACCTCTTTGGTTACCGGAATTCAAGAACTAGCACAAAGATTTCCTTGGCTAAAACCCACTGAGGCCTGCTGGAATTGAAGTACAGAGGATCCGTCACAGTCCACTTCTGGACAGCCGGGTAAGGAAGAAGATGCAGAACACCCTGCCACAGCCCGCTTGTGGACTGCGGGTATGGAAGATGATGGGAGGACCCCAGGAAAATCAGAAATCTGGAGGAAGAAGTCTTAAGATGTTGGAGAATGACAGTACTGGGCACCAAGGCCGGATGAGTCAAGGACTGACGAAACAATAAACAGGACATTAACTTGAGGAACTGGAACAGAAGATCTGGACGGCACTTCACTGCAGATGACAAAACAAGAAAACAGACAGCAGATCCTGCACTGGAGCAGGCCGACACTGGGGACTGTTAGAGGAAAATAATAAATATGACGCTGCAAAGGTATGGCTACAACATGGCTCTTCTCTTAAGGTGTACTGCTGCAGACTGATTCTGGGGTATACTTGTGGATTACTTCTTCGAGGGCTGCTGAAGACTGATTCGAAACACACTAGTACAAGATGCTGGCTTAATGTAATTAAGTCACAGTTCCAACAGTTATGCTCAATATCAGTCTCTGGATGTACAGACCACAATAAATAACAGGTACTTGGTTGCTTCTATCTAGTCGTCTCTTTGGTGAAGCCCTTGCTAAGCATGGACCTACTATAATGGGGTCCCTCTATCGAAAATGTACTCTTCTGCTACTGTGGGTACACTCGTGCTAAACACTGAATGGCCTCCTTGGACTGTGAGGTATACTACTTGGTGGGACCCCTTTTCTTTAATTGCCCTGCTATGGCTGGCTAGGTCCTTCAACCTCTGTGGGCCTAAATGGCTAGCTAGGCCCCTTGGACACCTTGGGGCCTACTTGGGTGACTGCTAAGCCCTTTGCCTGTGGGTCTGTGCTGGGCACTGAACCCCGTAAATACTGTGGGCCTGATTGCCCTTTAACCCTTGGGCCTACTGCAGCTGGGCCCCTTGATATCTGGCCTAGTTGCCTTTAAAGCTTCCTTTGGGCCTTGTTGCCCCTTTAAATATTTATTAGGCCTATGCAGGGCCTGTCTGTCACTTCCCTCTGGCTCGTCTTGCTCTGCCCCCTAATGAATATTTACATCTCCCTATGGGCCTCTATGTTGGCCCCTATATCCCAGGCATTGCAATGCCCACTGAATATTTATTTAAATTTTGCCCCTCCTGCTCTTGGTCGTCAGCCGCTCCTATGCAGTTACTGATCTGCCGTTAAATAAATAGCTTGCCTTTTAATAGAAACATACTGTAGAAACACAGAATTTGATGGCAGATAAGAACTGCTTGGCCCACTTAGTCTGCCCATTTCCTATCTGATGGATAAGCTGCAGATCCTAGTTAACCAACAGTTTACTTCCCTACTCCCTACTAGAATTGTCTTTTATGTCTGTCCCATGCATTCTTGAATTCTCCCACTGTTTTGATTCCACAACCTCCTCAGGAAGGCTGTTCCATGCATCCACAACCCTCTCCGTGAAAAATTACTTTATAACATTACCGCTGAGTTGTCCCGCCTATCTTCACATTGTGCCCCTTGTTCTTGCACCTTTCTTTCTCTGAAAGATGCTACCCTCTTGGACTTTAATTTTGTTGAGGTATTTGAAAGTTTCTATCATGTCCCCCTCCCTCCCTCTCCTCGAGGGTATACATATTAAGCTGCTTTAGTGTCTCTTTGTATGTCTTCTGGTGCAGACCGTGCACCATTTTGGTTGCCTTCCTCTAAACAGCCTCCACTCTGTCGCTGTAGGAGATGGGGTCTCCAGAACTGCACGCAGTACTCCAGATGGGGTCTCCCCAACTGTCTGTACAGAGGATAACTTCCTGTTTTCACCAAATAACTTTAGGCGGTCAACACCTAGGTGCTGGTGCTGTCTCCGACTCATCGCCTTGGCCCGGGGGAAGACGTGTTGAGGGAGGGGGAGGTACTGCTGGCAGTGGAAGGGCTTGTGGGCAGCACAGCAGGCAATGCAACAGACTACTCTGGCAGCAGGGGCCTTGCAGGACTTTCCAATGTTCAGCGACCTCTTCCTCTTCTTGATGCGGCTCTTCACTTGCTGCCGATGAAGGACCAATATGAATTAAAAGAAAAATGGGACTGAACAGAGCCTCACCGCTGATCCCATCAGCTGCCGACTGCTGCTTCTCGTTAGACGGGACCTGACAGCACTGGCAACTGCAGCAACAAGGACCACTGGATGCTGTTGACCTGAATTGAGGATGGGAGGTAGGCAGGCACGTGGAGGAGCCAACTGGACCACTTACAGCCCCAAGGTAAGTTTTTCCACGTCCCTGTTGCTCACCACGCCTTCACCTCTCTGTCCCAGTTCCAACTGCTCCGCTAAACAAATTTTTTTTTTTTTTTTTTTGCATTTGGGATTCTAGAATGGAACCCCAGGCCGTGCCACCAGCCACTGAATTTATTTATTTTTTAAACTCATTTGCACTGGCCATGGACAGCAGTCCCAGTGTGTGGGAGCCACAGCTTGTGCTGCCTGCTCGGAGGGGGGTTCTGTGAAGGAGCAGTCAGCAAGGAAACAAACTTTTTGCATTTGATGTGCATGCGCACAAATGCTTTGGGACAGTAATGGTAAATGAGAGGTGTGTCACTGCTATGCCAGTTACAGCTGCATCTGCAAGAGGTGTGGCAGTGTACCCCAATCACCAGGCACTGTGGTCATGACGCAGTTCAGCTCTTATGACGTGCCATGCCACAGGTTTGAAACAAATGAACTGCTCAGCGGGAGTGCTTCATTTGTCGCTCGAGTTTCTGCCATGCACATTAGAGTACACACTAATGTGCATGGCAGCAGTTTTTCCTGTATTCTGTCTCCATCCCTCTCCTCTGAACCCCCCAACCAAGCTTCAACTGTGGTCGCTGGATGGCTTTTCCGTACTGGGCTTCTGCACCCCTTCAACATCAGCCACCATGCAACTTTTCATAGCAGACATCGGGTGCCCAATCCCCATATTGGCAGCCCCCATATTAATGTGGCACACTGGGAGCCCACCCTAGTGCTGAAAAATTTTGTTTGTTTGTTTGTTTCCGACACCGGATGCCCACTCCCAGTGTTGGATGTCTCCCTGCCCCCAAGCCTGAATAGATATTTTGTCGACATCGGGTGCCCAATCTCCATGTTGGCATGTTTCCACGCCCAACTAATGCGGCATACTGGGAGCCACCTGCAGTGTGCCAAAATATTGAAACATGTTTCCGACACCAGGATGGACACTCCCAGTGTCAGATGCGCCTTCCCCACAAATCCATTCAGTGCCGACATCGGGTGCCCAACCCGTGGTCAGCATGCCCCACCCCCACTATTGTGGCACTCTGGGAGCCCACCCCAGTGTGCCTATATTAATTTTTTTTTTTGCCCTGTAAAATAAAACAGTCAGTCGTCTCCCAGGCCCCCTCCCGCACCGCATACTTACCTCTGGAGGTCCGCGCTGTCATCTTCTCTGGACCGGGAACACATCTGCACTCTTCAAAGGCGAAGACAGACTAAGAAATCATGGTAAGCCTTATAATGGTACTCAGTGGAGGGGGGTTTCAACTTAGGTTGATATCTCGGCCAATTTTAAGAATTTTGGCCCAAATTTTCAACATGGGGTTCCTGGACTCCACCTCATGAACACTGACTGGCACTATCATTTTGTTTCTAGGTTCCAAAGGTGATTTCAGTCGCGCACGGAATCATCTTTTTGGGCGGATTAATGAAATGACAGCACCACTGTTCATGTGGTGGGGTCCCAAAAGCCCATGTTAATAGTTTGGTAAAAATTCCAAAAATGACTTCCTATGAGCTTGCACTGCTCAGTTTCTACACACGCCCTAACTTTCCCAGTTATTAATATTTTCATTCCAGATTTTCAACATTGCCATTTTTTTTTTTCAAACCTCCTTTTGTAACTGTCATTTTCACATCCTGCCTGAAAAATGTTTTCGCACCTGTGGCACAGAATGGCATGGTCACTGTGCAAAATCAACTTTTGGGATGGAGTACTGAAATGATAGTGCCACTGTTCATGAGATAGGGTTCCAAAAAGCCCATGTTGAAAATTTGGTGAAAAAATGACTGCTTTTGAGCTTGTTGCACAGTTTCTATGCACACCCTAACTTTGCCACGTTTATATTTTCACCCAGATTTTCAACATTGGCATTTTTCACACGCCCTCAAGAACAGTACAGCTGTCATTTTTCACATTCTACCTAAAAGTGTTTTCCAGACCTGTGGCCGAATGGCGAGTCGTAGCACAAAATTGCCTTCGGGTTTGAGTAACAAAATGATAGTGCCACTGCTCATGAGATGAGGTCCAAAAAGCCCATGTTGAAAATTTGGAGTGAAAATACCAACAAATGCCCAGGGCGTTAGGGTCTCCAACTGTAATGCCCCTCCCCGAGACTGCTAGGCATTGAGGGTGTGACTTGGGGTTGCTGGTCGAATTCTCATGCCATTCTTTCCCTCACTCACCTCTGCAGCCAGTGACAGGCATCGAGGTATGCCTGGGGTCTTCAGCCCCAACATTCACCCCATTCTCCTGTGGTGCACCCATCTCCACTTATTTTATGGAATGGGGTGAGTGTAAGGGCCCAAGACCGCAAGCAAGGCAAACCATGATGCCTGTCAGTGTTCACAGTGTGCTTCGAGGTGGAATGGCGTGAGCATTATGACCAGTGGCCCAGAGGCACACCTCAACGCCTGTCAGTCTCTGCAGGGTGAGGGTGGGAGTTGGCGATCGGGTTGGAAGCACTAATGCCTCAGTATGGAATTTAAATCAGGAGGGCAGTGGCACGCCACCTTGACTTAAGGAAAGTCTTCACGCCGACCAACATAGAAGGCCGATATAACAAGATGAGTAGTCTGGCCACAGGGCACAGGCTGATACACTGGGTTAGAAACTGGCTGACAGACAGGAGGCAAAAGGTGGTGGTAATGAGATCCAGTCCGGGAGAGGGTGATGACCAGCTGGGTACTCAGGGATCAGTCCTGGGGACCAGTCCTGTTCGATGTCTTCATTCTAGACATTGCGGAAGGGCTAGAAGTAAAGGTCTGGCTGCCTGTTTGAAGATGACAGCAACATCTATAACAGAGTGAATACTTCAGAAGGGTGGAGAAAATGAGCAGACACATGGATCAAAAACTGCATTGTCAAAACTTGACACTCTATACCACAGAGCCCTTAGATTTATTACTGGTGTACCATATTCTGCTCACCACTGCTCCCTCTATGCAGCTGTAGGTTGGTGTTTACTAAGGCTATGCGAGTCAGAAAATTTGGCCCGGCAGCTAATTTCGAGCCGGGTTGGGTAAACTTGAATGGCTCAATTTGGCCTGAAATGCCAATTTGCTAACTCCAGTCGCCAGTAGCCCTGGTTTCCCACGGTGGTGATATCCTCCCCGCCATGCCCAGCTCTAGCCGAGAGAGAGTTTGACTTGATAGCAGGGGCCTGAAGGCAGGACAGGGACAGAAGACTCCTTTTGTCTTATGAGGTTGGTTATTAAATTAAATAATAACCAAGCTGATCACTACTTAAACAGTATCTTGCCATGTAGGTGGAGTGTTGAGGAGACAGGGTGCACTGCATTCATGGTCACGCCTGGAAGGGAATGGGATGAACTGAGGACTAACGGCAGGATGGCTGGTGGGAGGGAGTAAAGTCGGGCCCCAGTTCACCTCATCTCGAGGGATGCAGCAGAGCAGACACAACATGGTCTCCATACCACATTGGTGGGGAGAAATACATACCTCCCATAGGTTGGAGACGGATTTCCAGATTTTCTCCTTGAAGCGGAGACTGCACTAATTCTCAAGGCACATCGGCAGTCATTTTGGGTGACTTGGGTATAAAACACAACGCCTGCAAGTCAGCGGCAAACACACTGCTGCGTGCTTTCCCAGACGACCTCCACTGTTAAGATGCATGCCCACTTTGCTGAACTGGGAGGGACAGGGGAGGTCAGACCAGTCAGCCGCCAGCTAGAACTTTCAAAAAAAAAGAAAAAAGGTGCACGTTGAACAGCTCACATTTATGCTCCTCTACATGCAATGTGCAGGGAAATAGTGGGTTGAAATTGGTTGCTGCTTCGGGTTTGGCAGGAAACCCATTCGGACCATTAATTCCAAACACTGCCAAACCCGAACAGCCCTCACTTGTGATCTGACCCGATGCCCAGCCCTAGTGTTCACCGAGTCTTGCTGCTAAAGGAATGCAGCCCTGTGGACCTACAGAGCCCTTACTAACATGCTCCTCAGTATATCGAGATTGTTTGCCTTGTTATGGGTATCTACCACTGAGAAGCTTGTCCTATATTTCTTTCTTGTCCTTAAGGTCAGATCTCGCTTTGGTAAAGCAGCCTTAAGTCTTGCCTTCCCTGCCTCATATGGAACACCATACAAAAATCATTCAAACTGGAAATCCCAGTGAAGCTGCCCTTTTTCAAAACCCTTCTCGACTGCTGTGACAAAGAAACATGCAGATGTCCCCACTAGAGACTCCTTCCCGCCTGAGTTAGTAAAGTAACTAGCATCACCACTCCCTCTTCTCTACTCCTCCTTACTTGTGTCACCACCCTTCACTATCCCTCCTTCCTGCTCAGTCACACCCTAACCTCTGATTGTTTTGTATTTTCACCCTGACTACTAGTTGACAAATCTCCTTGCCCTAATTTAGCTTTTTGTGGTGCTGCACTGTTGTACACGATACATACATACTGTGTGTGTGTGTGTGTCTCATATAGCCACTGGTGTATTGTTGAAAGTTTTTTTTTTTTTTTTTTTTTTTTTTTTATGTCCACATCATTATAGTATCCTAAGTTTTCTTTCTTTTTCTTTTCCAGCACAATGTTTCACTGCATCCTGTTTTGTTCATTGTAACCATGCTTACATGTTAAAGTATTTGATTATAGGTGCTCATGTATTTCATCTGTAACTATGCTATATGCATTTGTGAATTCTTATGTCTGCCCTGTATGTTTTGTCTTGTGACTTACCCTGACCCTTCCAGGTCCACCGTAAATTAGTTTTTCTCAATGGTGTTCTTGCTTGGTAAAATAAAGAATGGATTGATTGATTGATTGATTGATTGATTGACATGAGAGGCTTGAAACATGATTTGAGGACTGCCAACTGAGGCGTAATGCAAAGAAGTGTAAATAATGCACCTGGGAAGAGGGAAACCTGGAGAGAGTTACTGGATGGCGTTGAGGTGCTGACGATCACCAAGGAAGAAAAGGACATAGGAGTTATCAGTTCTGATGACCTTAAACTGTCAAACAGAGCACAGATGTTGCAAGGAGGCCCAGTGGCATGCTTGAGTGCGTGATGAGCAAAGGTATCACTAGCAAGAGGTATGAGATGGTGATGCCATTACACAATTCACTAGTGAGCCCTATCCTACAGTGCTGTGTGCAGTTCTGAGGCCGCAACCGCGCACAGACATTGACAGGGTGGAGCCAGTCTACAGAAAGGCAACCAAGATGGTACATGGCTTACAAACGAAACCTAGCAGAACAGATTAAAGGACCTCAATATGTACTCATTGGAGGACAGGAGGGAGCGGGGAACATGATACATACATTCAGGTACCTCAGGCCATACACAAGGTGCAGGGGGGACATCTTCCAGTGCATCAAATGTTCGACATTGACAAATGCTTTGTTTTTATACTGCTGCTGTCTGGAAAAGGGAGGGGGGAATGCTGACGGGGGCCCTAACACACTGCCCCCATGCTGCCCACACATGGGGTCCCGTATCACCAGCCACTGTATTTTTTTATTTTTTTAAACTAACACATGCGCTGGCCAGGAACAGCAGTTCCAGCGTGGGGAGCCACAGCTCACGCTGCCTGCTTGGGCCGGGGGGTGTCTGTGTGAAGGAGCAGGCAAGGAAACTAGCCCTTTTACTGCTGCTGTCTGGAAAGGGAAGTGGGGAATGCTGACAGGGGCACTAACACACTGCCCCTGTGCTGCCCACACATGGGTCCCTGGGACACTTTTTTTTTTTTTAACTATTTCTGTTGTGCCCCAACTCTGGGGCACTATACAGTGTATACCACACCCTTACACCCTGGGTGGAGAGCATCTACATGGACACTCCCTGCCAGTCTTCACCCATGAGCTGTCCCGGTGTGGGGCACAAACCCTGGTTGTGGGCATGTCTATCGGGCACCTCACTACTTGGTTACCTGGAGCCAACTGTAAAGTAGTCATTTAAGGTCAGAAGGGACTCTAGGTCTATTAAGTCTGTTTCTCTACTTTAAGTGAAGATAAGAATGTTGTGCAAACATGTATTTTTTTGTTTTTGTTTTCCACCATCATTTTATGCTCCAGCAAGATGCCCCCATTCAAGTCACCACCCAGCACCGCCCAAGACAAACCATACTCCAAGGCTACAGCTTATCTCCAGAAGTGAGTCCAGAGAAGAGCTAGACCTCCCAACTCTCCCACCGTAGTACAATCTGATGTAGAAGCAGAGTGATGGGTGCAGGGCCAATTAGTGTGCCAACTGCCATCTCAGCGCCATCATTTCCTGTGTTACTCGCTGTTTCCTGACTGGCTATGCGCATAGCCCACTCTCTGGTCTTGTGTGCGTACAGCATGCCCCCTGCTGGAGAGCAACTCCTGGCCTGCCAGCAGGGATTGCTGTGGCAGTGGAACCTGCTGCCTCCCTCCTCCCTGGGCAGAAACTTGCTGCCTCTTCTGGTCTTCCACCCAACGACGCTTTCAGGCACTGCTTTTAAACCTATGTTGCCAGCAAGTCAGAGGACCATACAACTGCCATAATGTATTCATTTAATGAGGTTTCTACCCACCCTACTTTCTAGGTAATTCCCTGTAAGCAGAAATTGGTCCAGTTCAAACTTGATGGTCTCCATTGCATTCACGCCCATTGTCTTCTGATGGTCTGTTCAATATTTTCACCACCATCTGGGATGAGTGTTTCCTAATGTTACTCCTGAATTTACCACCTCTGAGCTTGAAGGTGTGCCCTCATGTCCTACTGGAGAAAACCAGGTGTAACACCTACTCATGCTTGATCTTGTCAATACTCTCAACTATGTGAAAGACTGAGATCATGTCCCTTTCATTCTCTTTTCTTCCACATGAACATGTTGAGGGAAATTGGCCATTCCTCACAGTTTGGGTCCTTAATAGCTTATGTCTTCCATACCCCTGCTCATTCGGATGGCCTTGTGCTGCACTTTCGAATGCCTTTTGATATTTTGTGTTGAGTAGCCCATAACAGCACGCAGCACACTAGTTGTTGCCTTACCAAGGCCTTATAAAGAAGCAGGATGATTACTTCTGCTCTGTTGGTCACCCCATGTAATGTACTCCAGCATTCAGCCTGGCCTCTTGACAGTGGCAACACATTGTCATGCTTTGTCTCCTTGTCTGTTATGACCCAGTGATTTTCCTCCTTCACTGTAGCAAGAGGAGTCCCACACAGTATGTTGGTCCTAGTAGATTCGTAGACATTGACAGCAAAAGGCTCTTGGCCCATCTAGTCTGCCCACCCTACCTAACCATTCTGCCTTGCCCTAGTGGCCGTTCTTCCCTTTTTTTTTTTTTTTTTTTTTTTGCCCCTTTTCTAACTAAACCCACCTGCCTGTCCCATCCCTACTTGAAGCTACCAAATAACTGGGACTGTACCACTTCTTCTGGTAGCTTATGCCACCAAACCACCGCCCATTCCTTGAAGTGCTTCTGGATGTCCTTTCTGAAGCTCTGCCTTGCCAGTTTTAGTCCGCTCCTCTTATCCCTGTGTTTGAAGTCAAGGAGAATAGTTCCCTGTGTCTGTTTATCCCAGGCAGGTACAGTACTTGTATGTCTGTCATGTCACCCCTTTCCTCCTTTTCTCCAGGGTGTATATGTTTAAGTCCTGTAGCTTCTTGTATGTCAAATCACCAAGACCATGCACAAATATAGTTGCCCTTTGCTATACTGCCTCCATCTTGTTGCAGTTTTTTCTTTGGTGTGCCTCTGATACCTTGCGCAGTATTCCAGGTCTAGCCTCACCAGTAACCCGTAAATAGGGAGGGTCACTTCCCACCTTCTACTGCTTATCCTCCTCCCTGTGCATCATAGCATTCTGTTGCATTGCTCACTGCCCTGTTGCAGTGTGCAGATGTTTTAGGGTCTCCGATGTTGTTACTACCAAATCTTTCTCTTCCAGCATGCGTGTACAGCGCCACCCTCCCATTTCATATTGTAACCTTGGGTTCCTTTTTCCAATGTGCTTTGCTTTACTTTTTAGCATTAAAGTTCAGCAGCTGAGTCTTGGACCAGCCTCCAACTTGCCCAGATCCCCCACACACACACACACTTAATTCTTCTCCTTCCTCCATGTTACCCTTGCATAGCTTTGTGTCATCTGCAAAGGGCAGATCTTATCTTTTGATATCATCACCTGTACCATAGATGAAAATTTTTGAAGAGAACCAACTTAGTACTGACCCCTGAAGTACCCTATTGGTCACTTCCTCACCTCTGAAAATTCCCCATTGACTACCACCCTATGTGTTCTAACCACCAGCCAGCTGTCTTTCCAATTCACCATCTTTTCCTCTACCCCAAGGTTACTAATCTTTTTGACCAGCCTCCTATGGGGAACTGCATCAAAGGCCTTGCCTGCCTCTTGTCTGCTGCTGTGGTAACCCAGCTGAAGAAGGCCACAAGATCCATCTGGCAAGATCTTCCCTCATGAAGCAATGCTGTCTGGGGTCCCACAGCACTGCTTCTCTGTAGGAAGTCCACCAGGTCCTCCCTTGTTAGAGACTTCATGATCTTTTCCATTATAGAAGTCATGCTGACTAGCCTGCAGTTCCTTAACGTATGCCTCTTCCCACTCTTGTGTAGCGGAACCACATCCGCTGTCCTCTAGTCCCAGAAACCACCCATGTGGCTAGCAAGCTATCGAAATGTCTGCTAGTGGCCTTGCCGTGACCCCTTCTAGCTCATGTAACATCCTCAGGTGTAAGATCAAGTCCCATAGACTTATCTACTTTCAACTCTTCCAGGTCTTCCAACACCCTTTTTTCATTTATTGGGACCTTTGCTCCATCATCTTTGCTCCCTGCTATAGTACAAAATATAAAAGTATAAAAATACAATATGTAGTCATTCCAGTGGCGCTGAGGGCTGAGGCGCTGGGCCTTACCTCGCGCAATGCCTGTGACCCGTGTTCGAGAACGAGCATGGAGCGCTGGGGGTGGAGGAGGAGAAGGATGGAGCATCTGATGGACTGCTCTCCTTCTCCGGGAGGGGGTTCCTGTTGTCGGCACTTATCCGCCCTAGCAGAGGCTGGGGACATGGCTGCCACGCTGTAGACAGGGAAGGAGTTGGGGCAGACACTTGAGGGAGCGCATGCAGATGCGCGGTGCTCTATTCTGCAGACATCATTGCACGCCCGACTCCAGGGAGAAATGCCAAAAGACCAATTACCACAGCAGAATGGTGACGGTGCCTCCTAGGTTCCGCTGCCGCCAGCCACAGCACTGGCCCTTGAATCTGGTCTCCGTGGGGGTTGGGTAAGCCCTGGGGCCGAGTCAGTGCCGGATGGTGGACGCCTGGGAACAGGGCTGGGGCTCCCTCCAGAAAAGAAGCCAGCATAATAGAGCTAAAAAATAACAAAAGTAAAAATACATATTATATATTATATATTTTATATATATCACATTCTTTCACTTTAAAATTAAAATACAGTCATAGGTTAGCAGTACAGTGCCTATCAAAGTGTGTTGCGTGGTAGAGCATTTTTCATTTAAAACATTCACACCTGTGAATTCGTGATTGACCCTGGGATACCCAGTATAACTTTAGCTGACGATTTAGAAATAAAATATATACAAAAAAAACCTCCCTGGTTAGTGAGGGACTGCAGCTCAATGCATCATAGGTGGGTACGGTGGGAGTGAACGTGAAAAGAGGGATCCCCTCCCAAACCACAAGAACTGAGTGAGCACTTAGGCTGTGCTGTGGATATCGACTTGAACAATGGGACTTTGGGTATTGCCGCATGTCCTGGTCAAGTACATTAATGTTAAGATGTAATAAATCCTGGCTTGGAGTGGCGGAAGCTTGCACAAAATTGTTTGTTATGAAACATACATTCGGTCATATACAGGGTTAAGTACTGAGTTCCAGATGAGTATTGTGTCAGCTGCTAAATGTGAAAAAGCATGTGATGAGGAGTGTGTGGGCAGTGTTGATTTTTCTTCCCAATTTTTCATCAGAGGTACCTAACGTGACCAATTGCTCTAACAGCACTGTTTCCACTGTGCAAAACTCTAATGGGTCAAAAATATTTTTTACATACTGCGACAAAAGTGTGGAATGATGTATCATCTGCAATTATGCAGTCAAGAACCTTGAGTCACTTCAAAGCACTTCATAAAATGGGGAGAATCCTGCATCCTAATTGGCTTGGGTGAGTGTATTGTAGAATAATACATGGGCGTTGTGTTTAATGAGATTTTTATACTCTACCGAGGTGTTTGGATGCTACATAAACCCGAGAAAGCATCCAACACCGAGGGTGTGTGTAAAATCTTTAGTTAAACACACCACTCCATGTTTCATATAATTGCTGGGAGAATTTTCGCCACAGCAATTATAAAAATAAAAAGCCGAGTCCGTCTGAATGAAGGTGTCTGCAGCCGAGCGGCTGCTAAAACCTTTTCTTTATTAAAACATTTAACCGTGGACTCAAACTGTACAGCTGAGAGGCAAGTTGTTGTGGTGTGTGTGTGTGTGTGTGTTTTTTTTCAGACGCTCACTTATACCGCGAGTGATGGTGGAGGAGTCAACAGTGGCCAAGTGTCCGCGCTGTGGAGGCAGGCACATGCGGAGCGAGGGAAACACGAGCAGAGTTCGCCGTTATAACCCCGCAGGTTATAACGATGAATTTAGAACCGGTTTCCCAATGGAGAAAACACTCTCAGTTATTATAAGAGCATAATGCACTATGAAAAGAAGTCATGCCAACCAGCATGCAGCAGCCCTAGAGAAATCACTGTGCCTGTGCCAGGCTTTAAATTTATTACCTAGAAGGCAGCCATTTTTTTTTTTTAATCTGCCACATTAGACCCCTCAAAAATGCCCAGTTGCTTTATCCCAACCTTTCCCCACAATTATCAGCACTCTGTTTTTTTTTTTTTAATACATTCACTTTTTTTTTAGTATAAATGCTACAGGCTTATTCACCGACCGCCCACTACCATTTGTAGACCATTCTCTCACATCCCCAATTACTGAATCGTTGCTTAAGTAAAAGCATTATTAAACTATTTTAAACCAGTTGGCCTATAAATCATTAACCAAACTCGTGACCTCTCACTCTACTCTCTTACCTCTGTGCTGTCCGTTATTAAAATTACTCATTTCTCTCTGCTGCCCGATCATAAGGATGCTGGCCTAAAATCCACAGAAATGGTAAAGAAGGATAAAGAGTCACTTTTATTTACTGTACATTGTAATCAGATTGTCATCATGAGAACTGTAAGCCTGGGCAGCCCAATCTGCTCTCTCAGTTGCTTTACAGCTAACTCTGCCTGCCTGCACTCAGACTGACGAACCTTTCTTGAATTACACTACCACAGATGGTAGCGCATGTGGCCAGTCAGTCATGGATCCTCAGCCTTTACAACTCTCCTGCCTACACATGAAATGTTTGTGTACGGGCGGTGGGAATTGGAGATGAAGGAGCAGCCTATTAAAAAATAAACAGTAACGACCACTAGGTAGTTTCTAACGGCATTTGTTGGTGGACAGACTTTTTTTTTTGCCTTTTTCTTACAGATTTTTTTCCTGAAGTTTATTAGTTATATAAAATTGTTTCATAGGTATCCATTTTATAAGTGCAGTAAGACACTATAGGGATGTGAATTACACTGTGATAACAGCACCCCAGGAGTGATGGGCACTGGCCTGCTGCCTCGTGCCTAACTACGCTTCTGGGAGTGCAGTTATCGCAGTATAATGCACACCCAGTCATGTCTCGTTATTTACTTACTTATAAATAACATTTGTTTGATATGACTCGCTATCACTGTTTTTGAAAATGTATGAAATCGAGTGTGTATTTGCTGTAAATAATTTTATTTTACTTGCACTAGTTTGTAACTTTTGGTCATTGTACTCTACGTTGAATTTAAAATTGTTAATATTGTTTACTTGTACAGTTTGCTTATTTTGTAAATTTTGTAATGTGTTTGTGTCCAGGTCATGACTGTGAAAGAACCATGTGACCTAGTTTATTTACGGGCTATCAAAATTATAAATAAAAATAAAATAATTGGTATTTTGTCCGACTCTAAAGCATTCCACATTGGAAAGGACAATGAGAAAAACAGATAACTTTCCTATATGATTTATTGTAAATACTTCATATTTCATTAATACTAATTTAATTATTAATTTGTATTTAAACAAGTCCTTAGAGAGTACCTATGTAATTTTTGTATGTAACCCATTCCATTTTTCTCCTCTGGACATGCTTTCTGTATCTGATGTAATGTACACTACTGTATGTAATTAATTCTGGGTTGCCTCTGAAAAAGGGACTCCATTGTCTTAGTGGGCTAACCCGGTCGCCAAAATTAAAATACTTAAATCAAATTGGGAGATACCTCAAAGGCAAAGAATAATTGTTGCTCCACAGCACAGAAAATGTGAAAGTGTGGGAAAAGTAGAATGTTTTTGTGCTTTCTTAGATTTATATTATTATTGTTAAATATGTTTATTTAACATATACTATTCTTTGTTCAGGAAAACAATGGCTTGCTTCCTCAGCTCTGTCAAAGGTCTCTTGTTACAGCACTGCACGATATGTACTTTTCGTGAAACAGAAAAAAAGATGACCTAGCCAATGCCACTGGCCCCCAACTTGGTCACTTCAGAAAACCACTGATTTTGGCCAGTAGGCCACTATAATCAGCCCCACACAGTCTGGGAGCCCTGCTCATGCAGGCAGTGCACACTGACCGTGCAAGAGCTGTCAATCCTTGACTGGCTGGTTTCTCCTGCCTCCTCACCCACTGATTGCCAAAACAGTGGCACATGCCGAAGGGTCGTTGGGTGGTAGGTGCTGAGTGGAGGGCCAGGGGTTGGACAACACTAGACTGCCAAGAATCCTTGCAGTCCAGTCTAGTGCCCCCCAACCAGTCGCTGTTAACCCCTCCAGCCCACCCATTCAGCACCTACTACCCTGACGACCCTTCGGCATGTTACTCACCCTACCAACAGGTGAACAGTAGATACCCTGCCAAGTCCACAGACTGCAACCAGCACAACCCTCTGCTCACCACCTCAGTTGACTGCATGTACTATAGAAACAGAAATTTAACAGTAAAGACTTTATAAGGGTAGCATTAAAATGTTAACGTTGTCATCCTGGTTAGTATACTTTATTCCACCAAGTAAGCTTGTGGTGCAAAGATGTAAATTGCTAAACTGATGAAAATTATTTTAATTTTGTGTAAGTATACTTCAGACAAACACCACAAACAACCCCCACCCTAAACAAAAGCTACCCTGCTGGTGTAGTAAAAACATGTATTTAGTACTTTGTAACTCCGTTGTATTTCAGTTAAAGGAATGGTTAGGAACCCAACACACTGTTTACTGCCCTGCCCACTACCATCTCATGGGTCTAGAGAATGCTACCGCCATTCACTCACTCTATTGACGCATACACAGCTGACCTGGCAGCACACGCTTGTATAGTGTGAGCAGCGAAAAGGGTTATGGACTGGTGAGATGGTGGTTGGCAACGCTGTTTATGTCAAGTTACAGAGCACTCCTTTAATGAAATTCAGTGAAGCATTTAGTTTTGGGGTTAAAAAAAAATGTTATCACAGGAAAATGTAACAGGCAGGGCAGCTTTTCTTGGGGTTGTTGTGGTGTTTTTCATTTAAATGAACAGTTTTAAGACTTCTTTAGATAAAAGTACCAATGTAAGTATCCCCTAAAAGTAATACCATTAAAAACGTGTACACTAATCTGGAGCAGTTCCAGGTGCTTTCAGGTTACTTCCCTTGAGCTCAGTTTCATATCATCATTGGCCGTCAATGGAGAATGAATGTTCATTCATACTGTTTGGTCTGGCTTTAGAAGTGACTAAAGCAAGAAAAAAAAAAATCTGCGGAATGTTTGGAGCATGGTTCTGCTTTATTAATAACATAAAATGTGAGATGCCTTGTAAGTGTTTTTTTTTTTTTTTCTTTTAATCTTTTTTGCAATGGTATTTAATTGTGCTTGCGGCTAACCTAACTTTTCGTTTCGGTTTGCTTACTCAGAAAGTATAGAGGGCTGCAGAAACATCTCATGCAATAACATCTTACCAGAGTTCTCTTCTGATTGGCCAGTAGGTTGAAAACATGCTGACTACGTGCATTTAGCACATTAAGGACTTAACAGGAGATATCTGTGATGCCTAGTACAATATGTGTTAAGAGCAGACTTGTTAGTAAGAGTAAAACTTTAAAAAGCATTCAAATAACTTTTTTTTTTTTTTATTTTCATCCAGTCAAAAAGCAGAATTTGAAGGTCCCAGTTGTTATACAGGTTGGAAAACCTAGCTTTTCCTCCTGAACCTGTTAGTGTTTATAAATTAAGATTAGCATTTCTTGAAGCGCTGCTGCTAGCTTCTGAGGCGATAAAAGAGAGTGTGTGTGTGTGTGTGTGTGTGTGTGTGTGTGTGTGTGTGTGTGTGTCTGGTGTCTGTGGAAAACACTGGAGACATCTGAAAAAGAAGGGAGGTTAGAGTTACAACGAGAAAAGGAAAAATCAGAACTGCTTGTACAAGGATGAGCAACAAGCAGTCAAGCAGTTGAGTATTATGACTTGCCAAAGTGCAAAACCATTTTAAGAATAAAGGTGTTATCTTGTTTAAGACAAGTAGTACATTCATTGTCTTTCTCAAGGCCTTTTGGATTTTTCCGAAAATACAGAAATATGTCTCGCTCTCGCAAATGTAAACTAATCTGAATGGACTCTTGGGTGATGCCTTTGGGAAGGCAGCATGGGACCCAATACACTGTTGCAGTCAGTGGAGGATCAGATTATTGCAGCTTATAAATTATTTGCACTTGTCAAATTTTAAAACGTGTTAACACTTCATAATTGTTTGTCAGAAGTAAGTATGACATGTAAACCTTAACCAACACAGGATGACCTTGTAAACAGGCGTTGGTTCTAATGGCATTTTATCTTATAAAAAATAAAATGTATACCACTAAATTCAGTGTGCAGAGAGGTGTGTTGCTCCATCACCAGAAACCTTCCATACACGTAAGCTCACACGTTGGTGCTGGAGGGAAGCGGACTCCTCTGGCAGTTAAGTCACAATGCAGATTAGTGGGCTTGACGGTAGTGCAAACAGGGTTTGTAGCTGCCAACATGCTGGCTAGTGGCAGCAACAGGACTCTGGTGTGGCATAGCACCAGTCACCCGGCAGTATTCTGTATCCCATGCATACACCACTGTCATGGCTTTCCTACCCTCGCCTTTAGGCCAATAAAAGTGTAACTTTCATGTATTTTCACAGTCTGTACTGAAAATCCATTGGCCCCACTCCAAGTCAGCCCCCCAGCCAGTTCCCTCACATGCTGCTCAACTGTGTTCCCACATCGATCTGTGTCCTGCGCCAGCCTGCCCTCACCTGGTCAGAGTCGACAGTCCTACCCAGCTGCCTGTAGTGGTTCTACATGTTTAACTCTGTTCTGAGGTCTGCAAGAGTTGCCGTGTTTTGAGCATGACCTTATGGCTTATTTGTCTGAAGACCGCTTCCATTCCCTGCAGGATCGCAGTTCAGCGACTGCACAGGGAGAGGCTTGTAAACCCATAGACAGGTGCTTTGTAATAATTGAACCAGTTAGCAGTTTCTGCTTCTTTGTTTGGGGCCCTTGTATTACACCTCTACTTCAGCTGTATTAAGTTTATGCTATTTCACAGAGGCATATGATTGAAACTGGCATTTTGCAAGCCCGCCAGTTCTCAAAGTGGTGCAAGATTCATCATGTAACATTTCATTAACTTGCAGAGTGAGGAATCTATTTCATGTGTGGTCTCCAACTATTTTTTTCCTTCAGATTTCTAATTTCAACTAGCCCCAACTTGTATAAGTTTATAGGAGTGCTGACTTTCCATAAAGACCTCATCAGACTGTCTTGTGCAGCTTCTTTGCTGTGAAATTCTTACATATTCTCTTTGTCTTTCAACAGTTCTGCTCTGAAGCTGCAAAAGTTAGCCTGCTGAAACTGTTGGTGAACTCCAAATATCTCTGAGGCCTCTGGTCGCTGTTTACTGTGTCTGGAGTGAGCTGGATCACCGAAAGTTCACAGAAGTGGAAATGACCTTCAATGGACCTAACATACCTGAAGCCAACTTGCATAGAGACATTGAGGAACTAGCAAGTGACAGCTGTGTAGATCTTTCCCAAGAGATTTTCCGATAGGAACTTTTGCAACTTTTCCCAATGGCTGTCCAATATCAATGTCAACTTTGGCTCGAGCTGGCTTCTATTATACTGGCGAAGACACAAAGTCAAGTGCTTCAGTTGTGGTGGGATAGTAGAAGAATGGACATATGGAGAGTCACCTATTGCAAAACATAGGCAAATATCCCCAAACTGCAGATTTATAAACGGTGTAAACAGGAATGACAGTATGCAACCATTTGATGACGCTTCTGCCAAGTATTTCCCAACATGTATCCGATATAAGCTTCAAATAATGCACTTCAATAAAGCACACCTTTACAGTTTAGGAGCTAGATCTAACCAGCAAGACAATGTAGATCCAGATTATCTTTTTAAGAACTAAGCAAGTTATGGACATGTCCGTTGGGCGCTGTACCCCAGAAACCCATCAATGTGTAGTGAAGAAGCCAGAATCAGGTCCTTCCAAGAATTGGCAAGTTATAGCCCATAACACCAAGAGAGCTGGCTAGCGCTGGTCTGTATTACAAGGGAGTAGAAGACCAGGTAGAATGCTTTTGTTGTGGTGGAAAACTAAAGAACTGGGAACCTGGAGACCGAGCTTGGACTGAACACAATAGACATTTCCCTAACTGCTTCTTTGTATTGGGGCATGACGTTGGGAACAAGCCTCATGACTCTAATCATGCTGGAACAGGTGCAAGTCCACAGAGTGAAGGAGAGTTGCATAATGGTACTGAAGGTCCCAAATGCCCAGACAAGGCAAACTATGAGGAACGGATTGAACATTCACGGAGTGGTCTTATCCCATTGACGCTGAACAGCTTGCAAGAGCTGGATTTTACAAAACAGGTAACAGTTCTATACATTTTTTTTTAATTATTTTTTTTTTTCCATTCCTAGCTACTGCCCTCTCTGCGTTCCTCCTTTCAGTCAACCCCCACTGCTCTAGCACTCCCTCTGACAACACCTACTAGCTCCTTGTGTCACCAGTCCAGACCCCCTGCAATTTATTAGCACCCTCTGGCTTGCCTCCACAGCAAGTCCCTTTCAGCACAGGCACCTGCTTTCCCTTGCCTCCTTGTGGAAGTGTGTTCCAGTAGGGACATGGGCAGGCAAACCAATAACATCATTCATGCAGGGGTGGGTTGATGTGTCCGATGTACTGAGAGCCTTCCCACCTCCCAGTCCCACAAAAGGCTTGCCTGCAGGACACTGTGTGGGCAGGTTAATGGCCAACTGTATATGGTCACCCATGACGCCTGTGTCACCCCATAACCTGCTATAGGAGTGGCTGCAAGAGCAGGCCGGTCTGCTTCCTCCCACACTGGGGCATGCACAGTGCTTCCTTATTGCATCCTGGGTCCCACTAGCCCAGAAGGGGAATTGAGACAGAGTGTCAATTTCAGGTTCTCATGGCAGTGCAGTGTGCTGCCAGCTAGGGCATTGACAGGTAACAGTTACCTATTTTCCTTAGTTGTTACTAACATACTAAAAATGTCAGCAGAATAGCCTAATGGTCTTTCGTGTCTGCTCGCTTGGTCAGCTCCCACCCTGGGAGCTGACCTTGCTGCCCCCTTGCCTCTCTGGCTTCTCCCTTCCCAGTCCTGGATATTCTCGCTGCACAGGACTTTGCTTCCAGAACCCTTCCCTGTACCTGTCCCACACCATCTTGAACCCTTCCACCATCTCTGCCTCCACCAGCCCCTGGCAGCGATTCCATGGCTCCACCTCCTCCCTTCTCCCTGAATCTTCCCTCCAGCTTCCACCCATGCCCTCTAGTTGCCGCCCCTCCTTCATTCGAGCACCCTGACTGCTTCTCCCTGTTTACCCCTTCATGTACCTGAAGACTTCTATCATGTCCCCCCCCAGTCCCTTCTCTTCCAGTGTGTACATATTTAGCTCTTCGAGCCTCTCCTATAGGTCCTGTCTCCAAGCCTCAGATCATTTTGTTGCCCTGCTCTGGACCCTCTCCAGGAGTTTGATGTCCCTCTTCAAGTGTGGCCTCCAAAACTGCACACAGTACTTGAGTGCGGCCTCACCAAGCAGTTATACAGGAGTATCACTTCCTCCTTTTAGATGATCCTCTAGCGATGCATCACAGTTTTGTTGGCCTTGGCCGCTGCCCTCCATGAAGTCTCAGAGTTGTTCAGTAATTAAAGTTGTTGAATAATTAAAGAACATTTACTGTGTTTCCTCGAGATGGAGCTGTCCGAGAATTCTACTAGGCATAAAATAGGACCTACCAAATCTGTTTGGTCTTCCATTATCATTTGAATTGTTAATACCAATAACTAACAAGTCCCTCCCCATCACATGGCCCTCATTCAAGTTGACTATTGCATTTTCGTCCTGCCAACGTGGCTGGCAATCATCCGCCAAAACAGTGCCAGTAATGGCCTTGATCCCCCTACCCACACTTGACATATGTATAGTTCATTAAACATTGTGAACTTGTATAGTCAACATGAGCATACCAGGTGCTTTGTTACAGGTGAGTCCCAAGGCAAGAGATGATTCGTACTGTACATAATTATGTTGATGTTTGGGTTCCACTATTTTAACATTGATGTGACTTAACTGTTGAACTCAGAAAGTGCAAGCACATTTTTATATCTTTTTTTTTTTAGCAATTAACTATCTTTCATAACGGACTTCCTTTTCACAGTACAGTAGCAAAATTCTCTAGTCTTCAAATTATTTGATGTCTCATTAGGCAGCTTAAAAGATTTTTTTTTTTAATTCTGTAGAAATATGAAGGCTAGTACTGTTTGCAGTTGGCAGACATCTATGTCCTGATTTGTAACAGTTGGCGGCTGCATCTCACCCACTTGACCCGGCCTCACATTATATTCTGCCATACTCTTGCATGGGCCGCCAAGCAGGCCTTTGGTTCTGCTGTTCCAGATCTGCTTCCTCAAAAGGAATTTTACAGGAACAATCAGTGGCTGCATTTCCCACTGTACACACGCATGCACACATTCAGGCTGCATTAATCCAGATGAGATCTGTAAAGTCCAAACTGTACAGTCTTGGAATGGGTATGTACTAGGTGGTGTGTGTTTATTGACTGATGTATTTATTTGTAATTTTGACCAGGAAAGTTACACAAAGTGGTGACAGCTTGTCTCCAGGTACTGCGGGGAGGGGGCTTAGGTTGTATGGACTTGTTTTATTGATGTTTGCATGGCATCAGAGAAATTCCCTACTTTTGGTAGAGGACACTGTTGGCCATCTTTCCAAGCTGGAGATCCGAGGCTGCAGAGGAGGACGGTGTGCTGCAGTAGGCTCTGGAGCAGTCCTCCCTCCCTCCCTGCCGGTGTTAGCCAGAAGAAACATGGTGACTCAAGTATGGCTTCAGCTGTTGATGGAGCTGAGATAGTGGAGGAAATGGCTATGAGATGATGGTAGAAGAAAGCCTTACCAGGATGGCCCCTAGTGACATTGAAGTGGCCAAGGAATAGTTTGAGTTGGAAACGGGAGGCTGTTGGCTGAGGATGAAGAGATACTCCAAGAGGAAGGCTGCTTTGAGGAATCGGCAGCAGTGGCAACTGGTCCCTGGAGGCATGAAGGAGCAGGTGAAGTCTGACACCTCCTAAGCTAGGCGGGAGAGGTGAAAAGCAGCTGTCTCAACTACAAAGAGCTGCTTGGACAGCAGCCCGGCTGACATTGACTGTCAACTTGGACAGGAGTCTCAGAGCCATCCAGTGAGTGCCAGAAGATGTTTTACTGCAGCCTTTCTGGTCCAGGATTGCAGCCATCTGAAGCTTCATGGTCCCCTGAGATTGTCTTCTACGAATACTGGTTGGATAAAAGATTGAGAGGGGAAGTGTACCACATCTTTCATGGGGCTTTACTTTTGTAGCTCAAGCACGCAATGCTACCGACAAAATGGCAGCAGGCAGGTAATGAAACAGGATCGAGACTAAAGTGCCAGGACATACCAGGGAGCGCTCCTGCACTTGGCGAGAACAGAGGTCTGTAGAACAGGAAATGCAGGCATGGTCATCTGGTGTTCATTCTGGGACAATGAAGGTTGCACTTGCAAGATTCTGCTTAGCTGAGATGGGGTCTGGTGGGGGGAACAAACAGTAACCAAAGTTCAGTGAAACAGCAGTCGGCTCAAGCAGAAGGTGCTTGCAAAGATACTGTGGCCAGTACAGCTTGTATTTTACAGCCAACTGAAGTGGCAGATGGAGCATGGCCCCCACCACACCTCGCAGAACCTGTAATGAGTATGGTACCGCTCTACCAGGAGAGACTGTAAGTGAGGTATCATGGTGCCAGGAGGGAAAGAGATTCAAGACCACAGAATACTAGAGTTAAGGGAGGGGACATACATCAGGTGGTTGGTGACTGCTGCACGGCCCTCTACTTCAGGGAATAGGCAACCCCTGCACTAGAGGTCTTTCAGTGTAGGACGATGAAGAATCCTCCAGGTATAACATTCCACCATGTCAAGGGCCTAGATTCGAGACCTTTTTTTTTTTCTTTTTAGAGACCTGAACCAGCACCACAGAAAAATGCGTGAGGTTCTGGATATATAGGTGGAATGGATGAAAGGCCTGAGTCTTTGTGGGAAGGAAGCTATTGAAAGAGTCACTGAAATGCTTTGCCTCAGAGATCTGTGAACTGATCCAAGTCCCTGGTGAGGAGAATTTTGATGTCCTCTTCAGGTCCCTTCTGAGCCTGGAGCGTGTTTGGATCAAGTATAACCAGGTTAAGTTCTCACCCTTTTAAGTTCTCTTTATGGTGATTCCTCCACAAAGCCCATGGTAAAGAATATATAAGTAATGTTTTGAAATGGGGGGTCACCGTGAAGGATATACATTATTGCCTACACTAGCTTGTGACATTTTTGACCTCCACAAGCAATCATTGACTCTGAACATATTTGGACAGGAGGTTGAGATTGCAAGTAAACTCCACCAGAATGAGGGTGGAATTTGCATCTCCAAAACAGCTTTTTCCTTGGCTAGGACTGGGGTGTGTGCTTTTACTCCAGCCAGTCTAGGGCATGCTACAATTATGTGATGGGTCTAACTTTTCCAGTGCATGGGACCAATTATGGTGTGCACTGTGAAGGGAATTTGGTCATGCAGCAGATGACCTGTAGAAGCTGGTTTCAGTGTAACCCCTGTGAGGAGAAGGGCATATTTTCCAGAATTATCCCTGGGCTGCGATAATCAGTTTGATGGATTCAACCAAGATGGCCTGGTTTGGAAAGCCCAGAGAGATGGCCTACTTAATCAGTCTGCCCGCTTACATGCAGCGCCATCTGCAGTTTTTAAGGATAGACTGATTTCTCCCCCCAGAGTAATGGTGATGCCCAGCAGGACACTTTAATCTTATTTTCCCTGCAGCCCAGGAACCCCCCCACTAACTCTCAGGATCCGTCCCAGGGTGATGGAATTCCTCCTGCCCATGTAACTCAGGAGGACCCCACTTGCCAGAACATTCTGCTGATGAGTTTGGTACCTGAACAAGCAGGACCTTTGACAGGCCCAGCCTGGCGGTAGAGCTTCAGCTATGATGCCAACAGCCTGGGAGCAGGAGTAGGAGTGTCGGCAGGAGGAGGATTGAGCGTCCTAAGATTGCTATCCCTCCAGGGGTGGGGAGGGTGGGTCAGCTGCCAGCACTTGACAGACCCCTGGTGGAAGCTGGGGATCTGGCAGCTGGAGCTCACTAGATTGGAGAGGTGGGGCAGACATTGGAATGATCACCATTAACATCCTTGCATGTCATGCCTCCTGGGGAGAGAACATGGAAAATGCTGACCATGTTGTATGTCGGCCTTTGCTCTGGAGGTCTCGACCATTGCTTCGTGGGCTTATTGCTCACTGAGCTAGAGGTCCACTGGGGGCAAGGGTCTCCCCTGGAGGCCCTTCCTTGGGGAAAGCCAGGGAGGAACACTGGGGAGGTAAGTCCCAGGTAACGGGCTGGAGGTGGAGGCTATGCCTATGTGGGCTGGTACGGAATGGGAGGAAAAAGCACAGTAAATGAGCAATTAATAATAAAAAAAAAAAAAGCAGTGGACTTGACGGGGGAGCTAGTATACCCCAAATGAGGCGCCAGTCGCACTTCCCAAAAAAATCCCTGAAGAGCACAGCTTAAACTACTAGGAGAAGTTCCAGATCGGCCAAAGTAGTTCGAGCCTCTGATCTACCACTGGCTAATAAATAAGGACAGAAAGAATTGGTGGATTCTGGCATGATGGATTTAGGCTTTAACACTCCTCAACCCTGCCTTCACAATCCTTGCCCCTTTTCATCCAGAACAACCTGTGACTAGACACAGACAGAGAAGGAAGCAATAAGGTCCAGAACAAGGAGGTGATATTACTTAGAATCTGATGACAGATAGGGACCACTTGGCCACCTAGTCTGCCCATTTCCCTACCTAACGGATAAGCTGCAGATCCTAGTTAACCAACAGCCTGCTTCCTCCTACCCCCCACTAGAATTGCCTTGTGTCTGTCCCATGCATTTTGAATTCCCCACTGTTTTGACTCTACAACCTCCTCAGGAAGGCTGTTCGATGCATCTACAACCCTCTCTGTGAAGAAATAGTTCCTCACATTACCTCTGAGCCATCCCCTCATCTTCAAATTATGCCCTCTTGTTCTTGCATGCTCTTTTCTGAAAGATGCTACCCTCTTGGACTTTGCTGATTCCTTTGATGTATTTGAAAGTTTCTATCATGTCTCCCCCAGGCTATACATCTTAAGCTCCTTTAGTCTTTCTTCATATGTCTTTGTGTTGCAGAGCCTGCACCATTTGGTTGCCCTCCTCTGGACAGCCTCCACCCTGTCTGTCTTTATGGAGATGGGGTCTTCAGAACTGTACACAGTAGTCCAGATGGTCTTACCAACTGTCTGTACAGAGGACCAACAACTTCCTGTTTTCTACGGTGATGCCTCTCCTATGCATCCCAGTATCCCCCAGCCCTCCTTACTGCCTTCTCACATTGCTGGCCCACCTTTAGGTAGTCTGATATGGCTACTCCCAGGTCCCTTTCCATTTTTTTGTTGTCAGTATCTCACCCCCATTGTGTGCACTCTTCCCTGGTTTTGTTTTCCAGGTACATTACTTTGAACTTCTTTGCATTGAATCTAAGCTGCCATACATTTGACAATTGCTCCAACCTTGCAAGTCCTTTTCATCCTTTCCACCTCACCTTGTATATCAACCCTGTAGCAAATCTTTGTATCATCTGCAAAGAGACATACTTTTCCTTCTAATCCCTCTGCAATGTCACTTTATAAAGACATTAAAAAGGACCGCCCCAGTACTGAACTCCTCATGTACCCCACTAGTAACCCCTTTCTTCACTGTGGACTCCATTTACTATTACCTCTGTGTCCTGTTGTCCAGCCAGTGTTTTACTCAGCCTGCCACCCTGAGACCCACTCCCAGGCTGGTTAATTTGTTTATTAATCTTTTGTTTGGGACTGTGTCAGATGCCTTGCCAAAGTCTAGGTAGGTCATGTCCACAGCCCTCCTTGGTCTACTACTTTGTCACCCAGTCAAAGAAATCAATTAGATTTCTCTGACATGACCTTCCTGCTGTGAATCCATGCTGCCTTGGGTCCTGTGCCCGGCTGGCCTCTAGGTACTCAACATTTTTCCTTCAGAAGTGATTCCATCATTTTCCCTACAACTGAGGTCAAACTGACAGGTCTGTAGTTTCCTGCCTCTGTCTTGCTCCCACTTTTGTAAAGGGAATAACATCCGCCTCCTCCAGTCCTCTGGTACCACACCATTCTCCCATGATTTATTGAAAAGGGTAGGCAGTGGTGTTACTAGTTCTTCCCTTTAGTTCTTTTAGAATTCTGGGGTGAATCCCATCTGGCCCCATTGCTTTATCCACCTTCAGTTTTAAGAGTTCTTTCAGAACCCTTTCTTCTGTGAATGGACTAATATTGACCCCCTTATCCAGAGTGCTTCTATTGACTGGACTAGGTATCTCCCCTGCTCTTCCATTGTGAATACTGAGCAGAACTATTTGTTCAGTATTCCTGCTTTTTCACTGTTGCTCTCTGCCCAACCACCTTCCTCTTTATTCAGCCTCAGTGTCCCTGCCTTAGTCTTTCTTGCTTCCCTAATGTACCTAATAAAGGTTTTATCTCCTTCTTAACCGAGCTGGCTATC
This sequence comes from Neoceratodus forsteri, assembly GCA_016271365.2. Classification (NCBI taxonomy): domain Eukaryota; kingdom Metazoa; phylum Chordata; order Ceratodontiformes; family Ceratodontidae; genus Neoceratodus; species Neoceratodus forsteri. Next base: position 603,191,133 of record JADMNL010000023.1, read on the forward strand.
TTTTCCTCAGTTTGGGCCTTTGCTATTCTGACTGCCTTCCCTGCTTCCTTCTGCTTTAACTGGTACAGTTCTCTGTCCTGCTCCTTTTGTGTTTCCTTATACTTCCTGAATGCTGTCTTTTTCTCCCTAACCTTCCCCACCACTTCTTTTGAGAACCATAGTGTTTTTTTTTTTTGTTTTGATTTGTTTATTTGCTTCACACAAGGCTTGTTGCCTCTGTGATGGCGGTTTGATGTTTCTCCGTTGTTGCTCCACCTCACCTTCTTGCCTGTTTACTTGTGCTTTTCTGAGGCACTCTCCATTTTGACAAAATCAGCCCTCCTGAAGTCCAGCACCTTCACTTTTGTATGGCTTGGCTTTACAGCTAAGTTTATTGTGAACTATACCGTTTGGTGGTCACTTGTTCCCAGATGGCTGCCCACTTCAAGATCTGAGATCCTCTCTCCGTCCCCATTTGAGAGTACCAGGTCTAAGATTGCTTCCTCCTGAGTGGGTTCCAAAACTAGCTGTCTGAGGCATGCCTCCCCCGCCCGTGGGAGCATCGAGAATGGCCCTGCTCTTGGATGTGGCTGCAGCAAAGGTGCTCCAGTTAACATCTGGCATATTCGAGCCCCCATCAGCAATATATCTCCTTTCTCTGCCATCCTAAGGATGCCTTCTATCATTTCCTTGTCCATTTCCTCCCCTAAGATGGGGGTCTGTATACAACCCTGTGCGGATTGTGGTGCCATTTCCAGGGTGACCCACAGTGCCTCCTCTCTCCCTGTTCACCCTTTAGTCCTGTTGCTTTGATCCTTTCCCTTACTTGATGATGGGCTGTGATTTTCTGATTACCTTTTGTTTTCCATTTTAATTATGGTACAGTTTGCAGTCACCTCTCTGAACATATGTAGTCTCAGGAACCCCCAGAAGAGGAAGGTGGTCTTTTCTTTTGCTACAGGAGGCAGATTTGAACATCATTTCTGTCAGGATGGCCTCAGTGGTTAGATTGACTCAAGCAAGGAAAGATTGTATACGGGGACCCTTGTTCTTGTTCTTTTGGGGAGGTAGGGCTGATGAGGAGGTGATAAACTAATTTTATTTAGCTTTTGTTAACGGTAAGTGCACTAGCCATAAAATGACTATTTTCAGGCACGACCACCAGGAGAGTAATGGACATGCAGAAACTTAACAGGATGACAATTTATAAGTGCTTTACATACAATGAGTTAAAGTGGATACAATATATCAGATACATACAGAGTAGACCATTCATAAGTTCATAGGTGCCTGCCTATGCAGTGAATAGAGAGGACCTTGGACAATAAATTATCAGGTGACTTATCATATGAACAGAACAAGGTAAACAAAAACAGGTAGAAATAATTATTGAGAGCAGGGGATGTCATTAAGGAAAAGGTCAGTAAGTGAGGAAGAGGAACAAGCCATGAAATTAGATTTGTATGAGTGTATGTAAGCGTAAGGGAGATGCCTGCAGTGCAAGATTGTATATGGGCAGGGAAAGGGAGCGGGACAGGCTGATGCAGTAAGAGGGTTATATAGAGGTGAGGAAATACTATTGTATAAAGAGACCTTGGTCATTAGGTAGGGTGAAAGCAGGAACAGGTATCGGCAATCAGCAGATTTGAGCGCAGTTTCTCTTAAAGCATGTGTGGGAGCTAGAAAGTCTAATGTCGAGGGAAGGGAATTCACAGCTGTGGAGCCGCATGCTCAAATGCAACAGTTCCTTTCCTAGTGCGGCACCTCGGCAAATTCAGAAAGGATTTATCAGCTGATCGAGACCATGGAGTGTGTCCTGAGGAACAAGCATAGCTGCAAGACACCTAGGGGTTGATTTGAATTATCAAATCAATAAGAGAGCCAAGGTAGTATTTCCTACTAGCTGACGGAGAGAGCCAACCAAGATCATTATAAAGTTGACAGTGTGTTTAAGGCGAGGACATATGTTATTATCACGCATATTCCATCTGAGTAAGTCTGTTTTATGAGCAGCTCCCAAATAAGGGAGCACCATAGGTTAGGGTGGGAGCAGAATCCCTCCTCATTGGCCATTTTAGCTGATGGCATTAGCATATAACTAGTCTTGTATGCAACACCAAGTTTAGAGTTGACAGCTCTGCAAACAGACTGTTCATGAAGAGTAAGATCAAGAGACTGATCTAGCAGGATGCCCAGGTACTTGAAAGAGGTCACACATTCCAGTAATTGACCTTCTAAGTCCTGCACCGTCAGTGCTGTTGTGCAAAACCAGAGCTTTGGGGTCGTTCCAAGCAGCATGGCTTTAGTTTTGCTAGTGTTGATAGACAGTTTGTGGTCGTATAGCCAGTTTTGGATGTTGTTTAGTTAGAGGAAGGGTTGTGTTAATAGTGTCTATATTAGTAGAACTTGTATAGATGACAAGATCATCAGCATATAGAATAGCAGAGCAGGATTTTAGAGCAGCTCCAATGTTATTTATATAAAGATAGAATAGGAGGGGCCCTAGGATGGAGCCCTGAGGTACACCAATGTTAATGGTGGTACTGTTCGATAGAGAGGAATTAAACTTCACCACTTGAGTTCTATTTGTCAGGTAGTTTTTCATACCAGTCAGCGACAGAGGAGGAGAAATGCAGGTGTCGAAGCGAGGAGAAGCAAAGTGTGATCAACAAGGTTACAGGGCGGCCCCTGAACAGGGCGAGACCCAGGATCCCGGTCACCAGCCCACGGCACCACGAAGCCGACGGCAGCCGCCTCAAAAAGCGGATCAAGCTTCTTGAAGCCCCTGAACAGGCGCAGCCCCAGGATCCTGGCTCACTGCCCACCGCGACCACGCAGCCGACGGCAGCTGCCCAAAAGCGGATCAAGCTCCTGAAGCCCTGAACAGGGCGAGCCTCAGGATCCCGGTCACTGGCCCACCGGCGACCACACAGCCCAAAAGCGGATCAAGCTCCTTGAAGGTACAGCATACCAGCCAGCCAATCGGATCCCAGGCGCCTTTACTGAAATGTCACGATTGGTCCAGTCCTCCACCTCGGTGCAGGCTGTTCCCCAGGCATTTTCTAATGCGATTTTCAGATCTAAATTTATGCATAGAAATGCTTTAGAAGCCTGTTTGTTGAAACTCAAGTTATAATTATTCTATGCCTGTTAAGTGATTGCAAGCCCTGTTAAGATTTGTTAGACAGAACCCTTTACTCCCGCCCGTCCTTGGCGCCTTTTTAAAGTGCCCCATTGTTCTGTTCATCTCTCTGATCTCTGGCTCCTTAACCCTCCACTGTTTCGGGTTTCCTATAAATCACTGCCTTTTCTCTTACTTGCAGCCCCTGAATAGGGTGAGCCCCAGGATCCCTGCGGCGACCATGCAGCCACTCAAAAGCGGATCAAGCTCCTTGGAAGGTCCGGCATCACAAGCCAGCCAATGGATCCCAGGCGCCTTTACTGAAAACCGCCGATTGGTCCAGTCCTCCCACCTCAGTGCGGGCTGTTCCCGAGGCATTTTCTAGTGTGGTTTTTAGCCCACCCTCCAGGCCTCCTTTAAATACACTGTTGCCATGCCCTTTCTGTCCATTTAGCCATCCTATAGGTTACCACCTAGTTGGCAAAAAAAATAAAACCTCTCCCTTACATACTTACTCAGTCTTCAGTGAGCCATGGCACATTGCACCTTAGTATGCCTATTAACGTTAACCTTTGTTCCTGGTATATCCCACACTAACATTACACAACAAGGCGAGCACTGCCATGAAAAATGGTACCTACTATGCCTTCTGCCATTTTACCTTTCAGTATTCCTCATGCCCCCTCCCTTTATCCATTAAGTCACCTCTTCTTTCTTTCTCTCTCTCTCTCTCCCCTCCTCCCTTCACCATTGTCCCTTAAAGCACTCCTTCTCCGAGTCCCAAACTGTAACACAAGCTATGCACAATTAACATACAGTTTCTACTCTCTAAAACAAGTAATAGGCAGTCAGAAAGGAAAAAGACCTCTGGTCGCGTTTGATCTTACTAAAGAAATTGTTACTCCTCCTCCTTCTCTGTTCAGGCAATGTTGAGCTAAATCCAGGCCCTCCATCACTGCTCTCCTCCCCAATAGAATTTGCAGATGCACCTGGTTTAAAAATAATGGTGGTTAACATACTGAGTCTAATTAAAAACTGTCTCAGTTACAAGCCTGGGCTGCACAACTGAGCCTGATATTATCATTGTCACCGAGTCATGGCTTAATAAAACATAACTGACCAGCAAATTAATATAGTGGATTATGTCCTGTTCAGGGCAGATAGGGGTTCGAGTGCGGGGAATAGTTGCCTATGCCAAATCAAAATACACAATTAGTAATATTACCAAAACTAAACACAAGGAATATGAAATTTTCACTGAAACATAGAAACATAGAAATATAGAATTTGGCACATAAGGGCAGCAGGCCCACCCAGTCTGCCCATTTCCCTACCTACTGGATAAGCTGCAGATCCTAGTTAACCAGCAGCCTACTTCTTCTTATCCCACACCTAGAATTGCCTTATGGCTGTCCCATGCATGCTTGAATTCCACCACTGATTGTGACTCCACAACCTCCTCCGGAAGACCGTTCCATGCATCCACAACCCTCTCTGTGAAAAAATACTTCCTTAAATTACCTCTGAGCCACCCCTCTATCTTCAAATTGTCCCCTTGTTCTTGCACACCTCTTTTTCGAAAGATGCTACCCTCTTGGACTTTGTTGATTCCTTGAGGTACTTGAAAGTTTCATCATGTCCCCTCTCCCTCCTTTCCTCGAGGCTATCATATTAAGCTCCTTGAAGTCGCTCTTCATATGTCTTCGGTGCAGACCCTGCACCATTTTAGTGCCCTCCTCTGGACAGCTTCCATCCTGTCTATGTCTTTTGGAGATTGGGTCTTCAGAACTGCACACACTACTCCAGATGGGGTCTCACCAGCTGTCTGTACAGAGGATAATAACTTCCTGTTTTCTACTGGTGATGCCTCTCCTATGCATCCCAGTATCCCCCAGCCCTCCTTGCTGCCCTCTCACATTGCTTGCCCACCTTTAGGTCATCTGATATAACTACCCCCAGGTCCCTTTCCATTTTGTTGTTGTTGTTGTTAGTATCTCACCCCATTGTACTCTTCCCTGGGTTTTGTTTCCCAGGTGCATTACCTTGCACTTCTTAGCATTGAATCTAAGCTGCCATACATTTGACCATTTCTCTAACTCATGCAAGTCCCTTCTCATCCTTTCCACCCACCCTGTGCATCAGCTCTGTTGCAGATCTTAGTGTCATCTGCAAAGAGACATACTTTCCTTCCAGTCCTTCCGCCAATGTAAACGCTAAAAAGACATTGAGGACTGGTCCTAATACTGAACCCTGCGGTACCCCACTAGTAACCCTCCTTTCTTCTGAGTGGACTCCATTTACTATTACTCTCTGTGTCCTATTCTCCAGCCAATTCTCCTTCCTCTGACATTACCATCATAGGTGGATACAGACCACCTACTGCTGGAACTGATATCCTCACCCTCAAAACTCTAATCATTAATGCTAACACAGAAACACTAATCCTTGGTGATTTCAATCTTGATTGGTTATTATCAAAATCCTCCGGCCTGAAGTCACTTTGTGATGAACTCGGACTCGCCCAACTAATTAGTGAACCAACTTGGATTAACACCCTAAATTCAGCCAGTAGCTCACTTCTAGGCGCTATTCTAACTACTCATCCACATAAAATCCTACAAACAGTGGTGTTTCATAATGATATGAGTGATCACAACATTGTAGTCTGCACTAGATCACAAGCTAAAGTCAACCTCCCCTAAATTTATAACCAAGCGGTCGATCCGTAAGTTTAATACAGACAACTATTTGACCGATCTAAGCAACATCAGATGGCAAGACCTCTTCCTTGCAAAATCAGTAGCGAGGCTGTTAATGTCCTCAACTGCAACATTACCTCTTTAGTTAATAGACATGCTCCCACTATTAAGGTTCGGACGGCGCAAAAACTCACACAGAACTCAAGCTTGCACTGTCAAACAGCGACAAACTATGGGCCCAGGCAAGGTGCACAGGGCCCTTTAGATTCAGAGCATTTAGGGCAACCAGGAATGCCTGTGGCAAGCCATTCGTGTAACCAAATCCAGCTATTATGTTTCTACTCTAGAGCAGGCTAAAAGGAACTCCTACAAAATCTGGAAGACCCTCAAGTCAATAAAGGGTAGCTCAACTGCTCCATCTGTCCCAGCAAAGATCCATACCAATGGATTAGTTATTGAAAGTACACATCAAATACTGGAAGAACTTAATTCTCACTTCATCACTGCCAGCCTAGCGTTTGATACCTCTCCACATGCCACCAAGTAGCATTCATCAATAGCGCGTGTGCATCACCGCATACCCAGCCTGTTCATTTCAGGTGCTCCTCTTAGCTTTAAGGAAGTAGAGAGTCCTTATTAACCTGGATACCAAAAAGTACAGGGAGGATAGCATAGAACCATTATTCCTAAAACTTGGCTACCCCTATCTCACCGCCTCAATACTTACATATTCAACCTCTCTATCTCGACTACTACAGTTCCCTCGTGTTGGAAATCCGCCATATTCTCCCTTTATTCAAGTTGGGGGATCCCTGTGATCTCAATAATTATAGACCTATTTCAATACTGCCCATACTCTCAAAAGCCTTCAAAAAACTTGAACTAAGCTCAATTAAAAAACATATTGAAATTCAATCTCTCTTAAACCCTCTCCAATCTGGCTTTGCTCAAATTGTAGCACCAATACAGCTCTAGCCAAGGTTACTAATGACTGGGTCTCTGCAATGGACTCTTAAGAAAACAACTGGTGTAGTATTCTTAGATCTAAGCAAAGCTTTTGATACAGTAGACCACAATCTATTAGTTCACAGCCTTACTAACTTTGGCTTTACTCATCCACGACCCAGTGGTTCAGTAGCTACCCTGACGGGCAGGACACAGAAAGTTAAATCAGGAGATTTGTTTTTGTCCTCCTTACCTACTGCAAGAGTCCCCAAGGATCTATCTTGGGCCCCGTCCTCTTTCCATATGTATAAACAACCTTGACCATCAGATTACCAAGTCCCATTTACATTTCTTTGCAGATGACACAGTCCTGTACACATCTGGGCCCTCACTGGAAGGAGTTAGGGACACCCTTCAAACCGACTTTGCACAACTAGAAAAAAACCTAATTAATGCAAAGTTACTCCTTAATGCCAAAAAGCAGCCATGATCCTCCGCCCATGCTCCTCCCACTCTACTACTCTTGTTCTACCTAATGACTTTATAAATACTTCCCTAGGCGAGCATTTGAATATAGTTTCAAAGTTCAAATATCTCGGTTTCTGGCTCGACAACAGGCTTTCCTTCAATGATCACGTCGATGACTTGGCTAAAAGCCAGGTTAGACTTTTTTGGTTCAGGCCACATTCCTCCCGCTTCTTGATTACGCGATATAATCTACAACTCTTCAGCTTCTACTAGTCTTCATAAGCTAGATATTCTCTACCACGCTCCCTCCAATTTATCACCAACTCCTTCCCTAACTCATCACTGTGATCTATATGCCTTAGTTGGCTGGCCCTCGCTCACCGTTAGATGGACAGTTCATGCCGGCACCTAGACTTTAAAACTTCTCCAGAACAAACTACCGTAATATCTATCCTCTTTAATACACATAGCGACAGTGTTTACTCCTTTAGGAAGACAGATTTTGTCTTTCTCGATGTACCCTAGGACTCGTACTTCCTTTGGAAAATCGCTATATCATGTTCACTGCCAACTATTTGGAATCGATTACAATCCTCACTGAAATTACCCAGTATTGTCCCTGTTAACTTTTTCAAAAGGTTAGCCATGGCTAAACTAAAAGATACCTGTAACTGTTTTTAAACTGAATATTGTCCCTGGGCACCGATTTAATGACCACGATATCTCCGGTTCCATCTCTCCACTTCATTAGCTCTGTCTCGAACCACTTTCAGTGTCTCAGGTGGAATCCTATTAACATACTAGTTATTTTTATGTAATTGCTGTTACTTTCTCCAGGAACTATAATTTCTCTGAGGAAATCTAATGTATGTAATGTATTGTCTTATAAACAGTGTCACCTTCCATCATGAACTTTGTGTACCCGGGAGCTCTTTATGTATATTGTGTATTATAAATCTCTTAACTTATTTGATTGTACGTCTGTCTCAGGACCTCCTTGTGAATATATATGTCTCAGGACCTCCTTGGAATGAGCTTGCTCAACAGAGTTTTACTGCAATAAACTTGAACTTGAAAGCCTTTGTGAAGTCAATAAAGACAGCCCGGTCAGATTGCCAGTATCCATGTTAGAAAGAGTATCTGTGGTGAATTTAAGGAGTGCAGTAGTTGTGCAATGTCCTTTTCTGAAGCCATGTTGGGTATCCGAGAGCAGACTGTTCTTAAGTAGATAGTTGTCTGAGTTGTGACAGTTTTCTCCAGGATTTTGCTCAGTACTGAGAGTATGGTGATTGGTCTGTACTTCATGACAACCTTGGGATCCCTTTTTAAGTACAGGTGTGATCTGAGCTACTTTCCAGAGGTCAGGGACAATTCCACTGAAAGTGATAACGTATAAACTTTGTGTGATAATGCAATAAGGAGCTACTGCGTTTCAAGAGGCGGGGTTCCAGGGAGTCTGAGCCAGAGCTTGTATGATCAGAGATGGAACTCAGGAGCTTCAGGACTTCCTTTCTAGACACACCTTAAAATAGAATGGAGGAGTATAAGGAGGCACAGGGAACAACACTTCCAGCTTATTCAGACAGGTTCCTGATGAGTGAGAGGACACTGCAGTGGGATCGAAGGAAGAGGTATATTAGGAGAGATCAGAGAAATGCAGGTTGAAAGAATTAGTTATGGTTTGTGAGTCATTGCAATGCACATCATTTATCAGCATATCACCAGAGGTAGTTGACTGTGAGGATCCTGGGAAGGATTTGATGTGTGACCAAAATTTTCTGGGATCATTGGCGAGTTAATCAGTAGGTCTTTACAGTACTTGTTCTTGGCAGCTCTGACTTGTTTTTATATGAATTCCATAGCGTCGAGTAGCGTTGAAATCTGTTTGCTGGCCTGATGTTGTGTAGTGCTTCCAGAGTTTATCTCCAAGGCACAAACTTTTGAGCAAGTCTTTGTTTAGCCATCTTGTTTGTTTACCCCTCACTCTCTGGGTGATCTTTTGGGGCATGTTTACATTGAACCGTAAGGAATTTAGTGATGAAGAGGTTAAGAGCCCTGAGAACAGTGTGATAGATAGATAGATCTCCAACCAGTCAATTCTGGAGATGTCTGTACAGAAACATCTCTTGGTCTAGGTGAGCAAAGTTTGTGAGAGTGAGGCGTGGTGAAGAGGATGGAGGTGCCCCAAGGACAGGATGCAGAAAGTAGGAGAGTGGTCAGTTAAGGCATCAGCAAGAGTACCAGCGGCTAAGATGTGTTCGATCCGGTTTACCAGCACCCAATCCAATAGTGTGCCTAGTGGTGATGAAGACAGACTTCTAGTTGGCACTGTTACCATCTGATGCAGGTTGTAGCATGAGTCTGAGATTGAAGAGAACTGAGAGTTGCCCCAAGCCAGTTTAAGTTTAGGTCCTCTAAGATGACAACCTTATTATGATTAAAATTCTGAGAAGTATTTTCCAACAGGTACTCTAGACCCGCAATCCTTCCCCTGGGGTGTTATATGCACAGATAACGTGCAGTTTCTTGGCTCTCAACGCAAGGAGTAGCATGCAAGTATTCACATACGGATTGAGCATCCGGGATGGCGAGAAGAGACGGACAGATTATTTTGTAGTACAGAGCAACTCCACCACCATGTTTGTTCGCTATCCTATCCCTTGAATAATAGAGTAATTTGGCAGGGAGCAGAGAGTCAGTAACCGATGGTTTTAGCCAGGTCACAGTGAGACAGAGGATATCAGGATTGTACAGTTTGACCCATGACTCCAGTTCCACAGTGACACATCAGACTTCTTGTATTCAAGTGTGCAATTAACAGCCCATGTTTGGACATACTGTGCATGTCATCTACTGAGAAGTAAGCATCTAGTGGCCCAGGATTTGTCTGTATATCCCCAGATAGCAGAATGGCAGTGATGACAAGGAACCACAGCCCCACGTTTAGAAAAAGGATGGATAATGCAGACTTGATCTGTAGTTTCCTAAACATACAGAGAGAATGGGAGGGACAGCCCGTTTGGTAGAAGAAGATTAGTTTGTAGTATCCTTGTATTATAAACAATAAGGTTGGAGGAAATACAATCATAGTGCTTGGTCCTAGATTTATTTGAGCCATCCTCATTCCATAAGGATAGTGTAATTCTGTCAAGGCAAAGTAGGACAAGAAAAGTTATGAGGCAACCCCAGACAGCTGTTGGACATGGTGTGATTGTTGGTAAAACATTGGTTCAACTCATGACAGAGGTCACCCAGGGTCACAAGCTAGGCAGGGATTGACAAGAGGCTTTGGCTATGCAGACCTTGCAGGCATGACCCCAGCCCCATTACATTGATAGCCTGGGGACACCTACTCAAGTACAAGTGCAGGATGTGAAATCCTTTTGTCCTTGTGCTTCCTTTGTTATTTAAAGAGGTTGTTTAAAAGCCCAGAAATAAATCCCAAACAAAATGTGGATTCGAGCAGGACCCAGAGTCACAGGAGTTTCAGACCTAGTTGCTTAATTTCTGTTTTGCTTGGGATAGCTTCCAAAAGTTGATTTTAAACTGAAAATGCAAATACCTTGTGGTGATGTTTTGCAGAAAATCCAGTCCAGAGACCTTTACAGATGTAGTGAGCAAGGACTGTGTAGTTATTCCAAGCAGAAGATCTTGTAAATCCCAAAAAACTTAGCTACAGATACAGACAAACACAAACAGCCACCCACACAGACCTCAGATGAGAGCATAATTGACCTTATCGGGCCAGGTTCTTATTCTGGATGGTGTAGGGTAACCTTGTGCATATAGATTTATTAATATGTATGCCCAGGCCACAAGTTGGAACAGGTGGCACTTTTGAAGCAATCCAGCCATATTTGACCATTTCAACACACATGGTTTGGGAAGGCAACTTCCGTTGTAGTTTAGAGTTTGAGTTCAAACATTTAAATGGGAGAAAGATATATTGTGATTCTGCAGCTCCGAAAAAATGTGTCTCCGAATGGGTTGACAGACCGCTTAACATGCTATGCATGTGGAGGGAGTACTACATATATTAGAAATACTTCAGCCGCACACATCCGTTATCTATTTCTGGCCCAGCTGTTAGCTGTTAGTGAGTTTAGGTGTGGCCTGTTAATTCTCTGGTCATCTGCTTTTGATGGGTTCAGACTGCCAAAAGCAGGAGGTCCTTTGAGTAGGACTTACGTGGAGGTTGTATTCTTGAGTGTACATGCAGTTAAATGAAGTTCAGCAATTAATTGGGCATCTTTTAGAAGTCAAGACATTGATTATTAAACCTATATGAGGACATATGGAATAGTGGAAGACACAAAAATGGACTTGCGTCACTGGTTCCAAAATTTTGAGGGAAAACAATAGTGTAGTGTAATAAATATTTCCATTATTTAAAATTAAGTGAACTACAGAAAGTTACTACTCATGCCAGTGAAGGTACCAGGAATAATGCAGGCCAAATTCAAAATCTAAAGGCAAAGTATGGCTATAGTAGTATAATAGAACCACTTCTCTCTCTTCTTTTTTTTTTTTTGTATTTCATAAAAGTTAAGGATTTCATACTTTTACAAACAAGTACAGTAACACAGTTAGTATTTGATAAAAGAGTTACATAAAATGGACACTGAGGTGAACAGAATGAACCACAATATATTTTCTCTGGAGATATAAGTAGGAGCAAGATAATGGAAGAATGGACTTTTGGATATATGCAATAAAATGCTAGGATAGTGAATTTTATACTTGGATGGGTAAGGATAATTTTCCTATGCAAGTTACATTATAGTAACTTTGGATTTTGTTGCTTGAGTATCACTGTCATGCTGTGTGTGCAGCTGTCATGTATTTGGATATTTTCAATAAAATAAGTTTAAAAAAAAAAAAAACTGAAATTTTATTCATTTATTTAGCTTTTGTTAACCAGGTAAGTACACCAGACAAACACATGCCTATTTTCAGAGTACGACCGGGAGAGTACAGGAAATCAAAGAACATACAGAGTACAATTTGAAGCAAGTAGGGCAGATACACAGATGTCAGGAGAAGCATAACATACATAGTAAGATATCTCGGGTCACGATAGTAATCATAGTCAATATGCTAAGGTACAGCATCACTGACACAACGTCACCAGCAATATATATACAGATATATACAAAATTTACACATTTGCAAGATGCATGGAATGAATACACTCAAGTATACTGTGCAGAGGACCAGGCTAATCAGGGAAGGTTAAGAAATGGTTATAGAGCCAGTATTTAAAGCAAAGTCTCAAAATAGAGTTACCTACTTAGTCTGCTTAAACTGCATCTAGAAGTAATCAAAAGGAACTTTGCACTCTCGATAGGCAACAGTGCAGCTAAAACAGATGTTAAAAGTCTCCTGTAATGCTGTAAGGAAGTGATTAAGACTGCGCCTTGGCTACTACGCCAAAACTAAAGGCACATCCATGAAAGAATATGTAGTTGCAGGTAACTCCCAAGGCTTTTAGCGCTTTCAGTCCTGTTAACCATTTTGTCATGCACACCCAGGCTACATTTATTTATTTAAATTTTGGTAACTGGTAAACCCACTGAGACCAGAGGTCCCTTTTTCAGAAGCGACCGGATTAGTTACATAAAGCAATGGTTACATACATTGGACAAGATACAGTGATTAAGATTATTACATACATTGGGTGACCGTAATTACAATTAACACTATGATTTATACATTGGGGTAACAGTAGTCAAGCGGACACATTCAGAGGAATAAGCATAGAATACCATAGTCACTATTGAGACCTATGTAGGAAGGGGAATGAGTATACGCGGTGTTCAGACTACAGGCTAATCCAGTGTAGGGAAGGGGAAGGAACAGCAGGGAAGAGCCCGCCAGCAGTGGAGTCGCTGTTTCCTGTGTTGACTCTCTGGGTATGTCTTTATGGAGTCCGTGGGGCAAGAGGGTTGGTGCAGATGTTATGGATGGGAGGGGAGTAGTAACCTAACAGTTTTCTACAGTGGGCGGGAGAGAGTAGATCTTACTGTTACTAGCGAAAGACACTGACTGATAGGTGAGAAATTTCCACAGAGGCCTATGTGGGAGGCAAGTAGAGTGTACAGTAGTTTTGGTGTTTGAAGTTTAAGTAGCCCAAATTTCTTGGAAAGTGAAATTTTAAAGGTGCTCATAGTGGGAAGTGAGTGAAGAAGATTCTCACATTCCTTATGTGAGAGTACTTTTGGCATCTCTCTTCAATCATGAAAAATTCTTTTGGCCACAACAAGCGCCTAACTGCCTAGGGCCCTGTGTATTGGATATGGTGGAGTCATGTGGTAACAGGCCAAGAAGTGCCGAACTGTGGATCCCTGTACCCTGGGAAAGGGGGACTGTTTTGTTGCAAAGCTCCCAGACTCAGACCAATAAGTCTCAAGGTCTGGGCAAAACCAGAGGATGTGGGATAAATTGACCTAGGGTGAGGTACACCTTCAGTAGTCACTGTCGTTCATAACGCTGAACCTCTAAAGCCAGTGAGGAGTACAGAAGGCCCAATGTACAATCTTCTATTGTAAAATTGTTGCCTGCAGTTCTCTAGATGCTTTGTAAGTTCTGGGCACAGCAAAGTCCCATTCTGCCTGTGTGATTGTATAGTCGTCTCCTGTTCCCATGCGTCTTTGGGTCTGGACATGGGGGCGCTTTGGTTCCTGAGATGCAAGTTTGAAGGAAAAACTATACCTCAAATCTTCTAAATGTTTCCATGTCAATAAACCACTCTCTTCATGTAGCTGTTAAGGATGTATGCAAATGCTTTAGTCTGTTTTCACAGTTCATACTAGGCTCTGCTAGTGTTCTGGAGGCTCCATTTCAGTGGATGTTGAAATCTCATTGTCCCTGAGAGCTGCATTAGAGAACATGATTCATACTCTCTTAAGCTCCCCAGTATGCTTCTCTGCTTAATTGGTCTTAAAAGAAACAAAACTGCAAACGTGGTGTAGGCAGCCATACTCCAAGCCCTCCATGGTGTGCAATTTTATTTAAGGAGGGGTAGCAATAGGCTCTGAACTGCTTCCTTTTCCTTGAAAACTAAAAATTGCTGAACCTTTCTGTAATTTTATTCATATGAGTTGAAACTAGGACTGGTCACTAATACTCTTTGCATCCCAAGGACAATACAACTTTACAGGCTCTGGGCTGGTATGTGGGAGTCTTAGGAGCTATGCATGGCATTTGTACTTACCCATGCATGGCAACAACCATTGTCATGAGATACAAAAGTTTGATTTATTGTGTCAAATGAGGCAAAAACATGGTCCTGTGTACATTTGTATATTGTCTGGCTACTCCCCTGCTGCAAAAGGTGTGAAATACCACATTTACCTGCTGTGTGCTTTGCAAACTATCTGAGCTTTAATGCAGGTTCTTTCCCTTTAAACTTCATTCAGTTTGAGTTTCAGAGAGTTTTTGAAGGGTATTTCTTCTTTCAGCATATAGATGCATGGTATAAATGGGTGATCTGACATCATGCTCTCATATGCTAATGCAGTTCTCATGAACATTGAGATTTCAACAACCATGAAATGGAGACTCCCAGGGCAGTCACAGGGCTACCGTGAGCAGTGAAAACAAACTAAAGGTAACACATATATAGCCCCAACAGCTACAGGAAAGGAGTTGTCTGACATGGAAACAAATAAATACATTTTAAGATTTAATGATACGAGGATGTAGTTTTCCTTTAAGTTTTGCAATGGCACTCTTTAAGGACTTCTTAGTATTATGCCACTGCTCTAGAGGACTCATTGTAGGCAAAGTATGGGTATGGGACACCTTGGCCTGAGGAGATCCCATAACTGCCTCCAAAACTGAGTTTTGGGGAGCCGATATTTCGTGAGATGACTCTATGAAGCTATGCAAGAACCCGGCCTGGGGATCTTATAGATTGGCTAAGGTCTGTATTCCCATGTACATCCATTTTCCCAATGTAGTGGTTTTACAGTGGAAAGGCAAGGTTGTGACAAATTTATTTATTTAAAATTTTACCAGGAAGGCCTACTGAGCGGGATAGCACTCAATTCCAGAAGGCGTCCTGGGGGAAGGGGGTAGGAGAAGTATACATAGATACATACATAGACAGTGTCGGCAGATAAGGGCCTATGGCCCACCCAGTCTGCCCATTTGAGCTTGTAAGTTCAGTTTATGTTTTCCAAGAAGTCTGTTGCCCCTTACCCTGACCTCCAGAATTCATTTATGTCTATCCCATGCATTCTTAAATCCGATTGATTGTTTCAGCCCCCCACCACTTCCTCTGGCAGGGTGTTTCACTAGTCCACCACTCGCTCTGTGAAGAAATTCTTCCTCAGGTTTCCTCTGAATCGTCCTCCTCCAACTTCATCCCATGCCTCTAGTCCTGGAACATCTTTTCGCTTAAAAAATAGTGTATTCCTGCACCCTGTTCCTCCCTGTGAGATACTTGTATGTCTCTATCATATCCCTCTCCCTCCCTCCTTTCCTCCAGGGAGTACATGTTCAGTTCCTTCAACCTGTCCTCACAGGACTTGTGATGCAATCCATGCACCATCTTTGTTGCCCTCCTCTGAACCTTCTCTATCCTGTCTATGTCCTTACGTAGGTAAGGTCTCTAGAACTGTACAGTGTACTCCAGGTGGGGCTTCACTAGTGTTGTATAGTGGAATTATGACTCTCTCTTTCCTGCTGGTGATGCCCCTGCCTATGCATCCCAGCATCCTATTTGCTTTACCTGCTGCCTTGTCACACTGTTTCCTACCTTGAGGTCATCAGGAGATGATAATCCCAAGATCCCTTTCCTGCTTGGTACATGCTATATTCTCATCCCCAACTGATATATTGTGCCAGGGTTTTGTGCCCATATGCATTATCTTGCAGTTCCTTGCATTGAATTTCAACTGCCAAACCCCTGACCATTCTTCAAGTTTCTGCAGGTCCCTTCTCATTCTGTCTACACCCTCTGGTGTGCCTACTCTATTACAGAGCTTTGTGTCATCAGCGAACAGTGAAATGGTGATGAGAGAGACTGCTCCTGGTCCCGTGTTTTCCTTTGTCGCCTTCTTCTTCCTGTAGGAGTCTGTTGAGAGGAGGAGGAGGAGGAGGTGCTTTTAAGTTTCCTGAGCTCTTTTTCAATCTATGCCATATACAATATCTATACAATAGATATAAAACAGAACACATACAGGTACAACAGCTATGTGCATGGGGCAAAGGTGAGGGGTAGTGTGTGACCAGGTTAGTGTTTTGGAGAGTTTTGTCCAGATCTTGCAAGTGTAGGCTAGATATGGGGAGGCTGTATACTTGGGGCTCCAGTCAGGAAAGATTAATGCTCGGGGGTAGTCCTATTTGAGCTTGTTCTAGACATCCAGCTGTGCACATAGTCTGCCAAAGTGGGGTTTAAGTAGGCTAGGCATGTCGCAGAACTATCATCTCGTATTGATATGAGATTTGGTAGGACAAATCCATCTTCCTGTGCCTGGAAAGAGTTTGCATTTGTGGGGGTTCACAACTGACATCTTGTATGCATTTGAGTGCAGCATGGCCACAGATGCTGTTCTTGCAGACCTCACCAAGGCCTTTGACTTGTGTGCACTGCTGCTTACTAAACCCAAGGCTACAGGGTTAGATGAATTGTCATGCTGGTGGTTCAATCATTATCTGTCTAACTGCAGTATGTCCACTGGCAGGGCTGTTTCTCAGGACACAGATTTATAATTGACAGTGTGCCACAAGGTTAAATTCAGGGCAGGGCTCCTTCATTTTCACTATTCATAAATAACATGCCAGACAGTTGTTTTGGGGTGCTCCTTACAACTCTGTGCAGATGGTGCTGTTTTATCACGGATATTTGCGGCATAAATTAGATCAGTTCTGAGCTGGAGAATGATTTCAAAAGTATGGCTCTTGAGAAAAAATTAAAAAAAAAACAAACAAACAAAGCCATGCTCTTTGGCCCCAGAAGGTTGGGTATGGAAAGGATGAAGCAGCTCAAATTATCCACTATAGGCGGTGCACACCTGGAAGTAGTGAGCTGTGAAATACCTGGTGGTAACACTCGACATAACCTGACCTTCTCTGCCCATGTGGATACTGTGGTCAAAACAATACAACAGAAACTTGGATTACTGTTCCAACAGTTTCCCTTTCTATCTAGAGATGCCCAGTGAGTTATTGCAAATAGTCGCTCCTCCCAGTCCTCCTCTGACGCCCCATGCTATAGTCCCTCTAGGCCATGGATCAAAAACAAAGCTTAGTTGCCTGTATCACAAGGTTGGACACTACGGTTGGAGCCTCCCCTAAGGGCCACCACTCACAGTGTGCCTTTCTCTCCCTCGATGGCTTGCACAAGTTTTGCATATTGAGTTCCCATTGCTCTGCCTAGCTTTTAAGCTGTTGAAAGTCTTTACCCCTCCAGCGTTGAGGGTGTAGTCAAGCCAAAACACATCTAGAAACCTCCACTCCAGCGATAGAAATCCCCAGGGCAGTCTCAGCCACAGGCAGGCGTGCTTTCTCCTTCACTAACCTAACCCTGTGAAACAATCTCCCAAGTGAGATCATAAACTAATTCCACACTAGCATTATTAAAAACTAACTCAAGGCTCATACTATAGCGGTTAGTCACTGCTGGTGTAACTGTTGAGGTCCCACTCACCTAGCTACTTCCCTAGAGCCCTCAGGCACTTGCTGTCATCTTTGATAGAACTTGATTAACTATTACCTGAACTATGTACTACTTCTTGCACAATGTATAATATTCATCTTTAACTCTCTTTAGCTAATTATATTGGATCCAAAGATATGCTCTGGATCAGTATAATTCTTTCTTTTATCTGCCTGCACTGTAATCTCTGTGCAGGCTGCCTCAACTGACTGTATATCTAATAGGTGCTATTGTGTTGTGTTATGTAAATTGATAATCTTGTGCATTGCTCCCTACTCTTGTGCATTGTATGTAACTAATTTTTGGGCATACCAGTGCAATCTCTTGCCTCTGTGTACAAGTCACTTATGTTAAAACAACTTTTGCCCCGAAGCATAGAAAACCCTTCCTGGTCTCTGAGGGTCACTGATGATATAAATCACATTTTATGTGCCCCATTTAGGAAGAGCGGCTCGTAATTTAGCTCAAATGGTCGAACCACGCTAATCATACCACTTTTTTAGTACCACTTTAGTCTGCGGTCTGCCCCGCACTATATCGTTTTCTGATGTCATTATTTGTAGAGCGTGGGGTGCACTTCATGTACTATAATGAGCCTTTTTTTTATTTTTTATTTTTATTTTTTTTTTAAGTAACATTTTGAGACTTTCAGATTGCCAGTAGGAACTAATCATGGCCACCGCTTAACTAACAAGTCCTTATTGGTGCCTCCATGACACTTGGATCTCCCTGCCTGAGACCCCATCAGGTATGGGAGGCCCCTAGTGAAGGGATACACCGGGCCAATCGGGATGGCACGAATAGGGTGTGGTGGATGGCTGAACAAGAAGAGCAGGTAAAGGAACAGGCTTGGATGTCCGAAGGAGTGGATGGCAAGGTAGCAGGGTTTTAAAACAAATCATGCTAAAAAAAAAAGTCATTACTGCTACCCAGGCCTGGAAAGCCCTATTGTAGCTGGGAGACTGTTTATGTTGAGGCGGACTATGCTAGTATTTTTCCTTGATTAATGTGGAATGTAACTGGAAAGAGGCAGGGGTTACTTAGACCAGGTTTGGATGGATGGTTCCAGTGAGGAGTAGGATAGGGTCCTGGAAAACCTCGAGATGAGGGGTAGTGACTTTGGTTATGGAGCCTTGACGCTTAACTCATGTGACAGATTTGCAGTTGGTAGAGTGCCAGGGGTAGGAGAGGAGAAGGAAGAGTCTAGGGTCCTCTGGAGGTAGTATATAAGAAGAGCCAAGGGCAGGTGGAGGGTTTGAGAGGTAGTGGTGAGGTGAAGGGCCGGCGAGGGTGGTCCACAGGGGATGAAATGGATGTGGAGTAGGGGTGTTTAGACCCAAAATGGGTGAGAGGAGGAGAGTGAAAAGTGCCATGATTGGTGTTTGTGGGCCAGGAGGAGAGTAGGCAAAGGGGAGGGGCAAGGGACAATGGTTGGGAGGAGGGAGTGAAAAGATGTGGAGGGGTGAGTTGGTGAGCAGTAGAAGGAGCTAGCACAGGAAAAGGAATAACGCTATGACTTTGGGGTGGAAGCTTGAGGCGACTAGATTACAAAATGTTCTATGTGCTGCGTGGATTCCACCTAATTTAGTGAAATAACTACTGTCTGCCTGGTTGCCATACGGGGTAAAAAGTTGACATTAAGGAGAGAGAAAGAGCTCAGGAGTGGTCTCTAGTGGAGAGACATTATAACTGCAAATAAAAGGGCAGAAACAGTTCATTAAATAAATTTCTGACTGTCTGAACTGTGCAGGGATTTTCAAAAGCAGCGCGGATGCTGAAATTGGCTTGAATGGCTACCTTGTTCCTGCAGTGGTGCTGTCTCCTGGTCAAAGGGCTGGGGTGCTTATGAAAGCCCCAAGGTGCCTTGAGCAAGACCCTAGGAACAGGCAGAGCAGCAGGGTTAAAACAAGGTGAGGGAAAGGGGAGGGCTGAAAGTGGACTAATTGGCGGGGGTTGGGAAGGATCTAGTAGACTGCTGCAGCAGAAAGGATTTCAGAGCTGAGCAGGTACTGCCTGTAATTAATTAAATCTGTTGCAAACTGAATGGGTACAGCATCTAAATATTTCATACAATTTAAAACTTGAAGAAGAGCAGCCACACAAACCAATTGAACACAGCAGTAAGAAGGAAAGATTTGTCTAAACAGTAAGCTCACAGTTGGCTAAACAGTTTAAAGGAAAGGCAGAAACAGTCCATTAAATACAGTAATGGCTGTCTGAACTGCTTGAGGGATTTTCAAAATGACTGCTATCCTAACAGTTTACAATGTCCCAGTTTCAAAGTTTTGGTGCAACCAAATTGAGCAGGTTGTCTGGGGCCAGCCGGGTGGGAGAGGACGAAGGTCAGAGGACTGCTCTTCTCTCTGGGGAGCATACCTCTCAACCTTTTGTCCTCAAATGTGGAACATTGCCTCTCACAATGTGGAACAAATGAGCAAAATGTGGAACACTTAATCAAATCTTTACCTAAGAAGCTCAGAACACTGTTAAAATGTTTGCATTTATGTTCAGAAAGTCTATTATTAATTGAATGATATATTTTTGCATCATTTGCTATAGATCTTTGCTTTAAAATGTTAGCACTGAATGTGGGACAAGTCCTCACAATGTGGAACAGGGAGCTTTGTGAAGTAAAATGAGAGCGTTCCTCGTAATGTGGTACAGTTGAGAGGTATGCTGGGGAGGGTGGGGAACAGCAGCCAGCATTCGCCTGAGCAGAGACTAGGTGTTGACATGCCAGGCCAGTATGGAGGGCATGGGCAGAGCAACCACTGGGCGCGCTCGTGTGTCTCATGCATGGCATTGCATGCTCCGCCGCCAAGAAAAACAGAAATGTCAGCTATAGCCGTGCGGCAGTGGCTGTCCGCTAAACTTCCCGTCTCAGAGGTAGCGACCACGTACTGGATCTGGTCTAGTGGGAGGGCTCCCCGCCACCTCACCAGGGGTAAGCCGTGGGGGTAGCAGGGTGGTGGCCTGATTGGATGCCTGAACAAAAGTAGGTGCCGACTGGGTTCCATGGGGAGAAAAACAAGGTAAAAAAAAAAAAAATATTTACTTTATTGGCTTCTCCCCACCTCCCTCATGTCTCCGGACCATGATTAGCTGATTTTTGGGGGTCTGTGGGTATGAAGGGAGTTTCACTGTGCCTCAGTTGTGGTGAAAGTACGACAGCGCTGTCATGCATGTGGGACCCTCCACCTTGCACATTCAAATGCTGGCTGCACAGCGGTTCAATGGCCTTACCCCCTGGCCCCTTCTAGCAGGTAAAATATCTGGGATCAGACAGAGATCCAGGGACTCAACGAACCCGGGTTGGTGGCGGTGAAGCAGCAGGGGCAAAACAAGCTAAGCCCAGCCTGGGTTGAGGGTTCCATACACACACACACACACACACACACACACACACACACACACACACACTCACACACTGAGCAGACCATCAGAAAGTATATTGCCCAAACTCTGCAGCAGGCAGCACTTCATAGTGTGAGGATTATACAAGCTGTTTTCCTCACCTCTGCCTTCTCCTCCTGAGTTCACGTAACCTAGGGCATGCACATGGGGTTTCTGCACTGCTCTGCAGCAACTGAAACTGACACCACCATTCCCCAGCAGTTTTCAGAAACCTACATCAGAGATTATCTGACATCCAAGAAGTGCAGGAGAAGGGTGGAGAGGCATTGCAAAACCAGCAACATAGTAAATATGTGTTAACCAGCAGGGGGTGTGACTTACGACAGAGAGTTGGACAAATAACATATGCTATTGGGTAAGTCTTCCTTCCCTCTCGGGATAATAAAGTAGGGTGTTGAGAAAGGAGTTGAAGAAACTAGCTAGTTGGTTTCTCCATCATGCACATTAAATAAGGCTGACTAGTGCTAACTAAAAAAGTACTAGCCTCTGTGGCTCACCTTAGTTACACATAGGAATTTGTCAGTAGAAATGGACAATTTGGCCCTCTAGTCTGCCCCACATTCCCTGCCCTATTCTGCCACCACAGACTCTACCTGCCCCGGCACGATACCAGTTTTCCTTCAACCTGTTCAGTGCATGACTGAAGCCCACCACTGCTTTTACCCCACCAGACCCGGCTAGATGTTTGTTCCAGGCATCCACCACCCTCTTAGTGAAGAAATGTTTTCCCATATCCCTCATAAACTGCCCCTCCCCAGTTTCATTGCATACCCCTTAGTTCTTGTACACCTTTTCTGAATGATGCTCCTTTCCTATACCTTATTAACCCCAGTGAGGAATTTAAAGGTCTCTGTCCTGTCCCCACTCCCTCCGCTCTTCCAAGGTATACGTTTAGATCCTTCAGTCTCTCCTCATAGGTCATTTGGTGCAACCTGCAACATTTCTGTTGCCCTTTTGATGCCTTTTTTTTTTTTTATATTCAAGTTTATTGCATACTTGGCACATGTACATCCATTACAGTTCATTTTCCATCATTGCACATTGTAAGAGTAATACAGATTCACAATTACATACTCCCCCCCTCACTTTATCTGCTATATTTTATCCCTAAGACTATATTTCATTCGATTTATCATTTTGTATAACTTCATATAGACCATCATATAAGGTGCGACCTGACAAATCCAGAATCCCTTATTTAAATATTTTCCCACCTCTTGTTTCCTCTTCCCTCCCTTTCATCCTTTCTATTCCTTCTCCTTATTCTCTGATACTATTAGCCAAGAGTCCATCTCTCCCCAAGTCTGTCCTCTCAGATTTATTCTATATGTCACTTCCTCCATATCTTTAATTTCGTTTACAGTTGACTCCACTCGTGATTTGTCGGTGGATTGGGGTGAGGCCATTTCCTGGTCAAGGTCTTGTGGGAGGCCACTAGAAGAATATTCCACAAATATATTCGATTTGCTCCCTAATCTCTCCTGGTATCATCCTAGTATCAGGTTCCTTGAACCTAGATTGGACTGTATGGAGAGTACCTTTTTATCTTCTGTTTTACGTCAGACCAGTATTGTGTGAGTACCTGACAAGACCAGAACACATGTAGGTAGTCTGCTTTCATGCACACGATCTAGCCAACAGGACCCTGAGCATTTCTTATCCCATTTACTCTGTGTTTCTGGGGTATAGAAGAACCTCACCCGAACCTTCCATTCGTACTCCCTCCAGTAAGGAGAGGACGCAGCGGAGGGCCATGGCCAAAGTGGAGGTCCAAGCCTCCTCTTCCAGGTGTTCCCCATCTCCTTCTCCCCACCTGTTCCTAATGTGTGTAGTCGGTCTCCTCACGGTCCCTCAGAGCTCCATATATGGCTGAAATAAGACCTTTGGTCCTCGTTGAGTTTACTATATCAACTATGGTATCCTTTAGCTTTGTTGGGGAGGTCGGGTGCATGTAGTTATTTTGTAGAGTATGTATGTAAGATCTTATTTGAAGGTATCTAAAATAGTCTGTCTGTCTTAGTGAAAATTCCTCTCTAATTCGGCAAATTCTGAGACAACATTTCCCTGAAGAAACTGATTTAGGAGTATAACCCAGTCTTCCCCAGTTTCTAAAAGTAAGGTCTTGCCTAGATGGGGAAAATTCGGATCCCAAGCAAACCATCTCAGCGCCCATGTCTCCCTCTCCACTTTATGTTTGTTCCATAGTCTTCTAAGGGAACCCAGTGTATTTCTAACTGCCATTAAAGCAATGTCTTGATCCCTGTTTTGAGTCCCAGGCCTCATAACTCTGGCTCCTAATGGCACTCCATCCATTAGGGCTACCTCAATTGTTTTCCATCTCACCCTACATGAGCTGGCACGACCATAGTAAGGCCATTTTAGCTGTGTGTGAGGAAATAATCTTCCAGGTTAGGAACATTTCAGACCTCCCTGCTTTTTATTGGACTGCAAGGCCAACTTTTGGATGGCCTTGCGCTGTCTATATCCTTTCTGAGGTGTGGTCTACAGAACTGGACACAGTGTCTCACGCTTGGTCTCACCAGTGACCGATACAGTGGTAATGCCACCTCCTTCCTTCTACTGGTAATACCTCTCCCTATACATCCCAGTATCCCACTGGCTTTCCTACTGCTCTGTCACATTTCCTTGCCACCTTAAGGTCATCCTTTGTGATTACTCTTGGGTCTCTTTCTTGTTTAGTGACCGTCAATACCTCTCCCCATTCTATACTCAGGCTGTGGGTTTCCTGCTAGTTACATGATTCTGCCCTTTTACGTTGAAACCCAGCTGCTTTACCCTTGACCATTCCTTGAGCTATTTCCAGATCTCTTCATTATTTCAACCATAACAGGAGTGGCCACCCTATTCCAGATCTTGGTGTCATCTGCAAGAGGCACACATTCCCTTCCAGTTCTTCTGCAGTGTCACTTCTTATAAAGACATTAAAGAGAACTGAGCCAGTACTGAGCCCCTGAGGAACCCGCTGGCCCCCCCAGGTAAGTGCTGTGAACCACCACCTCGCTACCTAGCTATCAGCCAGTTTCATACCCAGTGTACTACCATGGTTACATAGAAACAAATAAACCTAAAATTTAACGGCAGATGAGAACCAGTAGGCTCATCTAGTCTGCCCTATTTCCCTAACCTGATGAAAAACAAATGCGAAGATTCTGCTGTATCTGTAGTAACTACTCTCATTTGTCTTCACAAGTTACCCCTGTTTTTATCCCATGCTGTCTTGAATTTCCCACTGACTTTACTCCCATCACTTCCCCCAGGAGGCTGTTCCATGCCTCCACCACCCATTCCCACCCAAGCCCTCACAGTTTTTTTTTATATGTATTTTCTTCCTCCTCAGGCTCCACAGGGGCTAAGGACCCTCCCCGAGAAGTTCATCGTCAGGCCCGACCTTCCAGCTCATCTGGGCCCCGAGGTTCCTTGTGGCACCCCTCCCAGCAGGGCCATCTGGGAGGGTGCCGCATCTCCTCGCTGGGCCGCCACCCTGTATGTCAAATCTGGTGGTGGGGCAGACTTCACCAGTGTGATCGGGCCATCACGGGTCCTGTGGAGCCCTGGCATTTTCTGTGTTCTCCCACTGCAGCGTCCCAATGTGATGTACGTGTGGAGGCATGCGATGTATGCCAATGGATGCCCCACCCACCAGTCACACTGGAACAGCCTGTGTCTGTCACTGACCTCTATCCGTGAACGACGGACTACGGGCAGGTGACCCTCCCTCCCTTCCCAGGAGAGGGAGCTAATGCTCTGTCCTGCTGTCACCCTCCCCCCAGCCCCCCATGCTGACACCCGCCAGTCGTTCTGAACCCGGGCCGCGAGTACAAGGTGAGGTATCCATGCTTCAGCCTCGACGCCACCGCCCAGCAGCCTCAGTTTTTTTTTTTATTTTATGAGCCTCCTATGTGGCATGGTGTCAAAGGCCTTGTTGAAGTAGCCACAGCTTCGCCCCCACCCCCACCCCAATCTATTTCTCTGGTCACCTAGTCAAGTAATTTATCAGGTTTGTCTGACATGATCTCCTTCCCACCTTGAATTGGTGCTGCCTTGGGTCCTGTAGCCCATTGGATGCAAAGTAATCCACCAGTCTTTCCTATAGAAATGACTCCATCAGTTTCCCCACTACGATGTCGGACTGCCCAGCCCGTGGTGCCAGCCTCCTCCCTGCTGCTGCTTTTATGGAGGCGGGACTACATTTGCCCTTCTCCAGTAGTCTGGGACCACCCCAGTATCTAGTGAGTTATTGAACAGGGCTGTCGGAGAAGCAGCCATCACCTCCTGGCCTTCTTCGGTATCCTTCGATGCACCCCATCCGCCCCATATCCTTGTCCAGAATCAGATTCGCAAGTCCTTCAGGACTCTTTCCTCTTCAAATGGACATATGACTGCTTCTTTCCTCCCTCCCAGTGGTTCTGTAACCTATATGTGCCATCCTCCTCCCATTCTACTTTGAAGACGGAAGTATTTTTCAGAATGTCTGCTTTTCCTGATCATCCTCTATACAGTCACCCTTTTATACAACTCGGCCTTGCCCCCACCCCCACCCCTGCTTTCCATCTGACTATTCTTTCCCAGTTTGTGCCTTGACACCCCTCACAGTTCCTTCAATTTTTTGTTTGTTTTTGCTACACCTGTCTATCCTCCTCCTCCTCCCTCTGCTTCTTCTTGTATCTCCTGAGACGCTGCCTTTTTGCCCTAACTCTTGCCACCAGCTCCCTTGAGAACCATATTGGTGTCTCTTTCCTCCTGTTATCGCTCACCTCTGTTGTGCAGCAGTTTGTGCCTTCACTATCCCATCCCTTAATCTGTCCCACTGTCCTCTACCCCATCAGGATACCCCCCACAGCATCTCCAAATCATAGGTTCATAGTAGTATACAAGATCTTACTTCAAGAGGGCTCTTGCAGTAGGTAATTACATATAGGACTGAAGCCAGCAGGCGTCCAGGACCCCACGAAAAATTTCTAGCAGCAGTCTCTGGCGGGACGCCCACATCAGGTGACCCGATGTCATGTGACGTCGGTATAAAAGGTGGTCCCCTACACCCACCTTCCAGTTCTTTCCGCCCGTCGACTTGTGAAAGTGCCTCGGTTGGAGTTCCTTTGCTTGTCAGTCTTCACGTCGGTCTAGTTTACGAGTTTTTCATTAGTTTTTCAAGTTTTTCCTACTTCAACGGCCGCGTATGTTGCCCCGACGCCGTCCGATTTGCATAAAACAAGTGTGACTCGTACGAACCCAGCTGCTGCATATGACGGTCACTCCCTGTGCCTTTCTTCCTAAGGCCCAGTACATCCCATGGAGAAGTGCCAGCACTGCCAGCAATTCAGCGCCGCCACCTGTAAACGGAGGCAGCAATCTCTAGAGGCCGCGTTTTGAAGAAGATGGCCTCCATGGAGAAGGAGCTGAAGGAGCTTAGAACAGGCTTCCGGTTACTTCGAGGGACACCAGAAAAGAAAGAAAGGACGGGACTCCACCTCCATGGCTTCCGCTACTCCGACCAGAGTCCCTGTTTTCCACACCGCGTTCCCTCCGGGGGACGTGCCCTCGGCACCCGTCTTGGCGGTGTCCAAGCGGCAGTGGCCCTCCTGTCAGGCTCGCGCTCTGGCCCCTCTAGTGCCTCCGGGATAAAGGAGGCAGCCGCCTCAGGAAGGCTGCTCCACGTGGCCCTCTGGTTCAAGTGGGTCCGGTAAGCTGGACACCCGATACTGGCGTCTGCTCGGACAGGTTCGATAAGATGACCTGCCCTTTGGGGGGCATGCGGTCCCTCTACGCCCGTTAAGGTCGCTTCTCTACCGACCCTCGTCGGCGTCTGTTTCTGATAAGTCGGATGCGGCTCCTCCGCCCGCCTGGATCCTGCTGGTAAGTCAGACAGCGGTTTCCCAATGAACGCCGGAGAAAGAGCCTGCGTCGGACCCTTTACATAAGTCCGACATTCCATGCTCTCTCGCAGCGCTGCCGCTGCTTACCAAAGCTCCCTGCCTCCACTGTTGGACCCCAGGATTTTAACCTTCACTGGGCTAGAGACGGAAGATTTAGGCACGCTGATGTCAGGGCTCCCTCCTGTAGGGCGGACCCCTGATGCGGCTCGATGCCGGCCTACCCAGTGCCAGACAACATCCCTTTGCCGATGCGGGCCTGATGCCCGCAGGGCCACCTGTTCCTGGCCTGCCCACTGGGCCTTCCCAGGGCCGACTGCTTCGTCAGAGCACCTGGTCCCTGGTACCCAACCCCGCTTAATCTGGTATCAATCTACCGGGACCGCAGTATCCCAATGCCACAGTATTCGGCACCTCTTTATCCAATGCTGCTGTGCCCAGCGCCTCAATACCGGCCAGGTTTCCTGCCATTGGGTTATGGATACTCCCCTACGGATACCCTCAGTATCCGTATCTTCCCAACTGCCCCCCAGCCGTTGGTGGATTTGAAGGAGACTCTAGCTGCCTGGTGAGCTGAGGGCGCGTCTACCAGCGCTGGACCCTGTACAGGATCCCCACGACGAGCGAAAGACTCCCTCCTCCTTACCCGACACTAGAGGTGAACCCTCAGGCACCAGGTGTGGGAGGATACACTTCCCAAGTCTTCCCTAGGGAACATTTCCTCCCCACATCGGGAGGAGTCTTCTTCCTCTTCTTCGGAGACCTCTGACTCAGATTCAGGGGATGCTCCAATCCTGATGACGAGCCACGTGCTCCAGACCGACTCCAGGCCGAAGAACTCTTCGAGTCTCCTTCGGAAGATCCCTCCTTCTAGAGTTACTCAGAAAATCCAGGAGGTTCACCAGTGGCAATCTCTGGAGCCAGATCCACAGCAAAGAAGCTCGCTGCTCACTTGGATCTGCGGAACCACTCCAACATTGATTCCACCCGATTGAGCCTCACGTGGACCTTGTTTCCACTATTTGGAAGCAAGCATTCTCAGTTAGCCCCCTTCCTAGGAAGGCAGATGGCGGCTATACCAGGCTCCTGAGGGTGTGGATTCTTTGAATACACACCCCAGGGTCGACTCAGTCATGATTTGCACCGCTCACGGCGTCCGGCTAATCCTAAACATCTTAGCTCGTCTCCACCCAACAAGGAATCCCGTCTTTTGGACCGGTATGGGAAGAAGGTGTACACTTCCTCCACCCTGGAATTAGGACCCTGAACTATGTGGCACATATGGGGACTACTAGAAGACTATCCTGAGTCAGGTGGAATCCAAATTGGACTCCTTCCTGAGTCTCGGACCAAACAGGAAGTGGCTGATCTTGTCTGGTCTGCTCGTTCGGCCAGTTGGCACATGCTCCGTGCCACATCGTTAAGTGGACACAGCTGGTCCGAGTTTGGCTTTGGCCATTAGGTCTTCAGGGTCATGCCTGGCTCGGGTGTCAGGTTTGGTCCCTAAAGTGCAATCTGCTATTCAGGATGCGCCTTAAGGGGTTTGGTGTTGTTCGTGGGGATATCAAGGAAATCATCACCGACCTGCAAGAGAAGGGCACTGCACTCAAGTCCATTGTCTCTCTGTACAGGCCCCTCAGGGACAAAGTCACCCTTTTCGCAGGCGTTCTCTACCTAAAGCGAAACCTCAGGCAAGCGGGCCAACAAACGCCTGGTTCTCCGGCAGCCAAGCCTCCCCTGCCCAGAAAGGCCAAGTGGGAGCCTCGCTGCTACATTGCCCCACACACTTGACTCTTTCCTCTCCCACAGCCTCTGGCCCCATAGGAACCAGTACGAGGGAGGTCTTCCTTCCATCTACTGGGTTGGGAGAGGATTACATCAGATGCTTGGGTGCTCCAGCTGAGCAGCAGACACTCAATCAAGTTTCTTTAGAAACCACCCAGAAAACCACCCCAGGTCGTCTTACTCCCTGGGACATCTTCCTCTGGTCCTGGAAGAAATCTCCTCCCTTCTCTTGAAAGGCGGCAATAGAAGCCAGTCCACCCACCCACCTTTGGGGTTAGGTTGCTATTCCCATTTCTTTCTAGTTCCAAAGAAGACCAGAGGCGTGAGGCCTGTTTTAGACCTCAGCTCCCTGAACATGTTAAGTGAAGTACAAACACTTCAGAATGCTCTCCTGCAGAGCCTTCTACTGCTCCTTCAGCAGGGACAGTGGCTGCGCTTTGGATATGCAGGATGCCTACCTGCACTTCCCCATCTGCCCTTCCCACCACAAATTCCTCCTGTTTTCATTTTAAGGGACTACTACCAATTCGAGGCCTCCCATTTGGTCTTTCCTTGGCTCCACGAGTGTTTAACAAATGTCTTTCAGTGGTAGTGACCCACCTGCGTGCCCAGGGAGTGCAGGTATTCCTGTACCTGGACAACTGTCTCTTGGCAGCCCTGTCCAGGGTGGAACTCCTATGCTCTCTTTCCTGTACCCTGCAGGTTTTCACCAGCCTGGGTATCACCATCAACCAGGCCAAGTCCCATCTGGTTCCTTGCCAAAGACTCCAGTTCATCGGGACGATCCTGGACACGACCATCGGCAAGGCCTTTCTGCCTCCAGACAGGGTGGACACCCTCCAGGCTCACAAGTCTGGTGTCCAGTCACAGAAGGGTCGGTGCCAGGTCAGCCCTTCGCCTCCGCGGGCTCATGGCAGCTGCTATTCCGACAGTCCCTTGCGCTCGGCTCCATGTGAGAATCTCTCAGTGGATGCTTCAGTCTCAATGGGACCAGACATTGGAAGACCTAGACCAGAAAGTTCTGGTCTCTGATTCCATGGTCAGGGACTTGCAGTGGTGGATGATGCAAGAGAACCTTTGCCGGGAGTTCCTTTCTGTATCGAACCCCTCCCAAGCGATGACAATGGATGTCTCAGGAGAGGGCTGGGGAGCCCATCTAGGGTCTCACAGGACTCTGGGCTTCTGATCCAGACCGAGCAGACTCTTCATATAAATGTGCTCGAGCTCAGAGCAGTCTTGTATGCTGTCCAGCCTCTAAACTCTTGCATTCTTCCTGGTCCTTTCACAGTCCAGACGGACAACATATGTGTAGTCTGGTACATCAACAAGCAGGGAGGGACTCACTCCACCTCTGTGCAGGGAAGCAATGAGTATGGAGTTGGGCTGACAGCAGTTCATGTTCGGGAGTAGAAAACACACTGGCAGACCACCTCAGTTGGTCGTCAGCCAAAGCCCATGAATGAAACTGGATCAAAGGTAGTAAACGATATCTTCCTGCACTAGGGAACCCTCAGGTAGACCTGTTCGCATCTCCTCAAAACGCAAAACTTCCCACCTTCTGCTCACTCACTCCAGGGCGAGGCATTTTCTGGTGGGACGCTCCGTCTCTTGACTGGAGAGACAGATTCGTCTATGCCTTCCCTCCAGTTCCATTAATTCTGAGGGTCTTAAACAAACTCAGTTCAGAAGAACACGGATGATCCTCATTGTTCCATTCTGGCCCAGGCAAGTTTGCTTCTCTCTCTCTTCTGCAACAGTATTCAAAGGAACCTCCGCTTCCTCTTCTTCTGTCACAGCACTTGCTGACCCAGGATCAGGGACCCTGGTTCATCCAGGTCTCAAACCCTTCAGTTGCATGCATGGCTCCTGCAGACTAGCTCAAGCCCAGTTTGGGGTTTCTTCGTCGTCGAGACATTTCGTGGAGGCCAGAAAGCCTTCCACTAGGTCTACTCACGCTGTGGAGTGGAAACGCTTTCGATTTGGGCATCTTCAAAGGACTTGGAGCCTTCTCTTGCCCTGTTGAAAGTCCTGGACTACATCGTTATCTCTTTGACCTGGGTCTCAGCCATTCCTCTTTGAAGGTCCACATGGTGGCTATTTTGGCATACCATGTCCCCTTTGGAGACAGGACTTTAAGCGCAGTTGGAAGTCTCTAAGACTTTTGTCAGAGGGTGCTCCATTTGAGACCCCATCCGCTTCCTGCTCCTCCTTGGGATCTGAACTTTGTTCTTGAGAAGCTTACTCTGCCTCCTTTGAACCGGCAGCTTCAGAAGACTTGGAAGTTCCTGTCCTGGAAGACTCTCTTCCTAGTGGCCATTACTTCAGCTCAACAAATTTCCGAGCTTCAGGCCTGATGTGCAAAATCCCTTATTTGACTTTCCACAAGGCGTGTGGCTCTGCTTTCAACCCTAAGTTTCTCCCTAAGGTGGTAGCGGAATCTATGATGAATCAATCCATTGAGCTACCCGCTTTCTTTCGCAACACTCCAATCAAGGAGTACCTCTTGCATACTTTGGATGTTCATAGGATTCTGAAATACTTACCACTAGGACCAAGGATCTCAGGAAATCGGATCAGCTTTTGTCTCTCTTGCTCACAAAGAAGGCAATGCAGTTTCAAGCAATGCCTATCGAAGTGGTTGGCTCATTGTATCACTTTCTGTTATGACAAGAACCACAAGACCCTGCGGGTCAAGTCAGGGATCACTCCACCAGGAGGAGTAGCTGCCTCTGCTGCTTGTTTCAAAAAGCGTGTCAGTGGCAGATATCATGCAACCACGACCTGGACTTCCGTCCATGCTTTCACAAAACACTACAGTTTGGATATTGCCTCTCACCATAGAGCAGGCTTGGTTGGCTGTTCTGCAAGGTCGTCTTTCTTAGACCATTACAGCCAGAGGTCTCATTGTGTTATTTTTCCTCCTCATGAGTACTTTTCTTGGTTCCAGACTAGTTGGGACTCAGTCCTATATGTAATTATCTACTGCAAGAGCCCTCTCGAAGTCAGATAGTACAGTTACATAAGAACTTACCGTAACAGTAGATCTCGAGAGAGGCTCTTGCAGTAGGTATAGCTTCCTGCCCTCCATCCCCTTAGCTTTTTCAGCTCCTTTTCCAAGAAGGGAATCATCCGCTTCTTTCTCGTCTTGCCTTTTGGTCCTTTGGCTGGAAAGAACTGGAAGTGGGGGACGCCCTTATACTGACTTTTGCATGGCGTGTCGGCTCACCTGGCGTGGGTCAGCCCCGCCAGAGACTGCTAGCTAGAAATTTTTCCATGGGGTCCTGATGCCTGCGGCTTCAGTCCTATGTGTATTACCTACTGCAAGAGCCTCTCTCAAGATCTACTGTTACGTAAGTTCTTACATAACTGTACTTTCAACAGGCAGTTTGCCTTTTAATGAACTCAGCTACCTTATTCACTTCAAAAGGTGGACCATATATTTTTTTGTCTCCCATATATTGATCTAATCTATGTTTGAAAGTGTTATTGTGATTACTTTCTACAGTTCTTCATGATGGGGTATTCCACATATTGATGATTCTCTTTGTGAAGTATTTACTTGTTTTTATAGTATTATTGTTCTCTCCTGTTAGTCTATAATGAGATCTGTCATTCACCCATTTTATAAAAATCTGCCCTCCTGAAGTCACGGACCTCGTCCTTGTGTGGTTCACTTCCGCTGCTGTCCTGATGTTAAAACCACACTGTCCGGTGATCA
The DNA here is from genome assembly GCA_016271365.2 of Neoceratodus forsteri. Lineage (NCBI taxonomy): Eukaryota > Metazoa > Chordata > Ceratodontiformes > Ceratodontidae > Neoceratodus > Neoceratodus forsteri. The sequence continues at coordinate 603,223,816 of JADMNL010000023.1, forward strand.
CTGTTCCCCAGTCCCAGCATCCCATCCTGACATCTGAAACCCTGTCCGTGTTTGTAGCACCAGGTCCAGTATGAGGTGTATTATGGGTCAGTGCAGAAGAGACTCCTACACAGTGTGTCAGTTTAGTGGCCATCTTTTGTTTCACTTTGAGATAGTGGTCTTGCATCCTGGGCATACACAAAGAAAAGTTTACTATGCATGACAGAAACTTACATACAGTATATAATGGACTACAATACCCATATGCATAAACTACAACTCTAATCCACTTCCTATCATATATCCATGTATACACTACCATACATATCCATATGTAGTCACTCCCATTTAACATCCGCAGCTGACATCCTGACCCTAACATATGCACAAGTCCCTAAGGCAATTGCAAAGCATTTCAAACCCAGCCCCTTCTCATTTCTGAATGGTACATTGTCTATCATTGCACAACAAGGGGAAGGGGAACCTATTACTGACTACATCATCGCATTAAAGCGTCTAGCGCGCAGCTGTGAGTTTGGCCAGTCCCTGGATGACACCCTCCAGAACGCTTTGGTCTTCGGGCGACCTGAGTGAGGGAATATCATCTCACGAGTAGAGAGGAGCAGCTGGGCTGCCCCTATCATTGTGCACCAAAACGACAAAGCAGTGAGGCTGTGTGGTGACTACAAGGTTACAGTGAACTGTTGTATACAGCAAGATCCATACCCATTGCCCAGTGCAGAGGACTTGTTTGCTACACTGTCAGGGGCAAGTTCTTTAGCAAGTTGGACTTATCTTTTGCATACCAGCATTTGGAACTGGAGCCAGGGTCAGAACTGTATTTAACCACCAGCACCCACAAGGGACTTTAACAGTATCATAACTTGGCATATGGAGTTTCCACAACACCAGCAATTTTCCAGAACACAGTGGACCAGATACTGCATGGACTGGACCATGTAGTATGCTTTATGGACTGATATCTTGGTAACAGGACACACAGTAAAGAGCATCTGACAATCCTGGACCAAGTTCTGACCAGATTTCAACAGTAATGGGCTGACAGTAAGCTAGCCAAATGCCAATTTCTGCAAAATTCTGTCGAGTACCTAGGTCACCAAATTGACACCCAAGGCCTGTGCTCAACAGACAGCAAGGTAAATGCTATTGTCAAGGCACCTGCACCAACAAATGCAACAGTATTCCATTTTTCACATCTCGAGGACTTACCCATTGCTTCACAGGATGTCACAGCAGAGACACAGCAAGATTCTGTCCTCTCTAAAGTCCTAGATTTCATCCTAAATGGTTGGCCTAATTTCACAAAGATCAACCCTCCAACCTTTCTTAGGCAGAAAGGACCAGTTGTCCACAGAGCAAAGCTGTGTTCTGTGGGGAGCTCGAGATTGTGATATCGCCAAAGTTCGAAAGAGGTTACTTTGTGACTTACATGACAGTCATCCCGAATGTCTCAAATGAAGGCATTGGCCAGAGGATATCTCTGGTGGCCAGGACTTGATCAAGATATCCAACATCTTGTCAACCATGTGCACCTTTTGCAGCTGTCTGCAACCAACCTGCTACCACACCATGGGATCGCATCCATGTCAACTATGCAGAGATGGACAAACAACTCTTCTTGGTAGTAATTGATATCCACCCTAAAGGGCTAGAAGTATTACCCCACAAGTCACAATTACTGAAGACTACAGACCTTTTGAGACAACTTTTGCCTCTTATGGACTTCCACAGGAGTTGGTGTCTGACAATGGTCCTCAATTTTCTTCCATGTCTTTAAACTTCTCTTAAAACAAAATAGTGTCCAACATATATATATATATATATATTTACATTTATTTTATTAAGTTTTTTCCTTTTCTTTTAGTTCAGAACGTAATACAGTGAGGTCATTGTCTATATAAACTTCAATTCTAGGGACATGGATGTGTTGTTCATCCACACTATCTGGCAGGTTCCTTGCGCTTTAAATCTTGCGGAAGGTCTTCAAGCTGGCTCCTCCCACCCACCGGTGGTAAAACTCTCGGCTCCGCCCATGGCCAGATCTTCCTTACTGCTTGGAAGCTTAGGTTCCTCCTTAACGCTCTGCGTGATAGACTGGATCCTAACTCTGCGGTTAGTCGAAACTTCGTTTTAAAATTTTCAAAACTTTGGTCTTCCCTTTCCCTCGCGGCTCACGTGAACAAATCAACTCCCAGTTTTCGATGGTGCCCTTGTGGGCAGAAGATGTCCAGAGCGGATCTGCACTCCACATGCATCTACTGCCTTGGCCTAGAACACGACCACTTGAGCCCTGCGAAGTCATGCTGTCGTTCTTGGCCAACGTCTTGGAGGACGCGCTGCCGGTTGAAGCTTGGAGCCGAGGCGCTATCCGCGGTAAAGTCGAAAGAGGCCCGTTGGGCGGTTACGCGGCGGCTGGCTCGGCTGAGCAGCTTGAGCAGATGATCGCCTCGAGGAGGAGGCGCCCAGGCCGCATCATCCTCCTCCTCGGTCGCAGCATTTATCCTCCTCTCTCTTTGGGTACCTCGTGATTCTGCTCGTTCAAGGAACTTTGCCAATCCCTTTCCACGAAGGAGAGGGCCATCAGGACATTCCTCTCGGTCCAAAAGGAGGATTCCAGGGTAAGTCCATCGTCTCTAGATTCGTGGGGCGGGAGAGGTCCCCTTTCCTGGACGGCCGACCGTCGACTTGATCGAGGTTGCGGCTAGGGCCGCTGCCTTCCGGCATCCCGTCAGGTCAGCCGGCTGAGTCATCCGTCGTAGCGGTCGAGATTTTCTGGACCGTCGGACGGATTGTCGACTGGTGAAGCAGACAACCCTTTTTAGCGGTTCCCCGGTGGAAACTGAGGATCTGCCTGTGCCCTCGGTGCAGCAGTCCCTGGTTAAGGTGTCGAGCTGAGGGAAGGCGGGTGTCCCGCTCCGTCCAGAGCCGTCCTCGGACACACGAGGATCTCGATGTCGGACTCTTCTCGGTCCAGCCGACATCGGCGGTCTCAGTCTGACACCGAGGTGGCGGCGGCGCCCGCTCATCCCTAGTCTTCCTCCTCGGAAGAGGAGAGCTTCAGCGCCAAATTGCGTCGGCGCTCACGAGGAACTGATGTGGCAGCAGTTACTTTTGTCTGGGAACAAGTCGACACGCGCCTTCCCGGCCATCAAGTGGCTGTCACCGAGCGGCGAAACAGCCTCACTGCAGTCGAGATGCTCCAGCCTGGGCGGTTGTTCGGCTGAAACCTGCTGCCCACGATTGTGGTGGAACCTCTGCCTCCACAGCGAAATCGGGCGCTGACCAGGACTCCGGTCGGGTCAAGGCCTGCCCCACAGGTTGTCAGTCACCCTCACTCCTGACCGTCCTCAGCAGGTGGAGGGTGGCTCAGGCCCTAGGCAGCTCTTGGCGGACTCCTCGAGGTCCAGCGACGACTCCTCCTGTTCTCCAGGCGGTTGACCTGGAGTCCTCCGGGGGCCAGTCACTGGGCGAAGCCCATCGTCCATTATGGGTCTGCTTTGGCTCATCTCGAGTTCACCAGAATGCAGCTCGAGCCCGTATCCAAGCGGGCTAAGTATCCCTGACTGAGATACTGGACGAGGGGATTCACCCACGGAAGCCTTTCTGGTGGCTGAGGCCATTGTCGGCCCAGCCTTGGAGCTTTGGCAGTGGCTGCTTCCTGTCCTGCACCCTCGGCCAGGATGGCCAGGAAGTATGCAGTCCCTACCGCACTTTGCCGGGTTTCAGAGCACCCTCTGCGGGGTTGGTCACCGACAGCATTTTCCGTCGCCTGAGCGCTAGGGAGGTGGACAAGCCCCAACAAGGAGTCCAAAAGCCGGACTTTGCCGGGCACAAGGTGTCGCTCGTCCTCCCTTGGCCTCCGCCAGGCCAGCTGGCGTGCTGATGGCACACTTCTCCCACGCCCTCATGGGCTCCCTGAATGAGGTGATCCCTCATCTCCCGGCCGACCTGCAGACCACGGTCTGGCAGGTTCGGGACCAAGTAGGGCGGTGGTGAAGTAGCAGCTCAAACAGCTCTGGACATAGGGACTCCTGTGCCAGATCAGTTCGCGGCCACAGTGGCCATGCGCCGCAGAGCATGACTGAGGATATCCACCTTCACGGCGGATACCCAGCACAAGTTGGCGGACGTCCCTTCTTGGGGACTGACCTCTTCGGCCCTGGAGTGGAGGATCACCTCCAGCGGATCGAAAAGTCCAGTGCCACTCTGGACTCTGTCACTTCCATGCAGAGGACAAAGACCGCCGACAGCAGCAGCACAAGCCCTTTCATCCTTCTGCGCCTACTTGCGTCCCGACCCAACAGCACCCGCACCAGAATCCAGCAGGCTCGCTTGGCATCCCAACCCAAACCCGTGCTTCCTCAACAGGAAGCAGGAGGTAAAGGCCAGGAGGTCTCTCGGCGGTCCCTCCTCCAAGCCTGCCCAGTGGCGGGTTGAGGGTGTCGCCCCAGCCTCGTCACTCCCCCTGGGTTCCCCCATGGGGCGGCTCCACCACTTCCTTTCCGCCTGGTCCGCTATCACCGCGGACCGCTGGGTGGTGGAGGTGGTAGGAAAGAACCTGCCTCTGGAGTTCGAGCAGGCTCCACCCTTTCGAGCCATTCGCCCTGGGGGCCCGAGGTCCGCAGCCTCGCTGTCGGCCCGCCGAGCTGATATTGCCCTGCTCCTCGAAAAGAGGTGATCAGGAAGGTGGCGGATCCTCCTCCAGACCCGGGGTTTGTGTCCAGGTATTTCCTGGTCCCAAAGCGGACAGGGGCTGGCGCCCAATTCTTGACCTGCAGACCTGAACAGGTTCCAAGGTCTCGGACCTTCAGGATGGTCAGTCTGGCTCAGATAATCCAGTCCTTGGAATGAGGCATGTGGTTCTGTTCCCTGGACCTCCAGGACTTGTTCTTTCAAATCCCAATCCGTCCGTCTCATCAGAGATTCCTCCACTTCAGAGCGGAAGGATCCTTCTGAGTTCGGGCCATGCCCTTGGCCTCTCCTAGCTCCCAGGGTCTTCACCAAATGCATGGCAGTGGTGACAGCATTCCTGCAGCCAAAGGGTCCAGGTGTACCCTACCTGGATGACTGGCTGACTGACTGCAGCCCCTCCAGAGCAGAGGTGGGCGGTCCAGAGATCTGGCCCTCAGGTTTGCTCTCAGATTGGCCTCCTCATCAGCGAGGTCAAGTCAGAACTGTGCAAAGCAGGTGATACATTTCATCGGGGCAGAGCTCGACACTCTTCGAGCCAGGGCACGGCTCCTGGCGGACAAGGCCGAGGTTCTTTCCTCCTTTGCCCAATCATTTCAGGTTAGGCAATCGCGCCCTGCCGGGAGTTCCTCGCCTCCCTGGGTCTCATGGCGGCCTGCACCAGCGTGGTCCGTTGGGCCAGCTGGTACATCATCCCTTCAATGAGGACTGGACAGCCAATGGTCAGCCTTCGATCCGTTGGATCAGCTAGTGACAGTGACCCAGGAATGTGGAGCTCTCCAGTGGTGGACCCGTTCCGGCACATCTGCAAGAGGGCATCCCGTTTGTCCGCCCGAGCGACTGTCTCTCTGTGGGACGATGCCTCTCATGGGTTGGGGTGCCCACCTGGGGAGCACAGAGCGCACGGGCCTCTGGTCCCCTCAGGACCCGATGCCACATCAACCTGCTGGAGCTTGACGGTTCGTCTAGCCCTCACTGCCTTAGCTCCGTTTCTACGGGTCAAGTGGTTCAGGTCCAGTGGACAATACCACGACCATGTACTACCTGAACCGACGGGGCAGGATCACGCTCCATGCCCTTGTGCAGGAAGCTCTCAGCATATGGTCTCTGGAGTGCGCAGCCTGGGCGGATCTCCCTCGTCATTCATGTGGCAGGAGCCTCCAACACCTGGCCGATGCCCTAAGCCGAATGGGGCTGTGTCTCACCAGTGGTCTCTCCTGCGGAGGTAGTACAAGATCTCTTCTCCCACTGAGGCCGCCTCAGGCGGACCCTGTTGCCTCCAGGGAGAATGCGCAGCTGAGACTGTTTCATGCCTCGCCCCTCAGCAGGGCTTCGCTGCAGGGATGCCTTCTCGAGGCCGTGGACCCGGGCCTCTTCTACACCTTTCCCCATTTCCCTTGATGATCTACAAGGTGCTTCTCAAGGCGAGGAGGGACAAAGCGCAGGTGATTCTGGTAGCCCCAGACTGGCCCGTCAGTTCTGGTATCCAGATCTTCTCAGTCTCAGCTCCAGGCTCCGAGATGGCTTCCAGCCCGCCGGGCCTGATCTCAGTCAGTCAGGGAAGGTATTCCATCCGGACCTTCAATCCCTGCACCTGACAGCCTGGTTCCTGGCGGCTAGAGTTCCAGGCCTTGGGTCTTTCCGCCGAGGTCCTCCAGCGTCGTTGGCGTCCGTAAGAGTCGACCAGAAAATGCTATGCCTTCAAATGGAAGAGATTCTCCATTTGGTGTCAGACAAGGGCCTGGACCTATCCTTCTGCTCCTTGGCAAGCATTCTGGACTACCTGTGGTCCCTTTCTCAACAAGGGCTTGGTCGGCGACCCTTAAGGTGCACCTGGCAGCCATCCCTGCTTACTGAGCGCGGGCGTGAAGCAGTCGATTAACACAGGAGGAAGGTGATTGGGCGTTTTTGAAGGCCTTGATCACATATCCCCTCGGTCGAGAACCTCCACCTCTGTGGGATCTACTGCTGGTATTGGCTGAGCTTATGGGCAGGTCATTCAAACCCGATGCAAGGTGTGACATCTCTCACCTGTCGTGGAAGACCGCCTTCTTGGTGGCTATCCGTCAGCCAGAAGGATGGGAGAGCTGCAGGCACTTTCCATAGTCTCCTTATCTGGTCTTCCACAGGGACAAGGTTGTCCTGCACCCCACCGAAATTCCTTCCGAAGGTGGTGTCAGAGTTTCATCTTAACCAGGTGTTGACTCTGCGGTGTTCTACCCAGTCAAACCTCGGAGGCCGAATATAGGCTCCATAGCTTGGACCCTAGAGCACTAAGCTTATTATAAGAGTGGATGGCTGAAGTTCGGGAGAGGTTAGCCAGCTGTTTGTTACTCCGCTGAAGCGCACCTGGCAGACCTGCAGCCAAGCGGACGATAGGCAGGTGGGTCACCTCCTGCATAGATCTCTGCTATAGGTTGGTGGGCATGGAGCCTCCCAGAGGAATAAGAGCTCATTCTACCGCCATACCGCTGCATCGGTGGCTGCTTAGGGCGTCCCTATCCAGAAAATCTGCGGGCTGCTACCTGGAAGTCAGCACATACCTTCATCACCCATTACCACATCGACCTTGAGTCACGCCGGGATGCTGGTTTTGGGGCCTCGGTTCTCCAGTCTTTATTTCCTAAGTAGGGGATGTGCCTTGCCTCCCTCCTCCAGGAGAACTGCTAGGAGTCTGCCAGATAGTCTGGATGAACAACATATCCATGTCCCTAGAAATACAGGTTACTCACCTGTAACAGGAGTTCTAGGAATGGTATATGTTCATCCTATATTCCGTCCTCCTGGCTAGCGCACAACCTGGCTTCCAGCAGGCTAGATCTAGCGTCATGGGCGGGCGAGAGTTTTACCACGTGGGTGGAGGAGCCAGCTTGAAGACCTTCCGGCAAGATTTAAGCGGCAAGGAACCTGCCAGATAGTGTGGATGAACAACATATACCATTCCTAGAACTCCTGTTACAGGTGAGTAACCTGTATTTTGGTGTGATACAGATATAGAATGCTTTAGGACTTTTATATTAGATACAGGTTGTTACTTAAAATACAAATACTTCACCATCTTCTTTCAAATCTCATACCCTCACCACCGGTTCCCGTCTCCTATGGACAAAATCAGGGTAGACTCTGGCCTGGTACAGTAACCATCTCTGCCAGAGAAGGCGAATCTGTCGTTTCATTATTTAGTTTTGCTGTGATATTTTCCATCTGATATATTGAATACACTATTAGTCTCAGCTCTTGAGTGCTTGGTATTGTTTTGGTCATCCATTTCTTTGTTAAGGATTTTTGCAGTTAATAGCAAAATGGGAAGCAGAGTTTTGTCCATGGGGGATCAGGTAAATACATATGAGTACCATTTCGGCCCGTAAGTTCAACACACTCTCCAAGACCCTAGCTAATTTCCCCGAATACATATCAAAAGGGCATTAGTCTTGGGCACTGCCATAATATGTGTGTCAGGTCCGCCATCTCAGAACCACATTCCCTCCAACAGGCCCCAAATTCAGTCGGGAGATATTTGGTCAGACTGGCGGGGACCTGAAAAATCTTGATCTATACTTCCAGAATATTCTCTCAAATATGAGACTGTGTGATTCTGACCGCTGGTAAGGACGATGAGGACCACTATGCCTCAGATATCTCAAGTTCTAAGTCTCTGTTCCAACTAGATAATATTGAATTTGTGGATTCTATAGATTGATCTTGCATCCTTTTATATAGGTGACCAATCAAATGACTCTGGTATTGTCCTAGAATGGTGTAGGAATAGCTTTAAAAGGGGAGGAGTTAGTTTGACCTGTATAATTCTGTTCGTAGGTAGATGATTTCTTACTTGGAGATATCTAAAGTGGTTGGCATTTAGAAGAGTAAATTTAAGTTTTAGTTCTTCAAGCGATAGAATTCCGTTTGATCCCAGGAATTGAAATCCTGCTCTAGACCCAATCTACACCAACAAGAAAAAGTTAGATCGTTATTAGCTGGAATGGAAAGTTCATCCTAGATACATACATAGATACATAGACAGTGTCGACAGATAGACCTATATGGCCACCTAGTCTACCCATTTGAACTGTAAGTTCAGTTTGTTTTCCTAGAAGTCTATTTCCCCTTACCCTGACCTCTAGAATTCCTTTATGTCTATCCATGCATTCTTAAATCCTTGATTGTTTCCAGCCCCCCACCACTTCCTCTGGCAGGTGTTCCACTTGTCCACCACCCGTTCTGTGAAGAAATTCTTTCTCATGTTTCCTCTAATACGTCCTCCTCCAACTTCATCCCATGCCCTCAAGTCCTGAAACATCTTTTCATTAAAATAGTGTTTTCCTGCACCCTGTTCCTCCCTGTAAGATACTTGTATGTCTCTATCATATCCCTCTCTCCTCCTCTCCTCCAGGAGTACATGTTCAGTTCCTTCAACCTGTCTTCATAGAATTTGTGATGCAACCCATGCACCATCTTTGTTGCCGTCCTCTGAACCTTCTCTACCCTGTCTATGTCCTTACGTAGGTATGGTCTCCAGAACTGTACACTGTACTCCAGGTGGGAGCCTCACTAGTGTCTTGTATAGCGGAATTATGACCTCCCTTTTCCTGCTGGTGATGCCCCTGCCTATACATCCCAGCATCCTATTTGCTTTACCTGATGCCTTGTCACACTGTTTCCCTACCTTGAGGTCATCAGAGATGACAACCCCAAGATCCCTTTCCTGCTTGGTGCATGCTATATCCTCACCCCCAACTGATATATTGTGCCAGGGTTTTTGTGCCCCATATGCATAATCTTGCACTTCTTTGCATTGAATTTCAACTGCCAAACCCTTGACCATTCTTCAAGTTTCTGCAGGTCCCTTCTCATTCTGTCTACACCTCTGGTGTGTCTACTCTGTTACAGAGCTTTGTGTCATCAGCGAACAGTGAAATTCTGCCTTCTATATCCTGTGCAATGTCACTGATGAAGATGTTGAATAGGACCGGTCCCAGCACTGATCCCTGTGGTACCCCACTGGTCACTCTTCCTCTGTGGAGTGACAGCCATTTACCACCACCCTCTGTGTCCTGCCACCCAGCCAGTTACCTACCCACCACACTACTGTCCTGCCCACACCCATATTCCCCAGTTTGTGTAATAGTCTTCTATGTGGCACAGTGTCAAAGGCCTTGCTGAAGTCCAGATAGGCCATGTCCACTGCCCTCCCTGATCCACCTCCCTAGTCAGCCAGTCAAAAATTCAATGAGGTTGGTCTGACATGACCTCCCCTGGTGAAACCATGCTGCCTTGGGTCCTGTAGTCCATTGACAACCAGATGTTCCACCAATCTCTCCTTCAGTAGTGCTTCCATGATCTTTCCCACTACCGAGGTGAGGCTGACTGGTCTGTAGTTCCCTGCTTCCTCTTTGTTCCCACTTTTGTATAGGGGACTACATCTGCTGTCCTCCAGTCTTTGGGTACCTCCCTGTTTCCAGTGATTGGCTGAACAGGATAGCCAGAGGTTCAGCCACCACCTCTCTTAGTTCTTTAAGGACCCTGGGGTGCACCCCATCTGGCCCCATTGCTTTGTCAACTCTTATTACTTCCAGTTCCTTCAGGACCCTTTTCGTGTAAAGGGACTTGTGTCCATTTCTGCACCATTCTCACCCTTGTCCCTTCAGACCCATTACCCCCTCTTCCTTAGTAAAGACTGAGCAGAAATACCTGTTCAATATGTCAGCTTTACTGTTGTCATCCTCCACGCTGCTCCCATCCTCCCCTTCAGTCTAACTATCCCTCCCTTTGTCCTTCTTTTTTCACTTATGTACCTGTAAAAGGTTTTGTCCCTTTAACCACTGATTTTGCAATGTGTTCTTCTGTCTGAGCTTTGGCTTCCCTTACTGACTTCCCTGCCTCCTTTGTTTCTCCTGGTACTTCTCCTATCCCTTCTGCCTGTGTCTTTTTGTATTGCCTGAATGCAGTCTTTTGGCTTTCACTTTCTTTGCTACCTCTTTGGAAAACCATAATGGTCTCCTCTTTCTTTTCCTCTTGCTAACCTGCTTAATGCATAATTCTGTTGTTCTTATAATCCCATTTTAAATACGCCCTGCTGTTCCTCAATCCCTGATTCCTGTCCCATTCCCTTAATGCCTCTTTCAAGCATCTCCCCATTTTCCAAAGTCTGTCCCCTAAAATCCAGGATCGTGTTTTGTGTGGTTTGGTTCTGCTCTTTCTGTGATTTCAAACCACAATGACTGGTGGTCACTGTTACCCAGGTGCTCCCCCACTGTTACCCCCATCACACTGTCCCTGTTTGTGAGCACAAGGTCCAATATTGCCTTCTGCCGAGTTGGTTCCATGACCAGTTGTTGAGGAAGGCACCCTGAAGGAGTCAGGATAAATCTGCTCTAGTTGATGCTGCTGTGGATGCTCCAGTCCACATCTGGTATATTGAAGTCTCCAACCAGTACTACCTCACCTTGTCAGCCATCCTTTGGATGGCTAGCATCAACTCCCTATCTGTTTCTTCCCTGGGCTCCTCTGAAATTATTTTACAGTATTCAAGATTGATTAAGTGGCTCTTTCTCTTGCATTTTAAACCAGTTTGCTAGGACCTGTGAGGTGATACCTGTGAAATCTCTCAGTGGAGGAGTCTTTCCTGGAGAAGAAAAATATTATTATTTTTATATCATGCATGTCATTTAAATGAAATTCCAGTTTCTTCCACTGAGAGTCATACTGGTCAGAGAGCCATAATAGGAGGATTTTCAGAAGCGCTTGCCTCTGTATATTTTAGGTCCGGGAGGTTGGTCCCACCCTGAGCCAATGATATTTTTAATACAGTAAGACGGATCCTTGGTTTTGTTTATTCCAAATAAATTTAGATATCATGCTGTTCCATGACTTGAAATAATATTATGATGGAAAATAAGGAATGTTTTGAAACAAATATAGTAAGCGGGTAATATGTTCATTCTTATACTGTAGTTTCTATGCATTGGAACAAAGGTATAGGAGAATAGACCATCTGTCCAGGTCTTTTTATTTCTATAGAAATGGGTTCATAGTTTATTAGTTCAAGTACCTGGAGATCCTGAGGATATGTATTCCTTGATACTTTATTTTAGTAGAGAGCCATTTAGTTGCTAAATTTCGTTTTAACGTGTTTGGGGGGATAAATAAACAGAAGAGCCTTAGTTTTTGAAATATTTAATTTGAAACCAGCCAGTTCTTCAAATCGTAGTAAAATTTTTCCATGTTTCTTTGATCAAATTGGTAGGGGATATCAAGGAAAGAAGTATATCATCCATATAGGCTTATCTTATTATCAGATTGTTGCAGTGGGACACCCTCCATCCCTTCCGATATTCTTATCGCTCTTGCTAATGGTTCAAGATATAAAACAAAAATGAGGGGAAAGGGGACATTCCTGCCTTGTGCCGTGTCCTATTGGGATTGGGGGATAGTCCCCGTCATACAAATATAGGCTTTCAGTGAAGGATATATACTTGGGTCAACCAATTCAGCAGAGTCCGGAACCCAGGGGTTTTAGAGTGTCCCAAAGAAAAGGCCAATATACCCTATCGAATGCTTTCTCAGCGTCAAGACTTATAAAAGCGTCTAGGATCTTCCGGGTTTGGGCGTATTCGATAAGTATTAGGATTTTCTTACATTGTCTGTTGTGGATCTATTTGTTATAAAACCTGCTTGATCTGGGTGTATTATTGTTGGGAGTATTGTTTCTAATCTCTTGGCCCATATAGCCATGAAGATTTTATAGTCTTGAGTTCAATATTGATATCGGCGATAGTCTGAGGGTCTTGTTTGTTTTCATTAGGTTTTGGGATGGCAGCTAGTGTAGCATATTCCCAGGATTTGGAGGGTGTTTCCGGCTGCCGTTTCTTTGAATAGTTTTAAAAGCCTTGGAGTTATTTCTTTACTGAAGGCTTTGTACCATTCATAGTATATCCGTCAGGGCCAGAACGCCGTCGAAAATTGTTTAGTTACCGCGCCTCTATTTCCTCTGTTGATATGGGAGCTTGTAATCTTTGAGCTTGTGCTGTTGAAATTTTGGAAGTTGTAACTGATCTAGAAAAGTTTGTCTATCTTCCTGGATAGAGGTGTTATGTGTAGCATAGAGTTGTTGGTAATAATAAGCAAATGCTTGCCTTATCTCTTCCTCTCTCTGAGTTATCTTACCGGTTTAGGGATGTTTGATTTTTAATATTGTTACTGCATTTTTCCTTGCTCTCAGCTTCTGTGCCAACCCGGCGTGTTCCCTAGATCCACCCTCATAATTTGTCTGCTCTAAGTATATAAAGAGACACATGAATCTTTTTCATCTATTATTTTTGGAGAGCTGATTTGGTTTCCTCTAATTCTTGCTTGTATTTCTTTATCCCTTCTCTGTAAAGAAGTTGGAGATTTTGTAAAGTATTAGTAAGATCATTATATTTCTCTCTCTTTCCTTTTTTTTCCTTGAAGCATAGGCAATTATCTAGCCTCTGATGGTGGCCTTCATGGCGTCCCATAGTATAGCTTCTGAGGATGCCGATGAGGCATTCTCTCAGAATTGAGAGATTCTTTTTTATATGATCGGTAAATTCTTTGTCTTTTAAGAGATAAGGGATTTAATCTCCAGAGTGTTTGTTTGTTTTTTTACCCATGTCTACTTTTAATAGCAGAGGGTGGTGGTTAGATGATATTTTGGGACAAATAGTTATATCTCTTACTGAAGAGCAGTGTTAGCATGTAGTGAAGAAATAATCTAGTCTAGAATATGAGTGAAATCTCCTGAGTAATAAGTGAAACCTGGATCTGAAGGGAAAACTTTCTCCATATATCCACCAAACCCAGGCTTTCAAGTTGCATTTTAAAAACTTCACTGAAGTAGAGAGATGATTGATTTTGGGGTTTGATGAATCTAGATTTGGGGTGATTGTCAAATTGAAGTATCCGCCATTAGTAAGTGTCCCTGATGAGAATCCAGTATCTTATTTAAGATTTGCCGAATTATTGGAATTTAGTTTGTGGTGGTAAATATATATTAGCTAATGTTACTTCTTGATTATATGAACTGCCTTGAATAATGATACAGCGTCCTGATTTATCAGATTGTATTTTGTTTATCTTTATTTGGGTTGTTGATGGAATCAGTATTGCAACACCCGTTTAGCCTATTTGGATGAGATGAGGCATAAATGGTCGACCTCCCCAGGTTAATTTTTGATGTTCTGTGTCTGTCAGATGAGATTCTTATATAAATATAACATCTGCCTTTTGCTGATTTTAAGTGCTGCATTACTCAAGATCTTTTGATGGGGTTATGAAGGCCATTTACATTTAATGTCCTACATATTTTCACTCCACTTAACCACCCAGCATCAAAAGGTGCAGCTAAAAGAGCTGTACAGACATTAAAAAAGCTTGAAATAAATCAAATTCATGGCAAGTGCCTACAGCTCAAATGTTGGCTCATTATTTTTTGCTTACATAAACACTCCTCACACAGTCACAGAGGCGAACACCTGCTGAACTGTTCCTAAAATGTCAACCTCATTACCGTTTCATTGCTCAAGCCAGACTTGGCCGACACTTCCTGCCATATATATATATCCATGTATTCGCTACCATACATATCCATGCACATACTGCACAATATTGCCCCATCATGTTGGTTTCAAGACTAGTTGCCTTGGAAACACCACCTGCAGGCAGTCTGTGATGAACCTGCTTCTAGCTGAGGCTACAAGTGAGAAAAGCTTCAAAATATGTGCCCCGGTCACCATTTGTGGCGTCCCAGTGCCCCAGGTTTAGCCCCATGTGGACCCCTGCTGGCATGGTGGTTGGGACTGGGGTGCTGGGTACAAACACCTGAAGCAGGTGTGTGACACCAGTGGAGGTGCAAAAAGTAACTTCACTGGGATGGAGGGTGAATGCTAGAGAGTGACAGGGTGGGCAAAGTTATTTTTAAAAGTTTGGGAGATGGGTGTGTGGGACAGTTGTACAGTAGGGGGCACCTAAACATTAAGAAAATAAATATATATATATACATTTTTTTTTACTTTCAGTTTATGCCCCTTAATGTCGCCATGTTCGGCCCCTCTCTCTCGGGGTCTCCTATGCACCATGCAGGCTGTGCCACCAGGACCGGAGGAGCAGGCTCCTAATTAGTACCTCACTGTAGTACTGCAAGGTATCCCTGGATGACCCCACTCCTCCAAATCCTTCAGGATGGGATGCACCTTGGGCTGCACCTCTGGATCCTGCAGTCACCAGCGGGAGCCTATCGCCTGGGCCGGACGTGGGTTCCTGCTTTTCAGGTTCCCCACCCCTGCAGACATCAGCACTCAAGGGCCAGTGAGAATGGAGGCATGCAGAGACATGCCTTTGCTCAGGTCCTCTGCTGATGCCTGCCCCTCCCTAGCATTCTGCGTCCTCTGTTGCACCTCCATCTGTGGTCACCCAGGTAGTGGTATAGCAGTGAGGACTGTAGCCCACCCTCTCGGAGAAGGAGAGCAGCCTGTTGGGCACTCAGTCCTGCTCCCCTGGCCAGCCCTGTAACAAACTGTGCTCGCTACTGAACCTGGGTTGCCAATCGCAAGCATAGTAAGCGCTGCACAGGTGTGCCAACTAAAATTCAGGCGCAAAGTTGAGGGTAAACTTTGCCAACATTCCATTTCAGTTCGCTAACATTTCTACATATGATAATACCACAAAGTAACTCCAGTAATGCAAAACCAGTATTGATTGATAAAAATTTATTTTATACAGGAAACAGACTTTAGAGGAATTAACCTCTATTTTCAATACATTATGCCCTGTTTCTCATACAAATATACCTATACAGACATACAATTACACAGTTACATTTAAATATTAAAATTGTGCTAAAAATATCATTTGTAGCTGATAGTATGGTTTGCCTACTGTGTTTGTTACATTTGCTCATAAACGTTGCTTGCATCAACATCTTAGTAAGTTTTCAATTTTTTTCTCTCTGTGCCAGTATGGCTTCCACCAAGTCAAGCGCCAACAAAAGCTGTTGAAATCCTCTACAGCGACGGACACCATTCAGTAATCGGCATTGTGCCTTCCGAAACAGTTTTTTTTGAGGGGCACCCCTCCATCTTAAAATAACCAACTCCGAGTTGTTTCGGGAGGCGAAACAATGATAGGCGAGTGCGGTGTACAGCAGGACCATTACAGCAGCCTGTCAATTATTTTTATTTTTTGTCGCTGTAATGGTCTTCGCTGTAACTTATTCACTGTGTTAACAGTATACCCCAGTATGTAGGGGTAGAAAGAGACAGTGGCCCATCATAGACTTTATCAGGCTAGTAAAACTTTCCTTTCCTTTACTAGACCTGCTGGCTAGTATTGGAAGAGGTAAACTTTCATTTAGTATACGAGTTGTGTCAGAGTGGCTACGAAACATAATTTTGACCAGAATGGTTCAGTTAACTCTTGATTACAAAAAAACAACTAGGTTGTGGCACACAACAGCTATGAAAAAAGTCAAACGGAGGTCAGGTAAGTTCAATGCTTGAGACCCGCCATCCCAACACACCACACATTCTGAGTAAGTTGGAGGACAAATAAAAGCAGTGTGGTGTGTTTTTATTTTTGTTGTTAATTGGTGGCTATCATAACTGCTTACCTACCCGGCTCCTTCAAGCCAGTAAAACTGCTTTAGACACCAACTACTGGCTTGTTCAAGCCAGCTGCAACACATCACTTAGTGGTGAGTATAATATAGGAGTATAGGCAGTATAGCCTAAAAGTTACAACACAGAACCGTGAATCTGGAGACCTGGGTTCAAAGCCATCCACCACCGCTGGCATACTTGTGTGGCGTGAGCAAGTCACTTAACCTCCCAGTGCTCCTGAGACACATCTGGAAACAAGCTTCAGCTCAGTGTCCCTTTCCTGGCCAAAATTTCAAAAATAAATGTTATAGAGGATAATGACTGGAGATGGTGGTTAACGTCCATAATCTCCTCAAGTGGTTGTCAGGACAACATAGTAAACCTCGAGGCACAGCTTGAGAGGTTTACTGTTGTTCTGGCAACTGTGAAGGGATTTCAGCGTGGTAAACCACCACCTCTCAAACATTATGTTTCACATGTATGAGGAAACAACACTAGCCACTCCGATCAGTAATTTAACTGAATTAAAGAAACAAAAGGGAGCTCTTTTAAAAAATTCAAAACTACCAATCCGGTTGGTCCACTGACGATCAGGCTGGAAGTCACGCTTGTGGGTAGCGTCAGAGTCTTCTTCGGGGAGGGTGAGAGCCGGGGGTTTGTATGTAAACATTGGAGTTGCCTGAGCGCATCGCGGCCGAAACAAATATTTTAAGTCTCACAGCAAAGCTAATGGCTACTGCGGTAAGTTCCTCAAATATAGCTGTAATGGTGACACTGAGGATGCACATGCGCTGTTGTGCCAATCTTTGAATCCCATCGCTGTGACGTACTCGAGAGAGTTAACAACCCCTGGCGTTATAGCGATGGTACTACAAAGAAATAATCTTGCTGCTTTTTAATGGTAATACAGGCTTCCCATACATTATAACTCCAGAGTGTTTGCATTATATTGCAACTTGGTGGCCTGTTGGACAGGAGATGTAGTTTCAGCTAAGTTCCTAGTTGATGGGTTTCTGCATCACTACCACCAGCACAGTAGGTAGTAGGTTCTGTCATCCGTCATATTAAAGTTTGTATGTTGCAGTTGTTCAAGACCACTGAAATTCATTACAAAACAACATTACGACTGGGGAAAAAGGAAGAGAATAAATATGAACATATGGAGTATATAAAAATGTAGACAGCTGTCCAGTCTCCGAGTATGAGTTAGGTTAGCAGGAGAAACCTTAGAAGAGTTTATTATTGTTGTTTTAAGCTCATTGGGGTGACCTTGATTAATAAATTACCTGCAGCTACCCAAATTGTCACTGTATTGCATCTGACTGTTGTAAATATCTTGTACCACACTTGCTATCCTGTATTTTCCACTGTAACTAGTGTACACTAGGAAACTTTGCTTCACAACATTGTTGTGCTTTGTAATTCATTCTATGTTTTGATATTGTATTCTCTGACGTGGAGCCTTTATAAAGAGTCTCTGACTCAAAGGTATTAATTCGAGATATGTTAAATAAATAAATAAATAAAATAAAATTAGCCTGAAATCATAGCTCATGAAACAAAGGACTCAACATAGCAGTCTCATATAAGAAGCCAAGGATGGCATGTTTAGAAGCCAGTAATCCTAATAGTTTCTGTATGTATTTATTTATTGAGAAATCGAATTATAGCCTTTAAACTAAGAGCTCATTTACAGAGAATCCTCATCAACCATTTTAAAAGATACATTTTATTTATACATTAACATATTTATACATTAATACCTTTGTTGAAATAATTAAAATGCTATTGTAATACCTGGGCACTATTGTCTCATGCTGCTTCACTTTCCATAAACCTTTGGTTCTCCTCCGTCTGACACTGCATAGCTGCATGTTTACCTTTTTGTTCAGCTAAAATATATGGCATTAGATAGCAACATAAAAACAGCTAAAAATTGTTACTGATGGATTTGGTCTCTTAATATCGCACATGTAATAGGTGACAGTGGCAACCTGATTCTCCTAAGCATTGTCAGTCACCTTTAAAATGATACTTTATGAGGGCCAGATTGTATTTGTATGAGGAATATGTTGCACAGATATGTTGTAATACCTGTTTTTCTTGTCACTTCAGGTGTAGAGGACAATTTGGTGTGTTTTACTGTGGAGGAGGACTGAGGAATTGGGAGTCGAGCGATGACCCGTGGGAGCAACACGCTAAGTGGTATCCTGGGTAAAACAATGCTATAAAGATATTTTTTGTTTGTTTTATTTTAAAGCTCCTTTCCTTCACCCTGAGAATGAGGGCCACTGTGGCTACAACCTTCCTCCTACTGGTAGGCCAGGCAAGTGCCTTTGGGCCACTACTGGTGATTTATTGATTTGTTGTTTGCTCCCATGGTCTGGGCACCCATAGGTACACCCACTACTGCCCACCAAACTCCCCAGTGCTGCTGGACCTACCACCAATCCTCTGTTGGCTGGAGATTCTGACTTTACCCTTTGGGTGGGGGACCACATGCTGCCACCAGGAGAGAGTGCCGTGGATCAACCTAGTGACAGTGAGGGTAGTCAGCCAGCTCACCTGGGGCCTTGAGGAGTGGGATGGGCTGCAAGAGGGGTAGTCATCTCGTGTGTCCAGTGCCATCCTCCTTTTGTCTTCAGGCCATGCACAATGCATGTGGGCGTGCTACTCGTGGCATCCTGGAGGCGAGAATGCTCTGCAGCATGTGGTCACGTGCACGCTACTAAGAGCACTCCTCGGTCCCACCACCAGGAAGCATCTAGACAAGCGGAGCTGCTTCTCCCACCCACCAGGAGGGAAGCATCAAGAGAAGCTCTGAAGCCCACACTGCCAGCCACTGTTACTGAGGTCGCAGGCTCGGGTGTGACCTTGGGTTGCTTAGCGTGCCAGAGTGCTGTCCCATCACTCAGCACCACAGTCGGGCAGCCAGTAACATTTTAATGAAAACAAGATCTTTGTCCCTCGGTCTTGGGCTGGGTGGTTAGAAACATAGAAACATAGAATTTGACCGGCAGAAAGGACCGCTTGGCCCACCTAGTCTGCCCATTTTCCTACCTAACAGATAAGCTGCAGATCCTAGTTAACCAACAGCTTACTTCCTCTTACCGCCCCTAGGACTGCCTTATGCCTGTCCCATGCATTCTTGAAGTCCCCACTGTTCTTGACTCCACGACCTCCTTAGGGAGGCTGTTCCATGCATCCACAACCCTCTCAGTGAAAAAATACTTCCTCACATTACCCTGAGCCGTCCCCTCTATCGTCAAATTGTGCCCCCTTGTTCTTGCACATCTCTTTTTCTGGAAGATGCTACCCTCTTGGACTTTGTTAATCCCTTGAGGTACTTGAAAGTTTCTATCATGTCCCTCTCTCCTTCTTTCCTCAAGAGTATACATATTAAGCTCCTTTAGTCTTTCTTCGTATGTCTTCTGGTGCAGACCCTGCACCATTTGTTGCCCTCCTCTGGACAGCCTCCACTCTGTCTATGTCTTTCGGAGATGGGGTCTCCAGAACTGCACACAGTACTCAGATGGGGTCTCACCAACTGTCTGTACAGAGGGATAACAACTTCCTGTTTTCTACTATTGATGCCTCTTCCTATGCATCCCAGTATCCTCCAGCCTTTCTTACTGCCTTCTCACATTGCTTGCCCACCTTTAGGTCATCTGATATAATTATCCCCAGGTCCCTTTCTATTTTACTGTTGTCAGTATCTCACCCCCATTGTACGCTTCCCTTGGGTTTTTGCTTCCCATGTGCATTATCTTGCACTTCTTTGCATTGAATCTGAGCTGCCATACATTTGACCATTCCTCCAACCTTGCCAAGTCCTTCTCATCCTTTCCACTCCATCCTGTGTATCAACCCTGTTGCAGATCTTTGTGTCATCTGCAAAGAGACATATTTTTCCTTCCAGTTCCTCTGCAATGTCACTTATAAAGACATTAAAATGACCGGTCCAGTACTGAACCCTCGGTACCCACTAGTAACCCTCCTTTCTTCACTGTGTACTCCATTTGCTACTACCCTTTGCATCCTGTTGTCTAGCCAATTTTTATCCAGGCTACCACCTTGGGACCCATTCCAAGGCTGGCTATCTTGTGTATTAATTTTTGTGTGGGACTGTATCAAATGCCTTGCTAAAATCTAGGTAGGCCATGTCCACAGCCCCTCCCTGATCTACTACTTTGGTCACCCAGTCAGAAAATCTATTAGATTCAGTCTGACACGACCTTCCATCGTGAATCCATGCTGCCTCGGGTCCTGTGCCCCACTGGCCTCTAGGTACTCAACAATTCTTTCCTTCAGAAGTGATTCCATCATTTTCCTACCACTAAGGTCAACCTAACTGGTCTGTAGTTTCCTGCCTCTGTCCTGCTCCCACTTTTGTGAAGAGGAATTACATCTGCCCTCCTCCAGTCCTTGGGTTGAGTAATAGTATTGAGTTCTCATGGGTAGAAGTGGAAGCAACACAACATCTGTCCCACACAGCCTCAGAAAATTGTCACTGGTACACTAACAGAAGCATTAAAAGTCACACATAATATTATTTAACATATGATGGGTCGGTGAGGGGAGAAGTGTGTACTGCTGCTGGGCCATGGGTGTGGCTGTGCGAAAGTAGTTTTGAAGACACAGCAACACTGCTTATCAAAAATCTATGCACAGACTGAAGGTATCCTTAAAAAACATGCTGTTTCATTTATAATAGAAAACATTTTCTAAGTGGAATAAGCTATTCCAGAGTTTTTGTGATAATGCTGTGTAGAAACAATACGTCCTGCTGGTTAAAGCGTTTGGTTGCAGATCAGGTTACCAATCACAAGTCCGTATTTTACTATAGCAAAATCATTACTGTCATGTTAGTCCATGCGAAAGGCTTGAACATAATTGAGCATCCTCCCATGCATTATTTTGAGAAGAGGAACATAAGGAAAGGGGAGAGAGAGAGAGAGACTTCATAGAAGAGGGACAAGAAAAAGCAGACATCCTGAACAAGTACTTCATTACAGTTTCACAGTGGAGAGAGGGCGGACGACCCATCAGGGAGGAACAGGAATGGGGAACGGCACAAGTTCATTTTTAGAAGAAAGTCTGGAATGGACTTGCAGCTCTAAAAGTGGACAAAGCTGTGTGACCTGACCGCCCTGGGGTTCTTAAGGTATCGGGGGAGGTGCTGGCTGTCCCACTGACAACTTTGTTCCAGCAGCTCACTGGAAACAGGTGTGGTTCCAGGGGACAGGAGACGGGCTGACAGGGTCCTTTGCATAAGAGTGGTAATGGGGAGGAGGCTGGCAACTATAGGCCAGAAAGTTTTATTTCAGTGGTGGGAAATTAATTGAAATAGACCCTGCAAAAGGAAGGTCTGGTGAGTTTTTTGAACCCAGTAGGCTGTCAGGACCACAGGCAGCATGAATTCATGGGGTGTGGGAGAGTGTGCCAAAAGAATCTGATGGGATTTCTTTGACTGGGTGATGGGGAAGGTGGTAAACTTGGGTGGCCTATCTGGCCTTCAGCAAGGCCTGACAGTGTGATGCACTAAGCAGCCTGGGGTGGGATCCATAGTGGTGAACTGGTTGTTATAAACTGGTTACTGGATAGAAGACAGAGGGTGACTTTTGGGTGCCACAGAGCTCAGTACTGGAACTGATCCTCTTCAGTGTCTTCACAAGTGACATTGCTTGAGAATCTGAAAGGCAAGATATGCCTTTTGCAGATGATGGTAAGATTTGCAGTAGGGTGGAGAGAATGCTCGGGTATCTTGGGGAAAATTTGAGTAGTCTAAGGCATGGCAGTTGAGGTTTGGTGCCAAAAAGACAAAATCATGCACCTTGGGCATAGGAACCCAAGATGGGTGGGTACTGACAGTCACTAAATAGGAAAGGGACATGGGGGTTATCATATCTGATAGCCTCAAGGTTGCAGGGCAGTGTGACATAGCACTGGGTAAGGCTAGTGGGGATGCTGGGCTGCATAGGGAGGGCATATCCAGCAGGAGGAGGGAGGTGTCGCCACTGTATCACTCGCTGGTTAGACCCAACTGATCACTGTGTCCAGTACTGGAGGCCACACCTCAGGAAGAACATAGACATGGTGAGGCAGGTCTGGGAGGACAAATAAAATGGTCCTGGGGTTGAAATGAGAAGCCCACAAAGAGAGACCGAAGGGTCTTAACATGCACACCCTGGAAGAAAGGCAAGCAAGAGGTGAAATGATGAACTCCTACAAGTACCTCATGGTGGTGAATAGGGTGCAGGAGGGAAGTCTGTTTCAAATGAGAAGGAGCACTAGGACCAGGGGCATGCAGTAAAAGCTGGTGGGGGCGTCAGGAGAGATGTGAGGAATTATTTTCACTGTAAAGGTGGAGACGCCTGGAACAGACTACCAGCAGAAGTGGGAGGCAGAAACAGTGGGGGCTTCAAGCAGGTGGGATAGACAGGGTGTATTAGAAAATTAGGCAGGGAGGAGGTGGGATCACCAAAAGCCAGTTAAGGTCCGAAGAGAGATAGATTAGGCAAGGAACATCTGGGCTGACTGGGTGGGGCCAAGCCTTCCTTTTCAGTCAACAAATTCTATGTTTCTATGTTTGGTTAATAATTTCTGTCAAAGGGACCATTAATGAAATTGTCAAGTAAATTATTATTTTATCAAGTTATATTTTACTATAATGACATGCATTTTAAACATAAAACACATTTTATTTATTTTATTTATTGAAGATATCAGAATTATGATCATTTGAGTTATAGACTCCTTTGCAAAGGCTCCACGTCAGTAAAAACAATACATTTGGGATTACAAGTTCACACATCGGTTCAGATTATACATTAGGCAAACAGTACAGACTTAAAAAAAAAAAATACATGACACAGTAGTGGAAGAAAAAACATAGCAGAAAACATTTGGTGAAGTGCAAAGTAAGGTTACATCATCTAGGAACCTTGAAGGGAGGTCCGGTCTCCACTTTGGTTCACAAGACAGTGTTTGAGTTCTGGAGGGTCTTAAAAAGCAAGGCCCTGAGTCAGTAAGTGATTGTCTGCTACAATTTGAGACCAGTCGGCAGGCTTTGTTGAGGGCAAGGTTTATGCTACGCAGGGCAGTGTGGTCTGCAGTCCCATAAATTACTTGTGCCGTAGTCAATCAAGGGCAGTTTTGAGGAGGACACTGCTAGATGCATCACCCGTGGGGAAAGCAGTGCCTATGTCTAAAAAGGATCCCTAACCTAGTATTAACCGAGGAGGATACTTGTTTGATGTGGTTGTGGTAGGTAAGAGAGGAGTCTAACGCCCAAGTATTTAAAAATGTTAACCTGTTCCAGGGCTGACGCCAAGGAGTTTGTGATGTTAAGAGGTGAGTTTCAGAGCTGGTTTTGTCAATGTGTGAAGATCACAGCTTTGGTCTTTGTGTAATTGAGTATGAATCGGTGTTCAGAGAACCAAGTTTCAAGCTCACTAAAGAAGGTCTGTAGGGTGGATTGAGGTGCTGAGCTGATGATGCTTCCTGAAGACTTACAGCATTATCAACATACAGTAGAAGTTTCCCACTACAGGATTTGGGGAGAGAGCGAAGAGGTGAAAAGTAATGGGTCTAGTATGGACCCTTATGGGACCCTGAGTGGACAGTTTTCCTGGAAGATGTGCTCCATTAATTTTACCTGCTGGTTCTGTCTTTGAGATAATGTGAGAGCCAGGCGGTGACTTCTGGGGTGATATTTAGCGATGGAAGAGTGTGGAGAAGGAGCTCATGACTGACCGTACCAAAAGCTTTGGTCAAATTGATATAGAGAGCCCCTGCTATTTCACCATTATCCAGTGCCTCGTGTATGTAGGAGGTATATTCAGAGCCATGGAGGTGCTATGACCCCTCCTGAAACAGTGTTGTTTTTGACAGAGCAGATTGTGTTTGGTCAAGTAGTCTGTGAGCTGGTCTGCCACAATTTTCTTAAGGGCCTTGGAGAGGGGTGGCAGAATGGATATTGGCCTGTAATTGCTGGCAGAGATGGAGTCATCATCCTTTAATATTGGAGTTATAACTGCTCTTTTCAGGGTGTGGGGAACTGGCTGTGACATAGGGATAAGTTAAATATTTTCATAAGATGGGGGTAATGTCACATCCAAAGTTAGCCAGACTAGCTTAAGGTCCAGGCCGTCCCTACTAAAGCAGTGTTTGCCATGGCTGCACTGATATAACGCTTGGCCTCATTGCAGGAGATGAGTGTAGTCGGAAAGGTGGTTTGTTATCATAGGAGGGTGGGTTTAGAGGGGTTACTGATTGGGTGGAAGAAGTTTGTGGGGAGGATGTGACTGAGGTCTGAGAAGCGGTATTTAATGCTTCTGCAATAGAGTTTGGGTCCTGGGCGCAACCCATTTGTTTGAAGCTGTGGGGGCAGGCGATACATTTTACCAGTTAGTTAGAAGTCCATCTTCTTCCAAGTTGTTTACTGGGTGTGCTTTGAAACAACTGAGAAGCTGCATGGGATATACTATATTGGACTAGATATCTGTAACTAATCCCTCTCTTGCTTACATCTGAGAGAAGTTTTCCTTACTTTTACATTGATATTGCTTTGTGTTTAATTATTTTAGTTTTTAATTCAGGAAGGGGTTTTCAAAACTGCTTATCTTGTCAGCATCTTCAGAAGGGCTGAAATAACTGCATATTTGATTTTCCTTTGTGGCTAACAAACCACCAGGCTGTTTTGGTGCTGGAGAGGTTTGCCTGTCTGACTTGGATGTCTGGATTTTTCTCTGTTTGATTAGCAGGGTATTTTCTCTTTCAAATCGGTGTGTAGGGTATCTTGCTGACAGGAAGGCACTTATCACAGTGGTGGGTGAGAGCTTTAGCTGATTGTTTTGTGAGGGAACAGTTTAGGCCCAACCCTTCCCACCCCTCACCCCACCCACCCCTGAAATAGTTCCTTCATACCTGAGGTTCTGACATCATTTCCTCAGGAGTGCAAGGTGCATATCACTGTCATATCCTCTCTATACACTGCACTGACAATATAAGCATACATTGTATAATATATATATTTCTATATAACAAACCAATCTCACACACACACACACACACACACACACACACACAACACACACCACAAACAAACAAAAAAAGTAGATAAACATGTGGGAGTAGTGCAATGTAATGGCTGTGGGGCAGCAGTCTTCCGGAGTCTTTCTGAGGCTGAGATGCTGCCCTATTTGCAGACAATCCTCTGCCCTGAGGGAGGAAGTTGCCCGCCTTCAGGCTGCACTGGACAGTAGTAAGAAACCTTCCCCAGGCCACACTGGACAGTAGGAAGGAACCTCCCCATCCAGGGAGCACTAGCGCCACCACCACTGCCTCAGAGGTTGCGAAGAGCACAGCAGTTGGACCACAGTGAGCTCGGGAGGTGAGGATGGTGGAACAGAGGCACACCCAGTCAATTGTTCCACTCCACAATCCATACACATTCTGGGGAGCATAGCTCCCCTCGGATGCACCTGCAGAAAGACTGATGACAACTGTCACAAGGGAGGCCCACAGGAAGGAGGCAGAGGACACCACAGGAAAGGAAGCAGCTCCTGGTGGGGACTCAACTATTGGGGGATAGAACTGGGGAAGCTGGGAAAACTGAAGTAAGGTGCCTGCCTGGTGTCATGGCTTGGAGGGACAGGAAGCGCATCCTCAGGATCACGAGAACAGCTGCAAGGAGTCTGAGCTGGACGTAATTGTCCACCTAGGGACAAATGACTTGGCTCATCATGAGATTAGAGTGCAGGAGGACATGCAGAGTTGGGAGGGCCTAAGACAAGTAGCACACACAGTATCCTTCTCAGAGGTGCTGCCTATCAATGGCATGGGGAGGCGAGGGTAATTAGCACCATGCAGTTTAATGAATGGTTGAAAAAATGGTGCGAGCACAGGGTTTGGCTTTCATTGGGGACTGGGGTTCCACCTGGAGGACACCGCCTATACTGGCAGGATGGTCTGCATCTGTCCAGGAAGGAACAAGTCTTTTGAGCAATCGGTTTAAATGCTTCATTGGCAAGCTTTTAAACTAGTCAAAGGGGAGGCACTGATAAGCAGCAGGAAAATCCCAGCCTCTCCCTACAAAACAGGGTACTAAATGAGAAAAAGACCGAGGTAGAAAGGTCAGTGGGGATGCTGCAACAGAAGGTAAAGCCATCAAAAATGGAGAGCAATGAGTACCAATGCCCGTAATCTGGGTAACAAGCTTCCTGAATTAGTGGCCTTGATGGAGGAGGAACATCTGAATATCGTGGCAGTCACAGAAACATAGTACACACAAAACCATGACTGGGACGTAAACATACCAGGA
This sequence comes from Neoceratodus forsteri, assembly GCA_016271365.2. NCBI lineage: Eukaryota > Metazoa > Chordata > Ceratodontiformes > Ceratodontidae > Neoceratodus > Neoceratodus forsteri. The sequence goes on from JADMNL010000023.1 coordinate 603,250,444, forward strand.
TACACTATCTACAGGAGGGACAGAGAGGGTAAAAGAGGAGGAGGAGTAGCTCTTTACATAAGGAAGGAATAAAAGCAACAGAACAAAAGGGTAAACAGGGAGAAAAGAAGCACTGTGGATAAATTTGGAGACAGGCAATGGCACCACAATCCGCACAGGGTTGTATCTGAACCCCTTCTCAGGGAGGAAATGGACAAGAATGATAGAAAGTATACTTAGAATGGCAGAAAAGGGAGATATTGCTGATGGGTGATCTGAATATGCCAGATGTTAACTGGAGTGCAGTTGCAGCAGCCACTTCAAGAGTGGAGTTATTCTAGATGCCCTACAAGGGCATGCCTTAGACAACTAGTATTGGAGCCCACTCGAGAGGGAGCAATCTTAGACCTGATTCTCTCAAATGGAGATGAAGAGAGGATCACAGATGTGAAGCGGGTAGCCATCTGGAACTAGCAACCATCGAACAGTATGGTTCACAATAAACACAGCAATAGATGTCAAGCCATACAAAGGCAAAAGTACTGGACTTTAGGAGGGCTGACTTTGCCAAAATGGGTGAGTGCCTAAGGAATGCACTGCAAATGGGCAGGAAGGAGGGTGGAAGAACAATGGGAATAATAAAACTGCCATCACAGAGGTAATTGAGTCTTTGTGTGAAGCAAATAAACAAAACAAACGATGTAAGAAACCACTATGGTTCTCAAAGGAAGTGGCAGTGAAGGTTCAAGAGAAAAGAAAGCATTCAGGAAGTACAAGGAATCGCAGAAGGAGCAGGACAGAGAACTGTATCAGTTAAAGCAAAAGGAGGTTGGGAAGGCAGTCAGAACAGCAAAGGCCCAAACCGAGGAAAGATAACCAACTCAGTTAAGAAGGGGGATAAAATCTTTTATAGGTACATCAGGGGCGAAGGAAGACCAAGGAGGGATAGTGAGGCTTAATAAAGGGAGGAGGGTGGGCACAGGAGACTGTGAAAAGGCAGAGATACTAAACAAATATTTTTGCTCAGTATTTACAAATGAAGAGGATAAAACAAACAGTAGAAACACTCTGGATACAGAAGTTGATACCAGCCCATTTACAGAAGAAAGGGTTTTGAAAGAACTCTTAAAACTGAAGGTGGACAGAGCAATGGGGCCTGATGGGATTCATCCCAGAATTCTAAAAGAACTAAGGGTAGAACTAGTGACACCACTGACTACCCTTTTAACAAATCATGGGAGGATGAGGTGGTACCCGAGGACTGGAGGAGGGCAGATGTGATTCCCCTTCACAAAAGTGGGAGCAAGGCAGAAGCAGAAAACTACAGACCTGTTAGTTTAAACTCAGTGACAGGGAAAATGATGGAATCACTTCTGAAGGAAAGAATTGTCGAGTATCTAGAGGCCAGAGGGCACAGGACCCTAGACAACATGGATTCACAGCGGAAGGTCATGCCAGACAGAATCTGATAGATTTCTTTGACTGGGTGACCAAAGTAGTAGATCAGGAGGGGCTGTGGACATGGCCTACCTAGACTTTAGCAAGGCATTTGACACAGTCCACACAAAGATTAATATACAAGTTAGCCAGCCTGGGAGTGGGTCCCAAGATGACAGCCTGGGTAAGAGATTGGCTGGAGAATGGGACACAGAGTAATAGTAAATGGAGTCACTCAGAGAAGAAAGGAGGGTTACTAGTGGGGTACACTTGAGAGTTCAGTATTAGGACCAGTCCTCTTCAATGTCTTATAGCGACATTGCAGAGGGACTGGAAGGAAAAATATGTCTCTTTGCAGATGACACAAAGATCTGCAACAGAGTTGATGCACAGGGTGGGTGGAAAGGATGAGAAGGACTTGGCAAGGTTAGAGGAATGGTCAAATGTATGCAGCTTAGATTCAGTGCTAAAAGTGCAAGGTAATGCACCTGGGAAACAAAAACCAGGGAAGAGTACACAATGGGGGTGAGATACTAACAACAACAAAAATGGAAAGGGACCTGGGGTAGTCATATCAGATGACCTAAAGGTGGGCAAGCAATGTGAGAGGGCAGCAAGGAGGGCTGGGGATACTGGGATGCATAGGGAGGCATCACCAGTAGAAAACAGAAGTTATTATCCCTCTGTACAGACAGCTGGTGAGACCCCATCTGGAGTACTGTGTGCAGTTCTGGAGACCCAATCTCCGCAAAGACATAGACAGGATGGAGGCTGTCAGAGGAGAACTAAAATGGTGCAGGGTCTGCACCGGAAGACTATGAAGAGAGCTGAAGGAGCTTAATATGTATAGCCTCGAGAAAGGAGGAGAGGGGGACATGATAGAAACATTCATACCTCAAGGAATCAACAAAGTCCAAGAGGTAGCATCTTTCAAAAAGAGGTGTGCAAGAACAAGAGGGCACAATTTGAAGATAGGCGGCTCAGAGGGTATAATTTAAGGAAGTATTTTTCACAGAGAGGTTGTGGATGCATGGAGCGGCCTTCCGGAGGAAGGTTGTGAGTCAAAATCAGTGGTGGAATTCAAGCATGCATGGGACAGTCATAAGGCCATTCTAGGGGGTGGGGCTAGGAAGAAGTAGGCTGCTGGTTAACTAGGATCTGCAGCTTATCCAGTAGGTAGGAAATGGGCAGACTGGGTGGACCAGACGGTCCTTATCTGCCTTCAAATTGTATGTTTCTATATTAGTTCTTTAATGTTCTTCAGAAATTTCTAATGTTTCTAATGTTGGCAAGATAATAATCACAATCATGTTCTCACTGTATTACTCTACTTTAGGTCTGCTCATAGACACTAACTTTGGTGTTCTTATGTCTGATGGCAGGGTTTTAAATAATTGATTAGCAGTTTTTTTCTTGAGATGATACTAACTGTACAGAAAGTACTTATATAGATTTTCTAGAAGTGCTGTGTTTGTTACACAGTGAGGCAAGAGCTATGCATTTTCACAAAGATTTAGCACTTTTATGAGCAAACGCTAATCAATTTTTAGAGTTAAATAAAACCCTGTGATGGTATTGTTGGTATAATGTCCACTGCACTTTCTAAAATCTCTATATGAAGCAGTATCCATAAGTGACCTCCTTGGCTAGTCCTGTTCCCTCTTCCTGTAGTGAAAATCATAGTGTGTAGCTTAAGACAGAGTCTGAATAAGAATAGGTAAGAACAAATTTAAAAAAAATTTCATAATCCTTCTTTTGTTTTTGCCCCATCACCATTCTTAACCACTGTCCATCTGGATAAGACTCCAGTTAGGTTTCACCAGTGGCCAGTCCATGAGAAAAACGATGGTACACAGCTTGCAGCCCTGCAGCTGACACTCATTTACCTGCCTGTTGGAACTAGTGGTCTATGATCACCGGGGTTCCACACTGTCTTACTGCTGGAGGTCCCTGGTCATCAGCACTTTTCCTCCAGCTGGGGTGGCATACAAGTGACTGTTTTCCAATGTCCCCACCAGTGCTGCTTCATGGATAAGTTAGTAGGCATTGACATAGCACAGTAGGCATTGATGCAGCACAGAGCACCAATAAATCCTTCCTGAGTATGAGGTCTGCCTCGACAGCATGGCTTAACTCGGATATACCAGAACCCAGTGACCTAGATTGATTTCCTAGTCTTGTAGGTTGCAGTACCAAGCTGCTGCTGTTTCAGTGGGCTCTTGAATGACTTATTTAGGTGGGGTGGGGGATGGATGTTGCAGCTTACTTGGAAATCTATGAATGTCTAATAGTAATTACTTTTATCAACATAGATGTAACTATCTTGTTCAAGAGAAGGGCCGTGAGTTTGTGAACAGCGCTCAACTGAGTTAGTGTATTTCTGATGTAAGTTTTTCTCATTACTTTTTTTTGCCCTTATCTTATGTATTGGTGTTGCATAAAGTGCCCCAGTATTTCTTGGTATAGGATATAAACTTTTATATAATGTCTTTCCAGAGCTCAGTGCAGTTTACAGTACAGATGTAAATAGAAATAACAAGTAATACATAACAAGCAATAAATCCTAATGCAGGTGTATAACTTAGGCTCATGCATATTGCTACAGAATTGGTGATAGATGAGTGTTAATTATTTCAAAAGTATCACGTCGATTATCTAAGGCTAATTTCGGCTCAGTCATTGTATTACTGTAAGATTTGATCTCACTTCGAGATAGAGCTCTTGCAGCAGGTAACACCATTAGGACTATACTGCCAGGCACTAGGACCCCAAGCAAACATTTCTATCTAGCAGTCTGAGGTGGAGGACCACCCCACTGGCGTCAGCCCCACCCAGCATCACCTGTGGTATAAAGGGAGGTCCCCAGCACCACCTCAGTTCTTTTCTGCTGTCAACCACATTATCGGCTCCATGGATGCCTCCTGCTTCCATCGACCGCCATTTTCGCGCTCCATGCACTTGATGTTTTTTTCCCCTGAATTGAGTTTGTCAGTATGTCATAGAAACATAGACTTTGACGGGCAGATAAGGACCGCTTGGCCCATCTAGTCTGCCCATTTCCCTACCTACAGGATAGGCCGCAGATCCTAGTTAACCAACAGCCTATTTCTTCCTACCCCCAACAAGAATTGCCTTATGTCTGTCCCATGCATTCTGAATTCTCCACAGTTTTAGACCCCACAACCTCCTCAGGAAGGCTGTTCCATGCATCCAATACCCTCTCTGTGATGTCTTCCCGGCCATCTTCCTCTTCAGTGCGATGGAAATCAAAGTGTGTGTGCAGATCTCGGTGAAAGATGGCCATTCAGCCTGCCTGCTCTGCCTAGGCTCCGACCACAGGCCACCACGACTGCCCGCACTGCCAAGGCTTAAACTGGAGGACCAGGATCCACCGCCTGAACACCCTGAAAGCCGCATCTTTGAACAACAAGTGGCGCCATGCAGAAGACCCAGTCGGGCACAGCTTTTATATTTCTGTATGTTGTATGATTCTTTATCCCATACATGATGTATGTTAATTTTGTTATTGCTGTAACATAATTCCTTGCCATTTTGCACTGTACTGTATTGTTTGTTGCTGCACTCTGGTCGACCCTGAAAAGGGACTGTAATTGTCTCAGTGGACTTACTCAGTTACCAAAACTCTGTAAACAAATAAAATACAGTAAAATAAGCAATTGAGGGAAACACCATCATTGGGACAAGGAAAGACCCAGGTCAGAGTCCCGTCCTAGGTCCCTCGCAAAGGCTTCTAAGACTTCGACCAGCATAAGTCAGACTCCTGCCCTCACCCCCTGCCTCTTGGCTCTCCCGGGTCACAATTGAGGAAGCCCACCGCCTTCTCTGGCTCACAGAGTCTTCCAGGCTTTGGCTTTCTCAAGCCCCTGTGTCATTAGCTATCTGACCCCACAAGCAGATGCTAGGATCTCAGTCAGCAGGACAGGCGCACTGTGTGTTAGGCAGCAGGTCGGATCCTGCTGTCTGCAAGACACAGTTCCCAGGTCGTCTGACATGGCAGCAGGGTTTGACATTGCCAGGAGAGTGAGTGCCAGAAAAAAACTCACTGCGTCTTCCAGGCAGTCGCCAGCCGAGGCTTCGGACCGGCGTTAAGCTTTCTCATCCTCTAACTCAGCAGTGGAGCCATACCAGATGCCACCATCTAAGCCGCCATCTGCTCCACAGGGCCCAGTTGAAACTTGACTCCAGGCCAGATGCTCGGCATGGGGACAGTCAAGACTGGCGCCACTCCTCTGCCGCCACCTCGGGAGCCTGATGATCTGACGTCCGAGCACCTGACGCCAGAGGACACAGTCCCACAAGGCCGACGCCAGATAAGAAAGTTCCATTGGACCCAACACCGGGGACAACGTACCACAAGGGCAAATGCCAGGGGCTCCTAACGCCCCTAACCCAATGCCAGGCACCCCAACCAAGCCCAGACATCCCTTTAGCGGAGGTTGTGGCTTTGTTTACTAGCTGGGAAACATCATAAAGGGGGATCTGTTGCCTCAGACCACCAGAGCTGGCCCCAACCCCACCTAGACAGCCCCCCCAACTACCCCCCCACCACCCCAGAGGCCAGACCATCTGTTGTGGGATAGAGAGACATGGGTCACCTGTATGTCGGTGGTACAATCGCCACCCATCATCCAGATCCTCCTCCAGTGGTCAACCTCATACCTCTTCAGAAGGTTTATCCGTGACTCCTCCTCCTCGACTCTTCAGAAAGTGACCTGTCCCTGCCATTACCAGACCATAGGAGGGGTCCCGAGGTCCCCTCCGGACAACCCCTTCTTCCTGCATATTATGGGATATATTCAGTTCTTAAACCAGTGCAAGAGCGGAGGAACTGTTCCTGAGAGGTGCCGCTTGGTGAAATTCTTAGGGCCACTGACTCAAAGCCTTCGGTCATACCACCCTTGTGGAACCCTTCCAGGATGTTACAGAAGTAGCCTGGAAGCACCCTTCCACAACCTTGGCAGTCCCTAAGAAGGCTGACTGAGTTTTATATAGGACTCCAAGGGGAAGCTTCATTAAGCGAGCAGCAGCCTAAAGCGGATTCCATGATTCTCACAGCTGCCCATGGAGGAGCTCAACAGCGAAGCACATGAGCTCCTAGCCTCCAGACAAGGAGTTCAAGAAATTGGACCATTTATGCCACAAAGTGTATTTATCTGCCACATGTATAGTCAGGTCCTTAACTTTTTGGCACATAGGGTGATATATCAAAAATCACTGTGGAACAAGGCCATGGACCTGACCACTGCTCAGTCAGACTCTGCCAACAAGTCAGAATTGCTGTCAGTCCTCCAATCCAATTTGGCTGATGTTGGTAAGCACGTTCTAAGGTGCTCAATGGGACTCGGCAGACACTGCTGCCAGGGCTGCAGCCACTGGCATATGTCAAGGTGTCACTCCTGGCTTAGGGTCTCAGGATTCCTCCAGGACCTTCAAGGCCCATACTAGATAACCCCTTTTCAGGGCCAGGTCTTTTCAGGCAGGAGGCTGTAAGTTGATCACCTGACTGCAAGACTGGGGAAAGCAGTCTCGGAGGTACACAAAATGTACAAATCTGAACCGCCACATCCAGATGCTGCTCCTTTTATAAGCAGCAGGGCCAGCAAGAAGGAGACAGCAGCAGGGGTTACAAAGAAGGGTACCACCATCCATAGGAGCTCAGGGACCCAAGAGCACCAAGTATGCCAGATCTTCCTTGCCCACTCCAACAACCTTGGCATGTCTTCCTGCCGGCTTCTCCTCCTCTGGCAGAGTTGCAGGGGAGGCAGTAGACAGAAGATTCTCCCTCTACCTCAACAGCTGGTCCAATATCACTGCAGATCAGTGGGTGCTTTAAATAGTAGAGAGAGGTTATGCCTGGAATTCACCCAAATCCCTCCAATCAACTCACCTGTGCCCTCCCATTGCTCCCCATCCCATGCAGGGCTTATCAGGGCAGAAATGCAAGCCCTCCTAGGCAAGAGAGCAATCCAAGCAGTGCCACTGTCTCAAAGAGGAAAGGGATGTTACTCCCACTTCTTCCTCTTCGTCCGAAAAAGACAGGGAACCTTTGTCCCATCTTGGACCTCAGTCAACTGAACACTTTCATCAGATACAAGCGGTTCAGGATGGTGACACTACAGATTACTGCCATGCTTCACCAAGGGGATTGGCTGTGCTCTCTGGACATGCAGGGCAGCCTACATGCATATAAAGATCCCTTCTTCCCACAGAAGGTACCTCCGCTTTACCTTACAGGAGAGCACTACCAGTTCGGGGCCTTACCATTCGGCCTTTCTTCAGCACCCAGGTGTTCACCAAGTGTGTGGCAGTAGCTTTCAGGAGGCAGGGACATTATCTAAACCTACCTCAGCGAATGGCTACTAACAGCTCCCACAAGAATTCAGCTGTGTCGCTCTCTGGAAGACACTTTTGCCTGTTCTAGGATTTGGGGTTACCTTAAACATTCCCAAGTCATCCTCCCAGCCCACCCAGAGATTACAATACATAGGGGGCTGTCTTGGTCACTGTCCAAGTGAGGGTCATCCTTCCCTCAGGACAGATCGACTAAGGGCACTGGCTCGGAGAGTTGCCTCCACAAATCAAGTTCCAGCCAGAATGGTGCTACAGCTGCTAGGTGACATAGCCACCACCATCATAAATGTTCTCTTAGCTTATCTGCACATGAGGGTTCTCTAGTGGAACCTCAGGGTTCAGTGGGACCAGTGCTTGTTCAACCTCGAACAGCCAGTCTGAGTCTCCAAGGTGAGTCGCCAGACTCTGGAGGTGGCACACCCTTTCCAGTTAGAATCAGGGACTCCTTCCAAGCCCCAGTCCTCAGAAAATCCTGACAACAGATGCCTCGGGATTAGGATGGGGTGCACATTTAGACCCACCAGACAAGGAGGACTTGGACATCTCTGGAGCGTAACCTCCATTTACGTGTTGGAAATGAGAGCCGTTCTGTCGCCTTACAGGTGTTCCAGATGATTCTTGTGCCAGCGCCTCTACTTATCCAGTCAGACAACATGCGGTGGTCTTTTGCATCAACAGGCAAGGGGGCAGACACTCTTAACCCTTCTGCGAGGAAGCCATGAGGGTCTGGTACTGGGCAGTGAAGCACAACCAGGTACTCATGGCAGTTCACGTTCCAGGGGTTCAAACACCCTAGCCAACAGCCTCAGCCTCTGGGTCTCAGGCTCATGAATGGGAGCTGCTACAGGATGTAGTAGATGACCTTTTGAAAGGTGGGGCCTTTCAGAACTGGACCTCTTTGCATCCCCACACAACGCCAAACTGCCCAGTTTCTGCTCTCTAGATCCAGGGCCTGGTGTTTTCTGGCAAGACTTGTTGTCCCACTCTTGGGCAGGGAGGTTTCTGTATGCCTTCCCACTGATTCAGAGTGTGTTACTCAAACTACAAGCAGATTGGGCGACCATGATTCTCATTGCACCATTTTGGCCTCGACAGATCTGGTTCCCTCTGCTCCAACAGCCAGCATTGGAACCTCAATTCCCTTGTCCCTGTCTCCTCGCTTGCTCTTGCAGGAATAGGGAACCTTGGTACACCAGAATCTTCAGTCTCTGCATCTGCATGCATGGCTCCTGTAGACTTGGAGACAGAGATACAGGGTATTTTCATGGGTAGCGGAGGTCCTAGTGACTGCAAGGAAACCCTCAATTAGGGCCACATATGCCATGAAATGGAAATGTTTCTGCCTGTGTGCAGGATCCGTTCCCTGTATCCCTTTACCAGCTCAGTGAATTTGGTAATAGAGTACCTCCTTTCCTGTCTGACAAGGGTCTCAAGTTATTTGTGCATAAAGGTACATCTTTCTGCACTGTTGGCTTAACATGTACCTATGGAAGGCAGGACCATGGCGCAATTAGACTTGACAAAGACCTTTTTGCATGGCATTCTCCATATCAAACCCCACAAGAGGGATCCCATGCTCCTGTGGGATCTTTCATTATGTTAGAAAGCTTATGTTGCCTCCTTGAGCCAGCTGCAGGTTGCGAGATATGCTTCCTTTAATGGAAAGCATTGTTTTTGGTTGCAGTTTCTTCTGCTCGTAGGATTTCTGAGCTTCAAGCTCTGATGTTAAAGAGTCTTTATTTGATTTTCACAGGAACAGAGTATCCCTACGCACCAATCCTAAGTTTCTCCTGAAGGTAGTGTCCCAGTTCACTCTTAACCGGGACATCCATCTTCAGTTTACTACTCGGAGTATTCAAAGGGAGACCCTGTTGCATACTCTGGATGTTCACAGAATTCTTTGTTTCTACATAGATCACACTGTCTTTTAGAAAGACAGACCAGTTGTTGTCTCCTTTGCCCAATAAATGTTAGGGGCACCAGTGACTAAAGACATTGGATAAATGGTTGGTCAGTTGTATTTTATTTATTTATTGAAATTTGGTTGCTACCTTTGAGAACAAGTTCATTTCATAGGTTCCACATCAGACGAACAATACATACTGGGAAAGCATGAGACGGAGAACAAACAAAACAAGGAATTATACAAGACATTACAAGAGTGTATAACTAGAGAAGTTTCAGTACATGTGGCATTGTACAATGTATGCCATGGTGCATATTTGATTAGAACCTGGAAATCAAAGGGTCATATTAGAGTGGGTGGGGTCTTATGAAATGACCCTTTACAGGAAAATGAGAACAGACTCAGTCTAATATCTAATAATCAACAAGGTAAGGATGGCATCAGCCAGGGCCTCGTCAGAGGAGGTGAGAGTGTAGGACACAGCGCTTTAAAGTGAGCAAGGAGTTCAGGAGGTATAATGGGGTGGGGGGATGGGGTAAAGCTATAGGGGAGCGAAAGAGTGGAAGGATCAAGAGGAAATGTGAAGGAGAATGATTAGCAACTTAGAACAGTTATTTACGCTGAGAACAGTTATCCATAAAGTCAGGAAAGCATAAGGTGCTGGTCACAAGAAGGAAGGTTATTGGAAGCAGTTACAACTGGCATCAGCAACTAACTGTCGCTCAAGTTTAACCTTGAAGGAGCCCAAGGTGGATGCTAAAGTGATATCATGGTGCAGCGAAGTTCATCCATAGCGGGCCTGGTAGGCAAAGGACCTTGTCCCAGAGAAGTGCGCATAAGCAGGGTATATTAAAAATCTGGCTAGTAGAGTTTCTGTGCAACAACTGTTGATAGTGGGGATAATAAGCTTTTGCACTCCTTGGGAGCATTTTGCCTAAGCTTGCTTTTTGGACAACAAACCTGTTTGGTACATGAGGCTACCTTTGAAGTGGAGCCAGTTAGCCTGAGTGTACATGTTGCAGGTATGGGACAGGCAGGCTGAGCGGTAGGAGCCGGCATGCTTTGTTGAGTACAACTATGATGCGCGAAGAGTTGTTTCAGTAGCTGATTGATAGATTGGTAAGCCATAATCAATAAAGCGAGACAAGAGCTTTGAATGGGAAGGTTAAGAGCCTCTGGGTCAAACATTGCTTATGCCTAAAAAGTAGCCCAATGTGGGAATTAACGGCCTTAGCAATGTCGCAGTGTGATAGGCATAGGTCATTGTACTGTCAGTAGTAATCCCTAGATATTTAAAGAGCTGAACTAGCTCCAGGGAGCCCTCTTTGTTGGTGATAGAAAGAGGGTAAGTTCTATGCCTATTTTGGGAGGTGGATAACAGCATAGTTTTAGTCTTGTAATTCATAACTAACTTGTGCTTATGGAACCATCTTTCTGCGATTACTGAAATTACGCTGCTAGCCTAGATTCAAGAACCTTAGGGTCTGGATCACTGGTAAACAGGACAGCATCATCAGCATATAAAAGGATGTGACCCTGACAGGAGTAAGGAAGGTTGTTGAGGAAAATGCTAAATAAAAGAGGGCCCAGGATGGACCCTTGAGGAACTCAGATAAGATAGGTCTGCTATCCAGAGAGGCGTTACCAGTCTTCACCTGCTGTGTATAGTTGTGCAGGTAACTTTAAATCCAGACTCATGCTACGAGCTAGGCCAGTGGTGATAAGCTGTTCGACCAGGAGGGCATGATTCACTTGTGTAGAAAACTTTGGTTAAATCAATGAAAGCAGCACCAACGGGTATTGTATAGTGTTCTGTTACCAGAAGAGCGACAAGCCTTTACCAGGACCATTTAAAGGGCATTCCTCTAGGGTGTTTCCACTTCATTTGCATCCTTAAGGATTGTCTCAGCAGCAGATCTTCATGCAGCTGCTACTTGGAGTTCAGTCCAGTCCTTTATAAAGCACTACAGTCTGGACATTGCTTCATGAAGCAGAGCAGGCTTTGCCTAACCATCTTCCAGGAGTACTGTTAGAAGTACCAGTGGTTTTCTATTTTGCATAACCACCACCTTTCTGCGTGTATGTTATCCTTGTACTGCTTGGGACTTGATCCTATACTGTTACCTGCTGCAAGTGCTCTATCTCGAAGTGAGATAGTACAGTTACGTGAGAACTTACCATAACATTAGTTCTTGAGAAGAGCTCTTGCAGCAGGTTGCTTTCCTCCTTCCTTCCTACCCCAGGGTTATACTAACATACTTAAATGCCAGCAGAATAGGCCTAACGGTTTCTCAAGTCTGCTCGATTTTCAGCACCTGCATTGAGGGCCGATTTTGGTGTGTTCCCCTACCCCCCACTGGGTTATACTGTCCCCAGTCCCAGATGTTCCACCTGTATTGGGCCTGGTCAGATGTACCCTCCCCTGTACCTGTCCATCTCCTCTTAAGCCCATCCACAGTCTCCACTCTACCAGCTCCCTGGGCAGTGTATTCCATGGCTCCACCACCCTTTCAGTGAAATAACATCTCCTCCTCTCCCTCTGAGCTTGCCCTCTTTCAGCTTACACCCATGACCTCTTGTTGCCCCACCGTCCTTCCTTTGGAGCACCCTGACTGGGCCTCCTATATCAATCCTTTTCATGTACTTAAAGACCTCTATCATGTCCCTCCTCTCCTCCAGGGTGTACATGTCGAGCTCTTGAGCCTCTCCTCATAGGTCCTGTCCCCAGGCCCCAGATCATTTGGTTACCCTCCTCTATCTATCTATCTATTTATTTGTTTTGTTGTTGACGGGTAAGTGCACTAGACAAATCCTGCCTATTTTCAGGCACAACCGGTGGAGGGATACAGATGAATGCCAACTGACCTTGAACCAGATTAAGCTGTTGGTGGTATTTTTAGTGAATGAGGAAATTTGGCCAGGACACGGGGAAATTCCCTACTCCTGTGTAGGTGGAGCCTTTGCGCTGGCTGTGAGATGGCCAGTTGCATGATCCCTGGAAGAGATGGATGCTACTAGCTCAGGGAGTGGGCCTCCTCCTCTGTGCTACCTTCCTAGAGGCCTTAGAAGAACGTCTGGATGTTGCTGCTACTAGCAGCATGACTGTATTGGAAAGCAGTTCCGTTTTGCCTACTATGCCTATTGAGGAACTTTCTGTTGTACCTGTTCAGGTTGGAGTTCCTTCTCTGTTTCCAGCCTCCAGGAGAAGCGACTGGCGTTGGTCCTGCAATTGCAACTTCTTGATACAACAATAAGCGTCTTCTGCATGAGCAGCGCCTCGTGCGCTATTCTTAGCCCTCTTTCCTGCAGCGCCGACTCTGGAAAGCCCCAGTCGGCGATCCTACAGGTGGTTTCGCCTCAGTCTCTTCGCGTTGGAGAAACCGGCGATGCCTAGTGCTGACAGCCTCCAGCCTGTTCCTGCAGCCGACTTGCTGCAACAAATCCATGGACCTCCTGCTACTGCCTCGACTAGCGCAGTCTCCACACGAGTAAGTGATTCCTGTACACCTGCTGCATCTGTTTCTGCCTCCAAACAACCATCAGTATTTTTTTCTCTGCCAATCGAGATCCTGGCTGGTCTAAAATGGGAGTTCCTTTTTCCACAAAACCAAGCCCAGCCAGGATACCCACACGGACTGGTCACTGGACAAAACGCTGCAAAATGCAGGGTGGGAGAAGGAGTTGAAGGGTTTGGACCCCTGATTCCCAAGATCCCATATATTTAAAGATGCTTCAAAATCTACTGTTAAGGACTGTATGAGCTCCAACGAACCTCGAGGTGTGTCTTGTCCTCAAACTACTGCTGGCTCGTCCAGTTTTTGTGATAAACCCACTGTTTCTAAAGTTGCTCCTGCTCTGGAAGGGACTAAAACTGTTTTTCAGGACCTACTTTGCAAGCTACTGCTAATTTATCTCATGATGCTACTTTTAAACTTGCTGATTTGTTTTCTTCCAAAGGTGAACCTGCACCAAGAAGAAATGCAGTTAGATTACTTTATAAGGGTGGTTTAGGACTTCCCCTGACCGTTTACATATTGCCAAAACCCTTCTTAAAGGGTCAATGAAGTTTTTTCATCAGATATTTTTGCGTTGATTAATATTGGTAATTCTAATTTTGATATTAGTTTCAAGCATATGTCTGGGCTTGATAGGTTTTGGGCCCAATATGACAAACTTCAATCTACACCTGTCTGGTCCCCTTTTCAAGCAGTTCCTTACTAAGCCAGCTATACGTAATATTACTGTTGTGTTTAAAAATGAAGGGGTCCATATTGAAGACATTTTATTTTGGTTGAACAAGCGGTGTGAGGTTTTAAATAGGCCTGTCCTAACCTTGACTCTGAACAAATTTGGGATGGTAGTTGGTGGTGAGGGTTAAGCTCTTTCCTACTAATACTGGCCCAAAACATTTGCCTAATTTTTTTTTTTTTTGGAAGGACAAGGGTTTCATTTTTACGCTGGGCAGCCAAAGTCCTGTTTAAGTGTGGTGACGCACTCATTTGAGCTCTCGTGTGACACTCTTAAATGCAGTCACTGTTTTGAATATGGTCACACTTCTGCTAAATGTTCCAATTCTTTTAAATGTAACTTGTGTGGGAACTGGCCATGCTTATGCCGATGCCCTTGGGCCTCTCATAATAGGGACAATTGCCCTTCCCATGACAGCCTTATTACAGTTGCTCAGCAATTACATGCCCATAACTTAGCCTCTTCTACCTTAGACATTGTCTCCCCTTTACCGTAGTTACTTCTGATGATCCTCCTGCAGTCCCTGCTTTAGATTCCCAAACTCCTTTACACGAGTATCTCTTACTGCTTCTACTGTCCCTCCCCTGTTACCACTCCCACAGTAATAGAGGATGCTATGCCTCCCCTCATATAAGTTTGGAAACAAGTTCCTAGTTTTACTACTGTCACTCACAAACGAACTAGGAAGGGCCTTGTTGCCAGTCGCAGTAAGGATACCACTTCTCGTGAACTGGCACACCCTCAACAAATTTGGCGTGTTTTAGCCACTGACATTTCCGATAGAGACTCTGGGGGAGAGGATACTGATACCTCTTCTCTCTTCCTTTCCTGAAGGGGCTGACAGGGCTGACACTGATCCAGTAGCCAAGCGTACTAGGCAGCGGCGGAGAGGTAAATCTCCATCCACTTTTTAACTATGTCTTCCCTGAATATATGTTCTTTGAATGTAAATAGTATTAAGGGGAAAAGAAAGCTGGGTGGGATTTTCTTGACCCTTTCAGACCTAAACTGTGATATTTTTGCTTAGTTGATACCAGATTAAAACCCATGGGGAACTATTCCAGGCCTCGAAGGCATGGACTGCGGACCCTCTTTTTGGTCTATCGGACGGACACTTGTGTGGAATTGGGATATTATTTTCCAGTTCTGAATTTGGGTATCCAGACTAGTAGATATTTCCCTGGCAGAGCCTTGTTGTTAGACTTTTCCTACAAATCTGAGAGGTTTCGGTTGATAGGGACTTATGCCCCCAAACTAAAGCTCAGCGGGTTTCCTTTTCATCTGATTAAGCCCTACCTTTTCACATCTAGACTACTTTTATGGGTTGGTGACTTCAATTGTGGCTTACATCAATCAGATCGAGGCCTTCAGACTTCAAGCTTTTGTGACTCTATGGCTTTAAATACTATAGTTTCCACGGCTAGGCTTGTGGATGCATATAGGCATTTCCACAAGTCTGGAGGGTTTACATTTTTCAAGGGTCTTTACACACTAGGATAGATTTCATCTTTCTATCTAAAGTTTTGATTTTACTTTCTTGTAAAACTGTGGGAATTGAATTTTCAGACCATGTTGCTTTATGCCCTCTTTTACTTGGGCTTCGGCCCCAAGGTGTAGGAAAGCTGGTTGGCGCCCAGTGACTCTTTACTGAATGATTCCTTTTTCTCAAACTTTGGCGTAGGGAGTTTCTAGCTCGTTTGTCTGTGGCAGAATTTTATGATACTGGGATGGACTGGTGGAGGCTTCTAAACAGAGCTGGAAACAGCTTTTTCAAAAAAGCGGCTGACAAACAAAATACTAGATATTTGACTTATTTAACTTTAAGGCATCAACTACAGCATTTAATTTCTTTGGCTAGCTCCACTGATCATGATTTTAGCTCACAAATTGGTGAGATCAGTACTCAAATGAGGTCGTTCCAGTATAATCGAGCTGACTCTTTAGGCCAGGAAGCTCGCTTTGGCACTCGAGTCACTAAAGGTTGTCTGGATTCTTTTAGAGCCTGCAAAGATAGGATTGACACTAAATTAGTTTCCTCTTTCTATCCCAGTCGGGAATTTATTACGACACCTGAAGGACTGCTTCAACATGTAGAGAATCATGTCTTTAATATGTTTGGTACCAAAGCTGACCTGGCTAATGGCGAACCCTTTCTTAAATCATTGACATTACCCCAGCTTTCAGATTCGATCAAGCCAAGTTGTCTTCTGATCTTAGTGAACAGGAAGTATTATCCGCTATTAATAGTTTGAATCCATTATTCGCCCGGGTCAGACGGACTGACCTCACATTTTTACAAAACCTTTCCACCGATCTTGTCCCTGTGTTAACGATAGTTTATAATGAAATGTTACGCTGTGATACTTTGACCGCCTCGATGAAAGAAGCCTTACTGATTCTACTTTTCAAAAAGAAAGGGGATCCTACCGATATTAATAACTGGAGACCCATTAGTCTGTTAAACGTTGATTATAAGATTCTTGCCAAAGTTTTACTGTCTAGAATGCTTACTTTAGCATCCCATATGATAAGTTCTACACAAACCTGTGGTATCCCAGGACGATATCCTTATGACAATCTCATTTTATTGCGAAATTTTCGCTTTAGGAGATAAAAAGCTGTCTCTGGGTGGATTTTAAGCTTGGACCAGGAAAAAGCTTTTGATAAAGTTTCTCATGACTTCTTATTCCAGGTGCTGACAGCTTTTGGGGTTTCCAGTACGTTTCCTTTCCTGGATCCGCCTGTTATACAAAGATGTTGTGATACGGCCTAATGTCAATGGTTGGATAGGTCGTCCTATTTCTCTAGCCTGTGGTGTCCGACAGGGATGTCCATTGCCCCTGTTGTATAGTTTTTATATAGATACTTTTCTGAGGACTATTTTTCTTTGTCCACAGATTGTTGGATTGCTTTGTACCTTCCTCTCCACCAATTAAAACATTAGCCTATGCTGATGATTTAATTTGGCTGTTGATTCTTCGACACAGCAGGAGGCTATTGTTCAGGTCCTCCAAACTTTCTCTTCAGTTTCTGGTTCAAAAATAAACCTAAATAAAGTATATGTGTGCCATTAGGGCATGACTCTCTTCCAGCACAGGCCTTTTTGCGGAGTTTCTGTTTCATTAGAAGCTTTCCCATATTTAGGTGTTTTTTTGGTGAGATAACGCAAGTGTACAATTGAACCTTGCTTTATAGAAAGCTGATAATTTGATTAATAGTTGGAAACG
The DNA here is from genome assembly GCA_016271365.2 of Neoceratodus forsteri. Taxonomy (NCBI): domain Eukaryota; kingdom Metazoa; phylum Chordata; order Ceratodontiformes; family Ceratodontidae; genus Neoceratodus; species Neoceratodus forsteri. Next base: position 603,267,613 of record JADMNL010000023.1, read on the forward strand.
CTATTTGATTGGTAAAAAGAAAAGAATTGTGTTATTAAAACTTTGGTTACCCCAATTTTTTATATCTTAGCTATGTGTTTCCGCCACCTATTTCTTTGTTTACTAAATTAAATGGTATTTTTTAAGGGTTTTGGGGATCTAGATTGAATCCCATTAAAGAGAGGTTTACATACCCAATAAAGAAGGTGGCATCAATATGATCCACCCTGTTGTTTTTCTATAGCCTTTTTTCAATTACAATTTTGGGAAGGCTTTGAAACCTGGGGATGTCTTTTGAAACCCTATTTTTGGCGTGGTTCTCCTTTTGTTTAGACAATTGGAGCGCTCATTATAAGGGTGTTATTACTAAATCCCAGTAGTCCCTGCTTATGGAAAGAGAGTTTCAAGATGGCATTAACCTGGAGCCTTCTTCCTCAGGATTTCTGTATCTTATCTAGATTAATGATATATAATAGACTTTGGAGGATGGAGGCCCAGGAAGAGTTGTTTTTCCATTCTGCCCTCCTAAACGTCTCCTTGGGTACTCCATCAACTCCAAAATCTCGATTACCACCCTATATATGGGACATGGTTTGGTTAGGTAACTATGACAGACTAGGGGTTAATAATAATCATAAGCACAAGCTTTGAATTTGAGGTATTGCCCTAGAACTTCTTGTCTCCAGGTTCTTGAAACCCAACAACATTTGTTTTATGAATGTCCGTTTTCTTTAGAAGTTTGGTCTACATTAGCTGTTGATTGGTCAGAACCTCTGCTCTCTACGATTTCTTATGGACATATCATGTTTTGCACTAATGATCTGCTCAACGACAGATATCACGAAGATACCTTGTATATAATTTTTGCTATTGTTCGATATCAAATATGGCAAGCAAGATGTTTATTAGTTTTACACCAAAAACTATTTTAAAAGTGAAGTCCTTTGTAATATTCGCACAGCTTTATGTTCTGTTAAAAAAATGATTTTTAGTTCACCCTGGTTTTCAAGCTGCACTGTTGTGGAAAAATTGTGATGCTTTATTTTCTGTTACATGACTTTGACTTGTTTTTCTAATTGTTGACTTGTGTTTTGTTTTCTTCTGTAATGGCGTCCAATTTATCAATAAAATTCCCTACTCTTTTCGATAAGTGCAATGGAATCTTTAACATCCACCTGAACTACCACCAATCCAGGCAGATGGATCTACGTTATGTAACTGTATTTTGCTCTCTTGGGAATGTGAGAACCTACTTGGTTCCCCATCCTTTATGTTAGCCAGGTCTCTGGCAGGTGAACTGAGTGGTGCCAGGAGCCACCCCTTTATACCACAGGTGACTTTGGGGCAGGACCGATCGCAGGGGCGGTCCCCCTGTCCCCCCGCCAAGACTGCTAGCTAGACATTTTCCGTTGGTCCTAGTGCCTGGCGGCATAGTCCTAATGGTGTTACCTGCTGTAGGAGCTGTTCTTGAAGATCTACTGTTACAGTAAATTCTTAGGTAATTGTACTTTACCTTGCTCACTATCCATAATCTTCATGACTAGCTCCTCATCTCTCAACCTCTACTGATGAGTAATTTAAAATATTACTAATATAAACTGATAGGCCACTTACAGTACTGGTCTACCAAAAAGTTTTCTCCCCATTGGTAATGTTTTACCACCTCTCTGTAGCCCAGAGATATACCCTGTTGATCAGGGGTATACCGTGTTCAGGCTATTTGCTGTCATACAGATGAGAGGATTTTTCCCCAGATTCCCCAAATTACTCCTGTCATGGCGCCGAGCCGTGCCCTCCAGCCTCTGTGATGCAGTGTATCCCTGTGGAAGGAGCAAGTTCCTTGGCCTGCCATGGGAGTTGCTAGATCTGGAACCCATTGCAAGGCCTCCGCATTTGCTTGCAGTATGGTCTGCTTCCAGAATGGTGATCAGAGTTTGCAACTGAGCTCTGGTCATTTGCATGACACACTGCCACTAGACTGCCAGGCTGGCTCAAAATAAGATTTGTTTAATATGTGAGGGAACAAAACCAAACATTACAAAGCCATGGTTTCAGCACTCTGTGTAAGATAAAAACTGTGGGGCCGATTCTAGAAGCACCCCTCGCATGTTGCAAGTTGCGACATGTGAGGGGTGCAGTTGCGTCAGGACCCTGCACCCGATTTCTCATGTCCTGTGACTTGTGACAACCCAACAGGTCGCCAAACAAAGATGTACCTGAAGGGTTTGTCGTAAGCCTGCAGCCCTGGATGTGAATGGCGCAAGTGTCCCCCCTCGATGTTCCATCCCCAAGTTCTCTCAGAAAAGCCCCAGACGGCTTACCCATGCTCCCAGATGGGCTGTCATTCATTGTGCATGTATGTACAGTAGTATGCGCTCATTCAGTGTTCCGTCAGTGGCTGGCCGCAGTGGTGAGAGGTGGGCTGTGCCAGTCACCAGCTTGAAAAGGTCGGGGAATGGGGGTGGTGGGGCACTGCCAGATGGAAGTGCCACTAGACTACCAGGGAAGAGGAATGTGTGTCAGTAATATTGTATCTGGGATCGAGGTTTGGGTTGGGGGCCCACTTTCGTAAATTGCAGGGTCGGGGTATGAGCTAGTCTCTACGGGGCTTTATTGAAACTTTGGGGATCTAGGGGCATGGGCAAACCCGGCGTGGCTTTTCAGGAATATTGGGTGATTGGGGTGGGGAGGGGGCTACATGTACTAGGGAAGACCTAGCAGCAACATGCCACAACCCCGGTGGCCATCAAGTACACTACACCAGCTAATAGCTGGTGTAACTGTACTAGGATATCCTCTGGGGTTGTTCATGAATAGCAAAATTGGGGACTTGTAGGCTGCCCTTCCAGAATAGGGCACAACTGCTGCTGTAAACCCTGAGCACCATGGCACAGGGGCTTATGGTGTAACTGGTGGCATAGGTCCACTTTGGTGCAAGCAGCCTGCGACATGTCACAGGCTGCTTTGCAGAATCCAAATGTCGCAACTCCTGGCATAAACTGCTACTTGCACCAATTTTTTTTTTTTCATTCAAGTCAGTTTACACCAGCGAACCCTTGAGAATCTGGCCCTGTGTTCTTTTGAGAAAATAGGATGTCATGTTTTGTTACAGATATGTCCCAGTCTGCATCTGGAAAGCAGGAGGAAATACCATCAGTATTTTATAAAAGAATAAATACTTCTATCACCAGATTTTCATAATCAACATTTATTTAAATTTCCTGACATTAGAAAGGCCTTTACAACAATTTGTGAGTTTACAGTTTAACAGTTTTCTAGTATCCCAAAGCAGTTACTCAGTACAGCGGTGTTCCTTTTAATCTGATGTAAAATTGAAGGGCTTTATTGTTGGATATTTTATACAGCTTCAGTCTGTTAAGACTACCTCTTGCACAGCTCTATCTGCAGCCTCGTTAATTGTATTTAGTTTTTATTTATTTATTTATTTACGAGATTTACCAGGAAGGCATGCTGAGCAACATGCTCCGATTCCAGATGCGACCAGGTAGGTGCACTAGACAGATCAGATGCCTGTGCTCAGCTGTGACCTGGAAGAACACAACATGGGTGGTCAAAGTAGGGAACAGTTATGACAGTTGTTCAGTACAAGCAGAGTTCAATACAGTGTTGACAACAATAACATGAGCGGATGTGACGGCGGTTGGGAGAATATGAGAACCAAGGCATGTGGTCTTTCAAGACATTACATATATAGCCGGCCTGGTGGCGCTGAGGTTGAGGTGCTGGGCGCCACACCGCACCACACGGTGACCGGGTTCGGGGAATGAGCCCGGGCCACTAGATTTGGCAGGGAGAGAGAGGATTGAGCGTCCAGAGGACTGCTGTCCTCTTGGGGGATCTAGGTTAGCCACAACGCAGCAGCCCCAGGTGGAGACTGGAAGCACTGCTCGCTCAGGACATAGTAGTGGGACGAGAACGCAGCAGACATCCCTGGCATTGCAGCCCAGGCTCTGCAGGGAGGGAGGGGAAAGGGCATAACCTCAAACAGAACCCCCCGCCACGCCTGCGTGGAGATGGAGGTTCCAGGACACAGCCCACATCCCACTGTCAGCCCTGTGCTGGAGGACTCCACAGCCGACCCGCCACCTGTGGTAAGACCTCTCTAATTTCAGAAAGGCCGCCATGGGAGGATGGCTCTGCCTCTGAGGGTGATCCGGGGAGCTAGGTCTGCCTGGGTGGTCGAGGAGTCCCTCCGTTCAGTGCAGGGTTCAGACCGGGAGTAGAGGCTGTCGTCAGTGAACATTCAGAAGGATGCCGGGTGTGGTGGTGTAAAACAAAAAAAAGACATTGCATGTAGAATAAAGTATGGGGTGGTGTGTGTAGAGAAGTTTACACACACCCCGAGTAATAGATGCTACATAAACCCGAGAGAACTTGAGGTTTGACTAGCGCATCTGACACCGAGGGGAGATGTTTAAACTTAGAGATTAAACACCACCCCATATTTTAGTTTATATAATTGCTGGGTTTCTTTTTTTTGCCACAGCAATTATATAAAATAAAAACTATTGTCTGCGTCCGCGATCCAATTTCAGCGCATGTGCGTGAATGACTGCCTGACCGTGTTTTTATGTATTTTTTTCCTTTGCAGGCATGTTTGTTTTTTTTAACATGTACAGTAAAAAACACTTGCAGCTGAGTCTGAGTTGTGGTTCTGTAGCAGTACTTGGCGGAAGGAAAGCAGACAGTGGTAGGGAAGCGTAACAGTGGTCGGAAACCAAGAACTTTGGCTTGCGCATGCGCAGACTGAGGGGAAACCGTGTACGTGTTTGCCATAGTAAACACTCCTTTCTTATGGAAAAAGGGAAGCCAGTTATTATATTTCTATAAACAATAACGACATACAGAACACAGTTCTAGGGTATATATCTACAGTTAGCTAATAGAAAGGTTATGCATGCTAACAGTTAGTATGCCCATATTTTCCAGCTTTTACTGTTATCTAATATTACTGTGGCCAGTTTTTGATCTCCATAACTGAAATTATCTTGGTCAGTTTCAGTGAAATCATGTATTCTTCAAACATATTCTTTCCTTTTCTGCCTAAATGTATGCCCCAAAAGTTTTTTAAGCGTAGCATCCCCACCCCTTTCAGTCAGTGCACCAACTGGCCTGTGCTGCAGTCCTGAGTGGGGACAGGCATGGCCCAGGGCATTCCCTTGTCTGGGGTTTAGGTGTTATGCACCCCAGGAGCCCTTAGCAACTGTGGGTTTGCTGTTCCTCTTGCAGGAGATGCTTAAGCGCGGACACCTTTATTGGTTGAACAAAGCCACCGGCACCAGGGATTCAAGTGCCTGAATCTCCTTACTGGGGCGTTTGTCAGCTTCATTGCTACAGTACCCAGCTCACTGGCCCTATGAGCACAATCACTTGTCTGTTTTCATTTATTAAAAGTAAAGGGACATTGTCAGCCTTTTACTTATTTTACTGCAACTATTCCTGAACATACCTGCCCTGTCTGCAGCAGTCCTGAAGCGATGCAGTATCCACAGGAGTAATTAATCCCCAAAGAAAGAGTTGGGTTGAGTATTTTTACAATAAAGCTAAACCCTCTTGGTCCACTACTGTTTACCATGCCTGATGCAAAAGCACGGTCACATTTCTAAATGCTGCTGAGGCTGGAAGGATTGTGCAGTCAACATTATATCGAGTTCAGCTAAACACAGTTTTTAGTAGTATGAGGAAGGCGGACTCCGTAAAAGTGTCTGTTTAGAAATGAGCAGTGAAGAAATCACGACTCACTTTCAGACCATGATTTCCTAACTTTTAGCTTTTCGTTCTAAACTGACACTTCCCAAGTTCAGCTTTCTTTATACTATCAAAACTGTGTTTAACTGAACTCTGGTATAATGAATAGTGCACAAAATTTTGGTGCTTCAGCACCATTTAGAAATGTGTCTTCGCTTGGCGCAGTAAGTAAAGTGTTCCTTAAGACAGTGTTCCTTAAATCTACAAAACCTTGTAATGGGCAGCACTGCAGTAGCAAGTAGTATCCCATCCCATTTCCTGTAAGCTTAACCTTGACTGTCATTTCCTGACTCTCCCTGTCCCTGAATGTGGTGGGCATCATGGTTCCATATCATTTGGGCTGTAAATTCAGCGCACCTCAATTCAGTACCGTTGATTCAGCTTGGCATTAATTCAGCTTGTACTGAAAATAAACGAGCTGAATTAAGCTGTGCTGGAATGTTATGTAGAACAAGTACTTAACTGTAACATGAATGAGTGGAGTATTTATTAAAATTATTTTATACAACTTAAAATTTTTAATTATCTTTTAGACTGATCGAACAAATAAACTTAACTGGGCCCTAAAAGTAAAACTACCTTAAAAACTAAAACAAATGAATTAAATGTTGTTTCCCTGATTATCACACTTTCCTTGCATAATAAACAAATTAGAAACAGTAAGTATTGTTTATAGTTTTCACTACAACTGTTTCTTTGCTGACTGTGAAAATCCCCCTTCTGTCTTTACCTGTTTATCGGGGAATCTCTTCTTCTTGCCCTGACAGAGAGCTAACGGAGTCTCTGGCTGTAACATAGAAACATAGAATTTTGACGGCAGATAAGGACCGCTTGGCCCACCCAGTCTGCCCATTTCCTACCTAATGGATAAGCTGCAGATCCTAGTTAACCAGCAGCCTACTTCTTCCTACCCCACCCCTAGAATGGCCTTATGACTGTCCCATGCATGCTTGAATTCCACCACTGTTTTGACTCCACAATCTCCTCGAAGGCCGTTCCATGCATCCACACACTCTCTGTGAAAAAATACTTCCTTAAATTACCTCTGAGCGCCCCCCATCTTCAAATTGTGCCCCCTTGTTCTTGCACACCTCTTTTTTTGAAAGATGCTACCTCTTGGACTTTGTTGATTCCCTTGAGGTACTTGAAAGTTTCTATCATGTCCCCCTCTCCCTCCTTTCCTCGAGGCTATACATATTAGTCTGTCTCCATATGTCTTCCGTGCAGACCCTGCACCATTTTAGTTGCCTCCTCTGGACAGCTTCCATCCTGTCTATGTCTTTACGGAGATTGGGTCTCTAGAACTGCACGCAGTACTCCAGATGGGGTCTGACCAGCTGTCTGTACAGAGGGATAATAACTTCCTGTTTTCTACTGGTGATTCAGCTCAAAATGGCATTTGCCATGCTTGAAGATATTGACCACCTGCCTACAGTCTCCTCGATTTAGACTTTGTTGTCTGTGTGTACAGTGTGTTGGGAGAGAAACATTCTGTCAGTGGAACTGAGCAGAATTTTGAATCCACGTATTCCGTGGTAAACATTCCATGATAAACATTCCATATCTTGAAAGTGGAGAACAGAGAGAAAAAAAACAGGAAGAAGAAAGTAGGCAATAATACAGTGACATCACTTGCAGTGGGCGGAAGGACTATTTTTATCACAAATGCAACAAGTAAATCTATTTTTCTCTATATAACATGCTTTTCCCAATAGTCAAAAGTGTCAAAAAAAAAAAAAAAGAGCCAATTTTATTAGCGCAATAAGGCACTCGGTGTGTGTAAACCATATTTTTACAGCACGACCAGCTAGAAGTCACTCAGCCTTCGCCCTTGCCTTACCACACTCAAGCATGTGTAAGCGCCATTTTGAACTGATACATGCCCGCCCACATAGACCTCATGTAATCGGGGACATCTTTCAGTGTTTCCTTTGATCCTCTTTATTATCTGTAGATAACAGATTGGTCAGCTAACTTTGATCTTGGCTTCCGTAATTTTGGTAGGGCACCGAGAGGTAAGGTACAAATATTTGTCTAAATCGAGGAGACTGTAGGCAGGTGGTCACTATCTTCAAGCATGGCAAAATGCCATTTTGAGCTGAAAACTAAAACAACCCTGCCAGATAGTACATGTATTCCTCACATAGACCTTGTTCAACATTTATACTAACCATTAATCTCAGAAAGCAACCTTTAAAACAGGAGCTAAAGGGCAGGGTAACACTAGAACCTGCACGGTACCTCGTGTCTATTAATTGTACAACCAGTATCTTTTTTTTCCCATGTTTACATTACTTTGATGTAGAAGCACCGCATTCCATATCATGTCCACTGAAATTTCATTGTTAATAGCATGAGAGGCCCCTCAAGCGGTATCTGCAGATCTGCTTGGAGATGACCCAGGAGGAGCCTGCTATCAAATTTGCTTTGTTTCGGATGACCTGCCCTCGCCAAGCTGTTGGGGACAATTGATGGTCTAAAGCCTCAGTCTATAGGTCGTGGAATGTGATGCCCATTTTCCTCAGTATCGGGCAGCTTCTCTCAAAGCGGGGATCTGAATCTGTGCAGATTTTCAACTTATCTGGATAGTTCAGCTAGATCCGATATTTTCTACCTTGCTTATGACATTGCATTTTTTCATTTAATAGATCTGAAAATCTTGGTCAAAATAAATACTTTGGCCGTCAAAACTTAAACTCAAATTTGGGAGTTGCAAGTGCAGCAAGACTTTTGAAAATTGTTGCTTTTTTCACAATTGAGTCTCAAACCTCAAATTTCCAGTAAAAGTTTCCTCAGTTTCAGGACATCTGCTACTGTACCAAATAGATACAGATACTTTGGCTACCTCAGAATTTGTTTGGGCTATTAAGATTTTTGACGGTGTCCAAAGTGTGGCACCTAAGGAAAAAAACTGCCCCTCCCACGTTGATTCTAGGAGCAGATGATGTCTGCCTTCCCTAACACAGGCTGGTGTAGCTGAGGTGCTGTTACGAGGGAGGTGGGTGAGGCTTAAAGAGGAAACTTGTGAATGGGTAAGCATGCATGGTTCTTTGGACCATATTTCTGATCGCCTGGGTGCAGGTGTGTCTATGAGACTCATCTGTGTCTGATGGTCCTCGCTGCATGCAGTGCTCACAGGAACATGATTTCCTAAACCGCTAAAATAAACATATGCCGTACTTCTGTACTCATTCACATACACAACACCAGTACTTCTCTGCCATTCCTATAATGCATGTCTCCACCTCCTGCCCTACAATGCCGATACCAGCAAGCAAACATTCAGCGTTGACAAATGCTTGTTTTTTTTTGTTTGTTTTTTTTGTACGGGTTTTTATCCCTGGCCTTGCATTTGCCTGTTCAGGCAATTTACATTGTGATGTTGATGACAGGGGATTTTACATCCTGCTTTCCTCCTTCTGACACCCTCATCCCTTGGCATGGGCCATGCCCTGTTAGCCTCGGCAAAACACAGTGCCTCCTGCAGAAGCAGCAAATGCTGTGTCCCTCCTGAAGGGAGTAGCGGCACACCAGAACCAACGCTACCCCTCCACAACTAGGGCACCTGCCCTCCGACGGCTGACTGCAGCCTGGCCTGCCTCCCGGCGCAATGACCTGATTCCCTTCTGACCCTCATCTCCAAGCGTGGCAGCGCAGTGTACTTCTGCTGGGCCATGGGGGCGGCTCCCACTTCCTTCCTACTTGCCTGCTGTTTCTCACTGAAAGGAGTACGTTTAGCTACTTTAGCTCTCTGTTTATCCCATGTTCTCAGGTCCCATCATTTTAGTTGTTCTCTGTACACTTTGTACTTAAGTTCTGTTTAATCAGGTATGGTGACTAACTCTGAGCACAGTGTTCTAGATGCAGTTCAAGTTCAAGTTTGTTGCAGGAAAACTCCGTTGAGCAAGCTCATTCACAAGGAGGTCCTGGACAGACATACAGTCAGATACTTTAAGAGAATTACATATTACATAATGTACATAAAGAGCTCCCCAGGTACACAAAATTCACGCTGGGAGGTGACACTGATTATAAGACAATACATTTCATACATTGGATTTCACCAGAGAAAAATAATGTTCCTGGAGAAAGTAACAGTAATTACATAACTGTAACTAACATGCTAACAGAATTCCATCACGCAGTCTTGCATACATCTCTAAAACTGAAGTATATACCATTAATGCTCATGGTATGCTGTGTGTGTAGGGAAAAGGAAGGACACATGCATTTTCCTTTCACAGTCCATGAAAGGGCTTGGAGATTTTTATGTGCTTAGGCACATGGAATGATTTTAACATTTGTATTTCTAGAAACGCGAGAAGAAAAACAAATAGGATGTGTAAGCACTGACGCACGTTGGGAACCATTACAGGCTTATAGTATCTTATGATAAAGGGAAGTACTTTAAGAACACTGAAACCTCCACTTACACAAAGTAGTCTGACATGTTTTGTGGTTTCAACAGAGCCAAAACTGCAGATTTGCTTTGCAAAGGAATCCTAAACACAAATGTCAGTAACATAGAACCACAGTAGACTGGCAACAGAACAGTTAGCAAATGACAGCCACAGTATTTTATTTTTTTTTCATTACAATATTACAATGTTCTTTTTCTTCCTTTCAGGTTCAGGGCCTCCTGCAAAGCAAGTGGAGCATGGAGTCCCTATGGTAAGTTAACTTTCTTGCCCAACCCAGTACATCCCACTTGCAGAAGTTAATTGGTCTCTAATGACAGAGGCCGTGGACCCAGCTTTTCAAAGCATGCAGGGCTGCTCTTTCAGTTTAGCCCACATGAGCAGTCTATGATCAAATGTCTTGTCTTCTTTTCGTAGTCATTAGACAAGTAGGTAAAAACGAAGGACCATGCACACCAGTCTGTAAGGGTGCCTGAGTATATGCATAATGAAGCAGCACTTTGTGAAAACAAACATGCAGCATTTCGCCAGCAAACAGTAAAATATTTTATTTAGTAGTCATGACCCATAGTGACACACAGGACACCATATGTAGCACCCGTGTCTTGTGGGTCACTGCAGGTCATGGCTGCTAAACAAAATATTTCACTGTTTGCCAAAGAGTGCTGCTATATGTTTTTTTTCATTGATCAAGTGAGGAAATCCAACATGGCTACCAAGACAGCTTTTGAAAATATTGAACAACATTCTGATTGGTCGGAGACATTTATTTTGAAGGTTTTGATTTACCTAGAGAGTTGTCAGCCCTATGAAAGTCCGTCTCAAACAGTAGTGTTGCTTGATGAAGTCGGAGATGAGATGGCTCGAGTTAAATGCAGATGACGTAGCTGGAGTGAGCATTAATGTCGAGAACCTGTGTGAAATGAAAACTGCCAGTACAGATCTGTCAGCATAGGTACTGGTGTCAGTTTGCTAACATGTATCCTCCTTTCCATGGTATAAGTAACAGTAATGCACATCTAGGTGTGCATTAGTCTGTTAGTATATGCAAACCTTGAATGGTACTGAGGCAACAGTCAAAGCCAGGTTCCTTCTGCCACCTTGGAAGTGCATATATGACCTAATGGTACACATCCTGAAGTGTGTTACTGAGCTTATGAAATGGGTCCTCTAACTGCCTATAATAATATAATGGGTCCCCTCTTTCACTCTTTTGTCACTGGTCTCTCAACTGTCCCCCCACCCCCATTACCACCACTGTTTCCTTTATACAATGTCTTTATCTCTCTCTCTCTCTCTCTCTTTTACTGTTCTCTCTTTATTTTCAAATTCTGGCCTGGCTTCCTACCCTCTGTCTTATCTTCCTCCTTTTGTCCCCTCTGCTGCCACATACTTAGTCTGTAACTTTGACCCTAGATCCTTCAGTAGAGGGAATCTCTGGTTTTATAGAAAACATTTAAAACCGCTTATCATGTGAAAGGGACAGTTCTGTTCAGACAACACATTTCTTGCGCAACCAGTGTGGCTTTAGGGATTTACCACCTAATACCATTTTGGCCACCATGGATGTGAACACTCTCTTTACCCTAATATCCTACCTAAGAATGGCATTTTTGCATGTGTTTAAAACCTACAATAAAAGGACAGCATCATAATATCCACCCTAAATTAATTGCAAGACTTATCGAATTTATTCTTACCCACAACAACTTCGATTTTATTTGTTTTGTTTGTTTTTTTACTTACTGTTTATGCCTCCTTCTATCGCCATCGGCTGCCCTTCCATCGGGTGTCCCCAAGCACCACTGGCTGTGCGGGGAGGACCTGAAGGTGCCTACTCCTATCAAGTGTCCTGCCCGAGAAACGCATTGAAGCATCCCAGATAACCACACGGGTGGGGTGGAGAGGACTTAACCCTCCATATTTCAAGTGGAGCGGACACCGGAGCTGCTGCTAGTCTCCCCTCGGTCACTGGCGCAGAGGCCCATCTCCTGGTGCAGCCATGGGGTGTTTTACGTGCTTTTCTGGTCCCCGAGGACAGTGAGACAAAGACATGCCTTCGCTCCAGGCCCTCGGCCGACATCCGCCCCTCCTACATTACTTCATCCTCAGCTGCACCTCCACCTGTGATCACCCAGGTGGCAGTATAGCAGTGAGGACTGCAGCCCACCCTCCTGGCAGAGAGCAGCCCACAGTGCGCAATCCTTCTCTCCCCGACCAGCCTTCCAGAAATCCAGGGTTGCTACCGAACCCAGGTTGCAGCGGTAGCTTTCACTGTGCCAGCGGGTCACTGCCATAACTTCAGTTTTAATTTCAAACACCATGTTCAGAGTATGAAACAGCAATTGGCACCAGGATGGTTCCACGGCACGCCAATCTTTTCATGGCAAATTTGGAGGAGGATTTCCTGAACAATGTATGTATAAACCACTTGCTTACTTCCAATATATTTATGATTTTATTTATAATTTGGACAAAAGGTACCAAACACTAAAAGAATTTCATCGTGAACTTGACTCCTAGCCCTTCTATTAAACTTTCCCTGGAATATTCTGACATCAAAAGTTACTTTCCTGGACACCTTAGTTAGCATCAAAGATGAAACTCTTTAAACCTGTATTTACAGGAAACTGACAGACCGACAGATATTTACACAACACCACCTAAACATACTGAAAAATCAGTAATATATGGTGAAGCTTTGCTGTCACCAAATATGTTCAGTCGAAGGACAGTAATAAACACTTGTTACACTTAAACAACATTTATTGGGCAGGACACTCTAGAAAATTGACAGAGGCTGGCCCGGTAGTGCTGACGGTTGAGGTGCTGGAAGCGTTTGTTCCACACGACGGCAACCCGTGTTCGGGAGCAAGCGGGTTGCCGGATGGGGCAGGATTGAGCGCCCAAAGGACTGCTCGCCTCACCCAGGGTGGGGTTGCTGCTCCTCGCTGAACAACTGCTTCCAGATGGAGGCTTGAGGAGCAGTGCAGGGCGTGGGAGAGACAAGACAGGTGGGTGTTGTGGGCAGAAACGATGCATGCAGGCCAGCAACAATGGGGAGGGGAACATGGACAGTGGAGCTGGCCGGCTCCATGATGGCCTGGATGCATCCCCACCAGGCACCCCAGATTCTAGATTTGTGTTCCCGGGGTAGGGGGTCGATGCTTCTCACTCCAGCTCTGCCATGGTGGGGCAACCTGTGGGGAATTACCAAGGCAGGAAAAATGAAATAAATTTAAAAAAAAAAATTTGACAGAGCTGTGGAACGGTGCATGCTTGTGCCAATAGAACAAGTCCTACAATATCAAGAAAAGGCCACCACTAACCGGATACCCTTGGTCGTTGCATACAATCCTGATCTGGACTCCTTGCGTAAAATCTTCAGGGACCTCCAACCATTGTTCAGTGAGGATGACATCTTGAAATCTGTAGCCGTGTTTACACAGTCACATTTGCATTGGAGTAACCCGTGCGTCAGGTTGCTCCAGTTCAAAAGTAAAGTGTGAGACCGCTACCGATCGATAAGCTGCTCGCAGATTCTCTGGCAAGCTGGGGATGCAAGAGGGTGAGCAGCCTACAGTGGCTTAAATGGCAATGTGGACTGCCTTCACCACAGCAACCAGCAAATGTCTGGCTCCCCGCGATGCACAGCCCTCACCAGCACAGATTGCAGCTGTGCAGAGAGGGGCCATGTAGACAGACAAACCATGGGTGGCAAGTGGTCCGGACTACGCTGCTGTGGTTTTGTATTTGCAGTGCTACTGCTGTGCAAACACTGCTCATCTTCCAAGAACTTCCTTTATTGTCTTTCAAACAGCCACCTAATTTATCTAACCTGATTGTTAGGAGCAAACTTATACCTGACCAAAACAGAACAATAAGTGGCACTAAACCTTGCAATAGTCCTAAATGTAAGACATGAGCATATTTCCACCTCAGATTCTATCGGCATCCCCAGAATAAAGACTTCAGGATACAGGGAATTATACATGTACTATACATCTAGGAACACTGTTTATTACAGCCAATGCAAGAAATGTCCATATACAGGCTATGTGGAGAACCGGACACGCCTTCGAACCCGAATGAGCTCACAAAGACATTACATTAAAATGAAAAATAAAGCTGGCGGATGGCGCAGAGGTTGAGGCGCTGGACGCCGCTGAGTCGGGTTTGGGAGCGAGTTCGAGAATGAGCCCGGGTTGCTGGGGGTCAGCAGGGAGAGAGAGGATCGAGCATCTGGAGGACAGCTCTCCTCTCCCAGGAGGGACAAGGGTCTCTATTCCGGTGCGTGACTGTCCTCTGGCAGAAGCCGGAGATGCAGCAAGCGCCAGAGAAATGTAGCGAAGGACGGGGAGTGGCAGACATCGATGAGGCCTTGATGTCGGGTGCTGGCCACTCCCAGGGAAAAAGAGGAAAAAAACTTCCAGCTCCGGCAGAGGCCGGAGAACCAGAGCTGCCCACTATTTACGGCCGCCCTCCTGGCGTCTTTGTCGCCGCCAGAGAATTCCGGGTGTTGGAGCCCACCCGTCCCCACCTGGGGCAAACCGAGGCTACATGGGCGACGGAGGGTTGACCAGGTAGGAGTGAACCGTAGTGGATGACTCCTAGGTACTCCCAAGGAGACTGGAATTGAGGGGAGAGGAGGGAAAATAGAAAGTACAAAAAAAATAAATAAATAAAATGAAAATACTGTAAAACCAGTGGGACAACATTTTTTCAATCTGATCACTTAATTCGGTGTCGTCTGTCCTGCCTTCTTAATACATCTATTTGTGGTATGAATATGGGCCTTGGTTTTATGACCCCATTACACAGTCTGAACTCCAGCTGCTGTTTTCTTTTCAACTTACACACACACACACACACACACACACACTCTCTCCTCTCTGATGTCTATGTCCAGATGTGAAGGGTTTTATTAATTCTGGTCTGAGTTTTCAGGTGTTGTTATTCCTTAAAGAGCAGGTACCTACTGTCTGCACCAGCTCCTCTCAAACATATATAATAGTAGATCTGCTCTACTGTTGGCGGGCATGAAAATTGCTGTCACGCTTTCCTCTGGTTAAAAGTTACAGCACCCCATATTTGCACCCCATAAAACAAAGCCTTGTCTGACCACGCCTCCTTTTGTGATGTCAGAAAATGAAGGCTTCTTATGTATACTCCACAGATCTATATTGGTGACATTTGTCAATGACATTTAGTACTATTTAGAGTTGCCACCTGGAACAATCAAAGTGACCACTCCAGTAAACAGGGACTCTTACTCAGCGGCCGCTTTGATTTGTCTACATGGCACCTCTAAATAGTACTGAACACCATAGACATATCGCATACATACAGGTTAATGACATGCACCCTCAGTATTCATTTTCTGACATCACAAAAGGAGTGTCAGACAAGGCTTTGTTTTATGGGGGTGCAAATTTGAGGGTCTATAACTTTTAACCAGAAGGAAGCGCATAGAACTTTTAATGCCCCTCAACAGTAGCGAAGATCTACCATTATATATGTTTGAGGGGAGCTGGGTGCCAGACAGTAGGTACCTGCTTTTTAACTGCCATGCTTCCAGTGAAGGACTCTGTGTAGTCTGAAAGCTTAAACATTTTGTAAAAATTATTTGTTGGTCCAATAAAGGTATCAAACCACCCATTTGTTCACCTTCCATATACACAAAATCTTCAGCAAGCCAAGTTGCTGTCTCTTCCAATTCCCTAAACTGTGTTCTTCCCTTCCTTCTGCTGGCTGCTCTGCCTCCTCTCACTTTTCCTCGAATTCATTCTTTGTAACATCTGTACTCACTCCTGAAAAAGCCATTGACTGAACTGTGACCTGTCGCCCTCATCCAGTCTTCCTAGAGGCACAGCTTCTGTCTTCCTTCACATAAACTGTAGCAACAATATTATTCAATCCATCTGTACCTTTGGTCACTGCTAGTGTGTGCTTCCATGTTTTTGTTTTGCTCATGTGCTGACTCTATCTTGCTTTGTGTATTTGCTGTCTTATCATTACACATTGCTGTTTAACTTTTACTGTCCTCCATCCTCTCCCACCCGCCACCAGGATGCATCTGGAAATGAGCTTTGTGTAGCTGAGTATGTCTCTCCAGGTGAAACTTTTGAAATAAATAAGCATTGTAACTAGTAGTAGTAGGTTTGAAACAGTTCTTAAAACAAAGGATACCAAATTGAACCAAAACTAATATACAGTAATTAGAAATAAACATAAAACTTTAGCTACATTTTAAAACGTAATACTGTTTTTTTGTTTTTTTTTGTTTGTTTTTTCCTCCCCAATTGTTTAACCAGGAGAGCGCACTAAGCCAAAAGCTTGTTTACAGGTGTGACCTGAAGCTAGGGAAGTTGTGACTTCTCAGGGTCACACAGTATGCAAGTGGGGGCTGTGGGATTCAAACCCAGGTCTCAGATTTGCAGCTCAGAGCTTTAAAGCACTGCATAATACTGCCTCTAAATATGCTTCTGGCATACAGAGAGTGTCCTCAATATCCCACCAAGCTACTGAATCTCCGCCTCCACCACCCCCCACCCCAAAAAGAATAGTTAATGTATGTATAGACAGCCTAGTTTCTTTTAAAAATAGATCCGGTCTTCCACCCAGCGGCTAAAATCCCCTCCCCCATGCCATTCCTTGAAAATAAATAGTTAAACTTGTGTAGCCCCCCATAGAAAACTACTATTGGCATTTTCATTCTGCCTACTGGCCTTTAAAATACTTCCCCCTGCCCCCACCACCTTGCTGTTGAACACCTCAAACCATGTCCCCGTGCCTTAAAACAAATAAAAATGTAAATGTTCTCCACTGTAGTACAAGAATGCTGCTGCAAGTCACTGCTGACTGTGTGAAGACAGAAGGCTCGTTCTGATCCTCTGGCGTGGCCCATTGAAGTTTTGCACTACTGCCACTGAAAACTACAGCTCACAGCACCGCTCCAACATAATTGAGGCTGTGCTCGGAGTATAGGAGCAGACCTTTCATCTTCACAGACTTGGTGGTTGGCAGTAACTCCAGTCGGCAGACACCACCAAGAAACTTGAAAGGATCCATATTTACTTACTTCAGTTCTGGGGGTGTTTGTAGGTATTTCTTTTAAAACTCATTCTCTCCTGGTGACCATTTTGGGTCGGGTTCAGCAGTGGATGGTACCGATGCCATATGGGGGCTACAGGACTGAAGTTTATAAATGTGTCAAGTCTGCACAGTGGTGGAACTACCACCTGCAGCATTGGTGGCCTGGGTTTGGGAATGAGCCAGGGTCATCGGGGAGGGAGCATCACAGAGGATGCTGTATCCTCTGGGAGGCATGATCCGGCTCCACACAGTGCTTCCCTCTGTGCGATCACACGTGGAAGCACAGCAAAGATATGGTGGGAGGGCACTGCTGGGCTCAGGAATGGTACCCCAATATGTGCGCCCGGCATCGAGCCCATTGATGCAGACATCTCGGGGCAGGGAGATGCGAAAATGGCCCAGCAGCAGCTGGTGACGGTCCCCGCATATCTGGTCTCTGCAGCTTCTGCCAAACTGACTGATGTAACAAGAGTTTTGGGTTGCCCCTGCCTGAGGGTGTAGAGCCACAGCTACATAGTAGGTATACTTGTTGCAGTCATGGGTGACAGGGATTTGGTAGCTGTAGGTATCCCTTAAGGAATGTTTTAAGATGTGTACTTAAAAAAAAAAAAAAAAAAATTGGGCTTTTTCAAACCCATATATTCCTGATTAAATGCATCCTGGGTCTTTTGATTGTAAAATCAGAATTTTGCTTTCAGTTCCTTTGGGAGGAAGGGATCATAAATGGAACTGAGATACTATTGGTCGATCCCTTCCACTGCCCGGTCTGCCAACTCCACCCTCAGCTAAGATATTCATTTGTGATGTCTAACCAGGGAGAGAGCGGTGAGGCGTGCTCCTTTGAACTCAGTGGGACTGTTTATAACCCTTAAATGTATATTTTACTGTGCATTACATATCGTTGACTAACTAAAGGGCCCTTGATAGTCGAGCAGTGGTGGTGATGTATGTGTGTGCTGAATTAATATACATTTGGGGTTTAACTTCATTGATTCAATGAACCGGTTAGACTCACAAAACGCCTTGGCATGAGGACAGAGCCAGCACACTGGAAGCGGAAGGGATCGGCCGCCAGCATCTTTGGCTAGTTTATGATCCCTTCCTCCTGAAGGAACTGAAAGAATAATTCTGATTTTACAATTAAAGACTCTAGCTGTATAGGTAGGAATATGGGTTTCAAAAGCCCATATTTTAAATACAAATCTTAGAACATTCCTGTAAGGAAAGCTACATTAGAGGGTAGAAAGGGCATTAGCAGAAAGTGAGGAAAATCTATCCATCAACATAGCTGTTGGGTGCCAGATAAGCTGTGAAGAACAGAGGCACAGGTGGGTTTTACCATCTTGGGGTGGGGATATGTTTTAAAAGCAAGTATATCAGACTGAATACCGGAACTTGGTATTGGAGGAAGTACTGGAACTCTGTTAAAGTTTATTGACTCATCTCCCCCTACACACACACACACCTTTTCTCTTTCACTGCCGTTCCTACTAAACATAGAAACAGGGAATTTGACGGCGAATGGGACACATGGCCCACCAGTCTGCTCATTTCCCTACCTACTGGATAAGCTGCAGATCCTAGTTAACCAGCAGCCTACTTCTTCTTACCCCACCCCCAGAATTGCCTTATGACTGTCTCATGCATGCTTGAATTCCACCACTGATTTTGACTCACACCCTCCTCCGGAAGGCGTTCCATGCATCACAACCCTCTCTGTGAAAAATGCTTCCTTAAATTACCTCTGGCCTTGCATCTTAGGTGTGCCCTCTTGTTCTTGCATACCTCTTTTTGAAAGATGCTACCCTCTTGGACTTTGTTGATTCCCTTGAGGTGACTTGAAAGTTTCTATCATGTCCCCCCTCTCCCTCCTTTCCTCGAGGCTATACATAATAAGCTCCTTTAGTCTCTCTTCATATGTCTTCTTCCGGTGCAGACCCTGCACCATTTAGATGCCCTCCTCTGGACAGCTTCCATCCTGTCTATGTCTTTCTGGAGATTGGTCTCCAGAACTGCACACAGTACTCCAGATGGGGTCTCACCAGCTGTCTGTACAGAGGGATAATAACTTCCTATTTTCTACTGGTGATGCCTCTCCTCATGCATCCCAGTGATCCCCCCAGCCCTCCTTGCTGCCCTCTCACATTGCTTGCCCACCTTTAGGTCATCTGATATGACTACCCCCAGGTCCCTTTCCATTTTTGTTGTTGTTAGTATCTCACCCCATTGTGTACTCTTCCCTGGGTTTTGTTTCCCAGATGCATTACCTTGCACTTCTTAGCATTGAATCTAAGCTGCCATACATTTGACCATTCCTCTAACCTTGCCAGTCCCTTCTCATCCTTTCCACCCGTCCCTGTGCATCAACTCTGTTGCAGATCTTAGTGTCATCTGCAAAGAGACATACTTTTCCTTCAGTCCTTCTGCATGCTATAAAGACATTGAAGAGGACTGGTCCCATCTGAACCCTGCGGTACCCCGCTAGTAACCTCCTTTCTTGAGTGGACTCCATTTACTATTACTCTGTGTCCTATTCTCCAGCCAATTCTTTACCCAGGCTGTCATCTTGGGACCCACTCCAGGCTAGCTAACTTGTATATTAATCTTTTGTGTGGGACTGTGTCAAATACCTTGCTAAAGTCTAGATAGGTACTAATCCTCGGGTCTTGTCTCATTTGTGGTGGGTTTTTTTTTGGAAGGGGTTGCCTTCACTTAATCTTTTTCTCTCACTGAAGGTCCATTCTGGCCTGTCTGTCAGTCGGCAACCTCCCAGCCAGCCCTGTTTACCCTTTACCCTTCAATGCGGCATGGGGCCCAAGAGCCCCGACAACCATCTTCCAGAGGACAGTGAGGTTTTACCTCCTCGTTCTCTCACAGCCTCCCACCTCCCTGGGGCACCCTGTTACAGCTGGGAGCCTTCTCTGGGAGCAGCAGTCTCCCTGTGACTGGAAGGGATACTCACAGGGCCCAGCCACAAGGTCATTCTTGCTGCAGACATGAGGTGCCTCTGTCCTCGACTGAGGATGCACTGCCCCTCAGCAGCACTCCTTGACTGCCTACTGCCAGTGTCCCAGGCTTGTTCCTAAAACCTGGATCATTGGCATAGTAACACAACACACTACCGCTGGACAAGTGAGTTTACTATACGGGCATCTTTAAAAACTAAAAATAAATATATAGTGGTTTCAAAATTCAACTTGTAGGAGAATATTTGTTTTGCAGATGCATCTTTTTTTTTTTTCTACTTTTCTCTTTATCCCTCCTATCTGCTCTGGTACTTGCTCCTTCCGTCACTCATTTCCCCATTCCACCTTCCATAGGATCTGCCCTAGAGTGCCTCTTCTCCCTCCTGCATAGTGGGGTCTGTCCCTTCTTGGTGGTCTGGATGGAACCAGAGGCAGCTTTCATCCAGGGCTGCCGAGGGGTGTTTCCGTTTCTCCCCTTGATCCCCACCCTCTAAGGCGTCCGGAGCTGGGACGTATGTCCCAGTAGTGGCGTGCTGTTGATGCCGCTCTCTTGCCTCGTCCTGACGTCCCGGCTCCGGCGCGGATCCGCCTCCATCCCTTCCTGATGCGGTGCTACTCGGCTATGGAAGGGATGCAGAACGCAGATGCGTTCTTGGTCTCCCACCCTGAGGAGGAGAGCATCCATTGGGACACTCGATCCTCCTCTCCCTGCTGACCCCTAGTCACCCAAGTCCATTCGAACCGAATTACGCCGGTAAATGGCAGGTGTGGCGTCCAGCGCCTCAACCCTCAGTGCCACCGGGCGGCTCAGATACATCTTTTTATTGGCTTAAACATAATACACAAGACCAGTTACAGCATAATGTCTAGGAGTGAGTTTTACAGTACAAGTCTGTGATGATTAGTATGTAATGGTTGGGTAAGCATAACATACGAACATACAAAATAACCAGCAGAGGAAGGCCTTACAGCCAATCTAGTCTGCTCAGTTGTGAGACCCTGATCCAGAGATTACAGTGGGCTCCACCCTCTTCCCTTACCCCTCCCACCTCTCTTGAACCCCACTTACCGTTTTGAGTGATACCCTCTGCTGGGAGTTCCTTCCATCCTGACATCACTTTCTCTCTCTAATGGCTTTCTGCCTGCTTATAACAGTGCCCCTAGTGATCCTTGTTTTGACTGAGACAAAAAGGTCCCAATATCCATCTCACTTTATACCTTTCCAGGTACTTGAGATTATAATCCGGTCCCCTCCCTCCTCTCCGCTGGTGAGTACATGCCGAGATTCTCTCTGCCTGTTCTCATATGCCCTGCTGTGCTATCCCTGAACCGAACCATCTTTGTTGCTCTCCTCTGAACTGCCTCGAACTGGTTGATATCGTTTTTCAGGTAGGGGTTCCAGTATTGCATGCTGTACTCCAGGTGCAGTTGCACCAAAGATCTGTAAAACAGCAGTATAACCTCCTCCCTTTCTGCCCATGAACCTTCCAGCAATATCGATAATATACATATCTAAATCTGTCTGGACAGTAGGTCCCGGGGTTTGAAAGGTAGCTGCGAGCAAACTAAATATGGATCACTGGCCGTTTTCAGCCATCGTTGTTTGTTTCTATGTTTCAGTACATCCCAGAATTCTGTTTTCCTTGGTTGCTGCCTTTCTGCACTGTGTAGCTTAGTTAAGGTTACATGTATGGCTGTCACACTCAGTCCTCGGATTCGTTCTTTCCATGCAGGCCTCTCAGCCTGACATCGATGGTGGGCAAGGTGATGGAGGGCATTGTCAAGGAGGAGGCTAGGGGGATCTGGATAAGTCAGGAGTGCCTGGACGATGAGCAGCATGGATTCATCTCGGGGAAATCGTGTCAGACAAACCTTGTGGAGTTCTATGACTGGGTGGCAGAGTGCCTTGGACCTGGGTAGACCAGTGGGCGTCCTCTTTCTAGACTTCAGCAAGGCATTTGACTCTGTTCCTCACGTGGGCCTGTTGGATAAGCTGGGAGAAATGGGGGTGGGAACCAGATGATCAGATGGATGAGCAATTGGCTCAGGACCCGGACCCAGAGGGGTGTGTTGTGGGATAGTCTCATCCCCAAGGAGGGTCATTAGTGGGGTCCCACAGGGATCAGTCCTTGGGCCCCTCCCATTCAGCGCCTCGTCTCTGACATAAGGACAGGTATCAGGAGGAGATGAGTCTCTTTGCAGATGACTCAAATCTGGGAGGCGGTGGGGATGGGAGGAGGGAGGTGGCCCTACAGGGGGACCTGGAAGCTCAGGAAAGATGGTCTAGAAAGTGGAAGCTGAGGTTCAATGCAGGGAAATGCAAGGTACTCCACCTGGGGGCCAGAAACCGGGCCAAGTGTACACCCGGGGTTGCTTCAAGTCCCGATGGCTGAGAGGGACCGGGTGGGGGTGATGTCAAGATGAACAACTCTGAGACTTGTAGAGGGCAGCAGCCAAGGCTAACAGGATGCTGGGATGCATCGCTGAGGGATCACCTCCAGAAGGAGAAGTGATACTCCTCTGTATAACTGCTTGAGTGAGGCCGCACCTTGAGTACTGCGTGCAGTTTGAGCAACATTTAAGAGGGACATTAAACTCCTGGAGAGGGTCCAGAGGAGGCAACCAAAATTATTTGGGGCTTGGAGGACAGGACCTATGAGGGAGGCTCGAAGAGCTAAATATGTACACATTGGAAGAGAGAAGGGACCAGGGGGACATGATAGAGGTCTTCAGGTACATGAAGAGGGTAAATAGAGGAGGAACAGTCAGGGTGCTTGAAGGAAGGAGGAGGGGCCACTAGAGGGCATGGGTGGAAGCTGGAGGGAAGATTCAGGGGTGAAAGGAGGAGGTGCTACTTCACTGAGAGGGTGTTGGAGCCATGGAATGCACTGCCTAGGGGCTGGTGGAGGCAGAGGCGGTGGAGGGTTCAAGAGGGGTGGGACAGGTACAGGGGAAGGTTCTGGAAGCAAAATCCAATGCAGCGAGAATATCGGAACTGGGAAGGAGAAGCCAGAGAAGGCGAGGGCAGCAAAGTCAGCACCCAGGGTGGGGGCTGACCAAGCGAACAGACAAGAAAGACCGTTAGGCCTATTCTGCTGGCATTTAGTATGTGCATTATCTTGCATTTCTTCCTACTGAACCTGAGTTGCCATATGTTGGACCACCTTTCCAGCTTTTACTAGGTCTTCCTTTACTTCCTGTACCCTTCCTTGGTATCCACCTCCCATAGAACTTGGCGTCATTCACAAAGCGACAGATTTTGTGTAGAAAACATGCCTGGTCTCGGTATAGCACCAAGACATGTAAAGTGCACACCAGAGCGATCAGTAGCTCCTGCTATACAGGGCCCATATCGTGCTCACAGCTGCTTTGTGGCTCATGCCTTATTCTCCGGACAGCCACAGGGTTGTGGGTGCGCTGCTAGGGGTGCCATTATAGAAATGCCAGCAGGAGGGACTGCAGGATCAACCAGATAAAACCAATTATTAACACAATATAACTAAAAGAAAAAAAAATTAACAGTTTGAATACTGTTTGACCCTGAGCAAGTCACTTAACTTCCTTGTGCTCCCAGGTTGCACCTGCAAACAAGCTTTCAGCTTAGTGTGTCTCACCTGGTAAAACTATTGGTAAAAAAAAAACTATTGGATCTGGCCCTGCTTCACACTGAGGTGGATCCCAATTACAGTGGGCGTTTCCCTTTAAATACATGCAAAAGGAGCTCTGCTAGCATCCCATCTTAGTGTTTTTGGGTTTTCTCTAAGTCTATTGTAGCCCCCTAGCCTGGAACTCTCTTGGCCACTGCTCTCACCACTTGCTCTACCGCCGCTGTGTTCCCCCTGTCATCTTTAAGTACGTTACGGTTCCCAGGTGGGAGGACAACCCAGAGAGCGTGGGGGTGGTGTGTGGGAAACCAGCATTGGGCATGTGGCAGTTGGACTGGCAGGGCCGTCGCCTATCCAGGGCTGGAGGGTGTTTCTTTAATAAGCCAAGATCCCCCTCCCTTGTGTGGTCACATCTTGAGTCCAGTGCATGGCAACCCTGCCTACGTCCAGCCACGCTCTTACTTGCAGCCCGGTGACTCAGTGGTACCTCCGTCTCCACCATGGGTCACCAGAGCATCAAGCTTCCCAACCCTCCCACCGGAGAGAAAGCTGCCTGAGGTGCTCAATCTGTCTCCCTCCCTGCCGACCCCCAAGCTCACTCCTGAACTCGGGTCGTCAGGCTGGCTTCGAGGTGTGGTGTCCAGTGCCTCAACTGCCAGAGCCACTGGCTGGTTTCCCATCTTAGTTGACACTAAAATTCTAAGATTAAAGCCAAAGCTTAGTGAGTGAGTAAATATAGCCTAGAGGTTAGAGGAGCGAGGTGTGAGCAGAGCATAGTACATCCAGCAGACTAGACCAGGTTTGATTCTCACAACCTCCACTTGCATACTGTGCGACTTTGAGCAAGTCCTTAACCACCCAGTGCTCCCAGGTTGCCCCTGAAAACAAAAGCAGTTGTGCCTAGTGGGCCTTACCCGGTTACCAAAGACTAAAATAAAAAAATAAAATATATGTGAGTGCTGTATGAATACTAGTCTGTCTCCGGTGACTGTTCCTCTTCCTCGTGTTTGACTATGCTCACACAAATTAAAATACCAGAGTGTAACAATTTTATTTAATAAACAAGCTCTATGGCAGGTGTCCTGTGGGTGCATAACAAAATACTTAGCCATACAAATGGGTGCCTGCCACTGACTAAGCAGACCAAAAATTGATTTACCCAGTAAATTATCACCAGTTATTGTGATTTCATTAAGAAACTCGGTTGCAATGGCAGAAGCTTCTTGTGTTATAAAAGTAAAGTTTCTGAACACAGTGCTACTGCAAGTAGGCACATTAAACTTACCATAAGCTCATAAAGCGTATGTCACCGTCTAAGCGTCTCTACTGCTCTGAGTACAAAAATGGACTGCTTTTATAGTCTTTGCTGTGGGGCTAGAGATAAGTTTGATTACCGCAGTGTTCAGGCCATTATAACACTGACTTGTACCCAGTGACACACAATGCACAAGCTTTCAGAGACTTCTTTACCTCTTGAGAGCTCTCCCTCCATTCTTCCTGCAGCTGCCTTATCCTGACTGTCGGCACCTGCCATTGTCCATCTGACAGCAGTGAGTTATTTATTTATTTATTTATTAGCTTTTGGTAACGGGTAAGTCGCTAGGCAACAGACCTGCCTATTTTCAGACACGTACAGGACACTGGTTACAATATGCAGAAATGCACAGACATAATATAGGTGTACAGGAGCAAAACAAGATATACATTGGGTAGCACAGTAATAGTTACATAAGGGTACATTTAGGCATAAATCATAATAAGGATGTAAAATGAAACAATTAGGGTAACCATAAGACAGCTGAGGACAGTAAAGACATCAAGGTTCATAGCCACCTAGACAAGCGTATTGCATGGGGAGAACATTAGAGTAGTACTCAGAGGTCCAGACCGACAGCCTGCAGTGGGACAAAAGCAAATTAAGAGCATTTGCATTGGCCAGAGGCTAGGAGGTGGGTGAACAGCGAGTTTTGAATTCTCGATGGGAGGCTGAAGTTTTTCTATAGGGGAGTGAGTTCCAGATTTGGGAGCAAAATGGGCAAATGCCTGTTCACCCATTTTGTCATGCAAGGTCTAGTGGAGAGCATGGGGACAGAGGAAGACCTGAGAATGCGGGTGTGTGAGGCAGGAGGCAGGAGTCAGGAGGTTGGCAAGATAGACAGGGCAGGGAGGTCTAGACAGGAGTCGATAAAGCAGCCCAGGGAGTAGGCTCGAATATCCTTGGGTGACAGCCAATTTAAGCCAGCGTAAAGGAGACAATGATGGGTAAGGCATTGGGGCAGTATAAGCGAATCTACAGATGTTGTTGTAGACAGTGTCCCATTTGTGGAGTGTAGCAGAGTTTGCAGCAGAGAGGGGGGCAGAGCATATTGGAGCTGGGGTAAGAGAATACCTCTGCAACAGAAAGTCTAGCGGAAGGAGTGAGGGTGTTCCTTCCTTAATCTTTCCTTCTGCTCTGTAAAATCATGAGTGCCTGGAAGTTTGCTAGGGTCCTCCCTCTTGGGAAGCATGTTGACTCCTCAGTCATAGGCAGGGCCACTGGAAAGTGCGGAAAATTTTACCCAAAATGCGGGATTTTCTTACAGAAATTGCGGGGTTCACTATACATCCCCACTGCCCCTTAATAAATATTTTATTGTTTGCAGCAGCATGTACTGATCACATAAATTGTTAGATAAATGTATTGCCACTTGTAAATGCTTTTAATATGAAGAAAGATGTGTTTTTGAAATGCACTGTAAACTAATCATTATAGCATATCTTCTAAAATCAAGACATCTAAATCATGCAGTGCTAACTAGATTTTATTCAGTTATTTACAGTTAGTCTGTACTGAATACATCCTGAAACAACATATTTTGACAGTTTCTAGATGTTAAATAACGAAGCCTGTTTAATCTACTTGCTTTGGTGCAAGAAAAATAAACAGATAACCAGGGTGCCTAATAAAGGTCTAGTAAGAAAATATTTATTTTGTTAAAATGATTACTGTTCTTAATCAGCACTGTAAGTACATTTTAAAATCACATGATAAAAGTATCAAATCATACCAATAGCTTTTTTTACATCATACAACAGTTTTCAATGTATTGTACTTTTGTTCTACTCAGTTTGCAGTGATTTTACTTGGGTTGCAATTATATTGTCTATTTGAAGATAAATGTTTAACTATACTTAACCTGTTCAGCATGTTTTCAGAAATGTTTGCTTTTGTAGGCTTTGAATATGAGTATACAGTTGTGGCAGACTGACATGTAAAGAATCACTGTCACCAACCCCTCGAAGCACATTCAAGTTTATAATTAGCAAGGCCATCCAAACTCTTGACATTTGAATCAAAATCCTTTCATACTGAAAGTATTTATACAAGGAAAATCTACCTACCATTCAAATACAAGCATTGTGGTCAGTGCTTCATTTAGGTGAATGGGGCACTTTGCACCTCTTCTCACACCTATTGTTTCAGACTCTGTGTCAGTAAAATGTTCTCCGATGCTCTGCTTTAACACAGATTTTAAGTGTTCAAGTCTACATATGCATGACCAGAGGATTCTGAAACCAAAGCAGAGAAGTGAATCACATGAAAGCAGAGTCACTTTTGACCTCTTCTCACCTCACACTGTACTGTTTTGGTCAAATCCAAGTCTGCATACCATATCTGAGTAGATTTCCTTGAGAATTTAAATATTTTATACAATTTCAGTCAAAATTCCATAAATGTAAGAGATTACAAGAAATTGTGGATTTGTGTGGAGAAGGGTGAAAATTGAGGAATTGCGGAAAAATTGTCTGCATTTTCCAGTGGCTGTGGTCATAGGTAATTACCAGCCTAGCTCAAGAAAGTAGTACTGTTACAACTCTCCCTTTCCTGGATTATTCCTCCTCCTCCTCCTCCCTCCTCATTTTTAGCCCCTAGCTGTCTGGCTTCAGGAAAATTTACTCCACTGTCTCATTCCTCATCAGATTAATGGATTACTTCCTCAAGGGGTGAATTGGGTTTACTAACTGCAGCTATCTTTGCCTATCTGCCCAGGGGTTTAAGTAAGTAGAACATCCCCTTCAACTCCATAAACTGGCAGGTGCAGACTTCTCTAGCCCCTCAGTTGAATGGTTCTGCTCCTACCTGTCTGACCAGTGCTAGCCAGTCCTGGTTGGGGATTCCCTTCTACCTACTCATCCAGTTAATGGTGGAACCCTACAGGGTTCTGTTCTCAACCCTGCTTTGTTCTCTATCTTCCTAAGCGATCTTCCAAAATCCTACTTCTCAGTGCACTCTCATGTACCGTGGTTGACTCTCTGCGCCTCTTCATTAGACCTTGGCCCTGGAGCCGGTAGTTGATCTTCAGTGGGATTTCAGCACCTTCACCACTGGTTCTAACTTTCTTAAATGCTAAGTGGCGGTGTTCATCACCTTTGGTATCTGACAGGTTGGCTAGGCTTTCCATCCTTTGACCTTCAGAACTTGCCAGTGACTCTGTGTTGGAGGCTGTACCCTCTTTCAGATACTTTGGCATCTAGATTCACAACACCTTGATTTCTCCAGGTACATACTGTAAATGCCTTTCTTTCAAAACTCATCGCCAAATTAGGTGCTCTGCACAAGAACAAATCCTGTATCCCGTCCCAGGTTACTGTGAGATTGTTCTCAAAATGATGTGTGTGACATTTGATTATGGGAATGTGGCCTGTAGTGCAGACCATAAATCCAAACTGGCCTCACTGGAACACCTTTACTACTCTCTAATACCTACACTGCCCACCCAGTGTGCACACCACTACTCCCTCTATTCTGATCTTGGCATTACTTTTCTTGAAGGCTGTCACCTTCCCACTCTGCACCCCAGTATTAAATTCAGATTCTCTCCTCCTTTTCCCCTCTAGCTACTCGCCCAAGAGCTCTGACTCCTGCCTCTTTAAATCCCACCTTTTAAATCCTCTGCTGGGCAAGCCTTGGTTTCTCGGACTCCCCTCAATCTGTTCCCTCATCCTCCACTCCTTCCAGCCTGAGACTCTTACTTCAGGAGTTCATGGTACACTTCTGATCCTGCCCACCCGGCCCATTTCTGAGTCTGTGTTTTCCTGCCTTACCTTCTGGCCTGGCATCACATACAAGCCCTAGATGTAAATGGGAAGGGGTGGGGTAGCCTGTATGTGAGAGAAGGGCTGAAGTGTGTTTGTGAGGAGGGAGGAGGGCAAATGAAGTCGTTATGGATGCAAATCCAGGATTCCAAGGATAGGATTCTCAGGATGGGAGTAGTATACAGGCCACCATGTCAGACAGAGGAGTTAGACAGGAACTAGCTGGACAAATTGGAAGGGCCTGCAGAAAGGTAGTACAGTGATTGTGGGGACTTCAACCCTGTCGGCAGTGGACTGAGCAACCCAGCCACCACGAATAGAAGGAGCAGATACTCTGGACATATCAATCAATCAAATCTTTATTCAGGCGAACATCATTGAGCACAGCTTATTTGCAACATGGACCTGATAAGGTCAAGGTTCAATAATTGGTACATGTATAGGAAGATTTAAAACGTATATACTTATATACAGTAATCAAGGTTCAATAATGGGTATATGTACATGAATAATTAAAACACATATACAGAAATCAAGAACAGAAATTGTTTAAACATAACAGGATATGGTAGGAACATATGAGATGCACTCTAGGTAAACCAGTATATACATATCAACATTGGCAGTAAACATGGCATACATTCAACATGATATACCCAAGATTCCAAAGATCCAAGGGAAGTCAATGTGGGCAAAGAGAAATAGTGATTGGATGACTGAAAGAGGTGGTCATAGACTGAGACAAGTGACATGGTAGGAAGGGTACACATGACTAGAGCAGGGCTGGTGCTAGAACTGGGAGGTGAAAGGCAGGACAAGGGCTAAGGTAGGAGCCTGGAGTTAATGGGAGAAGATTATAGCCAGGGGTGAGGTATCTGTGGAGATGAATTCTAGGGAAGTGAATTGCCATGATATGATGGCAGCCTGAGAGGGGAAGGAAAGGACTGCGAATAAACTAGAACTTGTGGAAGCAATTGCATTTTCAGGAAGAGACTTAGGTATAGATGCTTGAAGGATGCTAAGGATACCGGTTGATCAGCTTCAAGGACTTTTGAATCGTGTTCCATGATATAGCTAGATTATAGCTGATAGCAGATCTCCCATGCCGGTGTTGACTTTAGGCACTTTGAGCATAATGAAATTGTAGCTTCTTAGGGCGTGAGTGCAGCTGTGGCCTGTGCGTAAGCAGTCTAATATATAGTTTGGAAGCATCTTAGTCAAAATTCTGTATGTCCACACTGCAGCATTTCTGTTTCTTCTGAGATGTAGAGATGTCCAACCGACTGCAGCATAGAGAGCAATGGTGAGTGTTAAATGGTAGATCTGTTATGAACCTCAGAGCTCTGTGGTATAGTGTATCCAATTTGCATAGGTAGGAGATAGGGCAGTGACTATAGAGGAAGTCTGCATAGTCAATTACTGAGAAAATGTGGCCTGGACCAACCTCATTTTGGAATCTCTGTTTAGAAAGTGCCTTATTCTAAAAATAGACCAAGCCTCTTGGCGAAGCTTTTTAAAGTTCTTCAATATGAACTGTGTAGTCAAGTTTGCTATCTATCCACACCCCCAAATACTTGAATTTTCTACATAATCAGGAACTTTCCACCAGGATAGTGGATAGCTGGGGAGTTGTTTAGTAATGAGGATTTGTATGGCTTTGGGTGGAGAAAACATTGCTTTTGTTTTCTTTGCGTTTAAAATAAGCTTTTTCCAATAATTGATGTTGTAGTATAGAGAATTCTGTTTGTAGAACTTCTACAAGCTGTAGCAGGCGATGGGTTGCTGACATATAAACAGTGTCATCCTAGAACAAGTGTACAGTGGCTTTGGCAGTGGCCATGTTCCAGGATAGCTTCAGAATGCAAATGGTCAGTGAGCCAGCCAGGTTGGGGAACACCTAGACCTCATGCTGGTAAATGGGGAGTTTGTGAGGGAGCTGGGGTGGAAGAACCGCTGGCAGGGAGCGACCACCACTCAGTGTGGTTCACATTGAAAATGGGTAAGGAGGAGTAGAAACAGGTGCAAGAGTGTTGTACTTCAGGAAGGCCAACTTTGGGAGGATGGGGAGGTAGTTAAAGTATCTAGCCAGAATCCAAACTAATATGGACACTAACCAGAGGTGTAATGTCATAAACTGGGGATTGAGGAGGACCAAAACCTGCATCAGGGTCCAAGTAAGAGAGCTAGGCCAAGAAACCCAGCTGGATGAGCAAGGAGGTCATGGAGAAAGTAAGAAATAAAAGAGCCGCTTTTAGGAGGTTCAAAAAACAGGGAGGGAGGACAGAGAGGATTACCTGAAGGAATCAAAGAGGTGGTGAAGGCAGTAAGGGCAGCCAAGGCATCTAAGGAGCTCAGGCTGGCGCAAGGCATCAAGAAGTGGGAGAAGGAATTCTTCAGGTTATATCAGGAGAAACTGAGTTGTAGGGACACAATAGTAAGGATTAAGAGGGATGGAGGTGGGTGGAAACGGGCAGAGCAGGCAGAAGTGCTTAATGAATACTTCTGTTCAGTGTTTACTAAGGAGAAAGGAGGGAGCTACGGGGGTCGGGCCCAAAGGGGAGGAGGTGACAGATGGGTGAATTGGGGAGCAGGGTACTGGAGGGCCTGAGGGCACTGGGGGTAGACAAGGTGCCAGGGTCAGATGGCATTCACCCAGGGTACTGAGAGAGAGCTGGCAGAAATCCTGGCGGGGCCTTGGAAGACCTGTTAAATGCCTCCCTGGTCTCAGGAAGTGTACCTTAGGACTGGAGGATGGCTCATGTGGTACCCCTACATGAGAGCAGTCCCAAAGACAAACTGGGAAACTATAGGTGGGTAAGCCTCACATCCATCTTGGAAAAATGATGGAGACAATCCTGAAGGAGAGGCTGGTGTCCCTTCTGGAGAGCAGTGGGCTGAAGGACGTTGGGCTTCGTGGGTTTGTCACAGGCATATCATATCAGACCAACCTGGTGAATTACTATGACTGGGTAACTAGACAGTTGGACAAGGGCCATGCAGTGGTTGTCCTGTTTCTGGACTTCAGTAAGGCATTGACTCGGTGCCACATGGGAGACTGGGTAGTAAGCTGGCAGTACAGGTGCAGGGGCGACAATGGTGGGATGGATAGTAAACTGTTACAGGGAAGACAGCAGGTGGTGGTGGTGGTGGTGGTGGTGGTGGTGGTGGTGGTGGGACGGGAGCTCTCATCTCCTAGGGCAGTGACAAGTTGAGTACCGCAGGGGCTCGGTGCTGTGACCGGTGTTGTATGGGTTGTTCATATCAGGCGTCTCAATGGGCATCAAGAGCAAGATCAGTTTGTTTGCAGATGACACCAAGATGGGAGCTGTAGTGGATGCCCTAGGAGCGTGGCGTGGGTTGCAGATGATCTGTCAAATTGGAACCTGGTCAGACACCTGGCAGTTGGGGTACAATGCCAAAAAGTGCAAGGTGCTACATTTTGGGGCAAAAACCAAGAAGGCACCACCAGCTTGTGGGGGTCAGCTAGCCATCAAAGAGAAGGATTTGGGGGTGATTTATAACGGCTCAGTGAACAGCTTAGCACAATGCAGGAAGGCAGCTGCAAGGCCAACAAAATGCTGGGTTTTATTGCCAGGGGTATGTCTTCAAGGAGAGAGAAGGTGATCCTGCCATTGTATAGGTCATTGGTTAGGCCACACCTGGAGTACTGCCTGCAGTACTGGTGCCCATACGTGAAGAGGAACATTGTTACTGGAGGGGTCCAGCGACGCAACAAAGATGATCCAGGGACTAGGGGGACATACCTGCGTGAGCAGGCTGAGGGAGTTGAACATGTACTCACTGGAGGAGAGGAGGATGGGGATATGATTGAAACCTTCAAGTACATGAAGGGAATAAACAAGACAGGCATGGAGGGACTATTCAGGTTAAGGGGTAGGGACACCGAGGTCATGATCTCAGGTTGGAAGAGGGAAGGTTCAGGAGGAAAATGAGAAGACACTTTTTACAGAGAGAGTGTGTCTGGGTGGTATGCTTGCTCATGAAGTGGTATCCTGTAGAACAGTGGACTGCTTCAAAAGGGGATGGGATAGGGTAAAGGGGAGGGGCAGGAGGGAGGGAGGGCAGGGGAGGGAGGGAGGGGCAGCTGCAGTATAGGGTTGCTAGCTGCACACTCGATCAGACCTCTATGGACCATAAGGCCTTTATTTGCTGGCAAATTCATATGTTCATATGTATGTAGTACTCTGACATTTACCCCATGCTTTAGTAGGCTGGGATAATCACCAGTACAAAATGCTCCATTCTGAACTTCATATAGAGTAGTGTGGAGGAAGAAACTCATGTAGAGGCCTGATGAGGTCAGTAAGCCAAGAACGCAGGGCGAGTGACAGGAAGATGTCATTAGCCCCCTCTTAAGACGGGTTTATGCACCCGTGTACCCACTGTATTTTTTATATTATGCAATAGATGATGATGATTGATGCTTCGATTACATTTGTGATCATTTTTGTGTTTCTGGTGGTTTTTGCCATACTGCAGTGGCATTTTTGTGTGGCCATTTCCCCTTTAGTGTTTCCATAGTACAGGGTACTCATAGAAAGGAAGACAGGCTGCAGTTGTCCATCCTTTGAGCACCTTGAATCTGCAGTCAGCAGTGGCGTGGTTTGTGTGGTCAGGAGCTGCTGGACTGTGCAGTTGAGAGGTGGTATGACAGCCTGGTTTGTCAGGTTGGGAACATGGGACTGGTAGCAGCATGGTGGGCCTGGGGTTAGAAGAGAGAGTTAGCATGGCAAAGCACATGGCTGCTTGGAGAGATACAGTACAAGGAGGGAATTGGTAGGTAAGTGCTAGGCTTTGGTTATAAATTTTGGAGTTTCGTTTTGAAAGGGTTTTTAGGTCTGGTGATGTTATGTTTTTGATGAAGTGGCTTGTTTGGCTCGGTAGGTATGTTAATGGCTGTGTTCCTGGGTTAACTAACCTTAAAATGGCCCCCACTAGAAGGCAGACTGAAATACCTAGCTGTGTGCCTGGCCTATAAACTCTGGCTTGAAAATGCCCCACCAAGCCTAGCTGGTACACTGATTGCAAGCAAAATAGTAGGAGTCTCGGTCATCCAGCCTCCAACCCTACAAGTGCCAAAAGTAAAGTCTTCCTAGGGCAGCGGCCCTTTTCTGCATATGTGCCACCTCTGTTTAATGCATTGCCAGGAAAGCTCCAGGAGTGCCACTCCCAGGCGGTTTTAATGGAGGACTGAAGGCTCACTTGATGGAGCAGAGCCTATGCACTTACTACCGCTAACTACATGAACATGCCTTAAAACAATGGGATTGCAAGCTAGGGACCTGATCTTTGTATATATGCAGACTTATACAGCACTGTGACTACCACCACCTACTCCTGTTAACCCTACTGGTAGAAATGATTGTCTAGCAAGAAGAAAACAATTCTGTGCACCCTATTGTGAAAAAGCACAATTGTCTTGAATGTATTAACAATGTCCTTGACTACTACATGTTGCATTGTAAACAATTACTTGTTGTACTCTGTAAATGTCTTCTGTATCCTTACCTGTAATTAATTCTGGGTCGCCCCTGAAAAAGGGACTGTAATGGTTCCAGTCGCCCACCAGTTACCAAAATTAAATAAATAAATAAATAAATGGTAATTTGTTGTGATTAGTGTGGTAACATAGGGTTTTGTGTACTGTGTGCATATACATTTAATTAGTGTGGAATATTAATGTTCATTGATAGCTATACAGAGAAATAACTGCTAAGCAATCCAGTGGGAAAGATGTCCCATCGATATAATATATGGAATACATCGTGCCTACTCAATGAGTTTGCCCAGGCTGACTCACTCATGAGTCTAGTAACCCATGCTTACTAAACTGGTCTAAGCAAATGAGTGAAAATAAATCCTGTGCATGCTGAGAGAAGCCATGATGTATTCAATTTATACCCCACACAGAGGCATTTAAGTTACTTTTGGGAGAGCCTCATAAATCTTGACTTTGTTCTTAGTCAATCAGAATTGTTAATTTCTAAACATTTCAGATACTGTTATAACCATGAGAGGATGTCTGTCTGTCTCATGCACATGCTTCTGAAATTCTGAAGTTCTGTGTTCAGTCGGTATAGTTCATTTCTACTTACAGGGGTTTCTGTAAGCTTCCACAAAGTAAAACATTTTGATTTAGAATTTAACTTCTCTTTTACAAAACAACCAGCAGTCTTTTCAGTATGGTTTATATAATATGTTTATGTATACAGTTACTACATCTTGTAGAGCTGTAAGAGTTTCTTCTCGAGTCCTTTGTGTGCCAGTCCAGAACTGCTAAGTTTCGCAGTGCTCACCCAGTGAAGTCAAGAATGCAAACTTATAGCCATAAGAGAGACAGTAAATGTACATTTAAACATAGAAAAGCCTAGAGAGCATAGAGCTGGAAACCTCGGGGCCGAGAACTATCACATTATCCTATCCTAATGACATAGGACATGGGAAATAACATCACACTTATTTCCACAGCTCCGAGTCTGACTTTTATTTTCATAAAATTCCCCATGAGTGTGATACTATATATGTAGTACCCTTGTATGTTTCTTGTATATATTTACAGTGCCTCTTATGGTGTTTGGATTGTTGCCAAATGTGTATGCTGGGTTTCTCTGAATTGTATTAGCATATTGGACATGTTCTGTATTTTATGTCCTATTATTAAGCCTGACCACCACCAAGTCGCACCTGGAAATGAGCCTTGATACTTGGTGTTGTTCTGGCCAACATTTCCAACTAACTAAACTATTAAATTGAAGAATGTGGTACTAATTTCTGTTAGGACTGCTGAAATATTTCACTCGGGTGTAGAACTAGCCAGAAAAATACGGGACAAAACAAAAAGGTATATTGATTTTGTGAATTAACATCCACACTGTAGAGCATGTATTTTTACTGACAGTGACCATTCTATTATTGTCTTGAATTTTAGGATGAAGCAATGGAGCAGAGCTCACCATTAGAACAAGGTACGTCACTTAAAAAATACTAAAAAAGAAAACTATCCTTAACAGCAATAGCTGGCAGAGAACACTGCATACATCTCAAAATGGCACAAGGATGGCCTATGACTGATCTGAAGGCAGACTGACAAATACAAAAATTAGGAAATGACATTTTGAGCCTAGTTGTTAATTATGGAGATAATGGGAGGTGAAGAACTGGAATCAAAGTGCTAATTCTCTTAGATCTGCAGTTTAGCAGCCACCCTGCAGTTCAGCCATAGGTTGCCCATATTTTTCCCTCGTATCTAGTACCATATTAGCTGTGCAGCCTACTCTTCTCTGCAGACTTTGCATCATTTCCTGGAAAACTACATTTTCATGGATTGAACCATATTTCATGGGTCTTTTTCATACTGATATATATTTAAAATTACAAGTTGCGTTTGGCATTCGTTATTCTTGGGTATGTTTTAGCTCCAGAGCATTTTGTGAGTAGAAATGTCACCCAGTACTAAAAACTACTCTTCAGTTCTACTACTTTAGTGCTTTATTGAGATTCATTATGTGGATACTTGTATAATGTGCCAGTTTTTTTGTCCGTTTGTAAGTCTGATAAATCATTACAAACTGATGCTTGCAGAGAATATGCTACAGCTGTGCATTGAAGATTACAGCAGGTTACGATGCAGTCTCCACTTGTGTTTACTAGATTGCAAGGGTCAGCTAATAAGGTTAGCTATAGAGACCAAGGAGCATGGCACCATCAGCACTTGGTTCCAAAGTTCAGAAAAACAATCCGTGAGAGTTGATAATGGGCCTGTGAAAAGCCTATTGGAACCAACAGTAAGCATAAAGTTTCTCTTGTAAACAAAACAAGACAAAAAAACATAGAAATAGAAATATTGCAGGCAGAAGACACGCTCCATCAAGTGTGCACTGTACTATCTAAACACACTGCAGTCCATCTCTGACTGACATAAGTCAGGGGTCCAGCACTCGATACGAACTCCGCTCCACCTGAAATGTTATCCATGTCCGCACTCCGGGGCCCCACCTTAAATCTTTGGCCAGTCTACTCTTACCAGATTGCATTTCATTCTGTTCCACTTATTAACCTCTCTCCATAAAGGAATGCTTCCATAAGTCCTTTTAAATGTACCGTTCACTAGTTTATACCCATTCCCTTGTGCCCAACCCTTGCTGTGTCTGAATAGAGTTGACCAATCACCTCTGCTGACCCCACGAACAAAACTTGGATTGCATACAGTTCTTCTTTGCCATAGTGAACCCTACTCACGAGGAGTCCCTCTTATGGTGAACACCTGTGATGGCTCCCATTGTTGCCTAGGTAGGTATATTATCACCCCACTATAACAAACCCTCGTTATAATGGAACAAATCAGCCCGGCTCCAGAGAAGATCACTATAAAGAGGGACCGCTGTATTTCTTTTGTTTACAATTTATTTACTCAGCATAGTCCAACTGAGATGCAACATATCATTTTCAGTGGGGTCCTGCTTCCTATTTCCACACCTGGGTGTACTGGAGAATTAAGAGATGGAGTAACTTGCCCCAGGTCACATAGTCAGCATTTGGTACTATTTGGCTTAAGCGGGTTTGAATCTGCGATTCCCTAATTGCTGCTTTAACCACTGGACTACACTGCCATTGCTACTAAATTACAGTAAGTTGTAACACTCAAACACATCACGGTAAATTATCTTCAGTGAAACATAATAACTTGTGGTGTTGGCAGGCAGTAAGGAAAAGAGGTTGGCCTATAGAAAATTCAGGAAGACCAAGAGAGAGGTGAATAGGAAAATTATCTAAGGTTGGCTAGTGAGGCAAATAAGGAGTCCGCAAGCAAAGGCACAGAAGGAGCTGCAGATAGCTGAAGGAATTAAGAAGGGAGAGAAGGCTTTTTTCGCTATATAAGGGAGAATAGGGACAAGAAAGGGGATTGTTAGTCTTAAGAAAGAGGAGGTGGGTGGAGGATAATGGGGGAGGGGCAGAGATACTAAATGAATACTTCTGTTCTGTCTTCACCAGGGAGAAGGTTGGACCATTGCCTTCAAGAGGAAAAGAGGAGCTGGGGGACACAGATGTAGCGATAGAGGAGGAGGGAGGGCTGCTGGCATTGAAGGTGGAGAAATCACCAGGCCCAGACAGAGTACATCCAAGGATACTAAAGGAACTGGCTGAGGAGCTGGCAGGGCCACTGGCAGACCTATTTAATAGTTCACTAGAGTCAGGCATGGTACTGCAGGACTGGATAACAGCACATATAGTGCCACTCCACAAAAGTGGTCCCAAGATGACCAGGGAATTACAGACCAGTCAGTGTGACCTCCATTATGGTCAAGCTCATGGCGACCATACTAAAGGAAAGGTTGGTGGAATATCTAGAGAGCATGGTCTCTGGGATGCGAGGCAGCATGGGTTCATGGGGGGAGATCAAGTCAGAAGAATCTGTTTGACTTCTTTGACTGTGTCACTAAGACAGTAGACTGGGACCAAGCGGTAGACATCCTCTGTCTTGATTTCAGCAAGGCCTTTGACTCTGTGTCCCATAAAGGTTGATCAAGAAGTTGGGGAATCTCGGGTTGGGGAAAAGATGGCCAGATGGGTGGAAAACAGGCTAAGGGACAGAACCCAGAGGGTGATTGTGGGAGGAGAGTTATTTGGCACCAGAGAGGTAACCAGTGGGGTCCACAAGGCTGGTGCTGGGATGGTGTTGTTCAATGTTTTCATCAATGACATTAGGGATGGCATTAAGGGCAAATGTGCCTTTTAAGTGGATGGCACCAAGCTGTGCGGGAGAGTGGACACAGCTGAAGGGATACAGGACCTACAGGATGATCTGGAAAAGCTGGGGAGGTGGTCCAGGATCTGACAGCTTGGCTTCAATGCTAAGAAATGCAAAGTTATATAATTGGAGCCAAGAATCCTAGGACAGAGTACTACCTGGGTGAAGTCCGAATATCTGCATCAGAGGCGGAGAAAGACCTGGGAGTGATTGTCACTAGTGACCTGAAGCACTCCACGAGTGCAAAGAAAGCCGCAGCAAAGGCAAACCAGATGCTGGGATGCATATCTCAGGGGATCAATAGCAGGAGAGAGGAGGTTATACTGCCCTTGTACAGGTCCCTGGTAAGGCCTCATCTAGAGTATGGAGTTCGTACTGGTGCCCACACCTCAAAAGGACATTAACCTTCTGGAGAAGATCCAGAAGAGGGCTACAAAGATGATAGTAGGTCAGCAAGGTAAGGCATATGAGGAGATGTTGAGGGCACTGAACATGTACTCCCTGGAAGACAAGAGAGCAAGAGGGGACGTGATTGGGACCTTCAAGCGCTTACATAGGTTTATACAGGGCGCAGGAAGACATTGCTGTCCATACCATTCGCCAGTTGATTTCTAGTGATACCCTGAATGTTACTTCCAATCGGAAGATCCAGATTTGTTTTAAAAGCTTGCATATTACTGCTGGTTACCACCTCAAGTGGCAGTCTGTCCCAGATTGGTACTACCCTGACACTAAACCAGTGTTTCCTCTTAGTAGTCTTGTATTTTACCCTTGTTAACTACAGTGGATGTGCTCTGGTCTGATACTGCTGATCTCGTGGCAGAGTCCTCATTTTCCTGTAAACTTAAGTCTGTAAAGGCTTTTAAAGACCATGCACATATCGCCTTGCAGTCTTGCGGTACTCTAGTGTGTACATCCCTGGTTCAGTTAACCTATTTTGATAATTCATACCCTGTACCTCTCTAATCATATGGGTCGCCTTCTCTGAACCCTCTCCAAAGATATTACCTCCTTCCTATAACCTGGAGACCAGAACTGGGCACAGACATCTACATGCGGCGCACCAGTGTCCCATACAGTGGCTTCGAACCTCCCTTCTACTCCTAAGGTGTCTGTTAATACAGCTCAGTATGTTGCCTGCTTTTTTACAACCTGGCTGCAATGCTGATTAAATTTAAGATCATTCGAGATCCTGACACCCAAGTCCCTTTCATCTTTCACTTCTTTAAGTAAATACCCATTTAATTTATAGTAGCAGCCTTATCGCTTCTGCCAAAGTGCATAACTGTGCACTTATCAATGTTGAAAGTCAACCTAGAATCTTGTGCCCAGTCTTTCAACTTAGTTAGCTTCCTGTAATCTTGCAGCATCCAGATTGTTGTTTACTGTAGTGCCAATTCTTGTGTCAACGTCAGACTCCCCCAATTGTTTAACCAGGAGTGGCACACTAAGCTGAAAGCTTGTTTACAGATGCGACCTGGGAGCACAGTGAAGTTAAATGACTTGCGAGGGTCACACAGTATGCAAGTGAGGCTGTGGGATTCAAACACAGGTCTCCAGATTTGCAGCTCAGAGCCTTAAACCACTGCTCATATACTGCCTCAAACTTAGACTCCCATACCTCCCTCCCCAGTCATTGAGTGAATATGTACACTAAAAGACAGAGACCCAACACAGACCCTTGCAGAACCCCGTCGTCCCTTCCGACCATCCTGAACTACTTCCCTGATTGTTACTCTCTTGTTTCCTATCATGCAACCAGGAACTAATCCAGTGTTGTATCACCCTGAATACCATGGTCTATCAGGGTGTCCCCTAGTTCACCATGTGGCACTTTATCAAAGGAATAAATGAGGTGGATGAGGAGAGTCTCTTTAAGCTGAGTGGCAACCATAACACAAGAGGCACAGTCTTAAGCTGGAGGATGGGAGGTTTAGGAGGAAGGTCAGGAAGCACTTCTTCACAGAGAGGGTGGTGGACACTTGGAATGTGCTGCTGGAAGAGGTGATCTCGTTGAAGCCAGTGGGCAGCTTTAAAAGAGGCTGGGATAGGCATGGGGAAGGTAAGAATCATGGGTAGGGAGGATGGGAGGAGTGCGGGGGCAGGGACAGTAGCTCAAGCTATGGACCCTGCAGTCTGAGCAGACTAGATAGACCAAATTGCCTTCTTCTGCTGGCTTCTTCATATGTTCGTAAGTATCAGTCAGTAAGGAGGATGTTGAAAAGCTTGCACTGTGAATCCCAGGTGCACATTTAACACACACATTTTCAGCAGTAGAAGAAAAAGCGAGGCAGCGGTTGAACTGGCCAAGTCTCAGCTACGGGTGTCATGTCACACTAGATAGTCTTTCTTCTGGTGCCGGGTTTCAGCCATAATGTATGTAATGAAGCAAGTCAGTAATTCTCAGTGCCATTTTGTGTTGTCCGATTCACACCCACAACTGGTTTCCTAAAATAATAAAGGCATGGACAATGTCCTTAAGTCCCCAAACCCAGCTGTACCTTTCCCCATTAAACCAGTAC
Source organism: Neoceratodus forsteri (assembly GCA_016271365.2). Taxonomy (NCBI): domain Eukaryota; kingdom Metazoa; phylum Chordata; order Ceratodontiformes; family Ceratodontidae; genus Neoceratodus; species Neoceratodus forsteri. Next base: position 603,308,812 of record JADMNL010000023.1, read on the forward strand.
ACATAACAAATGCAGCAGCTCTGTCCCATGGAACCATCCTACCTGAAACCTTTGTGAGATTTAAGAGCAGTGGTCCAAATGGGTACTGGCCCACTAGTCAAAATGCTGGTAGATTTTGTATTACTAGTAAGATGTCTCTTTAACTGGCCTCTTGGGTCTGGTTGTGGAGAAGTTAACATTTCAGTAAGTACACTAGCTGGGCCATTGGAAAAGTCTGTTGGACTAGAGAATTTCCCAGTCACTGGCCCCATTGGCTAGTGGCTGCAGAACTTAAATTTGGCCCATGAGTCCTAGCAAACAAAGTCGGTTAGGTATCTCTGAGTCATGGTGGTCAACATCAGTGTTAGTGAGACACTCATGCTCCAGGTTCTTTGAAAGTATATCTGGTTGTCTTAGGTCGCTAAAGATGTTTAGCAGCCATAACGTGAAGCTGTGCCAGTGGCAGCAGAGCAAAGGGAATCTGGGCCAGTCATAGTTTCTCACTAGCCTGTCAAATGCCTGTCTGCACCAGCAACCAGTCGAGATAGAAAAGGCCTGGTGGTTGGGAGATGTGCCCTGAAGGGCCTGGTGGGGAGGACAACGGTTTACAGCCTACGACAGCTGCATATCTGTTTAACCAGTCTTGTGGTATAGGTTTTAAAGGCATTGACAGATGTGAGACCGTAAGCTTCAGAGTAGATTGTAGATTGTTCGAACACTGGATCCAGTGGCTGTCCGATCTGGTTGATACGCCTTTACCACCGCACTACGCTAGCGACCCATGTTCGGAATGAGCACGGGCTGCCAGGGGTCGGCAGAGGAGGAGAAGGATCGAGCCCGAGGGACTGCTCTCCTCTCTGGGGGAGAGGGATGCCAGTGGTCAGCTTACAACTGGCCCCTAGTGGAGGCTGGGGGCAGTGCGCCGACACTGCAGAAGGGGGGTGAGATGGGGCAGACACCTGAGGAGCTGTGACACGTGCATGCTCCTTCCACCGCCGCCATTGCACGCTGGCCATCTCTGCAAGGGAGAAATGGAGGAGAAACTTGTTGCCGCAGCGCATGACAGAGGGCGCCCGCAGGCCCTCGGGGCCTCTCCTGGCTAGCCACGACACTGGCCACACTGGATCTGGTCTCCAGCAGGGGTTGGGAAACCTCACCGCCCCGCCAGAAGGGGTAAGCCCTGGGGGTAAGGATCGGCGCCAGGGAAACGGGGCTGGGGCTCCTCTTGAGATACTGGCCGCAGCAACTGGAGCATAAAATCAGTAAGAAAAATGACTGTTACTGTGCAGATGAGCTGTGCTAGCACAGCCTCTAAAAGATCTACCAGTCCACTGTCTGTGATCTGATGCCAACTGACATCTAATCACTTTTAACTGAACAGGAATTACACCATCAGACCTTTTAGAAGTATCATGGAAATTAGCTTTTTCTTTTCAAAACCAGACAGTCACCAGCTGACTATATTTGCTTCTGTACTTGCTACTCACAGTGTAATTAACCAAATGCCATTGACAGTAGAACTAACCCACAAGTTGACTAAGTGTTACCATTTCTTAAAGGGAATATAATCCGGCCATCTCTTTTCTGAATGTGTGTAATTGGTTAATCTCCTTAGTCTAGTACTTCATGTTCACTTTGTACAGTTTTCATTCTTTTTAAACAGTCCTTTGTTCTTCTTGATATTCTTTTTTTTTTTAATTGCCGATTGATTCTAGAACCTGGGTGACATCAGCTGAGTGGAAGTCAGAAGCGTTACTTTCACTGTGGACTTCCATTCAACGTATGTCACCAGAGTTTGGAAGACTGATAGATGTTGCTTAGCACAAGGCTATGGCAGTTTCAGGCCAGTTCTATGTCATTCAGCGGTGGGTGGGGGCAGCTCTGGCACAGGTGACCCAGTTTGTGCCCCAGCCCAGGATGGCCTGAGCGGAGGCCAACAGGGAGGGTCAGAGCATCCAGCTGGATCCTCTCTTCCTGGGAGGGTGGTCTGCAGTGCTGCTCTCTCAGCGACACCATGGTGTGGCTCAATGGAGGTGCCACTGGCGACATGAGTGACCACGCGTGCTGCCGACACTCCTGCCTCTAGGGCAGTAAATAGCTTGCACACACAGGTGTCAGGCAGTGGGGTGTTAAAAGGGGGAAACGATGCAGACTGGCACAGCACAACGGCACACCAATCACTGCTCACGCACAGGAACTCTAATAGCATGCCACCTCACCTGACACTGCAGCACTGGAATGACCTTCCTCCCGCTCCAATTTAGGCCATGGCCAAGCTGAAAAGAATGAAGGTGCCTGGCTATAGGTGTTAAACCTAGGAAATATGGAGGCTGCAGATGTGTTGGGGATGGAGGTGGTCTAGAGCAGGATGCAGGCAGGAGAAAGGACTAAAGGTTAACACAGCCACAGTTGGCCAGCAATAAGACACGATGAGTGTGGGATATGGCCTGATAAGGCGCACCCCAGGTGCATTATGAGGCATGAGGCGCTTGCGCCGATTGCCTTAGCACCTGGGAAGTGTTTTATCAGGCCATAAACCCACACTTCAGAGTGTCTTATTGCACTTATAAAATGCACCTCCCCCCAAAGACCTCAATTTAAAAAAAAAAATGCACACAGAAAGTGCATGTAAAAAAATATGCTCAGTAGAAAATCATAAAAGTAGTCCCTGTCATTGTGGTTGAGTGAAGGAAGTTGGTATGTGTCTGCACTGTCAGCTACCCAGACAGCTGACCCTGCCATAAGTTTTAAAGAAATATATATTTTTTTAAACTATCTGGTTGATACTGCCATTTCCAGATGGGTTAGACAAGACTCTTTCAGTTTTGACAGCCTAATGTAGAGAGTGACCAGTGCTGTCAGTACTGTAACTAGGAGATTCTGTGAAATATTTCACATAAGGTCTTGTGTGTTTAAAATGAAGTATTTGTATTTTCCTTAGCTTCACTCGCTTTTGTTTTAAAAAGAAGCTGCCCACAGTTGAAAGCCGAGAGTGAGGGAGTCCGTGGTTCAAAGTGTGCAAGCCCGAAAGGCTTTTGCTATGGAAACACAATGTCATGCTCGCTCAGTTTTTGAAGGTGCTTACTTGCTTCCATTCATGTTTGTAATGTCAGAAACAGAGGAAAAGGTTACAAAAAACACACTCTAAAGTTTAAAAGTCTGGCATTGTTATTTTTAAAGTAGTGTGATTAGAAAACCCAACTGTACGTGGAATTTAAATGGCAGGGATTCGAGTAAAATGGACGCCCATAGAAACACAACATGGAGAAAAGAAAATAAAAGTAGGGTCACGCTGGGTTTTAAATGGTGTTTATGAAAAACTTTTTTGTTTGTCATTTTGGGGATTTTATCCTTCGAGCCAACTGATTACTGAGCCATACACGAGACTGACTTCCGCTTTGTGGTCCCATTTTATACTTCGGGGTCAGCTTTAGTGAGCACCGCTCGCTTTACAGTCCATGTTCCTGACTGGGGTACAGGTGGGACACTGATACCTTAGGTTGTGGGGCTTTCCTAGACGGTAATGCCGGTTGGCAAGGTATGGGCTGATAAGGACACGGCTAGAACGCCCTTTAGCCAATCAGATGGGAGGAATATTTTTGCCCATTTTATAATAATGAATAATAAAATGGGTATAGCAGTCTACCCAGTTCTTTGGTTTCACTACTCAGCATGGTTTAATAGTTAAATTAGAAAACTGTAATTTCAAGATTATGATTTGAGGTTATGCAGTCAGCAATTTTAGGAGAGATGTTGACATCCCCAAGTTACAAAACATTATGTCCATATGGGCCCATGTTATCTTTTGTTAATTCATCATGTGGAGCTGTAAGGCAAAATGAATAAAAGTGAGTCTGAAGACATTTTGGTGTCAAGAATATATTGATCCTGGGACTGCTGGAAGACACTGAGGGACACAACCTCATAACATACATGGAGCAGGGTCTCAAAGTAGAGAATAATGGATAGGTAGTGTGTTATGGATTTTTTCACACTCTAGGTGTAGGAGACCCATAAACCTTGAGAGCAAAGCTCAAGAGGTTTTATGTGGTCATCATGCACTGAGGGTGTCTGAAAAGATCCATAACATCAAATTGCCTCCTTTATTTTTATAATTGCTGGTGTGGAAGTTTAGACTTTTTCTAGCAGCTTGAGAGAAAAGACGTTTTTAGCTAGAGTGCAGTTTTATTTTTGAAGAAATTGAACTGCATATGAATAAAACACAGTTGAAAATACTGCAGTTGAAATACTTTTTGTGAAACAATGGAATGCAACAGTTTCTTTGGGGAATGTCTTATCAAGTGTGATCTGTAGGTGCCATTCCTTGGGCCTCCCTATCTACCAGACGCTTTGCAGTCTGCACTCTGCACTCTGAGATCTGGACATTAACAATTCTATTGGAAAAGCTCCCAGGCTACTTACTTCCTCGCCTACATCTCCGTGTACGCATTCTCAGGAGGTTGAACTTCATGTTGCTAGACGTGCCAAGGACTTACCCTTTGGCAAAACTGCCATCTCCTATACCGCACTAACTGATTGGAACAATCTACAAATTTTTTTTTCCTGTACTTCCTATGTTAAAGAGACCTGTTAAACACATAAGGAGCTCTTTAAATGCAGATTTCTTGATTTGCTGTTCAAGTGTGAGTGACTGGCCCAGCTTTACTGACACTGCATGTAGCTGCCTTAGTAATTAAAATTACCACTGTCTGTTAATGCGCTGTTCTGTTAAAATGAAATGTTAATCACCTATGTCAGCCTTGTAACCATCAAACCCAAGTCACAGAAGCACCCTGCCCCTCACACTGAAATCAAAGCAAAGAACCCCAAAGAATGTCACAGAAGCACGCTACATGAATCCCGAAGCACCCTCCTCACACAGGACTCAGACTAAAAGAATGCCGCAGCATGTCACAGATCACTTTATCCCAACCAATGAAGCACGAAAGTGCTGCTGGGTGGGAGGAACCAGCTTGAAGACTTCTGGTGATCTTAAAGTGGAAGGTGACGTACAAAGAGCGTGATGAACAAATATATACCACTTCTAGAACTACTGTTACAGGTGAGTAACCTGTTTTTGCTAGGGCTGGGGTATTAGGAGCAATTTGCTGGGCTTGGGTTAGAGGCAACTGCTAGGCTTGGGTGTTGGGAAGCAACTTGCTGAGCTTGGGTATTAGAACAGCTGGGTATAGTATTAGGGAGAACTGTTTGGCTTGGGTATTAGGGAACAACTTGCTTGGCTTGATATTAGAGCAACTTGCTGGGCTGGGGATTAGGAGCAGCTTGAAGTGCTGGGGATTAGGGAGCAATTTGCTGTGCTGGGGAACTGGGGAGCAATTTGCTGGGCTGGGGATTGGGGAGCAACTTGCTGGGCTGGTGGGGGTTGATTAGTCTCTAAAGTTTGAGGGTGTGGTGGTGGTTCTAATGTAAGTTCTGTGCTGGGGTTTCAGTCCTCCCTCCCACTTTGTTTGGTGGGGAGTTGGCCTGACAGGCAGTACTGGTAGTGAGTAGTGACTCAGGACCACAAGCTGGTGTGAGTAATGCACTTACTTTTGCTTATAGACTAGATGGCCTGTTCAGTTCTTTTCTGTCCCTCTCTTCTGTATTTTTAATGTTTGGTGACTGTGTAGTCAATGAGTAACTTGCTGTGCTGTAAAACTGCTGCAACTTGCTAGGCTGGGGAGCTGCGTAACTTGCTCTGTAAGGGGCTAGGAGCAGCTTGTAGAGTTGGGGGGACTAGAAAATAACTTGCTGGGCTGGGTATTAAGGAGCAACTTTCTGGACTGGGGATTGGGGGCAGTTTGCTGGGCTTGGGTATAAGGGAGCAACTTGCTGGCTGGGGATTAGGAGCAACTTGCTGGGCCGGGGCTGGGGAACAAACTTGCTGGGCTGGGGGATTGGGGAACAGCTTGCCTGCCAGGAGAACTGGGGAGCAACTTGCTGGGCTGGGGACTGGGAGTAACCTCGGCCTGTGGAACTAGTCTGCAACATTCGGGGGATGTTTAATGTGAGTTATGTGCTGGGAGAGCTATAAGAGGGTCTGGCTGCTGGGAGGAGTCAAACTGTAGTCGCTTTTGTGTTGGCGAATTGAACCTGTGTGCATGGTGCGGGTGGTGCAAAAGTGTGTCTGAAGCTGAAGGTGGTGATCTGGTGCTTGAGAAGACTATAACTGGGTCTGGTGCTTTGGAGAGAGGCTGTTATTGTGTCTAGTGTTGGGGAGTGGTTGAACCTGTGTTTTGGTTGAACCTGTGTGTTTAAAACTGGGGATGGGGCTGTAAGTGGGTCTGGTACTTGGGTGTGAAATGAAACTTTCTACTGCTTGGAGTGTTGGGGAAAAATAGCTCTTCTGTTTGTGAAAGCCCATCCTGTGGGCACAGTGAGGATGAATGAAGTTCTCAAATAAATTGTAAAAGTGAGACTAGTGAGACAGTAAAGCCTGCTACCAGTGTTGGAAAGGAAAAATTATTGGAAGAACCCACAGCCTTTGACCAATAGGATGAATGACTGGTGTTGGAGCACATTTCCTCATTGTTTGTTTATTATATTTTTGGAACCACCACCTCTGATGTATGATCAAACATACCTGGCAGGGGCTGGGCGACACGTTTATATGCATTTGGGGGTCATTTACAAAGGAGCAGTCCTTTTCCCATGTTTCCCAGAACTGTCTGGCATTTTAATTTTACTCCTGGAACAGAGTTTCCTGTTCCAGGAGTTCCCACCACTGCCTGTTACAACAATGTAAAAATACACAACACGGTACTTTCCTTACATAATAACTGTTACACTAGCAAACATCCACCCACACTAGGATTTCTGATTTGTGTTTTATTTCCTTAGAGGGTGCTATGTTGCAGGATCCCGAATACGACACTGCAATGGAGATGGGTTTTGAGTTAACAGAGATCATGGCTGTTGTGAAACGGAAACTTCAGGCAACTGGCAGAATTACGGGCTGTTCAAGCCCTTGTAGCAGATCTATAAAAGCAAAAATGGAAAAGCAGTTGATGAACAAAGCACTGAGAATCAAAAGGTAAAGCTATCAAAAAATACCAGCATTTAAAAAAAAAAATAGGATGTATATTTTTAGAACAAAGGAGGCTTTTATACTACATAGCAGGTGAAAATACTTTCACACGCTCTGTTGGTTGCAACAAACTCCACTGACTGGATAATAAACTGAGAGACACTTTTATTAGGAAACAAAGCCCCACCACCACCCCTCCCTTCCCGTACTCAGGAGTCCTGAATCACTTATTGTCGGTGGGTAAATTTAAAATGTTTAGAGGGTGGAACTTTCCTTTCTAGATTTGTAGAAAGTAGATCCGTTATATCTAGATCCTTTTTCAGGTTGCCCCTAAAAAGGGATCTTCAGCGTCTCAGTGGAACTTCGGTTAACAAAAATTGAATAAAATAAAATCTACAAGTGGACCACTCCTGTAGTAGTCAGTGGAGAAAGGCCTTAGAGGACCAGGACCCCATATAACTTCATATGAGCCAAGAAGGTGTAACTAAGTTCTGTGGATTACGCCCCAGTTTAGCCCTTGGTATTTGTTTAGTCTCATCGATGGTGGTCTTAGACATGTAGCATTCACAAATTCTAAATGTTCAAATAACTCATTCCTTGGATACTTTTAAATGTACTTTTGTTTATTTTTGTTGTCTGTTGAGGTAGAACAACGCAATAAAATTGCTTTGGAGATGGGCAACTGTTTTATCATTGTGTTGCTAAATTGCTTTATAAACACAATGCCATGTTTAAGATATTTGCAACACTTTTTTGAATATTTGGCCAAGTATTCATACTGGCAGCCAAACATTCAGTTATTTGTTAATTTATACCCCTTACTCCAGTTTGAGCCCGCCCCAGTGATCAAAAGCTGGTATGTATATTTCAGGCACCTACCCTTCCCCAACCCCAATCCACAGAGTCTTCTCGAGGATATCTCCTTCATTGAGTCGCATCATGGAACTGTTGCCCCTGTATAACGTGGGCATCCCTTTGTGCCCCAGTTCTTCTTCCATCGTAGCCGCTGTGGCCCATCGCTGCTGAAGAACGCCATCAAACTTTGCAAGCATCACTAACACTTCTGCTTCTTTGTTTTAACTATAAAAATAAATGCTTACACCACCTAAGAAAGACACAGAATTATTGTTCCATTACTGTCACTGTGGAATAGTTAAGATTTATAAGGACAGCGCTAATGAGGAGTGCACCATTGTTAGGCATCTCTTGCGATGTGAAAGCCTGTAGCATTTGCCAGGGCCATAGCCTGCTACACAGAGACATTAAAAAAAAAACACCTTAGAAGATTTTCAAATTTAAAGCCATAGAGGACAAACAGCAGTGTTGCAGTCTGTGTCACCATCAACCCACCGCTCGCTGGCAGTCGATGGGCCATCAAAGAAAGCAAAAGAAGGCTGCTAAATTGGCAGAAAACACTGCCATGCTGAAAAGGAAAAGCAGCAGCATCATGAAAAGGATACCTCTTCCAGGTCTCTTGTCGCTTCACAAAGACAGAGGTAAGTCTGCAGATAAAGATAGGACCTAAGCTTAACTTTGGGTCTCATTGTTCTCCGATCGTGCTCTCAAACACCAAGGTCTGCCACTGGCTCTAATCACCCCATGGGAGATTCACAGCTGACTCATCAGGCACTGTCCCATTGACAACCCCATCAAGATTGGACCACGGGAGAAAGGTCTGTTTCAAGACCGAACTGGGCCTCACAAGTGTACCAGTTGAGGAGGCCAACTCATTCGAAAGTCACCTAGTAGCAGTTGTAAGCTGTAGGATCACCCTCATCTGTCGCCCACCCAGGGATGAGAAGCGATTCTTCAGGAAGTAGCAGACTTCGATCGACATGTCATTTGAGTCACCTAGGCCGATGGTCCTGGGCTGCTTCAATGCCTGGGTCGATGACAAACTTCCCAATTTGACAGGACTTCCTCCAGCTGATGACATCACTGGGCCTTACAGATTGTTACTGTACCTCTGCTACTCACAAATTCGTCACTCTCTTGACTTGGTCTTCCTCCTGGGTTGAAGCTCTGATCTGGGGTGGAACTGGTCGGATGGTCCGATGACTACACTGTGGGGTTCAGTTTAGTGCCCCCCTCGAGGGCCGACCCTGTGGAGATTTCAGATACTGCCCATTATGGGATGGAGTTCTGATGGCCTTGTATGTACTTGACCTATCGGTAAATTCTCGAGAAAGCTGGAGCCCAGAGGTCTCTGGTTCAGGCCTATAATAAGGCCGCATACGCCTTGACTCTGTCGGCCCTGTCTGTTCGCCCTTCTGTCCCTCCGCCTCAGTCCTCTTGGTTTGATGGAACCTTGAGGGAGCCGGCGACTAGGACGGTTAGAGCATTGTTGACGGAAATCTGCCCTGGAGGCAGACAACCTTAGATTGATAGAACATTATCAAGCCTTATCAATCAACAGTCACCCGTAAGAAGGCAGAGTTCCTGTCCGGGAGATTGCTGCTGCTCAGAACTGACCAGCTCAGCTCTTTCGAACTGTGGACATGCTGTGCAACCCGCCTGTCTGCAGTCTTGAAGAGCTTTTTCACAAATTGAGTTTGATGAGCTCGCTTTGTTCTTTGCAGATAAGGTGGCTGGCATCAGGCCGAGATCCAACCGCACACTTATGGGGCTGTTAGTGATCGCGCTCGTCACCCTCCTCACTTTGCCTGGAGTACCTTCAATCGGCTTGAGTTCAGGGATGTTATGCGGATTGTCCAGGGTATGCACCCTACCTGCTGTAGTTTGGATCCAGGCCCAACTTCCTGATTATGGGTTGTTATGACATCATTGTCCCGATCTCTGCACGGATAGTCTGGTGCCCCTTGAGTCGGATGAGTTCCTCGCCCTGAAGGAGGCAGTGGTGACACCTCCTGAAGAAAGCTTCTCTGACCCAGGCTGCCCTGCTAACTACTGACCCATCTCTAATCTTCCCTTTGTGGGAAGGTTATTGAGAGGTTGTGGCGCTACTGCTGGAGAACCATTTGACCATCCATGACACTTTACAAACCTCTCCAATCCGATTTTCGAAAGAGGCATAATACCGAGACCACGCTGGTTCAGGTGCTCAATGATTTCTTGATGGCGAGATCAGAAAACCGCCCATCTTGGTACTTGTTGATCTCTACAGCCTTTCACACGTGCACCATGGTGTGCTGCTTGAGTGCCTGAGGTTCATCTGCGCCTGTCTGGCACAGTTCTCAGGTGGTTTAAGACCTCCTCACTGGCAGAACTCAGAGGGTGGTGTCGGGATTTTTTCCTCCCACCCATTCTCTCTGCCATGTGGGGTCCCTCAGGACTCAGTGTTGTCCTCATGTTGTTCGTGGTGTACATGCTGCCCTCAAGACATTGTAAGACGGTATGGGCTGAGGTTTGTCAATCAATCAAAATCTTTATTTATCCAGGCAGGCACCATTGAGCAAGGCTCATTTGCAAGGTGGACTTGGTCATGAATACGCAAAGTACAGTCAGAAGCAGGTATACAAAAGCAATAATATACAAAGAAGAAAAGTATATATAGTGTATACAGTACAAGGTTAAAATAAAAAAATAAAAAACAGCATTGTTTTACAGTTGAAGAAGTCAGCAGATGTACAATCAATCATAGGCATACAGGAGTTATAAGCAGAGATCTTTTGAGTGAGACAGCCGGCAACTACACATATAGGGGAAAGAGGCCGTGTATGGGGTGGCAGGTTAGAGAGGTAAAGAAGAGGGATATATTACCACAACTGGGGAAAACTTGAGCCAAAACCACAAAGTGACGATGGCTGTGTGTGTACTTGTTTATTATGATAATGACGGAGGAGGGGTATGCTGTGCTGATGATACCCAGCTCTACCTGTCTTTTGGATCAGGATAGTGCGCCGGTATTTAATAACTGTCTCGCTGAAATCCAGGATTGGATGAATTCCAGCTGGCTGAAGTTGAACTCTGGAAAGACTGAGGTGATGGTTGTGGATCTGGGTCCAGATGGGGGGGTGTTAAGGATGGTCAGCGAATGGCTTTACTTGGGGTGCTCCCACCTCTGTGCTTTGAATGAGTGCAGGACCTGGGGTGATTCTTGATCGATGGGCTGACACTGCGATCTCGGGTGTCGGTAGTCGCCAAGTCCTCTTTACCATCTGAGGAACATCACCAGGGTCAAGCACCTAGTTCCGCCTTGGCGATCTTCCCATGCTGATCCACGCCTTTGTGACCTCCCACCTTGATTACTGCAACTCCCTTTACCTAGGGCTGCCCGGGTTGATATCCGCCGCTTGCAGCTGGTGCAGAACGCTGCAGTCCGGATTGTTGACAGGGACCCCTGGTGACTCGTGATTACCCAGTGCTATGCGAACTGCACTGGCTGCCCATTCAGTGGCGGATCACCTTTAGGTCGGACTTGACTTATAAAGCCCTACACAGACATGGCCCAGACTACTTGAAAGAGCTCCTGTCCCCTTACTACCACGGGTGACTGCTCCGTCGGCTGACGTGGGATTGCTAGAGATTCCAGTGTATCTTTAGTCATCAGGGGCCCATGCATTTATGTACGCAGCCCCAGCCCTGTGGAATTCTGTATCCCGCCAGCCACGGAGTGTACAGCTGGGGGGTCAAGCAGGCCCTGAAAACCCACTTGTGGCGCCTTGCCTACCTGAATTGATTTACTGATTTTTATTGATTATTCATATTTGTATTGTGCTTCTGCAGTTTTATCCTGTTTGATTTGTATGTTAAAGCACCTTGATATTTTGAAAGGCACTGTATAAATGTATTATTATTAGGCCTGTCGATGCACAGTTGCTGTTTCAGACTTCATCTGTGTTATTTCAGCAGCTCCTGCCACAGGCTTCACTGTCAGTGTTAATCCCATTACTGCCTGGTATGCCGCTGTCAACTTTGTGGATGATGTCGGCACTCCTTGCAGGTTACCAAGACTAGCCAAGAGATTTTTCAGTGCCTTGGCATTCAGTGATAACTGTTGTGTGGCCTACACCTTCTGCCATCAACCCACTGGCTGTTCCCACTGATGAGGAGGAGGAGGAGCTGGAATACAGTCCAGAATCCAGATTTAATGGAGGAGGAAGGAATGACCCCCAATTTGGTGGTTCCAGCTCCATTTTATCCTTCTGTAGTGAGGGCAGTGTACATTATATACCTAGGTCCCTTCCTGAGGATGCCTCTTTTCAAGCTATCTTAAGGCAGATGCATTCCAGGCTGGGGTTTACTGCTGAGGGAGGAGGAGTATTCTTCAAAGAAAACTCTAATTGAATGTGTAGAGGTTTCTACACTGCCTTCTGCTGCTGTTCCTCCAATCCATTCGGCTGTGGAGTATGCCGCTATGGCTGCTTGGCATAGGCCCAGTGCTCTGTTGGCTATGCCTGAGGCAGGTGAGCAATATCCTGCCCCCATAGACAAGTCTTATTATTCCACACAGCCTGAAACAGATTCTGTGGTTATTATGGCTGCCTATGACTGTTCTAAAGCTCTGAAGCACAGGAGTTCTCTTCCTTCTTATAAAGAATCTGGGAAGTTGGATGTCATTGGCAAGAGGATGTATGGATCTGCATCCCTTGGCCTTAGGATTGCCAACTGCCAGGCTTATATGATTAAATATCAGAAGTCTATGACAGCCAAGCTGCCTGATGGACCAGACAGAACTGAAGTCCAGCAGACTGTTTTCCACAGTCTAGAGGCTGATAAGGGAAAGGGAAACTGTTTAACCCGGAAAGGCACACTAAGCCAGAGCTCGTTTCCAGGTGCAATCTGGGAACACAAGGACATTAATTGATTTGCTTAGGGTCACAGTATGCGAGTGGGGCTGATGGATTTAAACCCAGGTCTCCAGGTTTACAGCTCAGTGCCCTTAACCACTATACTATACTGCCTCCTCTTAAGGTCGGCTTATGATGTCTCTGGTACTGCACTCATCCAGCTGCTTCTAGCATTTGCCTGCAGTGCCACGCATGGCTGTGAGAGGCTGGTTGCCCATGCTGTCCAGCAGTCAATTATTACGCTTCTTTAGAGGTAAGCAGCTTTCGGTTCTGATGTGGCATCTGCTTTGAGTTACTTGCAGATGTCTAAAATGACCTTCATGTCCTTAATCCAGCCTCAGGGGTTGATGCAGGGGATCCTGTTTTAGGCCTTAGGCCCACCCTGGTAGAGGCTATTCTAGAGATCTCATCCATTGCCCCAGTGGACCAAGGCCACCACTCCAGCCTCTTGCCTCCTTGTGCCCATATCAGGGTCACCAGAGGTGCAGGTGTTGGTGGTGCACAAGCCGCCTCAGAGCCTTCAGACCCCCTCTTGCCACCCAGGCCCCTGAAGATCATGGGATCCTAATGGGAAACCACATCTCCCTTTTCCTTTCAGAGTGGATGGAGATCACAGTAGATGCTTAGGTGCTGGAAGTAGTTCAGCAAGGACACACCCTAGAACTAATCTCTGTCCCTCCAGGAGATCCTCTGGTACCAAACTGTTACCTCCTGGGACATCTCACCCTTCTGCTGGAGGAGGTTCTATCTCTTCTTCACAGAAGGGCCATTGAGCCTGTCCCAGTTGCAGAACTGAATCAGGGCTACTAGTCTCAATACTTCCTCTCATCAAGTGGACAGGGATTTACGACCCATCCTAGACCTCTGTGACCTCCACCTGTTTATAGAATACAAGCAGTTCACAAGGTCTCTCTAGCCCTTGCTCCCTTGCTGTTGCATGGGTTGGCTTTGTGCCCTGGATATGAAGGACATTTACCTCCATATCAAGATCCACAATTGCCACAGAAAGTACCTGTGATCTTCTTCGAGGATATCTCCTTCATTGAGCCACATCATGGAACTATAAACCATTGGCGTCAGGGCTACCCAGAAACTTTTTTGCAGGCTGAGGCCACCATGTTGACCTGCCTTGTCGGCGCCTATAGTACATCGCCATCCCCAGCATGCCTTAATCTTTCTCCCACCATCAACAGCTTCTCAGTCCACAGCTGCTGAAAAACACTACCGAACTTTTGCAGTTATTTTGCTGTCACTGTATACTTATTTCTGTTTGTTATTTTACGTATATTTTATGCTGATAGCTGGATAAGAGCCATTGTTCCACTTTTACCATTGTGGCAATGTTAATATTTATAAAGCCAGCAACCACTCTGTTTGTATCCCTTGCCTTGAGCAGACCATGACGTTAAGCATGCAAAGTCTGCCTAGGCTATAACCAGGTAATCTGAGATGTCCTAGGAAAGTTTTAGAAAACTTTCTTCTAATCCAGGAAGACAAGGTGTGACAAAGGCGGCTTCACCCTCATCACCTACTCCCGTGTTTAATGGTGGCAGGTACTGACTCATCAAAGAGAAAAGACAAATTGTCGAGTGGGTGGATGAACACTGCCTTGCTGAGAAAGAGAAGTGCAAAAACAAGGCACTTGTCCTGACAGTTCCTATTCACCTTTCAGATGGGGTAAGTCCGCTGAAAATACAAGGCCCTGGCTACAGCCGGGTCCTGCCCTCCAGTTGTCTTACAGACACCAAGGTTAGGGTTTGTTGTCTGCTCATCCTCCCCAATTAGGGACTATCCGCTATTCCAATGTTGGGCACTGTCCTCAATGTCTCAGCCATTGACGACCCATCCAGGTCTGCTCAAGCAGGTATTACATCAAACAATGTTGGAGCTGTTTGTTGCACATCATGGTGCTGCAGTTGATGGTACATCATCAATGCTTCCTGCTGGTCCTTCAACACTTTTCCCATAAGTGCTTCCATGTTCTGCCCTGCTTCAGTGCTGGGCTCGGCTGGGCTGCCACCAGTGGGACACCCATTATCAGCACCTCCTACTGCTCCTCCTCCTGCTGTCAACTCTATGCCTACAAAGGAGATGTCAACTATGAACTGCAATATAATCCAGAATACATGGAAGAGGAGGAGGAAACTATGGAGATGAATAATACCACCAACAGCTCAATCTGGTTCAATGTCAGTTGTCATCCATCTGTATCCAAATCCCTCAGGACGAAGCTGAAAATAGGCAGAATTGTCTAGTCCTTCTTTCCCAGTCAACAAAAGCTAAATAAATAAGAGATTCTAGATATGGCTGGATCAAACTCCACTCTGTCCTTCTGCTCTGAAGGAAGTGTGGTGAATACACCTAGATCTCCTCTGAGAATACCTTATTTCAGGCCTTCTTTAAGTGGGTATAGCCAAACGGGGTTCTCTAAAGAGGATTCTTTTAAGAGAAATCTTTGAATTCTTGGAAGTCTCTGCCTCTCCTACAGTGATTATCCCCCAGCGCACTCACTCTGTGGTAATTTTGACAGCTCATGATAGAGTTGTCTGGAACCAAAAACATTCACCATGTTTTTGGTTCCAGACGGAAGCTGAACTCCTCTCTGCCCTCCCAGTGATCACCATCCTAGAATGTTCTCCCTCGAGATAGTCCCTGCCTTCTAGTACCTGGGTGTTTGGCTGGACAGTCACTCGATTTCTCTACCCACATAGACGCCACCTGCACCAAACTGCGGCCCAAACTTGCCGTCCCTTACCGCACACAGACAGCCTCCTCTCCCAACTCAGTATGAGCTAGTTATCAAAACAGTATTGCCAGTCCTGGACTATGCTGCCGAGTCTGTGGCAACCGCTCCAACCTCCTCCTTTCAAACTTGACACCCTAATCAATTCCTTCTGCCGCTTTGCCACCACCTCCTCCTCTTACCCATCACTGTTTCTCACGCCTCTCTCCCTTGCACCGCTTTCCCACAGGCAATTGATCCACTATACCTCTC
This sequence comes from Neoceratodus forsteri, assembly GCA_016271365.2. Taxonomy (NCBI): domain Eukaryota; kingdom Metazoa; phylum Chordata; order Ceratodontiformes; family Ceratodontidae; genus Neoceratodus; species Neoceratodus forsteri. The sequence goes on from JADMNL010000023.1 coordinate 603,324,563, forward strand.
TCATTGCTTTGTATTGGTTTGGCTCCCAAGCTCTCTCTATCTTCCGCCTCATGCCTGCCAAGCCCACAACCCAGCTGTACGCCACAGGGACCAAGGCACCTTCCATTCCCCCATCTCATACTACTGTTGGCCAGTCTGCCTTCCTCGTACTGTCTCCCCTTTACTCTGGAATAACCTACCCTCTGACCTTTGCCTTGCCTCCCTCTCTTGTCCCTCAAAGACTTCTCAGACTACTCCCTCACCTCTGTGTCCCCAGTGCTCTAAACTCTCCCTTAACCACCTCTTCCCTCTTATTTCCTCAGTATTTTCCTCTATAATGCCCCCTGCTCTGTGTTCAGGTCTTCCTCAGCCTGAGTTGAATACCCTCTGATCTCAAGCTCAATTACTGCCTGCTCCAGGTACTTGCTAGGTTCCCCTTCGGTCAAAATATATAACTGCTTGTCACACATTGTACCTGCTCAATTATATCAGTGTTTTACCTTGCATCCATTGTACCTAAAACATATTAATCTCGTAAATCTAATTTATTGATTGTATTGTAACATTTGTTTACTCCTGTATGTACCTTGTACCCAGGTCGCACCTGAAACGAGCCATGGCTCAGTGTGCCTTTTCCGTCACCAATTTTAAGTAAATAAATAAATAAAATAAAAACATACCTAACGCTTGAGCTCCTGCTTCCTGACAAGGAATCATGGAAGTTGGATGTCATGGGTAAGATGACTTTGGCCTCCACTACCCTAAGCGTAAAGATTGCCAACTATCAGGCAAATATGATTAATTATTAGAATTGCCTTTGGAAGACTATGGCCACTCTGGCTGAAAAGTTACCTAAGGGCCAGTACAAACTATTGGCTCGGCAAAAATTGTTAATGACCAAAAGGCTGGTGAGCGGCTCCTGAGATCGGCCTGTGATGCCTCTGATGCTGCTGCCTAGTGCATCTGTATTAGACACCACTCCTACATTAGAATAGCTGTTTTTCCTCTGATCTACGACAATCAGTAATGAATGCTAATTCAGAGAAAAGCACATGTGTGCCCTCCACAAAAGCAGTCCCAAGGATGACCCAGGGAATTACAGACCACTCAGACTGATCTCAATCATGTGCAAGCTCATGGAGACCATACTAAGGAAAGGTTGGTAGAATATCTAGAGGAACATGGTCTCCAGGATGTGAGGCAGCACGGGTTCATTGGGGCGGATCAAGGCCAAACGAATCTGACTGACTTCTTTGACTGGGTCACTAAGACAGTAGACAGGGGCTGCTGTAGACATCCAATATCTGGATTTCAGTAAGGCCTTTGACTCTGTGCCCCACAAAAGGTTGATCAGGAAGCTGGTGGGATTTGGAGTTTGGGATAAGATGTCCAGATGGGTGGAAAACTGGCTGAGGGACAGAACCCAGAGGGTGGTTGTTGGGGAAGAGTTATCTGGTACCAGTGAGGTCACCAGTGGGGTTCTGCAGGGCTCTGTGCTGGGGTCGATGTTGTTCAGTGTCTTAATCAGTAACATTGGGGATGGCATTAAGGACAAAATGTGCCTATTCACAGATGACATCATGCTCTGCCAGAGAGTGGACATAACTGCAGGGATACAGGACCTACAGGATGATCTGGAAGAGCTGGGAGGTGGTCTGGGATCTGGGACTGGCTTCAATGCCAAGAAATGCAAAGTTATGCACATTGGAGCCAGGAATCCCAGGATGGAGTACTACCTGGGTGAAGTCCAGGTATCTGCATCAGAGAAGAAGGACCTGGGAGTGGGAGTGATGATCACTAGTGCCCTGAAGTAGTGCAAGAAAGCAGCAGCAAGGGCAAATAAGCTGGGTTGCATAGCTAAGGGATCAGCAGCTGGAGAGAGGAGGTTATACTACCCTTGTACAGGTCACTGGTGAGGCTACATCTGAGTACTGAATTCAGTACTGGTGCCCACACCCCAAAAGGACATTAACCTGCTGGAGAAGGTACAGAGGAAGGCTACAAAGATGATAGCGGATCCAGGGTAAGGCATACAAGGAGAGGTTGAACATGTACTCCCTTGAGGAAAGAGAGGGGGGACATATTGGGACCTACAAGAACTTGAAAGGATAAATAAGAAGGATAAGAAGGGTCTTTTAGCTGAGTGGCAACCATAACATGAGGGGCACAGTCTTAAGCTGGAGGTGGGAGGTTTAGGAGGAGGGAGGTCAGGAAGTACTTCTTCACAGAGAGGGTAGTGAATACTTGGAATGCACTGCCAGAAGAGGTGGTCTCATTGAAGATAGTGGGCAGCTTCAAGAGAGGCTGGATAGGCATGGGGAAGGTAAAGATCATGGGTAGGGAGGATTGGATGAGTGGGGAGGGCAGGGACAGTAGCTCAAGCTGTTGGACCTGCAATACAAGCAGACTAGATAGATCAAATGGCCTTCTTCTGCTGGCTTCTTCATATGTTCGTATACTCCAAATGCATCTCGAGTTGCAGGCTGTGGTCGAGATTCTCCATTTATTATTTTTCACAAAGATAGGGTCACATTATGCACAAATCCTCATTTTCTTCTGAAGGTTGTGTTTGAGAGAACATTAAATCAGACAGTAGACCTTCCTGTTTATTTTTCCTGTCCCACAGATAGTGGGGAGCATTATTTACATACACTGGGCGTCCAGAGGATGCTGCATTGGTTCCTGGATTGTAAAAATCCTCTTAACTCTTTATTGCTTTATCCCTGAATGGTGGGTTTCCTGATATTTTTTGTTGTTGTTGTTGTTGCCACCTGATAGGTCAGCCTTTGCTTCCCCAGCGTGCCCCCCAAGTTACCTTGGCCGGTGATCCTCCCAGGCTTGTCGCCAGGGCGGGGCCGCCGAGCAGATGCATCCCTAACTGAGACTGGCATCAAGGTGTCCGGCAGACCCTCCCAACTGCCGTGTTCCTCCCTGGCTTACCCCCAGGGCAGGGCCACAAGACTGGGCTGTGCCTGAGAGAGGATTGAACCAGAGTCGTGACAGGCACAGTGGGACCAGGGCCAGCCATGGGGCTGGTACTTGTTCTATGCTTATCCCCGGGAGGTGTGGCATGTAATGTTGTAGGTGCACCGAAACACAGATGTCTGGCTTGCCTCCCTAACAATTCAGCTTTGATTGCTGCTCTCCGTGGCCTCTGCCAGGGTCAGTCAAGTGCTGATTGCTCACCCACCCTTCCCTGGAGGAGGAGAGCAGTCCATGGGATGCTTAGTCCTCCCCCACCTCCGGCCGGACCTCCGAATCCTTGGGTCTGTTCCTGAACCCGGGGCCAGTGTCTCAGCTGAAACCCTACTGCTGTGCCAGTGGCCAGCTGGGCTCCCCTGATTTCTAAACAAGGCCTGTCCAAATGGCTGGCCAGTTGCATTATTATTTGTTACCAGAAGCGCATGGTAAGTAACTTCCTGGTCCACTGCATGCTCATTTCACCCAAGGTGGGTACCTTAGTGGTTTGTTTTCATAATGTGTCTACTGCTGACATTTGTGCTGCTGCCACTTGGAGTACTGTTCATGCATTCACTAAACACTACAGTCTAGACATCGTCTCTCATAGATGTACCCGGCTTTGGCCTCAGTGTTCTACAAGGCCTCTTTACTTGGGAACATCAGGTCCTACCATCCTGCCTCAGAGCTTGGTACTGCTTGGGAATCGTTCCATGATGTGGCTCTCACGAAGGAGACATCCTCAAAGTAGTTAGAATAGTTATCTACCATAACGTAACTCTTTCTCCTCCATTGAGCCACAGCTGTCCTCGTGCCTTCACCCCTGGCGAGGTGATAGGTGACTATACTGCCTCGGGTCACAAGCTGTTTTTTCTTTGATGCCCTTTTATGGCATCTGTGCTCACATTTTCATAGTCTCTCTTGTGTGCCTGTTTTGGACCTGGTTGCTTCAGTACCTGCCAACCCAGTGGGGAACTAAGGCATGCTGGGAACACTGACATAATATAGGCATCAACAAGGTGTCAGCCGATATGGGTGGCCCCAGCCTGCAGAAAAAGTTTTTGGTGGTCCTGCCACCAACCAAGCCATAGCTCCATGATGTGACTTACTTACTACTTACTTTATTTATTTATTTATTTGTTGAATTTTGATGGTCATGTTTGCCCACTGAGCCCTGAAGGTCCTTTTTCAGGGGCGTAATTCCAGGACTTAATGAAGGAGATTCACTCCCGAGATCTTCTGTTACTATGGTTCTTTATGCGCCGTGGGTTTCACTGTTCGTTTCATGTATTGCCCTTTGGCTTATCCTCTGCACTGCAGTTCTTACCAAGTGCTTTTGCAGTCGCACTCTGAAGAGAGGGCTTTTATGTTTTCCTGTACCTTGATGATTGGCTTTGAATACCCTGTCACAGGAGGTGATAGTTTTACCCACTGTTTTGTATTGGCAGCTCCTTGAGCAGTTAGGCATTCCGTGAACGGAGCCAAAGTCATACTTACTTTGTGTCAGCATTTCCAAAAGGAGCGGTTCTGGACACAGCAGTGGGCCAAGCATTTCTTCCTTCTGACTGCCAGGCTCCGCTGTCTTCCATGACTGTCAGGCCTCATGACTGCTTCTGTCCTCACTGTCCCACTGGCGCATCTGCATATGAGGATTCCACAGTGGTTCCTCTGTGCCCAGTTGGCTCAGCATTGGAATGAACTGGAGTGTCTCATATAGGTGACTGCTCTGCTTCGTAGCTCCCTGATCTGGTGGTTGGACTGCTCCAAGCCGAGACAGGGTCTCCCTTTCTGCCCATTTTTTCCTAGTGATGACAACAGAAGCCTCCAGTTCTGGCTGGGTGTATATCTGAGTCCCTCCCAGACTCTGGGTCAGTGGTCCTCCTTAGACATGATTCTCCGCAACACTCTGGAGATGAGGGCTGTTTACCTGGCCCCAAGCCTTCACTGTCCTCCTGCAGGGTCATCAGCTGTACGTACATTTTGTGATATGAATATCAACCGCCAGGGCATAGAAGTCGACTCATGGTTGCTTGGGTGCTCTAGCACCCACAAAGTTGACATAAGCACCCTCAATATTTCGAGTGCAGCCTGCAACAAAGGATTATTAAAGAACCTGGTCATAGGAAAAAAACTACCTCCTGTAATGAGCACCCGCAAAGACTTTAAAGTTGGCATTCCCGCGCCAAGGGTAGGGGTTGACTTGTATCCTCCTGCAGAGGGGCGTGCGAGTCTGGCACTGGTCTGTGGGCACACGAGATGATCCTGATGGCTGACTTTCTGCCTGGTACCCCAAGTGCCCTTGCGATCTCCCTAGCAGGTCCCAGGTGCTGTGCCATAATGGGAGTTATTGAATTTCATTATGGACCATCTCACATAAAGTGGGGTCACCCGGACAGTGACCTCTTTTGCACCTACATACAGTGCAAAACTGATGCTTTTCTGCCTCTCGGTCCAGGGCCTGGAGTTTTTCTCGAGATGCACTGTCCGCCTTTTGGAAAGGAGGTTCATTTATGTATTTCCTTGGTTCCCTCTGATACAGAGCATTCTGGTCAGATTACAGGCGAAGTCTGCCACCCTGATTCTGGTGGCTTAGTACTGGCCTAGACAGAATTGTTTCCTTCTGCTTCAGCAGTTGGCAGTGAAGTCCTTTGTCCTGCTCCTCTGTGAACAGGACTTCTGTCACAGGAGCAGGACTCTCCTCTCTGGTGCGTCCAGATCTAAGATCCTCACACCTCCACACTTGACTCCTGAGGACATAGAACTCTCCCATTTTGGCATGTCCCCATCGGTGCAGCTGTTCTGCTGCTGGCTCACAAGCCGCCTACTAGGTACAGCTACTCTCAAAAGTAAAAACGTTGTTGTTGACAACAAACCTAGTTAGTTGGAAACACGCACTGTCCCTTAGGGCTGCCAGATGTTGTTTTGTTTAGGCTTCCTCCTCACATTTTGTGGTGTGCTAATAGTACGCTGACCTTGCCTGACTACATTTATAATAATGGCTGCATCTTGTCCTATTGCATGTAAATAGTATGCTGTGAAAATATAATAAAATTTAAAACAAAAAGGAAATGTTTTACAGTTTGATGTACTGCCCATCAGCTGGACCCCTTTATGAGTCTAGTCTGTCATGTTATGGATTACCTCCTGTCCTGTGTGGATGTAGGCCTTGGGTGTTCCTCAGTAAAGGTTCATTTGGCTGCACTGTTGGGTTTCCGTGTGAACCGACTCCAAGACAGTAGCTCAACTTGGGGTTTCCTGTAGGTTCCTAAAGGAATACTGCTTCTGCAACCCTGGCCAGGATCTGGTTCCGATTTGGGACTTTAATATCATTCTGGAAGCATGGGGCCTTCCTTGGAGACTGCTGCTACTTGTGCGCCTGCTTCCTCTCTTGGAAGACATTGTTCCTTATGGCCATGACGTCTGCTAGATTTATTTCTGAACTGCAAACTCTGGTTGCGGAGCTCCTCTTTTTCCCCACAAGGGTGGGGTTACCTTCGTACCAGTCCTTGTTTTCTACTGAAGGTCATTTCTGAGCGACACTCCATCAGGCTGTTGACCTTCCAGTTTACTTCTCAACCCCATAGTTCTGGGGAACTTTGTCGGCATACACTTGATGTCCGTCAGACTTCACATTTGTACCCTGATTGTAATAAGGATTGTAGGAAATCCTCTCCGCTATTTGTGGCTTTTGTCCCCAGAATGATGGTCACCCTGGGCCTTTCAAATGGTTGGCCTGCTGCATTAATTTGTTACAGAAGTGCAGTAACTAGCTTCCTGGTCCTGTCGAGTGCCCACTCCACTCTTCGGGCGTAGCTGCTTCCATGGCCTTTTCACAATGTGTCCGTTGCTGACATCTGTGCTGTTGCCTCTTGGAGTACTGTTCACAGATTTACTAAACAGTACAGTTTGGACATTGTCCCTCAAAGACATGCAGGATTTGGCCTTACAGTCCTACAAGCCCTCCTTACTCGGAGCATTCGGATTCTTCCTTTCTTCCTTCCTCAGAGCTTTGGCACTGCTAGAATCGTTCCATGATGTTCCTCAGTGGAGGAAGATGTCTTCAAAGAAGATAGAGCAGTTGCTTACTGTAACAGTAGATCTTTGAGAATATCTCCTCCTCTGGTCACAGCTCTCCCTCCCTCCTTTCCCTTGTCAGGTGGTTTCTGGCTGTCCTGCCTGCTCTCACATGCTTGTTCTCCTGTTGTACCAGATTACAGTAGTGTATTACTCATGTTTCCATAGCCTCTCTTGTGAGTCTTGTTTGGTTCCTGCTGGTCTGATGATCCTCCAAACTTGCTCTGGCATGGAACTGAGGCATGATGAGCTGTCCACATTATATAGGTAGCGGCGATGCTGAGCGACATAGGCAACCCGGTCTAGCAAAAGTTTCTGGGTGGTCCTGCGTCAACTGTTTACAATTGTGATGACTCGATGGAAGATTTTCTTGAAGATCTACTGTTACAGTAAGAAACTGCTCTTTTAAAGGGGTGCAGTAGAAGAAATTCAACTAGCTCCGCCACCTACCTTTCTCTTGCCTATCCAGCGTTGTAGTATTAGAGTAAACAGAGCAGATGGACCACAGTGAGAAGGAGGGCAGAGTGATTGCATCATTGGTTACGCTTAGGCCTGCGTAGCATCAGGTGTGATACAGTTGCTCCACCCTCCATCTTGATCGTGTGCCTACTTGTTCCATTCACTGTCATACTGCAGACTCCGGAGCAGGAGGGCGCTGTGGGAGGGTGGGTGATTGAGCTAGACCGATGTTCTTTCAAGCCCCCTGAAATCATGGATTAGAGTCAAGAGAGGCTGGGGCGGAGGGTACAAATTAAATTAAAAGATGCTGTCAGCTTCTGATATGGTGCCAAACATCCACAAGTTCACAGCTTTGCTTTGAATGGGGTTCTAAAGCAAAGAGGTGGGTGCATGGGAAAAGACTGGGATGAAGAGGAGTGGCCAGGAGGACTAGCCCTAGCCACCTGGGAGGGTTAGGGTCTTTTATTTTAATAATTCCCAAATAATCTGCATATGAATAACAAAACATATTTATTCGATCCTACTATTTGTGGTATTTGGGAATTAATATTTGGACCATGCAACCCTCCCGTATTGTTTTATCTTATCCATAGGCAGTAGTAATCTTGCATCTTATCACAAAGCCCATTTAATAAAAGAATGGAAATGTAATGCTTGTGGAATACAGTTGTATTATATTGAAATGTCAAGCACCCTCTTGTGTTGAAGTCATCCACTGCAGTGAATAACTGTAAGGATGTAATATATTTGAGTCGCTGCTCACGTGACGCTTTGTGTAAATGATATAAAGTCGGATGCTGCACATTTTATTCAATTTTATGTCATAGCGACATGACAGTAGTATAATTATGCAAGTCAAGTATGATTGTTGAAGCCAGACAGTTGCATGACGCCATGAAATAATACTCTCACACTTTAACTGTTGTTCAGTTTTTTGGGGGTGGGTGGGTTGTTTTGTGTCTTTTAATTTGTAGTTTCTTCCTTATCTGCCTAAGACATAGGCCGTCGCTTGAGAGACTAAAGGAGCATAATATGTATACCCTTGAGAAAAGGAGGAGAGGGGACATGATAGAAATTTCAAGTACCTCAAGGGAATCAACAAAGTCCAAGAGGTAGCATCTTTTAGAAAAGAGATGTGCAAGAAGAACAAGGGGCACAATTTGAAGATAGAGGAGGCATTCGGGCAGTCCAGTATTTTCACAGAGATGGTGGTGGATGCGAGACGGCCTTCCTGAGGAGATAGTGGGGTCAATAACAGTGGAGGAATTCAAGAATACATAGGACAGGCATAAAGGCAATTCTGGTGAGAGGTAGGAAGAAGTAGGCTGTTGGTTAACTAGGATCTGCAGCTGATCCAATAAATAGAAATTGAGCAGACTAGGTGGGCCAAGCAGTCCTTATCTGCCGTCAAAGTCTGTTTCTGTGAAAGGGCCTTTCCTGACCCTGTTTTTCCTTTCCATCCATTGATCCTCCCGAATAGCTACCTGTACCACACCCTAGTTGCCAAGGGGAGCCAGAGCTTACCCCGTCAGGTGGCTCAAGTCTGAAACATTGGCTTGCAGAGTGCTAGGTGCTGGAGGGGCATGGAGAGACCAAGAGTGTTGACGCTGGGCTGTCATTATTGGTGGTCTATGTGGTGATTTCTCTTTCTTTCTGTTTACACCCCTTTGTCTCTCTGGCACCCGGATACCCCATTGCCACTAACCAAGCAGCCGTCCGTGAATGACCCGAGTTGTGGTCACCCCAGGTGAGTTGGAAGGGTGACGGACCCCTTCTGACAGGATATGCAGTTTTAGGCCATACTGGGATGGCCCAGTCATGTTGGGGACTGGATATATTGGAGCTGCTTAGCCCATAGTGACAGGGCCCATTTTTCAATGCCCCCACCCCTCGTGTCCCTAGGCAGTGCAGGTGGTGACATCATGGCGTGCACACACCTGAGCATACCTCACATCGATATCCACCGCCATTCCCTCACAGAGTGTTCCTCGTCCGCACTACCATCTCTGGTCAACTGGTTGGCAGTGCAGTAGCAGAAGAAGTCACCCACCCTCCCTGGAGGGAGAGAATGCCCTCTGGGATGCTTGATTTTCCCCCGCCCCAGTCAGCCATTGATGCCCAGGGCTCGCCCATCCCAAACCCCAGTCTCCACATCACAAGCATCAGTGTCACCACTATGCCCACAGGCCAACCTGTGATGATATTTCTTTTCCTTTTTCTTTTAATTACCCTTGCCTACACCCTTCCACCTCCCTGCCGCTGTCCTTGCAGAGGAATCGGATGTCATGTGGTCACTCACAGTGTCCAGTCGGCCCCATAAGTTGCTGTTGCAACAGACTGATGGCCACACTTTTCACGGAGCCTGAGAACACTACCTCCACATTGCTTTCATGACTCTGACCAGGCTGTGCGGCACTTATGTACAGTCTCTTTTGTTTGCCTGTTTGCAGCAAAGTATTCACTTGTGAAGGGGACAAGTTTAAGCACTGTAGGCAGTCAAGGAGAATCTGTAACCGAAAGGAACTGGCACCTGGAACCAGGCAAACATGCCTAAAGCGGAAACAGCAGTCTTACTAACAAAAAGATTCATTTTGTTGGTGCAGTTTCTCATTCTTAAAGGGCAGGTTGCAGGCTTAACAGCCAGAAACAAACATAGGAGCCCCACCTTGGTAACTTGATGTATTTTGCAATTTTCTGGCAAGTGGTTTCTAAAGCAGTGTCATCCAGTATACACAAAACTTCCCAGGGGGCATTATGTGATTTTCAGCCCCAGTGCCAAGTGATTAAAGTGCTAAAATGTAACAATCAGTGGCGCGGCTGGTTAAGCGAGTCGGAGCGGTATTCAGGTGGCCTGGGTTCAAATCCCAGCTGAGGCACTTATTTTTTTCATCTCTGTTTGAAAGTGCAATAAATAAATATTTAAACTAAAACATAACTCAATAGTACTTTTAAAATTACTTATCGTTGT